>CM060853.1:7772133-8972133 GCA_030737835.1 Acorus gramineus | reverse complement strand
TGAGAATTTTAAGGGTAAACATGCAAAAACCTTTAAAAAAGAAGAGGTGTATCTTTTGCATGTAAAGCCCTAAAATTATAATTTTTTTTCAATTGAGTTTCATTTAATTATTTTTTTGGTCGGCTTAATACTTTTCTTATTTTTACTTTTATTAGAGTTTTTGGTACATGAAGTTTAAATTCATTCATTCATATTAGTCATTTAACACAGGGTTGGTTTAGACTGAAAAATAATATCTAAACATTTTAATCATCAATAAATAGCTATTATGAAAAAAATTGATCCCTATAACTTCTCATAATCGATTTATTTTAATCAATTGAGAGCATAAATTATTTAAAAAAACTTATTCTGAACTATGTCCTCAAGCTTATATTGTGATATAAAAAAAATTGCATACTCATTCAAGTAATAATAGACAGGGATTCATTCATACATGTGATATTAATCAGGGGGCTACTTGCAAATTTGTCTTTTTTGAAAACACTGTTTTTTTCCGGGCAGAAAAGCTGCCCGACCCAGAAGGTGGAGGAGAGTTCTGGGTGACGTGGACGTTAATGGTACACACGTGTCGTTTGTGAGACGGATTATTGGAGAGTGGCATTTCCGTTATTATGTTCGCCATGTTGGGTTATTTACAGTTGGTGTTGTCCGGATCCCCCGGCACGGTAAGTGTGTGTTTTGATGTAAGGTTGAAACACTTAGATTTTAAAAATCTTATTTTCAAACTCACTTTTAAAAAGTTATATTTTATTATATCTTTAATCATAAGATTTTTTTATCTAAAAATGAAGATTGTGGTTTGAAAAACTAAACGAAGAAAATATGTTTGGATATGAGTTTAAGAATTTTTAGCTTTTTAAACGTAAAATCAATCTAAACTCATATCCAAACGGACCTTAAAATCCCATTTGGATGTGAGGTGGGCAACGCCAGATTTTTAGAATGCCTGCTTTTGAAACTCAGTTCTCCACATCAGCATTTTTTTTATGTGTCGAGAATCAGGTTTGATAGTTCAATGAAAATATTGGTTATCACAGTGTTGGAATGTTCAAAAATCTCATTTTATTTGGGAAGATTAATGAGTTTAGCTTCTCATATACTCGTTTGATTATAAAAATGCCTTTTAAAAATGGATGATATAAAAGTGGCTTATTGAGGTGAATGGGGGTAAATATGCTGGGATTTTTGGAAAGTTGGAGGGGTAAGCCGGTCATTTTAAAGGGGGTGACAAGTGATGTTTGGAACTCTGAAAATGGCGAATTTTAAAACAATGTTTTCGGGGAGTTGAAAACTTGAACAAATTAACACATAAAACGTTGGATGCTACACGCTTTTAAATGCAGCGATCAGTTTGAATCCGTGTTTGATAATTGGACCAAGTTCAAAATGCAAAAGCCACTCTATTGTGGATCCAAACAAGGTGTGAGACCGACACCATCTCTCATGTCTGCTCCGTGAATCCAAAATCCTTCAAACTATGTGATTTTGACCAAATCAATATTATAGTAGAAGTTGGTTTATTTTTTGTGTCATTCAAATAAATCTATCTATTATTATTTAAGTGAAAATAATCTTTTTTTATTTTCATTATTGTCTTCTCATAAATTTCACAATTACTCATACATTTTTTTATTTGAATTTTAATATTTCAAATCAAATATTAAAAAATCACTATATATATATATATATATATATTATTTTAGCTAAAATAATCTATTTTTTATATTCATTTTTATATTCTCATAAATTCCACACTTACTCGTACATATTTTATTTAAAATTTAATGTTTCGAATCAAATATTAACTATATTTTAAAATTTCAATATGAGGTTTAATTAAATCATATCAAACACTTGAAAAGTGAACCATTTTTTATTTTCATTTGTAAATTTAACCTTTACTCAATTTTATTATTCAAATGATAATATATTCAAAATTAAATATTTTTATGAAATATATCTTAATTAAATTCTATATCTATTACCCATTAAAAATAAGTGACCCAATTTTTATTTTCGTTTTATCCTCTCGCAAACATGTTTATTGCTTATTAAAAAATCTACAAACTATGATCCATAATTTGTAACTCGATGTTGCAACAAAAAAAAAAAGAAGACTGCATTAAGATTGGATTGTAACTAGCGCCATTACATGCAATTTTTGTATATTGAGCGGTCATTGTTAACCCTTAAACATCAAACAGAAAATATAATCATATATACATCGTTAATTCTTTTTACTTACTATATTAAAGTAGGGCGTTGCTACACCCAGTTATTTTTTTAACAATCTAAAATATAATTCTATGTACCTCATTAGAAATCTAGTGAAACACGTCTCTCGTCAGACGATGTATATACATCAATAAATATATTCTTACACTTAAAAAAAATGAGTTTATTCAACTCACAATGAAGCGATATACATTTTTTTTATCAAAACATATATCTTATTAGATAATGTTTACTATTTTTTTAAAATGAAACTTGTGTGTCCTGAGTTTTGATTGGTAAAAAAATGACCGTGTTTACCATTTTCCATTAAAGTATATATCTTGTTAGATTTATTTTTGTATTATATATGAATGATATCATTTAATTCATTGGAGTACATACTTCAATTTTTATAAAAATACATGACTAGTTATGAGGCATATGTTTTTTTTTTTTAAATGAAAACATATGTGGTTCATGTTTTGAACTCAAACATAAATCTAAAGAGCTTTATTACACCATGTTTGGATAGAGAATATGACTTATTAAATAGTTATTCCAACATAAGTGAGTATAAATAATGATAAAATGATTTTATATTTGGTTGTGTTTTAAATTATGTTCGTTAGGAAACGTAATAATAAAATTTTTGTTGGATGAGTAAAATGTAAATAACGTGTGGATAAAAATTTATAAGCCCCCGTTTGGATATGGAATAGCCAGGGAATAAGTGATAATAAAGCAGAATATATGTTTTTTGTTATTTGGATGCAAGGAATACCCAGAGATAAACTATGCTGGAATAAACTGATATAAAGTGGTATATAGATTCCAACTAACCTCTGGAATTAAATTATTACAGGTTATTCCACCCAAATAATATATGGGGCCACCATCAAATCAACTGTCATCACCTTTTATAAATCATATGTCAAATCAACTATCATTATTTTCACCTTTTAACCCCCGTTTAGATATGGAATAGCCCAAGGAACTAGTGAGAATAAAACAGAATATGTGTTTTTTATTGTTTGGATGCAGGGAATATCCAGGGATAAACTATATCGGAATAAACTGGTATAAAGTGGTAATATGAATTTCAGTCAACCCCTGGAATTAAAGTAATTACAGGTTATTCCACCCAAAGAATATTGGGCCCACTGCCAAATCAACTGTCATCACCTCTAATAAATCACCAGTCAAATCAACTATCATTATTTTTTCACATTTTATAAATCTTTATCCACACTTTATTCAAATTTTACCCAAATAAAACAATTTTTTATGACGTTTCCCAATGTGAATAATTCAAATCACAACCAAACATAAAATTATTTTATTCTTATTTATACTCACTTATGCAAGAATAACTGTATATTCAAGAACAAATCTTATTATGTATTTAAATGGTTGCACGTTTAAGTGCGATTCTGCTTTTTGAAAAACTGAAAAGCTAAAATCATGCAACCAAACATCAACTGCTTTCAAATATTGATTCCCAAATTAAAAAAAAAACATTCTTATAAAAGTCAAAAGGTCTAAGGCCCCGTTTGGTTACACGTTTGAGACAGCTTTTGTTTTTTAAAAAGCTGAAAAACTAAAATCGTGCAGTCAAACGGAACAGTTTTATTCAGAATTAGAAGTTGGATTCCTTTTAATTTAAATCTTGAAATCCGTGTTTTGAAAAGCTTAAAAATATTGTCTTTTGATCGAAATCGATTTTTTGAATTGAAAAGTAACTTTCTCTGTCAAACATCAACTGCTTTTAAATATTGATTCTCAGATCAGAAAAAATCATCACAATAAAAAACAATGTTTAAAATCATTTTAAAAAATAATTTTATTCGAAAAGCTCCTTTTCTATTTGAGCATTCATACGGGGGGCTAAAATGGAACCGTCCGATCCATGGAATAGGTTCATCACAATGGATACAAATCTCTCTGTCTCCCCCTTCTATTCTCCCCCCTCATTTTTTATTTTTCACGCGCTTCTTTTTCACTGATTTTGACAGAGACACCCCCCCCCCCCCCTCTCTTTCTCTCGATCTCTTGACATGCCTTCGAATCGAAACCCTAATCATCGACAAAACAAACCCTAACCCACGCCGATCCGTCGAAATCCCGTCGCGAGGGATGTGATTGTGAGGGTTAGCGAACGTTTGATAGTCTCGGGAGGCGATTTGGTCTTTTTATTGATGAAGGATCCGTCGGAACGGACTAAGGTTGTCGTGCGGCGCCTGCCGCCGACGCTCTCGCGGTCGGCGCTGATGGAGCAGATCGACGACAGGTTCTCCGGGAGGTATAAGTGGTTCTCGTTCAGGCCGGGAAAGATCAGGTTAGGGTTCCAGTATTCGATTACAATGGTTTTAAAGCAATGATGAATTGCTCAAGTTGGTTATTTGTGTGTTTGAACTAAATTTGGGGTTTTGACAGGTTAAATTTTTCTGATTCTGTTAATTTTACGAGAATGATTGAGACTCTGTGAGATATGCAATCTGGTAGTTTAAAATTTTAACTGTTTAGTGATTCAAACAATTAGAAATTATTTGCAGACCAAACAATGGGTATCGAAAGCTCAAAGGCTCATGAGTGCCTTACAACAATTTCATAGCCCAGGATTTTGGGGTCTGTTGATAGAAAGGTAGGTGTTATCTTATTAATAGAAAGCCCCTGCACAAAAGGAGGTGAGGGATCTCCGTACGAATGTTGAAAAGGGAAAAAAATTTCAACAAAGTTACTCTTCAATAATGATGATCAAACCAACCAAAACAAAAGGAAAACCTCAAAACCGAAGTACCCAAACCAAGTGCTGCTCATAATGGTGGAAGGAGAATCCACGCCAAGGATCCACTTGACCCCTGCTTTGAGTAGGGAAGAAATTGCGGCCCCCGGGTTATTTGTAACACTCCCTTAAGTTGGAAAGAATCCCATTCCACATGTTTTACATGTGCAATGTCTTTCTCTGAATGCACACATGAAGAATAGAACATCATTTTTTTTGTTGTCTTTCATGCAGATTTTGTTTAACAAAAGCTACATAAGCACCTTGATTATCAAATGTGCTTGACATCTTAATATTGCTTAAACTTCTGACCTGTAGATAGATCCTCTTTTGATCTTACACACGCTGAATAGATTTTCATGTTCACACTACACAGTGATGATTAGAAGTGTAGACAGAGAGAATAGGAAGTATGAAGTAAAATAAGACAGAAGTAGTTGCTATTGATTAGGTTGTTCATGCAAGGACACTTCTCATGGAACTTATTTGATGGGTTATGCCGGTAACTAGATAGTCAACACCAGCCATGATTATTTGATGCTAAATCATGCCTAAGTTCACTTGTTTTCTTCTTTAAGGTACCAGTTATGTCTGAATCCATTTTTGGTAAGCAGAAATGGTTTTTTTGATATCTAAATGCGTCATTTTTTTTTGCATCGATCATTTTCCCCTGACTTGTGATTCAGTATAAAACCATAATGTAAATATACTTATGCTTTATATTTTGCTGTCATTATGCAATTTACTGGCTATGGTTTTATTTGGATCCGCTCTCATATATCACAATATTGTTCTCATCTTTCTAACTGAATATCAGTGGATTTGATGTATTATATGAAAGTATGAAACTGAATAACATTGCAGCATCAAACACAGTGCTTTTCTTTACTGCATATAACTTTTGTGATGTGGTGGTTCATGTCGAATAGTTTCATCAATCACTTTAATGAAAGACTATTCTCTCTCTTTTGATTAGATAATTTAATAATGGGTTTAATATTAACAGACATTTATTGCTGCCTTTTTCTTGCAGCCAAAAAAATCAGCGGCACTCTCGGGCCTATATTGACTTCAAGAAGTTGGAAGATGTCGTGGAGTTTGCAGAGTTCTTTGATGGGCACGTGTTTGTTAATGAGAAAGGTACATGTTGGGTTGATCTTCTAGTTTATGTCATTCATATTTGAATTTTGTATTCACTTAATTAGAAACTGAACTGCATAGTTCACTTTTATTATTGTATGAAGTGGAGAAGAAAATGTAACTTCCACACTCTTGCCTTGGGTTTCTGTATATTCAGTTTGTGGAGTATGTTAGTGATTTGAATATACTACATTCAGAGTCTACAGATAACTAAGATGACGTGTGTGCTTATATCCAAATGTTCAAAATGATTACAGTTACACCATATCATAGGTATTAGAAGCAACTGGTGCTATATTGATTGCATGATACTAAAATTTTGATTCAATTTGGAACACATACAGTAATGCTTTGATGGTGTTGACTAGCTTGATTGTGCATTGTTCTGTATTTTTTGTTTATCTTATTGTTTTAAACTAAAAATTAAGTGTACTTTTATCAATTCTGTATTCATTCTCAAGCAATGTTTCAGGTGCTCAGTGTATGGCTCTAGTGGAGTACGCTCCATCACAGAGGGTCCCAAAATGGTCAAAGAAAGATGGCCGTGAAGGGAGCATATTCAAAGGTCTTTTTTTTAAGACTTGTGTTAGTCTTGACCTCCTGATCATTTATACTGCTTATCTTATAACTGAATAGTAATACTTTCACACACCACGCGCGCGCTCACACACACACACACGAGCTATTCCTTTTCTGTTTTAATCACCACATCTTTCATGAATAACTAGATCCTGAGTACTTGGAGTTCCTTGACCTCATTGCAAAGCCTGCTGAAAATCTTCCTAGTGCAGAGGTGCAGCTGGAAAGAAGAGAAGCAGAACGAGCTGGTTAGTTCACATTTTCAGTCAGTCTTCTTTTTAATGATTTATAGAGATAGATAATTATCCGTTGCATTTCTTTTCTTCTCCATTGTAATTTTATTTTTTACTTATTGACTTTTGTTCGAAGATCCCTCATCTCTTTTGTTGGGGGCAGATCTAATAATAAGATTGCTCCTAAATATTTTTCAGAAAAAGTGTCATTTTGTTATGTAACGAAGGAAGAACAGTTTATGCTAAAAAGGCATGAAAATAAATCAAACATCAGGAATGTCATAAAGAGATTTTTACTTCTTTTGTGTAGGTGGGGCTAAGGAGACTATTATAGTTACACCTCTTATGGATTTTGTTAGACAGAAAAGAGCTGCTAAACGGGTAAGTTTTTGTTTTGGTATACGGTACTTTATTTTTGAATGGTTATTGGTATATGATAGTACAAAGTTGCATTAGTTCAAAGGGGCTTTTTTTTTTGTTTTTTTGAAAAGAGATAGCGACTTTTAGGGTGTGTTTGTGCACAATCTCAAAGGGAAAATGAATGAAAGTGAAGGAATTTGGGTCAAAGGGAAAGTGATGGAAGAGAAATTATTTTCCCTTTGATTAGTTTATATGTTGTTTGTGCCTGTTAAGGAAAGTAATGGAAAATGACGGAAAATAAAAACTGTTTTTTTGTACTTATGATGAAAATGATCGAAAATGAAATATATTGTTTATGTTATCAGAGAAAGTGATGAAAAATGACCACAATTTTTTTTTTGTTTATATGCTAATTTAAATATAATATAAGAGCAACCTAACTTATCAATTAAATATTTTTAAATAAATAAAATTTTGAAAGACAATCAACAAGGACATGTCACATAATAAATAAAAAAATTTAAATAAATACTTTTATTATTTTATTATAAAATAAAAATAAGAACAAACAAAAATATTCAATATCACGAAACAGTTAATATCCAAACCTAAACAAAGTAAACTCACGCTCTTTCACTTTCCCTCCTCTAGGGTGAGGAAATTTTTTTCCCTCCTCTCCTAATAAGACAAAATAACAAAGGGAAAGTGAGGGAAAGTTTTTTCGCACAAACAGTTGCTTTTTATGTAGTTAAAGGGAAAGTTTTAACTTTTCCTCATTTTCCCTCATTTTCCATGTGGCACAAACACATCCTTATTAGTTAAAAGCCCCGGAACAATAAGAGACAAGGGATCTCCAAACAAAAGAAAAATTAAAAATAACTTTGAGAAGGAACAAATTCCCAATCTAAAATTTTACAAAGTTAACTATGCCTTCCTCGTTAAGAGTGGCTATGAGTGGGTGAGTTGGAATTCACCAATTATACGGGATTTGGCAGCCAAATGCAAAAAGGTTTGGGGGTGTAAGGCGCTGTTGAAAGTTAAAGCCTTTTTATGGCTTGTCTACATGCAAATTTTTTTCACCAAATCTCAGATTGCTCAATGGGCTCCTATGATGGATACATTGTGTAGCTTTTGTAAACTGGAGGAGGAGTCCGCGGATCACCTCTTCATGTCTTGCCCTATGGTGAGATGGGTGTTGGATTGGATGCGTACTGCCACAAACATGGAGGTTGATTTTGTGGACCTTGAGGGGATGTGGGCAGCAGGGAAGAAACTTCGACGGGATGGTGACTGATCAGTCTGCTCAAGGAGTCGTGTTTACTCCAAGGCCTCATCATCATTTAGATCACGGCACAAACGAGGAGACCAAATAATAAAATTTTCCTCACATGTAAAAGAGTCACATATCAAATTATCCACATTGGAGGCCACCTGAAATAAGATTGGGAAGAGACTAGTCGGCGTCGAGCCTTGGAACCAAGCATCTTTCCAAAATTTAATTTCAACTCCATTACCCGAAATGAATGTGGATTCCTCTTTTATTTCCAATGCAATCTCTAGGACATCTTTTATTTCCAAAATTTGGATATGAAAATTTGATGAGAAGGGAACAACTCTAATCTTGTACACCTTTTATAATATTTCTCACAAATGATATGAATCCAAAGCGAATCTGGATCAGTAATCATTCTCCAAAGCCATTTCCCTAATAGTGCCTTATTCATATTTCTAAGATTAAGAACTCCCATTCCACTATCTTTCTTAGAACGACAAAGGAGCTCCCATTTAGCGAAATGTGGGTTCGAACCTCTCTCTTTGGTACCATTACATAAGAATCTCTTTATTTTATCGACCTCATGAAGAATGTCACATGGAATTTTAAACATGGGGAGGAAGTAACTCGGAAGGCTATTGAGAACTATATTAAGGAGCATCAATCTTCATCCCAAGCTAAGAGATCTTCTCTTCTACCCCTCCAATTTCTTGTCAAATCTACCAATAAGAGGAGCCCAATCCTCTTACGGAGGAAGGAATTATGGAGTGGGGACCAAGTTATTTAGTAAAAAAACGAAGTCTTTGCAGCAATCTTGAAGCAATATTATTACCTCATCGATGGGGATATTTATACCAAGCAAATTGCTTTTGCTCATATTCACCTTAAGGCCAGAAATAATTAATTTTAAAGCATTTGTGATGAAGGCGACCATCTAGATTGCTTTCCTGCTCATCACAAAGAAGAATTGCATCATCGGCATGTTGAATATAGGAGACTCGAGATCTGCCTTTAGATACTTCGAAGGGGCTTTGTTAATATTGATATACCTGATTTAGCATCTCTTTTTTGTATTTGGTATTTGATTCATGGCTGTTTGTGATTTATTGGTTACATATTCATGCCTCCATTTAATAGGTCCAATGACATTATTTTAAATGATTGGACTCTTGTCGTGTGTAAGTTTTGCATCTAAACAATTATGCCAAATAAATGTGTTAGCATAGCCATTAGATTGTTTGGGGCATCTTAGTATCAAAATTCATAAGTTACAGAAGGCGGATCTCGAGTCTCCCATATTCAATATGCTAATGGTACCATCCTCCTTTGTGATGAGAAGGAAATAAACCTTGATGGTTTTGTCTTCATCACGAAATGCTTTGAAAATTCTCTCCGGCCTTAAAGGTGAATTTGAATAAAAGCAGTTTGCTTGGTATCAACATTCCCATTAAATAGGTTAAATATGATTGCTTCAAGACTGAATTATAAAGCCTCAGAGTTCCCAACCAAATATCTTGGCCTTCCCCTTCACACTTCTTCTCTTCGTAAGAGGGACTGGGCTCTGCGTAATGGGCGGGTTGATAAGAAATTAGAGGGGTGGAAGGGAAGATCTCTTAGCTTGGGAGGAAGATTGGTGCTCCTCAATGCGGTTCTATCTAGTCTTCTGATTTATTTCCTATCCATGTTCAAAGTTCCAAGCAGCATCCTCCAAGAGATCGGTAAAATAAGGAGGAGGTTCTTACATAATGACACAAAAGAGGGTGTTTCAAGACCACACTCGGCTAAGTGGGAGCTCATTCGTCGTGCCAAAAAAGATGGTGGGATGGGTGTTCTCAATCTTCGAAATATGAATAAGACGTTCTTAGGGAAATGGCTTTGGTAAATGATTGTCGATCCGGATTCACTTTGGATTCGTATCATTCGGGGGAAATATTATAAAAGGTGCATGAGATTAGAATTATGCCCTCATCATCGAGTTCTCCTATCCAAATTTTGGAAAGATGTCATGGAAAGTGCATAAGCCATAAAAGAAGGTACCATTTTTATTCTCAACAATGGTGTTGAAATTAAATTTTGGAAAGATGTTTGGCTCCAAGGCTCATCACCGGCTTTCCCAATTCTCTTTCGAGTGGCATCAAACATGGTTGATTTGATATGTGATTCTTTTATATGTGGGGAGAATGCTATTATTTGGTCTCCTAGGTTGCGTTGTGACCTAAATGATGATGAGGCCATGGAATTATCTCGATTGCTTGAGATCCTTCAAGGTGTTAAATGAAACTTGGAAGAAGAAGATGTGGTGATTTGGAGGATGGCTCCTCGAGTTGGCTTTTCGGTGAAGTCCCTGTATAGGAAGATAAACAAAGCCTCGTCTCCCATTCCAACATCAAAGTTAATGATCTTATTTGAGGGGCCCATGTGCCTTTGAAAATAAGAGCTTTTATGTTTCTCTTGACAAAGTCTTTACCAAGGTCAATCGAGCAAGATGTGCTAATGATAGTGGTGTTTCATGTTTTCTCTGTGGGGGAACTGAGGAGCATAGGGATCACTTGTTCTTTTGTTGTCCTTTTGCTCGAAAAATTTGGTAGTTGGTTGGTAAGACTATTGGTTCTCATTGTGGCTTCGGTGACATAGATGGATGTGGAATTTTTTCTGAAATAGAAGAAAGAAAGGAGATTGTAGCAATGATGCTAAATTTCAATGACTAATGCCTCAAGCATTTTGTTGGTGTATTTGGTTGTCTTGGAACGAAGGCATCTTCCAAAATAAGAGAGTGTGTGTGGAAAATACATGGGCGCTTATTTCATATTCGATTGGGTGGTTGTTACTTATCAAATTTCTTTTTCCTTTTCTTGTATTTGGAGTCCCTCGTCTCCGTTTATTCAGGGGCTTTTATTAATAAAAGTTCCTACCTCTTTTCAAAAAAGTCACTGCCATGTTGGATGTGATGATTTTTTTTTTTTTTTTGATGAAATATAGGTGAATCTTATTTCACGAAACCCCCGAAAAAAGAGATGAGGGATCTCCTTGCATCAAAAGAGAAAGAGAAAATACAATAGTTTGATGTGATGAACTTCTCTAATACTTTTTCTCGGAATCTCTGCATAAATATATATTTTTATTTTTTCTCAATTAAAAAGTATATTTCTTGTGGCACTTCTATGTCTGGGATGGAGCTAGGCTGCTTTTCGGAATTGAGTCTGTTATATTATACATAATTTTCTAAAGTTTTGAATGAATGGACATAGTTTTTTAAATGGATATGGTATTTGATAATAAAAGATTTTCATTAAATTTATTTATTAAACCATGGTTTTTAAAAGTTCTAGAAGTATATGTTAACACAGTTTGTGTTTATTTATTGATAGGGTGTTTTTTAGAGGAATGCCAGGGTATGCCTGTAAAAGTTTATGAAAAGAAAGTTCGTTTAGGATACTGAGCCCTGAATATGGATATACGTGCACATGCTACATCACCCTAGTCTCCTTCTCAAATGTATCACAGTCTTGCTTGTCCTTTTTCTGACACAGAATCTTTTTGCTACTTTGTTCTAACAACTTCCATATTTTGTTGGCTGTAAAGTAAAAATTAATTTATGTTAAATAATGTTTTTTTAGAGGTCATCGTCTAATGGAAAGCTCAGTAGAAGAATGGGAGTCTCATCAAGCAATTCTAGTACAGGCTCTTCCAAGCGAGCTTCTGAGAAGCGAAGGGTTGCAACTTCAATGGTTTGTATTTCTGTCTCTCTTTAATTCCAAGGAAGTTGCATGCAGATAACTGTCTGCATGCGGAACTGAAAAGGCAACATCTTTCAATTTTATGTAAAGCAACTGCATTTCATGGAGCAGATATATGAAGCAGATGGCACTAATGATGGGAAATACAATTTTTTTCCCATTACTGGTCTAATTTTTTTAATTCATTTGTTTCTTTTCAGTATTGTTGCATCATCGGCTAGAAAAGATGTATGAGAAAATGTTTTTGTTTGAGTTCAACAATTTGCCATGCTAGGAGAATAGCATTGGTACTGCACTCTTTTATGTTCAAAATTAAAATTAGGAAGGCTTGACAATTTTTCCTTTTATGCATTTTTACCGGATGACGTCAGTTATCTGTGGGACAAATTCTATATGCTGAAACGTGCTCAATTAAACAGAGAAGGGAGATTCTGGGTGCAGGGAGGTGCAACAATTATTCTATCTAAATCTTTAGGATAGGGATACTTTTCATAGCCTCATCCCAATTTTCTTGTTCCTTATCTTGTAGTTCATCAGTACTAATAAAATTCTGGTTGACGTCACCTATTTAAAAAAAAAAGGAGAGAAAACCCGAAGTGGTGTCATGAGGAAGAGTTCTGATACTAAACCTGATGTAATTTTCTTAAATACACAATGTATTTTATATTGAAATTCCAAATTTTAATCTTGTTGTAAAAATCATGTCATATCATACGCCCCAATTCCTTGATGCACCAGATGTTGTCCTTAAATTCTTTTGGTAACAAGTGTATGCAATTACTATTTTGTGTCCTTGTGTGTAAAGGCTTTCAAATTACTTACAACCTGGTTCAATCTAAATCTTGTAATCTAATTGAGAATGATGCCATGAGGAAGGGCTCTGATACCAAGCTGATTGCATATAAAAAAGTTTTAGTTTTGTTTCTATTTCAGATTTAAATTTAATATCATTATCTACAGGGAAGATGGAATAACAAGGACTGTTGGCAAGTGGCCACTCATACTCCAATCATAAACCTTTGGCAACTTCCTTGACTTATGTGCACCAACTCCTTGATGTTCAAGTTTTAATCATGATCTTGTACTGATTTCACAATTCAACATGAAAAAATAATCGATTTTGTTGATTATAGCTTCTTATTTCCAAAAATTGATACCCCATGGAGACATCTACTAGCATTATGAAGAAGGAAGTTATTAGTTTTCTTATTTATCTTGCAACATATCCTGCAGTATGTTCTGAGGGACAGTATAAAGAAGGATACACCAACATACATATTAGTGCCAAGGCAAGAAGATAAGCAGTTTTCAGAAAAACCTGTATCTGCAGCTGCTACTGGATCAGAAACTTTAGAGGAGCAAACTGGTGAGTTTTGGCAGCCTTTCCCTGGGGATTATTTAACTACATCACAAACTTCTTTGTGATGCACTATTTTTTTTGTTCCAGTGCATTTCTTTTCTATAATCGCCTTGTATGAGTCACTCATTTGGGTTCCATTTATTGCTTTTCTTGCATACGCTGTCTGAATTTCTGTTTGACAGAGACAATTTGGGTCAGGGTCTGTTCTTCTTGTATGGATTACTGCTTTTCTTTTGCTCTCATTGCATGTATATATGTAGGTCTTAAAAGGTTTCCTCAATCATTCTTGCTGAAAAGTGACCTGTCAATTACTTCTGGAAATAAACACTATACCACTGACTCCCGCTTTTTTGTATAAGAAAACCTCTGATTCATGGTATTATTTTTTTTTAAATGCTTTTCTTATTTCTGTTACATGGGTCAGAAGTTATTCTTTTGGGGCATTGTTGGTTAGTCATTCTGTGTCACACACAACATTAACTTTTAGTGGTACATGCTCAATTGATTTTTGTAGCAGGCACCAGTGGAGCTGCTCCCAGAGTGTCTGGAACCACTGAAACGGGAAGGAAGCGGTACATACTTTTGAAAGGGAAAGGAAAAGAAGCTTCTCATGTAAGTATATTAATAATCTCATTTTCTATTCTTGTTTCTGCTTTTAGTTTTTTCTATTTTGGGGATTTTACCATCGTACCATTTTCCATTTTTGCAGTCCGAATTGAATCTGAATCATTCCTTTATTTGATACTCTATCTTGTCTAATAATATAACATAATAAATGGACAACCGATCTTGTGTGAAGTTTGCAAAAGTTTGAGGATCAGAGGGGTTAGAAACGTTTTTTTTTTTTTTTTGAAAGAAGGTAGGCCAATTTTATAACAAAAGGAGAGTGTTACACAATTGGTTCGAATGCGCAAAGGGAAGCAGTGGAGATAGAGATACATGCTCGACTGAGGACCCAAAGGGGAAGCTCAGCCGGCGAAAGGAAAAACGAGAGGGCAAGGTGCAAAATACAAGCCCCTGCCGCGGACACACCAGGGGTGCCGCCATGGAAAGGGGCGCCAGAGTGAGCGGCCTGGATTACGTCTCGCACTTGAGTCTGCCGCCTGAGTAACTCACCCCTTTGAGTCCCACTAGATGTCTCCCCCAATCCTGAATTAGACCAAGTGTAGAGTCCCAAAGGTTTTCAAAGTAAACTCTCTGTCCCCGAAAGGGCGCTTCATTTCGTGTGTGCCATAACGCCCAAAGGCCAGCCGGGATTAGGAGCTTGAGGAAACGGGCCTGTGGGTCTGACCACCCGACGGTGCGATGGAGTGCATAGCCTCCATAGATCCGGCAGGGATTGTTTTGTCTGGGGTTAGAAACGTTAAACCAAAATTTTTACAAGTAATACCTCGGGCTGTTTGTTGAATTGTCTGGATCACAAGAAATGAGGTGATATTCAGAGAGCAGGCTGTATACTGAAAACACTTGGTAATGCATTTTAATATGGTTAAAAGAAAGGGACATCAATTGTACTGGTGCAGATTTTGTAGACTATAACAGGGAGGCTAAATTTTTAGCAGGGGGGTGGAGTGAAGAGTGTAGTCTTGCTTTATTGTTGTTTTCTTTTACTTTTTATTATTTCTATTTCTTAGACCCGGTCTACTTTGTGTGCTTGGAGTTTATCACTGAACTAGTGATATTCTGTTAGTGAGCTCATAACCAGCTTAACGTAAGATATTCAACCTTTGACAAATCTGAATCGTTTAATCGAGAAGCACAACATTGCTAATGGGTTTGCCAAATATGTATCAGATTCAAAACCCGACTTTGGTTTCACTAACCTAACTTCCCCGGAAGATTTGATAGCCTGGTGCTCTTGACACTTTCATCTATGGTTGTTCTTGTCGATTGCCATTGTAAATAAGTGGCCCAGTGAGCATATAAATGGAACACAAATTTGAAGTGGTCCCACACTTTTTTTTTGAGGTGTTTCACCACAATTTTTTGAAATTGAAATCATTTTTTTTTACATCTCATAGTACATCCCCCCTCCCCCCCCCCCCCGAGATGATAAGATAATCTAAATGTTAAGCTTGTCATAGAACCTCTAGTTGATCACACAGAACCTGTTCGTGTTTTGTTAGTGAATCTAAATAGTGATTGGGAATTGATTCATTGTACAGGCATCTGGTGGTACATTACAACAAGAGGCTCCAAATCATGCAGTGAGAAATACCCCCATTTCAGCTTCTTCTAAACAGAATCAACGGTCCGAGGTGAGCGGAAGGGTGATTAGAAGCATTCTCGTGAACAAGGAACCACGCCACAATCAATCACAATCATCTGCAATGCAGCCTGAGCAGTCAATGCCATCAAATTTGGAGAAGGACAAACGCCCACCTCGGCCTACCAACCTGCGGTCGATATTAAAGGATCAATTTTCCAGTATTTCAATTTCTGCTTCTACATCCGATAGTGATAAAAGAAGGATTCTGGACGATAAGGCTCTTGGAAATGATATCCATGGTGAAAAGCAAGATAGACGCACAAGAAATAAGGATAGGCCTGATCGTGGTGTTTGGACTCCTCTTCGATGTTCTGATGGACTGCATGCCAGTGATGAATCTCTCTTGTCATCATGTTCCCAGCAGGACCTCTATGATTCTTTAGAAGCCATGTCCATTTCTCAACAAGTACCTGGCAATGATGAAAATAGGATTCAGAATGCTGGACCAGGACGTGGAAGCAATTTATCATCTTGTTCTGATGTTTCTTCAAGTCATGGGGAAACTAAAGTTGATATGCCTACTGCAAGCAGGAGTGGAGAGGTCAAAGGTCTTGCTGGTGGACGCAGCACTCATTCTTCCATGGAGAATGGTTAGTTTTAATTCTCTTTTGGTCTATAGCCTAGACCTAAACGGCTGATTATTTGTACCTGCAACATTGAGCGTGATACTGTACATTCTGCGAGTTGCACCTGATGGTGTGTAATTATATTTCAGGTTCACAAAGTCATAGACATAATGGTCGCCGAGGATCCACACATGGATATAAAGATGCTGATGTTTCTCTGAGTCAAAGTGAAGGAAAGTCTGTCAAGAGAGGTGGCGCCATTGGCTATGGAAGCCATGAGGTCTGTTATTTATTTAAGATCAAATTTGCAATTGTACTATATTCATTATAAATTGTCCTGTTTAATTACATGTGTATGCAATTTGTTTCTGGTTTAATTGTCATTCTTCTGTTTGCAGAAGCAAGTATGGGTCCAGAAGTCAGGATCCGGTTCTTGATATTTTAAGGTAAGTCATCTGGCGTTCATTCACATGTAGAATGAGACGGTGTTTGTTTGATTGTCAATGTTTGAAGTTACATTTCCCATTGTTTTAAGAAAGAATTTATGGTATGTGCTTTCAGCATATACAAAATCAATTGGTCAAACTAACTATAGAAATTTTTCCTTTGTCTCGCAGCATTTTGCCAAATGTTGGCGAGTTTTGATTGGGGTTGGGGACTGAATCACTTCACCAGTGTTGGATCTCTCATGAATCATGCATCCGTAAATCCCTGCTGTGATCTACAAAGTTTACAATATGCCCCACTTGTATATTACCCAAGAATGAGCGAATCATAAAGCAGCAGCAGATATGCTTCTTACCAGCTGGTCATCATATACATGGGATCATGACCCATCATAGGAGAGCAACATTTTGAAGTTAATCTCCGTCATCTACTTGACTCAAATGAATTCATCGTCACTACCACGCTTTGGAGATAAAAAAAAATGGATCTCTTTATGGCAATAGAGCTCTGGATTCATGTTGGGCGCACGAACGCAAAGTGGCCATTTTGTCTTGATGAAATGTACATAACGTTTATCGTTCTGCTTTCTCTTCCCCCCCACTGTCCATAGAAATTAGATTGAGCAAATGTCAGCTGAGAAATGCTTCTCACTGAGAGGTAAATAATTGCTTTTTAATTTAGTTGTGTAGATCAGGTTAGATCTGGGTTTGACAGACAGAATGGAAAAGGAGAGGAGATTGTTTGTGCCTTATCTTTCATTGATGAAGGTGTGGCTTGTGTGGGTGAAATCATGATATTATACAAGTTTTTATTATTGTTACACATATAACAGGCCCTTCAGGTGGTGGTGTGCAATTTTTTTGTCCCAGTTATCTGATTTAGGTTTGTGGTTCTGTGGATTTTTCTGTGCCTGTTCTTTTGAGCTTATCTTGCTTTTGCTGCTTGTTTGTGTTATGGGTTGAGTCAACCAGAAATATTTGTTAAGGGGGGCTAAAACAAATTCATCACATATTTATTCTATAATTATGTCTAATAAAATTTTATAATTCAATATATATAAGAACTACAGGTAAGACTATAAAACGGGTTATGTGTATCAATGCCCATCCCTATAAAGATATGGGCATCTCATGAGCCGTTTAGATATCAAATCTTGAGTTTATTGAGATAATTGGTTCCCATAAGAGTTCAGCTCAATGACTCTAACCCCCCGTATGACATGGAACATAAGGTAATAATGAAGAATAGTTAAAAAAAGTTGTTTGTTTTGATAGAATAAATCTCGATAGTTATGTTTGGATAAATTAGAATAAAACCTGATAACTATTCTTAAGAAATTGTGGAATTGCTTATGAAGGCTTATCTATGTCAATGGATAAAAATACCATTCTCTGTCATTTTAAAAAATTTATCCCACCTGACAGACTCACACAGATTCTAAAAACTGTCACATCTATCAAATTAATCATATATCTCTCACACTATTCCAAATGAATTAAATATATATCTTTTTGTAAACTTAAATCATTTACCAGATAAACTTAAGGAAAGATTGTGTCTTAACATATGCCAAGGAAAAGAAATCCCTGAGGGGCATAATGCCTTGTGAATTCTTAGATTTGTGGTGGGGGTTAAATATTTTATATATTTAAAGAAAGAAGAACCTATTGTGTTGTATAGTTATTTTTGTTGTCTATTGAATTCATGTCTATTGAACTAAATAATTTTATAAATAATACAATTATATATTGAGCATCTCCAATCGTGCTCCTTTTTCCAAAAAGGAGCGTGACTTCAACTGAACGCCAAATTTTAATCTCTAAATTTTGATGATTCTTTAATTTTGATCTCTAAATTTTGATGATTCTTTAGTGAGACTATAAACATTGGAGATTCACTTTTTTTAAAAAAAATTCAGTGTAACACTTCTTAAATGTTTTTAGTTATTTAAAAAAAAAACACTAACTTATATAAATAAAATATTACAAAATTAGTGCAATTGGAAATCAGTTATATATTTTATTAGATAAATAAATTTTTACCTAAATGTCATTATATTTGAACATGAACCGAATGATCAGTTTAATGTTCTTTCTCATCCTCCTTTCACTAGATTATCCAAAAAAATTATATTTTGAAACACTTCATTACTATGTTCATTCTTGAACATCCCATTCTACACCGGAGTTATATGTTGACCAATGACTATAAATATAAGAGATATGTATCTTTTCAAGAGATGTTTATAATAAGGGAAAAATCCATATAACCCCTTGTAAACTGACTGAATAGGATTTTATAATATATCCATAGAGAGTAAAATCATCATTTTTATAGGATTTTTTACATTTTAAACACATTGTAGGGTTTTTTTTATTATATTATGCTTTCAATCATGGTTAACCAAACAAGATATTTACTAAATATTCATTATCTATCAACAGAAATTTTATTCAGGGGGTTATTTGGATTTATTGGGTGTTTTCAGGGGGTTATATGAATTTTAAGAAAAGACAGGGGGTTATATAGATTTCAATGAGGTTCCAGGGGGCTGTATGGATTTTTCCCTTATAATAATTGTTGTGTACTACTCTTTGTATCATAGAAAACCAAAAATTACAAACATGTTAATTGGAAAACAATTTTTCAAAAAACAAAAAAATATTGTCCACGAAATCAATTTTCAAATGCAAAAAACATTCTCCCAAACGAACGTTTTAGAGTTGTTTGTGATACATTGAGAAGGTCTCAAAGACAAAGTGAAGTTAGGGACCTATAAATAATATTTCAATTAATCAAGGGAGCTTTAAAAAATAAGTTCAGATGTTCTAAGGACTAACCAAATAATTAAGTATTCCACAGAGGACTCAGGATTAAGTTCCCAAACGAAAAATGAAAACCGCCATAATACGAGACCAAGCTCTTCCTTTCCCCCAACTTCCCTGTCTCATCTGAAAATCTCTCACTCATCCCGTCAAAGATCCTATCTTTTTCGCTCTATCGATACAGAGAGAGAGAGAGAGAGAGAGAGAGAGAGGCAGAGAAGATGGAAGGAGGAGGAGGAGAGGAGGTGAGCATCGATGAACTCGCTGCGAACCTCTCCACTTACAAGGATCAACTCCATCAGGTTCACCTCTCTCTCTCTCTCTCTCTCACTCACTCACTCACTCACAAACACGACTTACAAGGATCCTTGTTGATTCTGTTCTCTTGATTTTTTGTGCGTCGTTGGGCACATCGATTTCTAGGGCTTTTGGTTTTTTTCTTGGGTTTCTTATTGTCTTAGGGTTTTGGGGTCCATCAGGTCCACTTCTCTCTCACACAACTTACAAGGAAAATTTGTTTTATTTTTGTGGTTTTGTTTTGTGTGACTTCATGGGATTGCTTTTGGAGGAAGTGAATTGAAATTTTTACTTTTAAAGATTTGTATGAAGTGCTATTGCCTGCTTTTAAGTAAAAAATAATAATGAAGTAATAGTTATTGAAGGTATATATATGTTTGTCATCTTTTATTGTATGTGAATTTATATGAGTCAAGAACTATTTTTGGTGTAAGAGATGGGAAAAACCCGCACGAAATTGCCTACAAACCCTGTGCATCAGATAAACCTTGGGAGTTTGGAGATCAAGACCTATTGAGGAGAAAACCCATGCCCCTAATCGGAGAGTTAGCCCCGTGTGGGGTGAATCCTAAACTGATATGTTTTAAAGCTGTTTTAGGTGGCCATGAAGAGAATTTGGTGCTTATAGTTGTTTTAAAAAAAAATCAAGATGGTCTGTAGGCATATTAGATTAATACATAGGCATTTTGGGTACTTGCATAATATTCTGCAGAACCATTCAAATAACCATAATTTTGTGTTTTTAGTGTTGCAGTTCAGTTTTGCCCATTCTATATTCATGTTTGGAGTTCTCATCATCAGAATGGATTTCATGCTCATAGGAAATGAGGTTGGAAAGCAAACTCATGTTAGTTGTTGAAGAATATTAAATGTAAGGCTCCGTTTGGCAGTGGTATATTGACTGGTATAATCATGGTATAAAACTGGAATGATTATCAAATAGTGGTTTGACTAGTCTACTGTTACTGATAAAACAAATACCCTCACATAAATTATTAATAAAATAATAGGTGCATCACTTACCCATCTCCTCTCTTTTGTATTTCCACACATTTCACTAAAGGATAAAGTTGGTATTTAAAAAAGATGTGCATGTTATACTAAATGACAGCAAAAGATAAAAAATGGTTTATATCACAAGGATAATTTATTGAGCTTTCTGAAGATAGAGTGGGGTAAGTTCATGGGTACTACCCCACATTATGGTATATTTAGCCTAAAATCTTAATTTGCTGCTAAAGAGGGCCTAAGTGTTTAAAGATTGAATATCTAAGAGTGCTATGGCCTGTGCGTGTTTTGAATGCAATATTTGATG
Organism: Acorus gramineus; assembly: GCA_030737835.1. NCBI lineage: Eukaryota > Viridiplantae > Streptophyta > Magnoliopsida > Acorales > Acoraceae > Acorus > Acorus gramineus. Next base: position 8,950,733 of record CM060853.1, on the reverse strand, counting down.
TCAAGAATGAGTCCAATCCAAGAGATAGATACAGTGTCTTCCATGTCACTATGCACCTCATCTTTGAAAGCATTTAAGCTTCTTGCATTACATGGATTTTTCTTTTGTTGTGCTATCTGTTTTTTGCTTGTACTCAATAGTTTGATGTGTGAACTCTTTAATTTTTTTCTTTTGTTTGAAATATGTTTCAGTGCCTTCTTAACATATTTTTATTCACTATGTCACAGATCAGACAACTCCTGGCTGATGAACCTGGGAACTCTGAATACGTTGACATGGAAAAAGAACTCGAAGAGGTGAGTTTTTTCACATTTTTGCTGGTGTTATTATGAAATAATAACAATCAAGTGTACTTTTTCTTTCTTTAAAAAAAAATTCCCATCACAGAATGAATTTAATTCCTTAAAATATATCTAGATCTAATGTTCTTAAGTCCTATCAAATTCACCGAATTTAAGCAACAGGAGGATCCAGAACCTTTTAGAAAAAAAATTAGGATTCTTAATTTGGTAGTCCTCTCGTTGGTTACTTTTTATTTCAAGGAGCAATCGATGTTGTTCAGGCAGGGGCGAAGCATGTGGCTGCATAGTGGCAGAGGAATGGTTAGCAGAGGAATGGTTATGGAGATTTTTGTTTTCCATTCTTCTTGATAAAGGTGAGAAGGGTGTTTGCATTACAGTAGAGCTCATTTTTCCAGACAATGGAGCTATATGGAGAATTGTGATAAAAAAGAAGAGTTGTCTCTGAAAAGTTGTGGGTTAAATGAGATGCCCATCACCTCTATCTTGGTTCCTGTGCAGGTGCTATGAGTCGTGATGGCCTTCCTCCTTGCCTTCTCCTGATTTCAGATGTTCTCGCTGAGATTCTAAGTTGGAAAACTCAAATATAAGTTTGGGATTTTTAAAATAGCAGAATGGGTTCATGACTGACTTCATCTCTCTTATTTGGATGAGACTTTTGAGTGTGCAGGTGATCGAACTTACCGAAGAGCTTTTGGCAACTGCAAAGCACAATGAACTTTCGGGTACACAGCCAGATGCAAATGCATCTATGCATCAAAATCAGTTTGATGAGGAAGCTCAGTTCAGGATGGTAAATTTTTTTTTATCTATAACCAGCATAGTCTAGCATTTTCATTTCTTCTTTCTAGGAGTACATATTAGGCAAATTCAGAGGGTTGTAAACTTGAAATTGTTCAAGGACACCAGTATCTTTTGATAGCTTTATAATTCCGACGCGTTAGATGTGCTCGTAATTAAGAGTTTGCGCCACTGAACCATAGGGTAAATGTGGTACATAGATCATCTTGCATGTTCTATATGCATATATATAGTGAAAGGAGCATGTTCTATATTGGATGGATGCCACTGATATATTTGCCATTTTCTCATTATAGGCCTTTTCTTGTTTCTAATATTTGTGTTCCTTTCTCGTTTATGTTCATTATTATAGGATTCCAGCAACTTGGGTGAGCAGTCTGAACAATTTTCTGTTGGTACTAAGGTTCAGGCTGTGTGGAGCGATGATGGGGAATGGTATGCAAACTAATAACATGCTCTATCAAGTTGATCTCTTTGTTACATTTTCATTTGTTTTTACCCTTTTTATTTTGATTGATTAGTTGAATGTTCAGGTACGATGCAATAATTGAGGCTCTTACTCCAAATGGATACTTTGTCTCTTATGAGGGATGGGGAAATAAAGAGGAGGTAAGCATATATTTAATATTTTATATATGTACCATATAAATTCCTATTTTCTTAGATCGTATTTGCAAAAAAATTCCGATCATATTAGGTGGTACTCAAAATTCTATTTTAGTGAACAATTTGTGAACTGATTATCATTAAAAAAATAGTTTGTCATTGTTTCTGCATAATGAAAATTGGCGCTGTAGCTATTGCCTTTAAGTTTTATTTCTATTGAAACTGCACAGCATTATATGAAATCTTCTTCTGAACAGGTTGGGTGCATTTACCTGCTAGTTTTTTTAATGCTGGCTTGTATATCATAGAATCGTTGATTAATCCGGCCATGATTTTTTTAGTACATATAAAATGACAGTTTCAGCTTTGGTCAGAATTTTTATTTGTATAATCTACCTAACAAGATTTTTCATATCTGAATTGATTATCTTTCCTTTAAAAAAACTCATATTTACCTTTGCAAAATAAAAATAAAAATCCCATCTGCTATTTCATATGTGACTATGGGTCAAAAATCAAAACAAAACGAAACATTACATATGGTTTCCTCATTTGGATACATTTAAGAAGCTTAAAGACGGTGCATGAGGCATGATGATTGTGTTACATGGCACAATCAGTTTGTTTATTCTAAGGTCATTAGTCGAGAGTATGCGTTTGTGTGTGAGCAATAGAGCATGCACTTGTTCTTGTTTTCAGTGTGGGAAACTTCTCTTTTGTGTCAACAATATAAATACTCATGAATATGACACTGAGCATTATAAAAGGTCTTTTATAAATGTGAGCTCTTTTTTTTTATTGGCTATTAGTCTTGTTTTTGCTTTGCCTTTCCATGGATGTGAGAATTCTGTTAAAGGCCCAAACTTTCTGATTATTAGGTGGATCCTAGCAATGTAAGGCCAATTCAAGAGGGAGTTGTCGATGCATTGCTGGAAGCAGAAAAAGAAGCTGAAGCCACCAAACTGGCCATAAAGAGGAAGATTGCCCAAGCAGCCGGAACTGATTTCCAGTCACGTACATTACCTGCTAAGCTTCGCATAGAACCTGATGATCCTGAAGATGTGGTAAGTTTGAAATGCTTCCTGTTTAGTACATTCATTATTAAATACTTCATCCTTTTTTTGAATAAGGATAGGAACTTTTATTCATTAAAAGCCTCCGAACAAAGGAGACGAGGGATCTCCAAAAGAAAAATAAAATTTCGATTGCGAAAAAATTCCAAATCGAAAAAACATATATAGAATCACTTCTTCATGAACCAAGAATGACCCATAATCGTGGAAGGATTATCTTCTTGGAGCATCAACTTCACCCAATCCTTAAGCATGTATGCCCAAGTATTTTCCACATGCACCCTCTTTCTTTGAAAATGACTTTCATTCCGAGTCAACCAAATACACCAACAAACCGCATGAGGAATTAGCCATTGAAATTTAGCTTCATTGCTACGATCCCCTTTTTTCCTTTTATGATAGAATAGATTCCTCATCTCATCGATGTTATGGAAACAACACAACGAACCAATAGCTTTTCCAACCAACCCCCAAATCGATAAAGCGAATGGGCATCTAAAGAACAGATGCTCCCTATCCTCCTCGGCACCACCACATAACAAACATGAAGTATCACTATCACGAGTCCACTTTGCTCTATTCATCTTGGTTAGAACTTTGTCTAGAGAGAGAAGCCACATAAAAGCTCTTATTTTCAAGGGCACAAGAGTCCCCCAAATAAGATAATGGATGTTAGCGGTCGGGGTTGAAGACGATGCTTTGTTGATCTTCCAATAATGGGTTTTCATCGAGAATCCAAGAAGAGGGGCCAAGTTCCATTTCACTACATCCTCGTCTTCCAATTTTAATTTGACGCCTTGAAGAAGATCCAGAAGATGAGTTAATTCCATGGCTTCAACATCATTTAAATTTCGGCGCAATGGAGGACACCAAATAATAGAGTTAACTCCGCAAGTAAAAGAGTCACAAATCAAGTCATCCACATTAGACGCCACCCGGAAGAGATTAGGACAAAAATTAGCCGGAGACGAACCATAGAGCCAAAAATCTTTCCAAAATTTAGTCTCAACTCCATTGCCCGGAATGAAATTGGATTCTCCTTTAATTGCATCGACAATCTCGAGAATATCCTTCCAAATTTTGGAAAGAGAAGCTCTATGATGAGGGAGTAACTCTAATCTCGAGCATCGCTTATAGTATTTCTCTCGAATAATGCGGATCCATAGTGAATCCTGATCAGCAATCATCCTGATCAGCAATCAAACGCTACAGCCACTTTCCCAATAGTGCCTTATTCATATTTTGAAGATTAAGAACCCTCATGCCACGTCTTTCTTATCCCTACATGCAAGGCCTCACTTAGCCAAGTATGGACTCGAACCTCCATCTTTAGTGCCATGCCATAAGAATCTCCTCATTTTGTCCGCCTCATTAAGAATGCTGCTGGGAATCTTGAAAATAGAGAGAAAAAAAATTGGGAGACTTGTGCGATCCGCATTAAGAAGTACTAGTCTACCTCCCAAACTAAGAGCTCTTTCTTTCCACCCATCAAGTTTCTTGCCGAATCTATGAATAAGAGGGGCCCAATCTCTCTTCTGAAGAGAGGAAGTGTGAAGAGGAAGCCCAAGATATTTGGTTGGAAAATCTGAAGCTTTGCAATTCAAACGAGATGCGATAACGTTTACCTTATCCATGGGGATATGAATACCGAATAAATTACTCTTGTTAAGGTTCACCTTAGGGCCATAAAGAATTTCGAAGCACTTGAGAATGAATACGAATCCAGCCAAGTTGCTCTCCCTCTCATCACAAATAGACACTTCATCCTTGCAGCTGCCCTTTTCAAATTCGTTTATGTATGCTCTTGTTTCTTCTTTAACAGTTCATTAGTACACATGTCTGTGATGCCTTTTTTTATTGGTTGTTTGTTGGACATAACATTGGGGATGACCTATTTTCATCAGTATACTCCACCTATTTTACCAACTTTCCAAATGGTTGGTTGTGTTGGTGGAAATGATATCTCCACTGACAAGCTCAGCAGCCGGTGGCCTATTCAATGGTCCGCGAATAGCCAGATATGACTTGTTATCATAATGACTCAAGGATTATGTCCTATCAATGAATCATAACCTACTGTAATATAGAATGTTTGTGTTGTTAGTCTGATCAAACTCCACATATATATCGTCTCTCATTGTGTTTTTGATTTATATTACCTTAGAAATGTAATTGTTCCATGCGTTTGCAGAAAGCCACCAAAAAAAAGAAAATACACGCATTCAAATCAAAGGTGCGGTTTGAGCAACTCGAAGTCACTCAGAACAAGAGGCAGAACGCTTGGCAACAGTTCCAAACAACAAAAGGGAAAGCTAAAAAGGTTCTCCTAATCCATGTAGTTAAATCTGCATATTGTGGTTTGTGTGGCCGTTATTTCACATGCAGTTTGTGAAATTACAATTTCTTTCCTGGAAATCCAGAGAATTAATTGTATTAATGTGTAAGGGTGCTCATACACAATCAATCATGTAGGCATTCCTGCGGTACTAACCTAGTAAATGAAATTTCTAAGAGTATGCACTCCGTTAGATGAGTATATACTCTATTAGGGAAAATGCAAGAAGGGATGCATTCAATTTATTCGAGTATATACTTTCATTTTATTTTTTTTGTTGAGTACATACCTTCCCAAATAAATTCAAAAACTTGTTGGGACTGCAAATATGACTGCAGGAATGACTAGATGTAATATTTTTCAATATGGAATGCATGATTATTTGAAAATATGTAATTCAAACAACCCACCATTTGTTCCTGGCATATTCTCTTTTCCTCTCTCCCTTACATACTTTGCATTGTTGCACTTGTGTGCAGATTGGGTTCTTCTCGGGGCGAAAACGAGAGAGTATATTCAAATCCCCGGAAGATCCGAAGGGGAAGGTTGGCGTCACCGGCAGTGGGAAGGGGCTCACTGATTTCCAGAAGAGGGAGAAGCATCTCCACCTGAAGGGGGCCGGCGGCGTTGATTCTGAAGACTAGGGCTCCTCTGTATCCTGCTTTTTGTTCCTTTTTTGTTTTCTATGTTTTTTTTTTTTTTATGACGACGATGAAAACTGGGATGATAAACCTACGAAACGATGCTATAGGAATTCTAATTAAAAAATCCTGTGAAATACAAAGTCATTTGCAGTTTACCATAGTTTCTGTTGTGGGAATCAGGAGAAATTCTCCTTCCACATGAATTGAATAATGTGAGAAGGGGGCATTAAATGGATTGTATGTGCTGTCCAGAAATGATCACATGAACATAGGTTTTGAACAACATTAACATGATGTTCCAGCAGAAGAATAAGAGCTACCCTTTGAAATTTAAATTCTGGTTTTCTTAAAATCCAATTCTGATAGATTATGTTGAAAGCATGAATGAGTAATGACAAAAATGCATAAATGACTTCACAAATTTGAACTTCATTTATCCAACATTTTTAGAATATTCAGTCTTAAATTTCTAATGGTCTGATATTTTTAGAATTATATATATACATCATCTAATTAGTTTTATATATCATTATAAAATATATTAAGTGTAATTAAATATATATATCACAAAGTTTATCTAGTAATGTTATTTCTGTGAAGGACTGAAAGATTAAAATTTTTTTAGTTTAATTAATTTCGTGTAAGATAAAATAAAATAATCGAGTTACAGTGATTGGTCACAAGGGAGAGTGAGCAGATTCAATCTCATCCGTCCGATCAGATGGGCCCATCATCACCATCGTCCAATAAACGAACCCCCCCACAACATCCACCGGTCTTAAATCACGCGTTGATCAGTGGTTGACTCCCGACCGTCCGATCAAGATTGACCTCCAACTCCCTCTCAAATAGTCTCTCTACCTAACATTCTCTCTGTATTTCTCTCCGTCTATTTAAACTGCAGAGACAAAAAAAAAAAAAAATCAATGCAAAGCAAAGTTCGACCTAGGTCGAATTTCTCAAGCGATCTAGGGCGAAACACTTTAAGCGATCTCACGATGTGCTCCTCCTCTCATGCTCCGTCTCCGACGACGTTCTACGGGTTCCTCCATCGGATGCGGCACCCGGCGGCGATTGATATCGTGCGTTCGATCAAGAGGTATGGAATTTCATTGATTCGATTGTGTTTTTTTTTGTTTCAACTGATGATGATGGAATTCGGGGTTTCTTGGTTTGGTTTGATTGGAATATGTGGTTGGTTTTGAATTGGTGTTTTTGGATTATGTTCAGGAAAAGGAAAATGAAAATGAATTGGAGGATTTATTAGGGTTTGGATTTGGTGATCGGGTTCGGAAATTATGTTTGGATTGTTGATCTTTTTAGGGTTTCTTTGATTGTTGAAATTTGTTAGGGTTTTGAGCATTTATGAGATGATTTTGTGGATTATGTGGTTTATGATCATATTAATTTTATAATAGTATGTCTTTGCCTTGATGAGAATCCTGGATAAATTAGGGTTAATCAGAATCTAGTGTATTTTAATTACATAGTTAAATTGAGTTATTTAGTGTGTGTATTAATACATAAAATTTAATCAGGGGATCATGGATTATAAATGTTAATGTTGATCATTAAAAATTTGATGAATTTTGATTGAACAGTCATGTTTTACGTCTTGTTTTGGAAATGATGTTCTTGGAGATAATTGGGCATTGCTGATATTTATCAACCAGTACCTTTTTTTTGTTGTTTGACTTAAAAATAGTAATACTGAAAGGCTAAGATTTTACATTGCAGTTTCATTGTGTCATTCTCATTTCATGGTTCTGATGCTGAAAGTGATAGTCAAAGACTGCAAGACTTTCTTTTGACAATGGAAAATACCATTAGGGATCATCCTTTATGGTCTGGTGCAACTGAGGAAGAAATTGACAATGCTGTTGAAGTAAGCACTTTTTTTTTTAACTCATTTCAAATTCACGCGTTGCAGTTTTATTTCAGGTGAATATTTTGTTCAATTTTACTTCTGATTTCTGGCATTCTTCAAAATAACAGTGAACTGTGAGATAAAATATACATGTGCAATACAACACTGAGTTCTTTGTTATATAACATTTGGATGATCATTAAAATTCTATCTTCCCAGGACTTTGTCTAATTCTTAGTTGGATCCATACAGATGATTAGTGGCAGTTTTTGTTCTTTTTACTTTGTAGCAACAACTGTAAGATTTTGTTAGTTCAAAACTCTGTTAGACTACTTAGTTCTGATGTACAAACTTCTATATCAGTGATGCTTTATATTGTGTATTTCTTATGGATGTTTTGGTAGATTACTGGTGCTTATTGTTTGCCTGTTTGGTGTAAACTTTCTAATAATACTTGTGTGCTTATGTTGTTTTTATTTAAACTATAGGGTCTGGAGAAGTATGTAATGACAAAATTGTTCAATCGAACATTCGCATGCTCTCTGGAGGATGCTAAATTTGATCAGGAGATCTCAGAGAAGATATACTTGTTGCAGCATTTCATAAAACCTGAACACTTGGATGTGTCTGAGATTTTCCATAATGAAGCATCATGGCTGGTATGGAGTTTGTTCTTATCCTAAAAGCACTACATTAAGAAGTTTAGTTGCATACTAGCAATCTTCTTTGCCTTGCCCTTTCTATACTACAGGGATGAGCCACTTAATTTTTGAGATGTTTGGCACTCCTTGCCTTTGTCCAGAGCACTCACCATACTCAGATTCTGTAATTGCTGTGTCAAAGATCCTGCCATCATGTCTATCACCGACAACCATGCATTTGCGACAAACTAACAATGTTCAGAAAAGTGAAAATTTGTTCTTAAATTAGTTCCATTGAAGATGCAATTCTTTAGTGCTGCATTACAGTAGGGTGGCTTTAAATTAAAATGTAAATTTAATTGTTTTAGAAATCAAAGGATTCTCATGTGACATCCTTTAGCCAACAAGGGACTCAATTCAGTTAAGACCATCTGGATTGATGGTGATCTTTCAATCAGCATGCAAATACTGAAATTTAACCACACGAAGTTTCACATCTTCCCCATCACATCTTGTCATCCATAAACAATTTTAGAGGCCTAGTTATTTTTTTACTTTGGATCGAGGTGTGGTAAATCATCGAGTGTGTGTACAAATCATTTTTGTGGTGATCATCACTAAAATATTCTTCAAAAGGAAAATATAGGTATATTTATTTTGAAGTTTGACTTTACAATTTAACTATAGTTTACTGGGACATGTTTCTATCCTTGGCTCAGATGCTGCAAATCATGGTCAATCAGATTAAAGCTTCATTTGTTTACTGCTGATTTAATCGTTGAACAACATTCTGACAGACTTCAAATTTTTATATCATTATGTTTTTTTTTTTTAAATGAAAGATCCTGTTTTGATGCCCGTATATTAGTTTGATTTAAGTGAACTGCAGCTTATTGACTGATTTGCATCTAAATGCATTCGTTAGCATGTGTCCTGGCCCTACCTGGCCAATTTGCTTATTTGTTCATGTTTAGACTAGGAAAGTTTTTTAATATAGTAATCCTGTGGCTAAAGTGTTGGTTTTTCTTTTACAGATTGCAGAGAAAGAACTGCAGAGGATTAATGCTTATAAATCCCCTTGCGAGAAGCTTTGCTGCATTTTTAATTGTTGCAAGGTCATTAACAATTTGCTTATCAATGCATCAATGTCATCTGATCATGTACCCGCTGGGGCCGATGATTTTCTTCCTGTTATTATATATGTCACCATCAAGGCAAGCTCTCATTGGTAATAAGCCACTCTACTTATCATTAGTCATGAATTTTATTTTATACCTTTTGTGTTGCATTTGTTGGTATATTAACATGATACGAATGAATTATAATCGAAGTGATATACTCATCCATCGAATTTTCATATAATTTGCTTATTTTGTATCAACATGACTATGGTATAGGACTTGGAACCTTGAGTTTTGTGTCTTTTTTATGAAGTTGATAACCCGTTATCAGTTTTGTGCTATATGTATGCTGACAAAACTTTTGTTTCCTTGTTGAAAGCATGGATGTGGTTCATGCTTAATAGTAGTTTACATTACATCTGAATGAAAATTTTGAATGCATTTAAATATCATGCATTGAATTGAATTTCAAAAGAACTGGTCATCATATTGCGTGAACTCTACAATTTGTGAGAATCATACATGTAGCGACAGATGGTGTTGTGAGATTACTAGCATCATGCTATTATTTGGGAGTTTTTTTTTTTTTTTTTGGTGGGTAGGAGTTGTTATTTACTACAACTGTCATCATGCAATTGCCTGTGCATGCCAATTGGATTTGAGAGAGAAGTTAGCTAATCTTAGGCCTAAAAGTTTCTATTTGTGATATGTTATATGATCCTATTGGATGATTTTGTTCATTTGATGCAGGCGAATCCTCCCCATTTACACTCAAACCTTAAGTTCATCCAGCTCTTCAGGCGGCAGACAAAGCTTATTTCTGAAGCAGCTTATTACCTTACTAATCTAATCTCTGCCAAGTTATTTATAGTAGACATGGATGCCCACTCACTTTCCATGGACGAGACTGAGTTTCAGATAAATATGGAGAAGGCTAGATTGGCCAACAAAGATACAAGAATTGGACCTACAATCAGCTCATCATCATACGATCATAACGACAATTTCACTATAACACATGGAAAAGAGACGCTTACTTTTGGTAAGTTATGTTGCTTTTGTAGCTTGAAATCAACTGATATGCTGCATCACTTCTGAATCAAGTTCAAAAAGGTTTTGTTTGAAAGCTAGATTCAACAATCGAAAATTCTCCGAACAATCTACACAATTGGTTTACATTATCTAATCGAAACAAAAACTATATTTTTGAGCCTTCAATTGATGATCTCTATAGGTCAGAAGTACCCATACATGGAAGCGGAAGCAGGTGAGCTAACAGTGGAAGATGTGCACAAATTGCTAAGCCTGTATAAACAAGTGGTGACCAAGTACTCTGCAATATGTGAGGCAGTGAGGGGCCTCAATCTTGACAAGGAGTCTCTGTGCACTCTCCCACATTGAATGGCCAAAAATATATATGTAAGTTCTCCCATCTGATATTCCTTTTATTTTCTTTTTGTATATACAAGCATATATTTCTAGGTATAAGTCACCTATATCAGAACCATCCATTAGAAACCATACACCTGCATTAGTGACACATCTTTCAGTAACTGTTTATTGCTCATGATATGTGGCCTAGGCATCATCAATAAATTATTGTGGATCACATTCTGTTGTTTTTTGTTGTTGCATTACAGTGACATGGAAATATATATATTCATGGAGTTATAATCATTCACATCTATTACCTTTGTAGGGTTAAAGAAAAAGAAACACATATATAAATAAGAAGCTCAAAAGTGAGCTTTCAAAATTTCATTGATGGGGGAGTTAATTCTACAACCAAAAAAAGGCTGCCCTTGTTAGAACACTATACACACACAATTTACCCTGCAGCCTCCGCAAGAAGCTCAGTGGACGACCAGCAAAAGATAGGCACGGGATTGCAAGACAAACCCGTGCCGGATTTAATCCGCTTGCACGGACGACCCCGTTTAGGCGGCGGTCGCCTGGAGGCAATCACGCACTTTGCACACACAAACTTTGGCAGGACCTCTTCGCCATCCCGTATCCCAACACACCTGGTGTGGCGCCACACGCCACAAGTATCACAGGTGAGCATCCTCTCACCGTCGTCATCCTTGGCCCCACAATAACAGTCCACAATCCAGTTCTCCACCCCCCTCTCCATCAAGAACATCTGAAAATCATCCGAACCTTCGCACCTCCCTTTCACTCGGACCATTCCCTTCATCCCCACCAAAAGCTGCATCTGGATGTCGTCGCTGATTTTCCCAAAGTCCAACAACTGTTCGACCTGGAACCTCTCGTACGCGATGTAGGCTTCTTGGAAAGCCTTTGTCACTTCAGTTTTTAGGTCTGCCACTGTGGCTGTCAGTGGCAGAACAAGGAGTTCATGTGGCGGAGCTATGAAGTCGTTTGGCTGGTCAGCCAACTCCATTTCACATGATATTTGGATTGTTAAGGGATCCTTTGGAGATTCCATAGACTCATTATCTTTGATGAACTGCTTGCAATCTAGGAGAATTGCAGCAGATTTTTGTGCGAGGGCATAGGTTGCTTCAGGTTTGAAGGGCTGCATTGTCTCCGGGTGGAGGATAGAGTCATACAATAACTTTAGGTCACGGATGACATGATCTCGGGTGGGTTGGGAAAAAACCTCCAAGAGGCCGTACTTGCCCGGATTCTCATGCACCTTCTCAAGCCTGTAATGGAGAGTATAAGAAATCAGTAATAGTTCTATCATGACTTGAAAGGAAACAATGATCAATCAACAGAAACAAAAACCTGAATTCCATGGTGTTTGTTTCAAGGTTGCACCGAAAATTGATCACCATGGAGCCACCATCGATCAACTTCCCAGTCAATCGCCTTAGGCAGTGATTGAGGAGATCGATCGATCCAGAAGCGGCGCGAAAAGCCGTTCCCCTTAGCGAATGCCATGAAACCCATCGAGACTCCCCGATGGCCTTAAGGACACGGATTATGGCTTTCTCCGCTCTTTGAATGTCTTCCCAAGGCCACATGCACAGTAGCTTGGTTGGGAGCTCCATGATTGGTAACACATATTTCCCTGCTTTATGCGCGTTGTCGCTCTTCTTGTTGAGTAGGTTCAACAAGAAGGAGAAGAGATCTCTCACCACCAAAAGCGGGTGGTCTGAGATAAATCTGTAGTAGTCGATGGTGTCCTGCAAGGGCGTCCGGGATCCACGGGTGGCTGAGAAGAGGAGGTCGAGGGGGATGTTTGCAAGGGTCTGGACCGCTGCCCGATGGACTTCAGCTGTGACCATGAAGCTTCCCGCGCCGAATTGGTAGCCCCAGTTGCCGTACCATGGGTGCCCTTTTGACACGCAGTATAGGAGCTTGTAGTCCATGCCAAATTTCTTCGAAACGTCCATGACAGAGGCCTTTCTGTTGTAGTCAGAGGATATTCATTCGATTAGGATTAATATATATACTTCTCTATTAAAATTGTATCATTGTTAGTAGTTAAAAGTTTAGGCCAAATGTAAATAAAATAAAAACTCACCTGACGTGCAGAACCGAGCATAGGCGATCCCAGAATGACATTATGTCGAATCCGCTTAGAAATTTAGAGCCGCCCTCCCTTCCATTGACCCTGAGAAGGTGTCCAAAGCCATTTGAATGGACCACTCCATGAAGAAGGTGAGTAGAATCCTCTAACTGAAGATGCACCCAATTTTGAACATCATCTGTACTCATCTCATAACTACATACCAAGCACCTGAAACATGAAATCAAGGTCAGAATAAACATACAGTCAGTCTAAGACCATAATCACAGAGTCTATGTTAAATATTTGACATGGGTTCTGTTTGGTAATAGTTTTTTTTTTTTTTACAAGGGTATAAAAAAATGCATGTAATATTTTATTTTTTTGAGATAAGAGGTAGGTGCAATCTTAATATGAAAAGATGTCCCTTGAACAAGGAGAAGGACAGAATATGAAAAGGGAAAAGAGAAAGTCACTTCACAAGGGAATAACCCCCACCACAATGAATCTCTAACCCTCACACCTCAAGCCATTTGTAACCCATAATATGGAAAAATGCATGCAAAAACTTCTATGCTAAGTGGTGATAATAAGATTAGTTTTTTATAATATAAATGATGTGATAAATGGTAGGGGTTTTTTTTTATAAAAGATATATATGCTCAGCCATCTTTTTCACAAAACTATAAGCTAAAAAAAAATGGTTTGCAATGGAATAGTACAAGCGAAAACAATTTAGCGAGGCCTAAATAGATACCTGAATTCTGAAGGCACTAAACACAGTTTGGCAAACTGAACTGAAGTATGTTTAATCACTAAACTTTTCTTAGTATTTGAAAATGCTTTGACTATACCTAAAACTCCACTTAGCCTTGTTAATTGTAATTGGAAACAATGGTGGGTTTTTATGGTACTAACATTAAAAGTCATATATGTAGTTTTGCAATGTGCATTTGTTGCATACTTGCATACAATGTGGTTTACAAAAAACAAAAAATGCACTCATGTATACAGAGTTTGCAATGTGAACTTGTTGCATACAATATAGTTAAACTGGTTTACGAAAATAGAACATGCACATGTTACATTTTAGCTATGAAAAACATACAAAATTCTGTATCCAAAATCCGCCAAATCCACCATATTCTCACCTTAAATCAGAGTTATGCAACATTGATCCGCACCAAGGACACGGATGGTCATACCCATCCATGTCGTCGCTGTGTTTTCTTATAATGAAATGGTATCTCCTCCGGCACACCGGATGGTTACTCCATCCTAAAGAGCCATACAAACAGTACAATTCAAAAAGGATGTACTCTCTTAAGTGAAAGAAAATCACGAGCAGTTTGGAAAACACAAAAATCAAACCCTCCTAAGACACGTAAATGAAAACAATAAATTCACTTATTTTCTAGATGTATTTTGATAATTAGTACGAGAATTACATGCAAATTTTTTTATGCTATTTTGTGTGGAGAAAGTATGAAGAATATGATTAATCATCTAAATTAAATAGATACTTGGATTCTGAATGTACTTAAATGACAAATTCTTATTGAGCATTCTAAAAAGTTCTAAATACTGTGTGATTAATGTCATTATAAGGGACAATTTAATAACTCTTCATCCCTATCGTTTCTAAGAATCCAGTTCCAGTAGATTCCAGCTTTGATTTCATCATCATCATCATCATCATTGTTGTTGTCATTCATTCTAAAGAGTTCTAAACACTTTAGGAGCAATTTAATAACTCTCGAAGGAGAATTATTCGTTCTTAGGAATCCAGTAGATTCCGTGGAAGAGAAAATCATCCAAACTGTTGTTGATTCTAAAGAGTTCTAAATACTATAAGAGCAATTTAAGAACTCTCAAATGAGAATTCTTCGTTTCTAAGAATCCAGTTCTAGTAGATTCCATGAAAGAGAAAATCATCCAAACTGACCCTTATAAGTGTTTCAAATCAAATCAAATTTTGCATTGTAGATGTTCATCATATAAGACATCGATTTCATCATCATTGTTTATTATACTCACCAACAACACGGCATTGATCACAGTACGTCGACCTCGACCGCGCGACGTCCTCCTCAACGACCTCAAGTTCCACCGTCGCCGCCTTCACCGACTCATCCGGATCGTCCTCTCCGATCCTGAACGAGATCCGCCACGTCTGCAGATGATTCGATCCGAGATCGGCGAAGGCGAAGGCGTCGGGACCGGAGACGATCGGCGACGCCGGCAAGAGACGGCCGTACCGGGACACGAAGAGCCGGACGTTGGACCTGAACGTACCGGACATCCCCTCCTCCGGCGAGTCCGGGTACCTCAGGAAGTCGTGGAGGTCGGCCTGGACCCTCTTCTTCGCCCTCTTCATAGGTCTCCCGTTCATAACCACCATTGAAGAACAGATCCGAGTCCAAAAACATAAAACAAAAATTATTAAAAATTTTATAAAATCAAAGACGGCTTTTTTTTTTTTTTTAGGGTTTTATTTGACGGCGATGGAGATGGGACGGTGATTTATATATGGTTAGGGTTTTGAAGGGAAGAGGCGGTGGTGCTTCGAAATTTGGGGGGGATTTTTATTTTTGGGCGTGGTGGTTTTTTATAGTTCGCGCGGTGGAGAGGGGGATACTGTGGGTGAGAATACGGGAGGGGGGTTTATAATAAAAGATGTTTGGATTTGAGGGTTTGTTTGAGATTTTGTTTCTTTTTTTTTTTGGTTGGGACCTACTAAAAATGAGAACAATAAATTCAGTTTGGACTGATTGTTGATTAATTAGTTTATTTGGGGATGTTGTTTCAGTTTAAGTAAATTACTTTTTATTTGATTTTAGGAAAAATTAAAATAACCCCCTCCAAAGTTTTTTAAATCCATATAACCCCCTAGCTTTTTTAAAAGTTCATATAACTCCCTAGAAACACACATATATATAAATAACCCCCTCCAAAGTTTTTTAAATTTATATAATATTAATAGAATAATCATAATCTGTTATAAAAAATTTGACTCAGCGGGTTATTTGAATTTATATAGATGTTTGCAAGAAGTCATATAAATTTTAGGAAAAGTGATATAGGGGTTATTTGAATTTTTCCCTTGATTTATCTTATTAGTTATACTCTGTTGGGTAATATAATAATAAATTTTTGGAGAGGGTGTGGGTTTTATTGTAGTTCGCGTGGGGTTTTTTTTGTTGGGGGGTTTATAATAAAAGTTGTTTAGATTTGGGTTTGTTTGAGATTTTATTTCTTTTTTTGGTTAGGACTTACTAAAATAAGTTGTCCTGGGCTTTAATTATTACTATCTTACCAATTAATTCAGTTTGGACAGAAGAATTAATTTATATGGGATTAATAAATTTTTCAGTTTAGTAAATTATTTTTCATTTGATTTTATTTTAGTTATTCTTTTGGGTTACATAATAATAACTTTTGTGTTTTTATTATTATTTATTACTATAATTTTAATAATATTGTAATATATATGTTTTAGGATTTGAAAGGGCAGAAAAAAATATTCCGCTTGACATGGATCTGGGCCCAGTTTTTTAACCCAATATATTCTCATCTGTTTGAACTTTGAAGTGGTCAATGTTTTTAAATTATTATTATTATTATAGCATCGGAAGAGGTGAAACGATACCTTGGGTTAATAACCCTCAAAATTATTATTATTATTATTATTATTGACTTTTTTTTTTTTTTTTTTTTTTTTTGGGTAAGAAAACCAACGGCAATTTACATATATATGCAAAAAAATATCAAAAGTACATATACATCCATTTACATTAGACAACCTCAGTTGTCTAACACTTTCAAACAGATTAAAAACAAAAGCAGTAAGACATCAACGCACTTGTTGATACTGTAGACCTCGAGTACAAATCGATGTCTCGATGGGCCATTTTAGCTAACTAATCTGGGGCAACCACTGTTACTCTATGAACTTTCACAAATTTTACAGGATCCAGTGTAGAAGTTCATTTTCTAATATCCGCAACAATTTTATGAATTTGTGGTGGTCCGTCTCCTGCACCTTGTAAAAGTCTAATCAAACTCTCGGCATCTGGTGGGGTAGACCAAGGAGGTTGGACTTCCTTTTGCAGAATAAATGTCAGACACGCCCAAGCATGGCTCAGGGCACGAAATGCTATACCTTCTTTGGATGTAGAAATACATTGTTAAAAACCATTGAATTTCTGGCTTTCCAAATATTCCAACACATGTAGAAAATATCACTAACTTGGTGATAAACTGAGGAGAATGACCATGTTCTTTTCATCCACACCATAGGTGGGGGGGCAACAGATGAGGAGGTATAAACTGCCAGCACTCAGCAGAGAAGTCACAATTTGCAAATAAGTGAGACCAAGGGATATTATATCAACTTATATAAGTCTCCTGCCCTCATAGAAGTACCTGTTGAATTTTCCATGTTAACATAAGTGTGGGTATTCTAGAGAAAGGTATTGGTGATAACCAAGGACCTCTGATTAAATCAATGTCACAAAACATACCTGGACTCTGTCTGACTCGGGTTCTGAGGATATTGAGACCTTGGCATAAAGCCTGCCAAACTTTCGAGCATCTTTTGGGCTTCTCAGGGATTTACCAGATTTATTTCGACAGTGACAGTCGATTGATCGATTGAACAGTTTTTGTTATCGTGTAACAAAATAGTTTTACTGTATCAAGTTACTGTAGACATTACAGATAAATAGTACTTAAAAATTGTGATTTTCAAAAATTAAAAGTGAACTTCCTACATGATTGATTTTGATTATGCGAAATCAGTTTTGCAATTGTGCAATCCAAACACACTCGTCATGATAAAATTAGGGTCGTTTGATTTAGAAGAATACTGAGCTTAAGTTCTGATTTATAAGTGCAATTTAGAAAAAAAAACTGTTTGGTTCAGCGAAAATTATAAGCACTTATACAAATAAGCGTGTTTGGTTCACCAATAATAATAGAGCTTATTAAAATGGTATTTTGATCCGTTTAATAACTGTTATTTGATGTTTGGGTAAAAGATTAAAAACATAATAAACATATCATTTCATTATACAACAAAGGTCTTAATAATATTACAGCATTTAAAGATAATAATAATATTACAACATCCCAAAAAAAAAAGACCTTGTATTTCTCTTTACAAATGAAAAACATGTAAAAAAAAAAAAAGAGTACCAATTGATCATTGATCATACATATACATGAAGATCTCAAATGATTGAAACACAAAACCATACAAAGACTTTCAGATTTTCATTATTGACATACAAACTCATAAACACGCGCGCGCACATACACACACACAAAAGGCATTCTTGAATTCATCAAGAAACCCATCTATGTTTGTAATTGACATCCCCACTCACCAAATCAATCTCCACACACATCAAAGCTTATATTATAAGTTCTTATCAAGATCCAACCAAAACATACTAGTAACAAATAAGTACTGAAAATTTGGATTAAGTAAAATAAGTACTGATTTCTGGGTGAAACAAACGGCCCCTTAGATTACAAGCATATGATTTTTTTCCTTTTCTATCTTTAATTCTAATTTTTAAATTAATGACAATATTTGTAATTAAATTTTTATTTTAGATTAGAAACGCTGAGGGTCCTTTTGTTTCAACATAAAAGTCATCGAAAATTTTATTTTTCAGGAAAAATAAATACATGGAGATGTTTGGGAGCTTTAGAGAAAAAAAAAAGGGAAATTAATTAGAGGTCCCTGGGAACACCTCTGTAATACAGTAATATATGTCCCTTGACTTTTTCTTGTTTTCTTTAGGTCCTTAAGTTAGCGGTGGTATTTTGTTTAGGTCCTTCCATTCAATTTCTATTCATTCTATAATAAAAAAATATATAATTTAAATGCACATTTTGACCGATTGGCTTAGATAAATGAATATTGTTCTTAATGAATGTGATAGTGTGATGTATATTTTCATTTCAAGGGAAATTTTTAATTAAAACATATTTCTTCAAGTTAAAAATTCATAACAAGGATTTAGTTGAGATATCTTTTAATTCACATGTAAATATATATTTTTATCATTATTATTTTATATGCACAGTGTAATGTATCACATGATTTAGCATCGTATAATTTTATGAACAGACCTATAATAAAAATCAAATTAAATAGAGTTTGAAAAAAAAAAAAAACAGAAAATCCAGACATGATTTTAAGCATCCGCGTTCACTTTGTTTCATGAACAGACCTGTGATAAAAATCAAATTAAATAAAGTTTGAACGACATCTGACAATATGATGTGACAAAAGTAAAAAATAAAAATGATACATCCAATTTGTTATTTTTCCACTTTAGCTATTCCTTTTTATTTGATGAATATGTGTAATCCAATTAAATGTGTATAGACTGAACTAGTTTTTATTCACACACAAGATGTATAATGTATATGAAATAAAATACTTTGATTGTTAAACTCATTTAAGTTGTGTTTACGTTAATATTCTTAGAATCTTCTGTTTCAAACTCAGCTTTTAAAAACATTGTTTTATTAGCTTTTCGCAAGATTTTTTGGGTTGAGTTTGAGAATTTTTAATTTTTCAAACACAGAATCTACTTAAACTCGAATCTAAAAAGAGTCTTAATCCAGTAAAATTTTTTATATAAAATAAAAAAAAATAAACCCCATTACATCCCTATAGCCCACTTATGTTAATAAAAAAATTTTAAAATTGTTTTTTTTTAAACTAACACCTCATTTTTCTTTTCAACCCGCTTATATGAGATTTAATATCTCATGTTATATAGATATATATGTAAATAATATAATACAATATTAATATTATTAAATAAAACATTAATAAAATTTGATATGAAATTATAAATAAAATGAATATGTTAAAACTAAAAAAAGATTTTTGTATATATATCTCTTGTCGTGACCAATCTTATATTGCTAAAATTTTTCATTTAGAACTTTCAAATCATCAATACTTTTAAATGAGTTAAGAAACAATATTTCTGTACAATTTAAACTTTTTAAGGGGTATAATACAATATATACTACGTTATCATAGTATATGAGCGTAAAAAACGGGCTGTGCAACAGTCCAATATTTGGGCCGGGCTGAAATTGAACCGGCCCGGCCCAAATACAAGCTCGGGTCGGGCTTTAGATTGACCAACAGATCGGACGGTATAAATACCCACCACGTCCCCTTGTGATTCTTCCTTTCTCTCTCCTCCCTCCCAAAACCCTAGCCGTCCCGACCTCTCACCATTCTCTTCTCTTCCGAGCTCAAATCGCCCCAAATTTCGAAGAGAGAGAGAGAGAGAGAGAGAGAGAGAGAGAGAGAGATGGGGAGCATGTACACCTTGGGAACTGAATTGTGTCCCTACAACGGCGATGACGGATTCGCCGCCGCCGTCGATGAAATGGATGACGACTGCCTGAGCGACTCCGAGATGGTCGCGAGCTTTTTAAAAATATTGTTTTATTAGCTTTTCAGTCATAAGATTTTTTGAGTTGAGTTTAAAAATTTTTAACTTTTCAAACACAGAATCTACTTAAACTCGAATCCAAATAAAGTCTTAATCCAGTAATTTTTTTATATAAAATAAAAAAATAAACCCCATTACATCTCTATATCCCACTTATGTTTTTAAATTATTTTATAGCATCGGAAAGAGGCGACGCTTTTGTCTTATATCGATGCCTAGGGTTAATTATTATTATTATTATTATTATTATTATTGATGGGTTGCTCTCAAGGATTTGCCAGATTTATTTCGACAGTGACAATCAGAGTGGATAGGTTGGTTACGTAATTGAATAACTTTTGTTATCACGTAATAAAATAGTTTAGTATTTTGTTAATTAATTAATTATTGACAATCAGATTTATCATGTAACATATTAGTATTTTGTTTAGGTCATTTCATTCAACATATTAGTATTTTGTTTAGATCCTTCCTTTCAACTTCCATTCAACTCCAATCAGATTTATCATTTTATTTTTTTATCTCTTTTACCTTTAAGTGAACATGAATTGTCTCTCTATCTCTCCCAACCTCTCTCTTTCTTTCCCAAACAACTCAATAAGATGTGAGACCACCTCCACTAGCCCTCCATTATGCCGATCTCGACCCCAACGCCAATCACTCCCCCCGACCTCTCCTGGTCATGTCACGTGAGCTGTCTCCCGATTCTGTGTTATACTGTGTGCACTGTTATTCATAATATGTACACTGTTATACATGTTACAGGTTATGTGTGTTACACTGCGTATATTGTTATGCACATTGTGTACACTGTTATACCTCTTACAGATATCAGATTTTGTGTTACACTATGTAACTGTTATGCCCAATGTGTACACTATTATACCTGTCACAGGTTCTGTGTGATACGCTGCGTACACTGTTATGCTCATTTTATACACTGTTATACATGTAACATGTTAGGTTCATGGACGGGGTTGTGAGAGGGGGTTGGGCTCACGGATGGGGTTGCGAGAGGGGTTGGGCTCACGAGAGGGGGTAAGGCTCACGGACGGGTCGCGAGAGGAGAATTAAGCTCGCGGACGGGGGTCGCAAGAGAGGGTTGGGCTCGCGGACAAAGTCACGAGAAGGGAGTTGGGCTCGCGGATGGGACGCAGGAGACGATCGGTGGACGCGATCGGCGTTAGGGTCAAGATTGGCACAATGGGGGCTGGTGGAGATGGTCTCACAACTTGTTGAGTTGTTTGGGAGAGAAAATGAAAGATTGGAGGAGATAGAGAGGTAAATGATGTTTACTTAGAGGTAAAAAAGGGTGAAAAAAAATAGAATGGATGGAAGCTG
Organism: Acorus gramineus; assembly: GCA_030737835.1. Taxonomy (NCBI): domain Eukaryota; kingdom Viridiplantae; phylum Streptophyta; class Magnoliopsida; order Acorales; family Acoraceae; genus Acorus; species Acorus gramineus. Next base: position 8,929,034 of record CM060853.1, on the reverse strand, counting down.
AATGAAATGACTTAAACAAAATACCACAACTGACTTAGGGATCTAAAAAAAACAAGAAAAAAAGAGGTGTCCCTAAGGACCTCTAATTAATTTTCTAAAAAAAAACAGAGATTATTATTTCCATATTCACTTCCAAATTAATGTCAATAATTCTCCAAATGTCTACAATTAAAAGAATAAAAAATATATAATTTAAATGCACATTTTGACCAATTGGCTTAGATAAATAAATATTGTTCTTAATGAATGTGATAGTGTGATGTATATTTTCATTTCAAGGGAAATTTTTAATTAAAACATATTTCTTCAAGTTAAAAATTCATAACAAGGATTTAGTTGAGATATCTTTTAATTCACATGTAAATATATATTTTTATCATTATTATTTTATATGCATAGTGTAATGTATCACATGATTTAGCATTGTATAATTTTATGAACAGACCTATAATAAAAATCAAATTAAATAGAGTTTGAAAAAAAAAAGAAACAGAAAATCCAGACATGATTTTAAGCATCTGCGTTCACTTTGTTTCATGAACAGACCTGTGATAAAAATCAAATTAAATAAAGTTTGATCGACATCTGACAATATGATGTGACAAAAGTAAAAAATAAAAATGATACATCCAATTTGTTATTTTTCCACTTTAGCTATTCCTTTTTATTTGATGAATATGTGTAATCCAATTAAATGTGTATAGACTGAACTAGTTTTTATTCACACACAAGATGTATAATGTATATGAAATAAAATACTTTGATGGTTAAACTCATTTAAGTTGTGTTTATGTTAATATTCTTAGAATCTTCTGTTTCAAACTCAGCTTTTAAAAACATTGTTTTATTAATTTTTCAATCACAAGATTTTTTGAGTTGAGTTTAAAAATTTCTAACTTTTCAAACACAGAATCTACTTAAACTCGGATTCAAATAAAGTCTTAATCCAGTCATTTTTTTATATAAAATAAAAAAATAAAGCCCACTTATGTTTTTAAATTATTATTATTATTATAGCATCGGAAGAGGTGACGCTTTTGTCTTATAACGATACCTTGGGTTAATAACCCTCAAAATTATTATTATTATTATTATTATTATTGATGGGTTGCTCTCAAGGATTTGCCAGATTTATTTCGACAGTGACAATCAGAGTGGATAGGTTGGTTACGGAATTGAACAACTTTTGTTATCACGTAATAAAATAGTTTAGTATTTTGTTAATTAATTAATTATTGACAATCAGATTTATTATGTAACATATTGGTATTTTGTTTAGGTCATTTCATTCAACATATTGGTATTTTGTTTAGGTCCTTCCTTTCAACTTCCATTCAACTCCAATCAGATTTATCATTTTTTTTTTCTCTTTTATCTCTAAGTGTACATGAATTGTCTCTCTATCTCTCTCAACCTCTCTCTTTCTTTTCCAAACAACTCAATAAGATGTGAGACCACCTCCACTAGCCCTCCATTATGCCGATCTCGACCCCAACGCCAATCACTCCCCCCGACCTCTCCCGGTCATGTCACGTGAGCTGTCTCTCCAGTTCTATGTTATACTGTGTGCACTGTTATTCATAATATGTACACTGTTATACATGTTACAGGTTATGTGTGTTACACTACGTACACTATTACGTACATTGTGTATACTGTTATACCTCTTACAGATATCAGATTTTGTATTACACTATGTAACTGTTATGTCTAATGTGTACACTATTATACCTGTCACAGGTTCTGTGTGATACGCTGCAAGACGATCGGGGGGCGCGATCGGCGTTAGGGTCAAAATTGGCACAATGGGGGCTGGTGGAGATGGTCTCCCAACTTGTTGAGTTATTTGGGGGAGAAAGGAAAATGTTGGAAGAGATAGAGAGGCAAATGATGTTTATTTAAGAGTAAAAGAGGAAAAAAAATAGAATGAATGGAAGTTGGATGGAAGGACCTAAACAAAATAATATCATTGACTTAGAGAATTAAAAAAACAAGAAAAAGTCAAATGACCTATTGTTATTACAGAGGTGTCCTCAGGGACCTCTAATTAATTTTCTAAAAAAAAACAGAGATTATTATTTCCATATTCACTTCCAAATTAATGTCAATAATTCTCCAAATGTCTACAATTAAAAGAATAAAAAATATATAATTTAAATGCACATTTTGACCGATTGGCTTAGATAAATGAATATTGTTCTTAATGAATGTGATAGTGTGATGTATATTTTCATTTCAAGGGAAATTTTTAATTAAAACATATTTTTTCAAGTTAAAAATTCATAACAAGGATTTAGTTGAGATATCTTTTAATTCACATGTAAATATATATTTTTATCATTATTATTTTATATGCATAGTGTAATGTATCACATGATTTAGCATTGTATAATTTTATGAACAGACCTATAATAAAAATCAAATTGAATAAAGTTTGAAAAAAAAAACACAGAAAATCCAGACATGATTTTAAGCATCCGCGTTCACTTTGTTTCATGAACAGACCTGTGATAAAAATCAAATTAAATAAAGTTTGAACGACATCTGATAATATGATGTGACAAAAGTAAAAAATAAAAATGATACATCCAATTTGTTATTTTTCCACTTTAGCTATTCCTTTTTATTTGATGAATATGTGTAATCCAATTAAATGTGTATAGACTGAACTAGTTTTTATTCACACACAAGATGTATAGTGTATATGAAATAAAATACTTTGATTGTTAAACTCATTTAAGTTGTGTTTACGTTAATATTATTAAAATATTTTATTTCAAACTCAGTTTTTGAAAAATATTATTTTATTAGCTTCTCAATCGTAAGATTTTTGAGGTTGAATTTGAGAATTTTTAACTTTTCAAATACAGAATCTACTTAAACTCAGATCCAAACGAGTATTAATTCAGTAAATTTTTTTATATAAAATAAAAAAAATAAACCCCATTGCATCCCTATAGCCCACTTATGTTAATAATCTATGCACGATGTGCGTATAAATAAAAAAATTTTAAAATTATTTTTTTTAAACTAACACCTCATTTTTCTTTTCAACCCGCTTATATGAGATTTAATATCTCATGTTATATATATATATATATATATATAAATAATATAATATAATATTAATATTATTAAATAAAACATTAATAAAATTTGATATGAAATTATAAATAAAATGAATATGTTAAAACTAAAAAAAGATTTTTGTATATATATCTCTTGTCGTGACCAATCTTATATTGCTAAAATTTTTCATTTAGAACTTTCAAATCATCAATACTTTTAAATGAGTTAAGAAACAGCATTTCTGTACAATTTAAACTTTTTAAGGGGTATAATACAGGATACGCTATGTTATCATAGCGTATGAGCTGTAAAAACGGGCTACGTGCACCAGTCCTATATTTGGGCCGGGCTGGAATTGAACCGGCCCGGCCCAAATACAAGCTCGGGCCGGGCTTTAGTTTGACCAACAGATCGGACGGTATAAATACCCACCACGTCGCTTTGTGATTCTTCCTTTCTCTCTCCTCCCTCCCCTCCCAAAACCCTAGCCGTCCCGACCTCTCACCATTCTCTTCTCTTCCGAGCTCAAATCGCCCCAAATTTCGAAGAGAGAGAGAGAGAGAGAGAGAGAGAGAGAGAGATGGGGAGCATGTACACCTTGGGAACTGAATTGTGTCCCTACAACGGCGATGACGGATTCGCCGCCGCCGTCGATGAAATGGATGACGACTGCCTGAGCGACTCCGAGATGGTCGCGAGCGTCCGCGAAGCACTCAAGGCTTCTACCATGGTGAAAAATTGGTTCTTGATCACTTGAGCCTCCAAAAGTTTAGGTTTTTGGTCGAATTTGTTGGAACGAATTTGTTTGAATTTGTTTGTCCTGTCTCGCAGGGTGAGCTTGATGACAGTTACTGGCAACTGTCGTCCGTTTTTGATCCGACTAAGACTGATTTGGGTCCGGACGAGGAGGCTCTGCTTGTGGTGTGTTTTTGCTTCTCTTTAATATGGTTGGACAACACTTCTTTTTTTTGTTATTGAAATATATATATTTCAGTCTGTTTTTATGTTTTATTGTTTCCAGGCATTTTTGAGGGGGCTGGCGGGATCGATTTCGGTGATTGATGTTGAGCACCATAAACCTCTGATTAATTCGGTATGTTATGATTGCCTTTGTCCATGGAGAGAGAAGACTTTCATTATTAAAATCCATTCTCTCAAGAAACATGTATACATAGCCTAGATACACTACCATAATGCACTCTCACATGAGATATTGCGCAGGACATTTTACATGCACAAGAAAATTTAGGTAGAGCGTAAAAGACCTGCTAACCCGACGTGTCCAAAGAGTGTTTTTGCGCTTGATATGGAAGTTTTTTTTTTATAAAATATTATGGTGTTTTTTTTTTTTTTCAGGTTCTGCAGATGAGTATATGGAACTATGGATGTTACGCGGGGGATGCTCTGGTGGATTTTGTCGTTCTTTTGGTGAGTGGATGTTCAAGATTTTATTTTTCTTTTTCTTTTGAGACTGGTTTTCATCTAGATTTTATGTGGATTCTTTAGGCCACCGATGGAAAATATAGGGAGGCGTGTTTGGATATGCTCGTCTGCAATTTCATGCCGCCCCGGAAAATCCATCACTCACGTTGGATCTTCAGAAAGAAGGAAGTTCTTGACCGGGTGCATTCCGCCCTGCATGCCATCGCGGATCTGGCTCCTCTTGCGTGCGTGCAGCTGTTGCAAATAATTCTTCATAGAATGCCACCAATGCACTTTCCTAAAGAGGTGACAGAATGTACCCTTCTAATTTATTTCATACACCCAAACACTTTTCATTTATTGTTCACAAATGCCACTGTTTTGGTTGCATATCATTAATTTGAACCAGTGTAAAAATCCAAAGTGCTACTTGTGCGGTTAGTGGCTGCCTAGGGATTGATCACCTAGGTGAGGGTTTAGTGGGAATTAATAGGCCACTTATTAATAATAATAATAAATGTTATATATATGTATAGATTGATACACACATACATGTGCACACATAGATACATGCACACAGATATAAATTAGTTAAAAATACAAAATTATTTAAATAAATCAATAAATAGGAAAGAAAATAAAACATTGAATTAATCGATTAACCCTACTTAAACATTTTGTATAATCCTCATTTAATCCCTCGTTAATCCTACAGTCACTTTATCCCCTAGATGAGGTGGGTCAGGCTAGATTTCACCTAGGTGCCTGCGTAATCCCACTTTTTATATCACTGATTTGAAGGTAGTCATGAGACTCAGGAAATGATCACCTATGTTATGTTGCCATTGGATTCTTTTGTTTATCTTAACTATTTGCGGAAATCATAATTCAAATTAGCTCATGTTTTGTTTAAAATGCATTTCGGTTCTCTCAAATTAAATTTGAATGTGCATTTTATTGTTTGAATTTCAGATAATTGCAATATACGTGGAAAGCATGCTAAAACTGGAGAAGAGTGTGATTGGAGAATATGTTGGAACTGAAATTCTTATGGCATTGATGGATAGGCTTGTAGACTATGATGTAAGTTGATTGTGCTGTCTGCAATGTGTGAGAAGATTTTTTTTAAGTGACGAGGAACCCCAACAAGAGTTGGGAGAATCCTGTATGTACATAATAGCCTACAAACCACTAACAGTGAATGCTAAATAATATGATAGATTGAATGTTACAGGTTGAGATAAAGCCGGAAGATATCCCACATGATGACTCAAGTAAAGGCATATTTGACATGGAATTGGAAGATGTTGAGGAAAATCGAGATGATTTTGTGGGATTTGGCAGCCAGGTATCTACCAAGTGTAATTTCATCATGGTTAATGTAGGTTCAATGTGATACAGATTTGATTAGCTTCTGACCATGAAATGGATGTCAATGTGACTGTTGTTTTCTTTCAGGGCACAAGACAAAGGGAACTTGTCTTGAAAAATTCTGTATATGCTAAAAAATTAGATATGCTTATGGTTATCACATTTGAGCATCTCAAATCGTGTGCAGATGATGGTCGGCTCATAAAGGTGAGTTTCATATTGCCAAAGGTGCCAATACTTTTTACTTATCCCTAGGGAGTTCCTTGTGGGATTTCTAATGTGACTCCTTTTGATACGTGTCTCATGAAGTTTTGCATAGTTCACCTTTATGTTTGCTTGATGGTTGTAAACGTAACCGGCATCTTTACAATATATTTGGTTATGCTACTAGACGAGATGTTGTGTTTGGAAGTGGCAAACCATGTAGTTTTATTTATTTATTTTTTTGAAAATCAGTTCCCCCCTGGGTTTGATCCCCTGACCCCTTATTGGAAAGGGGGGGGGGGGGTGCTAACCGGCTAACCGTGTAGTTTTACACTTTTACACAGTTTAGTTGAATGTTAGATATTTTTAATTTTTTTTTTTTGTGCGTCTTATGGCTTAATTCCTTGTTAAGTGCTGTATAGCCGTTGTCCCATTCGCATTGCAGTGCCAAGGAGGGCTTTGGTTTTTTTCTTATGATTTAAGTTGTTTTACCTGTCAGGTATTTAAAACTCTTGTTGAATCATTTAAGAAGACAATGCTGAAAACTCAGAAGTCAAAATTTGCACAGGTAAGTTTTTCTGCTCTCTTTGGTCTTTAATATGCTTTTTTTTCTTTATCATCCATGTTTCAGGTTATGCAAATTATCTTCAGTGCAAAATTTTGTTTAAAGTTATTATTATCTTGATACTCTATCTAGTATAACTGAACTCAGCTCTGCTATGTTTTCAGTTTGTTATGTTTTATGCCTGTTCGTTGGATCCTGAACATTGTGGAGTTACATTTGCTGACCTTCTTACTGATATGTTTTTATATGAGCATGATCCACTTTCCAGGTAATCTTTAATAATCCTTTTTTTATGAGAGATTCAACTGATGCTTATGTGTTTAGCATATTTTTAATATAATTTTGAGAAACACCCCTCCTTTTCTCCAAAAAAACCCTTCGTTTATAGCACAAGGTACCATTTTTTGCTTACCTAAGAGCTATAACTTGTTTTTGTAAACTTAAGACACTCTTAAATACAATGTGATTTCATGATTGGTACAAGCTGGCTAACTATAATTTTGTTATAAAAACAGTGGAAAGATTATAAATGGATGGGGGCCTTAGATGGCCTACTCTGAAACCAAAAATGAATGGCTTATATCATAGATTAATGATAATGTGGGGTCATCTTTGTCCCTCAACTATCATGTTTTCATGAGCTCCAATGCTTAATTTGCAACCCATGCCAGTGGTTGAAAGTTGTCATGGAAGATTTGGTTGTTCTTTTTTAACCAAGTTCATTGTGGAATAATTTGGTAATCTTAATAATCAAATTGCAGACAATATGGACTGAGGGAGTTAATATAATATTTTATATATAAAGTTTTATAATAGATTAATGTGATGAATTTTGTGGAATTTATTGAAAACATATATGATTTAGGAATGAAAGTGAAGTTAATGTATGTGGTGATAATTGTAAATATCGTGTCTAAGATATACCATATGCTTGCATATTAGTAGAAAAAGAATTAGTGTGATTAGATATCATTATATATAGAAGTCATGAAAATCAAATGAACAATTGAAAAGCAAAAGGAAAAAAATAAAGCATACCTGCTTATCTGATGAATTCCTTCCTTTGGATGTATTATTTTGTTTATGTTGGTTGCATCGCTTCATATTTTTGTCATTTAGATATTTATATTATATAATTTGGTGATAATAATAAACAAGCAATTGAAAAAATTTTAAAGAAAGAAATTGCCCACAAGCTCAGTGGTTCCCATCTTTTTTTTTTGGCAATGGATTTCCTCCTTTCTTTTTCCACATCTATTCTTCTGGTGCTCCGATGATTGATTTTGGCTTCAAGGTGCTCAAGCCCTCAAATAATCCTGTTTGGGGCCAGTAAAAAATAAAATGGCTTCATGAGACCTTAATTTAAGCAAACAAAAAAAAACTGAAATTCTTATATTAGCTAATAGAAGATATCATCTGTCATGTGAGCATGTTAGGCAAACTGTAAAGTTGTCAGTGAAAATTGAGCTTAATTGAAAATATTGACCGGGTAATGACCCAAGTCATTCAGCAATCTGACCAAATACTTCTCCTATTTGAGTGGATTGGCCAAGTTGTCCAAGTCACCTACAGATTTTTTTTGTCTTGGGTTTTAAAGCAGATTGATTTAAGGCTTCTGCTCTCCTAGGGTTGTATGCTTCTTCCATTTGTTTCTTTGTTATAACCTTTTCTGCTAAGTGCTAATCTTTCATGTGCCAGTCTATATGAGTTTGTGCCAATTTCAGCCACTTTTATAATTGGTTTGATTTACCATAGATCTAGTTGGCAACGCTTCTCATTTATAAACAATGATGATTTTAGGTTTAATATGTTTTATGGGAAATATGTGATAAATATGTGTAGGTTAAATATGTCCATATGCCTGTGTGTATGCATACGAATTCACGTTTTATGTTGCCGACTTGTCCCAACTCCCAACAACTCTAGTTCATTTCTGTTGGACAACTCTGATGAGGATGTTATATTTCTCACTGACTGCATTCTAGAGGCAGTAATAGATTCTTAAGACTCAGTGATCCCACCTTCATTATGGTCCTCCCCGCATTGTCACAGCGGCATACAAATGAGGGTTAAAAAATATATGGACTCGCATGTAAAATTCTTCTCTATTGTTTTTTTTTCATATACCATATAGGGTGGCAAACAAGCAAGCAGTGTAGGATCAAAGAAGTTTATGTTTTAATATTGTGTATCATGTACTTATATTGCACATTAATATTGTGGCAAGCAAGCAGTGCATCATGTTATATCCTGATGCACAATGTTCTTATATCATGTATTAATCTGTGCACATATTAGATAACTATCTTGTTTATGCATGTAGGATTATTTCTGTTGCATATCTTTCAAGTTTTCTGTCTCGAGGAAAGTTTTTACCAACTTCACTTGTTGTTGGAATACTGGAAAGGTGTGTGATCTATTCATTTTTTTCTGTGCATATTTAAGTGTTAGATCCTCCATCTCTTGAAGTAATGATCCTGTGCTTGTTCAGACTAGCAGCTTGGTGCTGGAATTACTGCCAATTATCTGAAAGAGATGAGCACATCAAAGTTTGTCCAATATTTTATTCTGCATGCCAGGTGTGTTTACTCATCTGTTCCAATATGCAAAATTTATATTAGAGCTTCTCCATTGATGCAGCCAGTGTTATTGTTTCCATAAATTACTTATCTATATAATGCATTGACCCTTCTTTTTTGATCTATTAGAATGGGATATCTTATCGCGAAGCTTAAAGTCAGTGTTGTGGGAAAATGTTTAATGTTTAATTTTTTTTTCTTGATAACAAAGAACCTGAGCTTTCAGTTAGGAGGCATTATAAGCAACACAATTCGCTTGACAATATTGATAATCAAAGGTTTTGTTTTTTTTTTTTTTTGAAATTTTTTTCTACAACTCCTATTGTTTAGTGGTCCTGCAAGTGGAACTCGAGCTCCTTTTTCACCAAATTCTCCGAAATTTCCTTTTTGTTTCCAACTATGGCGGAACGTGTCAACGAACTGATTTCCCATTCCGATCAATAGTAAGGATGTCATCAGATTCCACTGTGATCATCACAGGGTTCAGGGGCGATTGAACATGGATATGAACTTCCCACATTTGGTCCTTGATTGATCCTTGTCAGCTCAGCAAGACTGATTCTTAATCAAATTTGCTAAATTCTTCAAGCTTGATTCACTTCCATAAATTGTATAAAAAAGTTATTCAAAAGTCGATAAATGTAAATTTTTTTTTTGGTCTTTGTTTAGCAAGCTCCTTTGTGAATGACTCATTCTCTAAACAAAATTCTTCGAACAAGTGTAGTGTTAAAATGATGGAGCGAGTTACGTGACTCTGGAGTGCAACGATCCTGACCAAGTCTAAATTGCAACATTTATGCATGCCTAGTACGTGGAATGATGGGAGAAGTGAAACAAAGGATTTTGGGAGAGCTTTGCGAGGTTTTGGAGAACTGATAAGAAATGGAGAAGTGAAACCGGGCTTTTGAATCAGCTTCTGTAGGTTTTTGCAAGTTCAGTGAAATGAGGGTACCAGAGGTACATGCCTCATTTATACTACACTTATTGAGTTCTTTTCCCCCCTTTCAACTAAATTTTGGAATTTTGATTGGCTTGTGGAGGCAAACTCAACCTTCCCACTTTCTTTCTTTCTTGCCTAACCATGCCTCTGTTCTTAAAACTTTTGGAATTTGAAGATGGTTTTCAGGGATGATATTCCTGCTTTGTCATTTTTTTTATTGGTATTTTTTTAGTGATAAACCACTATTGAACTACCACTGTATGATTACCGACTCTTTTCACGCTTCATGTCTAACCAATGACTGAATGAGGTTTGTACTGATCCCCTGTGAAAGAAAAATCACTTTCTCTTGATTTTCTCCTTTCTCAACAAAAGTGAACAGAGATGGGATTTTTTTAACCTTCCTTCCTCAGTCAGGGTTTGTGTTTTTTCTCTTACAAACCTCACCCCCCCCTCCCCCAAAGACTCTGGGGATCAGTCAGTCTGTCTTTCCTGCACAAAGGGCATCCGGTGAATAGGTTTCTGTTTATATCACACTACATCACTGGTAAAAAGACAGAAAACCGTTTCTAACATAATGCTGGGATTGTTATGCACAATGAAAGGAAAAATATCATGTTGGGAATAATGTCTGAGCAAGGTTATTGTCTGGCACCAGATGCAAGTCAAGTATTGCCACGGAATTGAAAAATTAATGTAATGTACTTGATTACACTATATAAAACTCATAATTATCCGGACTGACTGATCATATTGTGACATCTGCCAAAATTATTACAGTGAAAGTTCCTATAATAGATCATATTTTGGTTAGATGACTATGCCTTTTCTTGGTTAATTTTGTGCACAATTCTATTTTAGAAGATAAGACCATGTGTTAGATTCCTGAACATTTTGTCTGTTGGCTAGTATATTTTAATAATCAGCTAGTTTCCCTTTCATTTTAATCCACTATTCAACTTCAATATATATCCTATACAGATTTTTTTTTCAGTAATTTGATACCTGCAATTTTCAATTATATCTTCTGTATTACAGGCGGTGATGTATGTGCTCTGCTTTCGCATGAGGTCAATAGTGGATGTTCCTCATCACAAATCACAACTTCTTGGCGTGCATCTTGAACGAATCCTACAGCACCATTTGGATCCATTGCAGGTGCGTGTGACCAATGAGCATGTAATTCATTTACTCATGTTATATTAAATCCACTCTAGGGATGTTGGTGAATGCCATTTTTGTTTTTCTTTATACTTTAGTTCTTCATTTCTGATGTGGACAATAATTCTGCTCAAGGTAAAGCACAGGAGCACATCTCATCTTATGTATTGGACAATGTGTTTCAGATGCATATATGTGGAAAATGTCATTTACAGTTTCATTTGGAGCTGAATATTCTTCATTTTTCTCATTGATTCATATGAAGAATTATTTATTAAAAAATTAGTTCCTCTGTTGGATTTTTACCAGGTATGCCTGCCTTCAATAGTGGAAGAATTCTTGCGCCAGGCCAAAGCAGCTCACTTGTTCTTCATGTCAAAAACCTTTCTCTTTGATGATTTGCTGGATTCCGAGTTATTGAAGTCCTATGGGGACATGGAGAGACTGGACATGTTTTTCCCATTCGATCCTTATCTACTAAAGGAATCAGACAGGTTTGTTTTTGCATCCTCTGACATGGATTTATTTTGCGAGTACTTACATGAAGGATGATTTATTATGCTTGTCAGTAGTTCTACAAACTTCCATGATTTTTTTTTATTATCAGAATTTCAGCTTCTTTTTTGGGACTATGTGATTTGTAAATTCATTGAGAAGAAAAGTTCATGATTGCATATGAGATCCTAGTTATATTGATTGATATTGATATCCATCTCTGTCCTTTGCCACTATGTCATGCCATGCAAACTTGAAATTTTAATTCACAGGATTCTTGGTTTTGTAAGTCTATATTTGATTGATTTTATCTACATTTGATGAATGAAGATTTATCCGACCAAACTACGTATTCTGGTCGATGGTTAAAACCACGTACGACAACCACAACATTGAAGATGACGATCCAGATGATGATGGCGACAATGAAGACGAAATCGAGACTTTCAATCTCCGAAACACAGGGTCGGTTGGTGGTCCTGATTTGATTGACGACGATGGGGTCTACATTGATGAGGATCACGATATCAACGAAGACGACGTTCTCGAATCTTCAATGAACAAGATGTCCATTACTCCTCAGACATTGTCATCAACACGTGAGTTGTTCAGTGGATTCGGCTCCACTGCTCGCATGCCTGCGAGGATCAGACCCTCTGTGAGTCCTGACTTGTGAGTTCTAAATTGGATTGGTTAAATGAAGTTGCACTCTATAATTTTTGGTAAATCAAATGAAGAAGGTGCAATTAAGTAGGGTCGGTGAAGGGTGTTCATGGGATATAATGCTGATTTTTTTTCTTTTTTTCTTTTGGTTTTAACCACTCAATTTTGAAGGACAGCAAAGATTCATGTATTCTAGTCATGATGGTTTTGGTACTGTATTGTTAAACATTATATGATAGTCCATAGAACATTTGAAACCAGGAAAATGTTATATTGGTAATTGATGCAGTCACTTTTTCATATTGCGTGCACATAAATTTTTTTAAATGTATAATTGGTAATGAATTATATATTTGAATGAGTTGAATGCATATATTTTTACAATTTTTGTAATAAGAGTATATACTGCATTAGGTGATACAAAAGATTACATTTTTTTTTTGTTATAAGTGGAGATGAAGATGGATGAAAAGTGCGCACGCATTTTTATATACATATATATAAAGATACATATTTCATTACATCAAGTGTACACTCTCTGAAAACCAAAAAAATTGATTGCATATAATAATAATAATCTTATCTTAATTTTAAAAAAAAGTTACATTGTGCTTGAGTACATGTGATCAAACATATCTCAACAATGAAGTGTGTAATTTTAAAACAAACTCTGTTCTTTTTTTGCTTACAAGAAAATTAAAAAAAGAACAACACCCCTCAAAGAACTCTCCTTCCCATACAAAAACCAAATCTCTTCCATACCAAAACCTGCTCCCACTTTTTTAAAAACAAAGTCACAGAAACTCTTTAAAGGGGCACATTCCAGACAGCTCCATCACCCTCTCCACATGAATTGTGAACATCTCTCATCCTCTCCACAGACTTACATATCCCACTGCACGACCAATCGAACGATGCCACGCACGCGTTCCCCCCTCGCATTCTCACCTCACATTCTTCCAAGAGAGAGAGAAAACCATATATATACATATCAAGTTCAGGAAGTGTTAGTGGAAAATGTTAGAGGCAATCAATCATTCATGTCATTTAGCAGTCTCAACATGTTTTGATTTTCAAAAATATATATTTGAAGTATACACTAGAAGACTCTATTTCGAATTAAATGAGTTCATTTTTAATAAATAAATAAAAAGTTTAATGATGCATGTATTTCGTCTATTGATGTATATGTTATACTGGATTCATAATGATGCATATAAGATTGTATTTTGAACTGTAAAATATACTGAGTGTAAAAATGTCTATTACCTGTATTAGACTTCAAAGCATTAGGCAGAGTCCTGCAACACATGGTGCGTTCGTCAACGTGTTGGACGTCCAAACCAATCATCCACGAACCTAAAGAGACATCTTCATTGGCGTATCTATGCAGTATGGGCCTACATGGGTGTCATACTATTGTATTTCAGTATATATTTCATTTTATATAATAGTATATATGTATTTTAATGGAAGAGTGTATAATTAAAAAAAATTGGTCGAATGCAAATGGGGTTGCACAAGACGTTGAACATATCATTTACAAGTTTTGGGGATCATTATTTGAGATAGAGATCCAGTTTCATCAACATTTTTTTCTGTTCCTAATATGGGATTAACATGATGTTGAAAATACCGATGACACATGTCAGTTTCTCATTGTGGAGGATCTTGGCTTGGTTCCAACCTCTTTCATCAAAATCTTTATATTAGAGCTAATCTAGTAACCCTAGTTCAGAAAGAGAATTTCTCTTTTTCAGAAATCCAATTTTGATAGATTCCGTAAAATTTTTTTATTTTTATCTACAATGTCTAGTAATGAACATAGGAATGATGGTCAAACACAATTTTACTGTATGTTCCAGAAGAAGGAGAAAGAAAATAAACATTAAACTGACCCTTAGTGTTTGAAATTCATTAGACTTACCCATTGATAGATATGTAAGCAGCCAAGTCTTTAGAGAGAGCATAAATCTGGCCTGTGGCATGCCTGAAATACTTGTTTCCTTCATCTCCAAATTTCCAGAACTCAGGCTCATGATATTTAACACCTCTGCCAAGTAACACCCAAAACATATGTTCATTCAAATAATTTCAAAGAGAATTCTGACCGTCTAAAATACAATCTCATATACCTTATTAGCATCCTCCACTCACTGTAACATGATATATACATATCATCGATTTTGTTGTACAATTGTTATAAATGATACCATTCAATTAACTAGAGTGTATGCTTCATTCTCTATAAAATATATATTTCATTAGACGAAATATATAATTTAAAAATAAAAACAAAAACATGGACACGGGAATATAAAAAAGACTGAATGTAACATTATTATAAGTTAACAATGTATTAAAATCTAGTATGTAAATTAAAAAAATTTACTTTTGAGAGCGAACAGGCCCTGACTTCATGCATCCTATGTAGATCCTCGATTTTGATCGATACCGCGCTAGAGTCGCAGCAAGCATTCCTACCAGTACAGAAATAATTACTAGGTCAGGGGAAAGTGTATATGTATTAAAGGAATATGATTGAGTGTATCAACACAAAAAATAAAAATCAATAAATAAATAAATAAATTGATGTAGCAAATAATAATCTTTAGATTATTGAATACTTCTATCCATGAGTAAAGTATACATGTCAATTGTTTGAGAAAAATTTATATCTTTATAGAAGATAAAAAATAATATAGTATTTAAATATTTTATGATCGATATGATCCATCCATTGTGAAAAGACTTACATGCATGTTTGTATAATATATTATTGGGTTTTTATTTTTATTTTTTAGTCCTCGTAAACTATATGATTTAATGATCGATTCCTCATTTTTTTTATATTTCAGTTAGTCTCTAGATTTAAAGAATAGGTTTCTTATTAGTTCTGGGAGAGACTTATTACTAAATTATTTGATTTTGTTTTTAGTCTCCGGAAGGGACTAAAATGAACATTTACTTAAAATCTAGAGAATTAAATTAAAATATGAAGAAGTGAAGAATCAAAAGCTAAATTAAATCATGTTATTTATGAGACTTAAATATAAAAAATCCTATATTATTTACATGAGACCATTATCTTCAATACCTAAATAATCAGTTTGGAGTCTTTAAAGTCAGCTTTCCACTTAACCAAACGCCCCTAAAACTCATAATTTCCCCAATATTTCATACGATCACCTAATCATTCCTCCCAACTATAAAGTTCTCATGGACACGTGTTATCAATCTAAAACAACATTTTCATAAAAAAAAAAAAAATATGAATTTGAATATTAATACCAGTATTTAAAAAATTGATATTAAGAATATCTAGATAATGAGATATGCATGGGAACTAACTGACCAAGATTAACATGGACGTCATCATCGACCTTGACATAGAAGTCAGCATCCCATATCGAGACGACGGTGGTGAAGTAGACCCTCGTCTTGGCCGAGAGCTCGTGGTAGCCCTCCACGTGATCGAGGCGGAGGAAGTCGCCGGTCTCCGCCTCCTCCGCGTCTATCCCACGATCGAGGACTCCTCCGCCGGGAGTCCCGCTGTGCCCGATCACGAATCGGATCACAACCCCTTTCTCTTTCTCTAGTCTCTTCAATTTAGAGCCTGTATATCCATCATGTTTGTTGTGACTTTAATTTATGAATTATAGATTATAACTCGTAGATTATATATTTAATTTCTTTGATAAATAATAGACATGTTTATTTGTAGTTGTTAAAAATCAACTATATATGGATGCTTGTTAAATATAATTTTTTTTTCTTCAGTTTTCTCAATTATATTTTAAATCTACTGAAAAACCGGCTCTAAAATTAAGCCACTTTTTTCTTCGTAAAAGTTGTTTTTGTTGATTTTTAAAATATAAAACTAAAATACATGACAAAAAGACCAAAGTTCAAAAATAATTGTTGAAAATCTATCAATTATTTAAAAATTGGTTTTACAAAATTAAAATTTGTCCTATAATTGATTCCAAATTGGTCCTAAAGAAAGACAGGGATGTCGGATGAGATCGGATCTAGTCAGGATTAGATCTGGTCAGTTTTGTTGAACTGGAGACGTAAAAATCGAACTGCACCACCTATAAATCGAACTACACAACTAATTGTTGGATATATATTTCACTATCTTATTGGATACTGATGTTACTTAAGAATTCACATTTTCTCCAATAATTGATTGGATCCAACAAGAGAGTGAAATATATATCTAACAATTTGTTCTACAATTCGATTTTTACGCCGTCCAATTCAATACTGACCAAATCCAGTTCTGATTGGATCCGGTCCCATGCCGGATGTTTAACCTCTTGGCATCCAAGTGTCTCTAACAGAGTCGCGTCGTTTCTTGCTACTGAACGCGGTGTTGATCCCGATCACCGCAAACGCTTTCTGGAGCCCGTCTCGGGTCGAACC
Source organism: Acorus gramineus (assembly GCA_030737835.1). Lineage (NCBI taxonomy): Eukaryota > Viridiplantae > Streptophyta > Magnoliopsida > Acorales > Acoraceae > Acorus > Acorus gramineus. The sequence goes on along the minus strand of CM060853.1, from coordinate 8,912,137 downwards.
ACCTGAGACCGAAGCAAAGCCTCTCAAGCCGCTCGTCCGTGACACCGCCAACTCCATCTCCAAAGTTGAAACTGTCTTATCAAGTGTTCTGATATAAAAATAAAAAATAATGTTAATATAATTTCTGTACTCTTAAAAGAGTACATGATTTGTCTAATAGAATATATATCAGAGTATATCAATATTAATTTAATTTTAAAAATATAAGAAAAATATGCATTCAATTTCTTTATGTTCATGTTTTATTTTTTATGAAAATATGTATTTATTACTTAATGAGACAAGTATATATAGAGATTATAGACATTTTTCAGATATAGATAGATTATTATTCTTGCTTTCAAACCATCAATTTTGAATAAAAAATGAAACGAGAATTAGGAGGTCAACAATATTGCTGAATTTTTTTTTAGCAATATAAACCTAAATATAGAATTGATTAGGATCTTAATCCTTCCAATAAACAGAAATAATTAAAAAACTGAAAAATGTTCACAAGACATATTGTATATTATGATGACATTCACATTTATTTTATGGAAAATGTTACAACAAAAAAAACTTACTGAATGGCTTCACGAGTCTTAGTCACTTCTCCCATAATCTCTCTTGAGTTGCTCTCCCCCAACATCTGATCAATCAATATATAACCCTCAAAACCAAAAAAACTGATGTCCAAACCAATGAAACAAAGCACAGCAAAATCAAAACCAAATACAACTAAGCACATATTTGGATACAGAATAAGACTTATTCCATGGTATACAGTTATATCATCATAAGTGGGTATAGCAGTGGAATAAATGATTTTGTGTTTGATTGTATTGAATTATTCTCCTTGAAAAACGTAATAATAAAATTTTTACTGTTTGGATCAAATGTGAATAAAGTGTGGATAAAGATTTATAAAAGATGAAAAAAAGTTGATAATTAATTTGACATATGATCTATAAGAGGTGATGACAGTTGATTTGCATAGACGATAATACCATACTCCTCTCCATTATTCTTGCTTGTGCTTGGGTCATTTGGAGGGTGAGGAATGAGAAGGTCTTCAAGGAGTCACGCTTCTATTTCAAGAATCTATGGGAGATGGCTCGGTATTCGATTATCGAGTGGAGAATTTGTCTAGGCGAGACATCCCAGATCTCTATGGAGGATGGTCGGTTTTACATCATGGGGGTAGCGCTTCGACTATGTGGGTGCAAAGGTTTCGTATGTAGAAACCTTTTCTACATCAAACTTTCGGCTTTGGTGCACGGCTTATTCTCTTTTTTTTTTTTTTTTTTTTTTTGTAACATGTTTGCTTTCTCTGTTCTCTTCATTCTCCATTCGGATTGTGTCTATTTTGAGTCTGATTGGAATAAATATTAGCCTATAATTTCTTTAAAAAAAAAAACTCTAATTGCATGGCCAAATTAAGGGTGTACATGCATGCAAAAAAAAAAAAAAAAAAAACTTACGTGCTTGGTCTCGCAATCGGTTCCTTTAAAGATCCGACCGTCTTCAATAGTCCAGATCCGTCCGTTAAAGAGGAGGCCCACGAAGAAGCTCATCACGCAAAGGCCCACTAATCCCTTACACGCTATGGGCCGGCCCGTCCGCATCGTCATCGTCGTTCGTTCGATATCGTCGTCACCTTCTTCTCCGACGGCTGAGATGTCCTCTCATGTTGGAGAGAAGGCCCTGTGAAGTTATTATCGTTTGCTTTATGTGAAGATGGGATACAAGTTTGAATTATATTCCATCATGTCTATGTCTGATTAGTATCTGATAAGAAATTGATATGTAAAAAACAATTGATGAAAATTATCATAGTAATCTCATATGATTATCATACATGTGAGGTTGTCACATGTCAGTCACATCCTTTTTGTGTCTAGTGGGTAGGAGACCGTCTTCAATAGTCCAGATCCGTCCGTTAAAGAGGAGGCCCACGAAGAAGCTCATCACGCAAAGGCCCACTAATCCCTTACACGCTATGGGCCGGCCCGTCCGCATCGTCATCGTCGTTCGTTCGATATCGTCGTCACCTTCTTCTCCGACGGCTGAGATGTCCTCTCATGTTGGAGAGAAGGCCCTGTGAAGTTATTATCGTTTGCTTTATGTGAAGATGGGATACAAGTTTGAATTATATTCCATCATGTCTATGTCTGATTAGTATCTGATAAGAAATTGATATGTAAAAAACAATTGATGAAAATTATCATAGTAATCTCATATGATTATCATACATGTGAGGTTGTCATAAGTCAGTCACATCCTTTTTGTGTCTAGTGGGTAGGAGTGCTATGTTGAAAGAGTGCTTGGAAAATAAAGATGATATTTCATGCCTTTTGTCATTAAACAAGCATGTTTCATTTCATTTAATTTTGTAATAGTTTAAATTAGGATCATAGAATATCTTTGTAAATGTGGTGGATTGGTGTAAACAAGGGTTATTTGACTTAAAAAAAAACACAAAGATTTCATCTTTTAACTAACTTATTTATAAAGTAATTATTGTTATCTAAATCCATATAACAAAAATTAAGAAAAGAAGGCACATAACTTCTTAACTATACAAGAATGAATACCTTTTGTGAGCAGAATTTGAAATTGAACTGCAGTACTGTATCAGTTCCAAGTGGGGAGAGGTCCCCTTGATTTTGGATGAAAACAAGAAACCAATCTCTCTCTCTCTCTCTCTCTCTCCTTTTTAATAGGGGGCACTGTTGAGTGTGGGATGGTTGGTTAATTCATGTGTTTTTCATGTCCCAATAGATGTGGGTTCCATCCATAATTCAATCAAGCACTCAAAGATCACTAGCATAGCAAGCAGCAACAACAACATGAAAAAGAAGTAAAAAAAAAAAGATCTTCTTGAACATTTGTTCTGATAAATATGATTTATATCTAAGGTCAATTTTAGCTATACTTTCCAAAATTGGACTCTTAGGTCTAGCTTGATATATTTATAGGAATTTAAGAATAAGTTATTCTAATTTTGATGGATCAAAAAGACAGTCAAACTTTATAATATTAATCTAAATAAAACGAGAGGGATAAACAGTATTCATAATTCATGTCTTTACATGGAAGAAAAGAATCTTCATTTTGATTTAAAATAGAGACAATTGTTTGTAGTTTTAACTCCATTTGTTTTTAAACAAGCGGATCTAAGTTGGGTTAAGAATTCATGTATTGGTCTTGTCTCTCAAGCATCAGTGGTGTGTTACTAATGTATATATTAGGATTGGATAATGTTATGTATAATCATTTTTCCAGCCACAATTCCAGTTTACAAGTATTTTAAATTTTTTAAAAATATGATACTTCATTTAATGAATTACATACTTTTATAAAAAAAAAAAAAATTGAAATATATACTCCAACGACATGCATTGATGTATTTATAGAAAATGTGAAATATTTTTATCGAAGTACATACCTCATTAATATGAGTACATGCTCCAGTAATTTTCTATCGATGCATATAAGACTGAAATTGGGGCTGGAAAAAAAAATTGTGTGGAACAGCACTTGGATTGGATAATGTTACGTATAGGCGTACAACCCCTTATCCAGCTCCAATTCCAGGCTACACATGTTTTGAATTTTTTAAAAATAATATATTACATCTGATGAGATACATGCTTTTATAAAAAAGAAAACATATAATTCAATGAATTGCATTGATACAATTATAGAAAATGTGAAATATTTCTATTGAAATAAATATCTTATTAATGTGAGTATATACTTTGATGATTTTTTGTAACGCATATGAGACTGGAATTGGAACGGAAAAAAACCGCATGGGTAACAGCACTCAAATTGTACTGGTGATCCGTGGGCTCTTAAAGCATATCAATAGCATGTTATGTTACAATGTCTGGATTCATGGAGTCAGTGAGTCACCCCTTTTCAGTGGGCTCTAAAAGTCTAGTATTTTCTCTTGAATAATTTACGCCCAGTCTCATTTTTTATCTTAATTTTAGTTTACATGTGTTTTAAATTTTTTAAAAATAATTTATCTCATCTAATAAGGGACATGTTTTATAAAAAATGAAGTATATACTCTAATGAATTGCATGGATGCATTTATAGAAAACATAAAAAAATTCTTTCGAAACTTGTGTCTTATTAATCTGAGTATATGCGTTGTTAATTTTCTATCAACGCATATAGGGTTGTAATTGAGGCTGAAAACGGATCTCGGTGTAACAGCGTCCTGAATGGATAATGTTACATTCAGTCCATTTTTCAGTCATAAATCCAGTCTACAAGTGATTTGAATTTTTTAAATAGTGTGCATCTAATAAGTTACATGTTTTTATAAAAAAAAATGAAATATATACTCTAATGAACTGCATAGATGCATTTATAGAAAATATGAAATTTTTTTATCAAAACATATACATTGCTAAGGTAAATATATATGTTGATAATTTTCTATCAATGCATATGGAACTGAAAATGAGATTGGAATAAAATATGTGTCTAACAACACTCAAGTTTAAAAGTTTCTTATTGAACTTGAAAGAGAAAAGGGCGATGTTATACCCAGATCCGTTTTCAGCTCCAACTATTTAAAAAATTCAAATCACTTGTAGACTGGATTTAGGATTGAAAAATGGATTAGATATAACATTATACATTCAATTTCTCTGACAAGTACTATAATATCATCCTAACTAAATTAGTTAGGATACAAATATGAAGATATCCGAGATCTGGATAAGTTGACAGGATTACACAGGATTTTGATAACAATTTTTGAACAGTCTTCTTTGTTTGCTTGCTTAGTTTTATTGTTTTTTTTTCTCTCTATTTTCTCTCCTCCCTCTCCTCTCCGCTCCTTTTCAGGGTTTGTAATTCGATGTTCAACAATGAAATCGGATAGCAAGTATCTACCTTTTTTTTTAAAAAAATAAATCAAAACCCTATTTCGTTGTAGTGTTGAAAAAATCGCTTCAAAACAACGCTTTCCAAAAATAGAATTTGACCATTTTAACTACACTGTCCACTACCACCTGGGAGTATTTTCTGAGGGCTGTCAAGGAGTAGGGCAAATGGACCCACAGTCTAATATAGGGCGGCTGATGCACTAAAAAATATTTTTAACATGCAAAGCTAATTCAACTTTTTTTTCTTTTTTTTTTTTTAATCGGAGGGACTTTGTAGTTGATTTTACGGTTGAGTTAGGAATGCTACATCAAATCTTGAACCGTTGTGCTATGACCACTGAGACACTAATGCCACCGCATGTTATTCAAAACTATAGTTTCTGACTGATCATATCATTGCATTCCTAAGGTTTTTAGTGCATGTTCTATGTACAAACAAAAACAATCACAGTTTTTTCTGCATTTATTTTTGTAATTTATAAAATTACAAAAAGAATATTCAGGCACTAATAAGACGCTGATACTATCAGTTTTTCATCTCAATTTGCAGCGCGGAGTGTGTGAAATTATCTAATGTGATATATAATTTTTTAATTATATAAGTTGATATATATTCTATGAAAAATATCAAGGGCAGTCCCATGACAGTCTCATGGCTAATTTAAACGACCATGACATGAAATGGACGTGAGTTGATGAGCATCCGATGGGAAAAAAATATGCAAATGATGTCTAACGACGTGAAATTAAAGTGATTGCGATTGACAATGACCTATGTCCGATTGATAACGACCGTGATTTATTCCATCGTGATTGAGAAATTTTTATAAAAATAGTAAACATACGTCGACGTATATGTTAAGATGAAAAATATGTATTACTTGATTTCGAATAGAATTGAATAATTTTTAATAAATAAAAAAAAAAATAACAAGGTATGTCTCACATAATAATATATATGCCATTGGATGATTAATAAGGCTTATAGTACTATTTTGGGGTATAAAAAATACTGTCTCAGTATTACTTTATCATCTATAAGGAAAAAAAAAGTTTAATTTATTAACCATTTAACCAAAACATTTACTTTAAAAAAATTCTATAAATAGGGCTCAACGTAATATTTCAAAATCAAACCAACCACTTCTTTTAAGTTGAAAAAAAAAAAAAAAAAAGGCCACACACGGACAAAGAGTAAGATATGTTCAAACGCGGTGAAAATAACACAAAAAAAAACCTCGCTGTATAAAAGCCAAAAAGAAACGCCAAAACTCCCACGTGTTCCACCAGCCACTGGTGGACTGGAAATCGAGCGGAGGAAAGCGCGCGTAACATAAGGCGGAGTCAAAACAAACCCAACAATCAGTATATTTCGTTCTCGTTGTATATATATTCATTATTATAAAAATTATACATCCAATTCATTAAATAACATATTTTATTTTATCTTTTATATAAAAAAAAATGCACTCACTAACTTTATACATATTTTAACGCTGTGTCATATTTTCTGTTTGTTAGATAAAATTTAAAAGAATTTTTTGTAAGATTAGAAATAAACAGACGAATGTAACTTTTCCAGTTTGATTGTAAGGTTAGTCACGGAGAGTCCTCTAATATATTTTTTTTTATACATATTTTAAAAAAATTCAAATATTTAAACACAGCGGAGTTACAAACAAAACTGAACATAACATTGATTTTAAAAAATCAAACCAACCACATTTCCTAAGTTGAAAATGAAAAAACAAACAAATAAACAAAAAAATACACAAAAAGGCTAAATTGATTTTACAGGGATCTGAGTTTTAAAACTGATTCTGCAAAAAGCTCACCCATTAATTTTTGAAAATCACAACTTTTAAACACTATTTACCTGAAATATGCATGTAAAAAACTGCTAAATAAAGCCAACATATGTTCAAACTCTTCTAATAAAATTTAAAGTAAAAAAAAAAAAACCTCAAAACTCCCACGTGTTCCACCAACCACTGGTGGACTGAAAATCGAGCGGAGCAAAGCGAGCATCACATAAGGCGGAGTCAAACAAACCCAACAACCCATCAATCCTAACCGGGCTATGCAGCGGCGCATCCCTCTCGTCCTCAAAAAAACTCGTGCCGGGCTCGTGCCGGGCCCGGCCCGGGGTCTCCGCGGCCTTGGCAGCCGCGGCCCGGATGGCCCGAGGCGAGGCCGAGTCGGGCCGAGGGAGCGACTCGGCCGAGTCGGGGAAGTTGAGCGCGGAAGGGTCGTTGTGGAGGAAGAGCGAAGCCGAGTCGTGGGCGCGGGCCGCCGACTCGGCTGAGTCGAACGAGCCGAGCCAGATGCGGACGTTCTTGCGAGGGAGCCGGATCTCGGACACGTAGCGGCCCCAGCTGCGGCGGCGGACGCCTTTGAAGTGGCGCGTCGGAGGCGTTTCGGTGGTGGTGGCGGCGGCGGCGTTTCGGCTCGGCATTGTTTTTTTTTTTTTTTTCTTTCCTATTTTGGGTTTGGTTTGTATGGATGTGTTATCGGCTTTATTTGGGTTGAAGAGGATGTGATAGTGAGGGACTATTTAAAGTGGATTTTTTTGGGTTTTTGCATGTATAACCCTTAAACAATTCTATACTGTTAAAATATCATTTTTAAAATGCCACTAATGTCCTTAAAAAAGATATGGATAATGTTAGATATAATTCTAAATGTAATCTTTACATGGTTTAATTTTTTTTTGATGAAAAGTATGTATCACTATATTTTGGATTGAATGAATGTATTTTTAACAAATGTAAATAAATTAATGTTGTATGTATCTCACTTAAAGATGCATATATTTCGTTGCATTACTAATTAGGTATATAAAACTACACTTGGGGTTGTGAAAAAGATTATGTGCAATGACGCAAGATAACTATTGTGTGTGAATAGTACTTTAAAGGGTATTTATACATATTATAAATATTTGAAATTTTATAAAAATGCCTTTCAAAAATGTAATAATGCACTATTTATGCCTTTTGCAGGGTATTTTTGGCGATAGTGATTTGTCAGGGGTATTTTTGAATAATGGATTTTTTTTAAGAATATATATGCAAAAATGCCCATTTTTTAAAAAAATTTTAGGACGATAGCTGGCAGTGGGACCCACACGTGTTACGTGGATTGATGGGAGGCGTAGTTGTACGGAATTGCGGACAAAGCCCCTGTTTTTTTAAGATATTATTTGAAAATTACGGGGGTTGCCCCTCGGATTTTTTTGTTGGCATGTGATATCACCACACCCTTGTTGTCTTTTTACGCGCACGTGGAACCTCTAACACACAGAAATACAGAAAATAATGTGAATGAGGACTATAGTTTTATATTTTAAATTATGCTCAAATCCAAATCCCTCGTAACTGATATTTTTTTTATTTTTTATTTTGGGCAACAAGTGGACCTTGGGTGGTAGCAGGATTAATGTCCACATGCTAAGAAAAAACAAGGGGGCAATTTTTTAAAATTTTTTATTTATCCTTAAAATTTGGTCATATTTTTTTTTACCCCTGAATTTTATAATACCCGAGTTATCCCTTATAGACAAAGTTACAGAAATATAATGTCATACATACATAAATTATATACATGCTACAGATATTTAATAGTTATCTGCAAAAATATTAAAATACGTAAATATGTTTATACACAATGGTTATATATGCATTATCAATGTTATTACATTATCATCTATAAATACATTCAGTGTACACAAAATTGTTATAGATACAATATCAAAGTTTCATTAAAATAGATACATTAATTGTTTGAATTATGACTTTTTTTCAAATCTTAATGATTAATTGTTATCTCCCCCTTAATCCTCTCCATGTCCACTTGAGTAAAATAAAATAAGATTATCGAACTAGATCGGATAAAGGTAATATAAGAATGGATAGGAAAAATAATTATTTGTTTACATAGTATAACTTGGTATTACTAAGCCAGTTTAAACGAGTATAAAAGAGTATAACAATTCTAAGTAACATTTAGGATAAGCTATACTCAATTTATCTATTCTCATAGATCCACATATCAAATCAATTTATTCCTGTAAAATTATTATCTATAATGATATAGTTATCTATTTGAAATAACTCAATTACTTAATCCACACGTACTCCACACGGTTAAAAACTGTTTTTATATATGTTTGTAAACTTGGTGTACAGGTGTGAGGATATCAACCCCATGCGAGATGTGACGTGCGTAACCATTCCCGTCCAAATATAAGGACATTTTAGTCATTTCGGCTGAATAAGATTGCGTAACCCCGAACCGCGTCCCTCCAGCTGTGCAGCATTCAAGACTATTTAAGGACATTTTATTAAAACGACCTTGGATGTTCTTATTTAGAGGACTAATTATTAAAACCCCCGTTCGAAACTTATTCTTCCGAATCACACCCAAGTTATAAAGAACTCTGTTTATTGTGTTTCTTTTGATATTTTGCTAAAAAGTAAAATACACTTAAAAAATGAATTCATACGTGTAAATTCAAATAACCCCTTAAAAATATTGTTGTAAATTCAAATAACCCCTTAAAAATATGGGTGTAAATTCAAATAGCCACCAAGTTAAATTTTCATTGAAAAATAAGAAATATTATATAAATATTTTGTTTGGTTAACTTTGCTGAAAACACAGTATATCAAAACTCTCCTACAATTTGTTCAAATGAAGGAAAACTTTATGATGTTTTTATCCATAAAAAATCTTATCTAAAGAAGTAAAATCATCATTAACAGAGAGTTTTCTGCATTTTAAATAAATTGTAAGTAATTTTTAGTATGCTGTGTTTTCAACCAGAATTAATTAAACAGAATATTCACAAATCATCTATCAACAAAAACTTAACTCAGAGGGTTATTTAGATTTACACGTATATTTTCAAAGGGTTACGTGAACGTCGGATAAAGAAGTCAGTGAGTTATCTAGTTTTTTTTTCCTGTTAAAATACATATATTTTATTTTTTTAATAAGAAGTACATAACTGTCCTAAACAAGTGATTTCCACGTAGACACATAATTGTTTAATTGTCCTTGCACAAAATACAAGAACATATAAATATTTTACACAAATACAAGAGATATTTGAGTGGGCAATGTTTTTGTGTACGTGTAAGTACATAAGACCAATGGGAAACATATAAATATTTTACACAAATACAAGAGATATTTGAGTGGGCAATGTTTTTGTGTACGTGTAAGTACATAAGACCAATGGGACCCACACCAGTCCTTACAGTCCACCTGTCCTTTTCTGTCCTCTCATTCGTCTCGTCATCGTTGATGATTGTTACGAATGTCTCCGGTGAAAATAAGGAGTCGCTCACCCTCCCAATCGCCCAAATCGGTCCCTGTGATAGTTCGACGGGTGGGGGGGAAAAAAGTGGGTGAAACAGAAAGTGAGGGGGTATGAGAATGGCCACCTCACTCATTGGGGTGGGGTTTTTCTTTTTGTTCCATTGCCATATCACAGCTGGGGGGGGGGGGGGGGGGCTGCTCTCTGGAAGCTCTTTATATATAGATTTGACTGCTAAGGTGTATCTGACATTTGTACATTTTCATGACCCAGTCATGAACTGTCACGTGTCTTCACGTAACGGGAAGAGACCGGGTCCATCTCACCTAACTTTAGGGTCTAAATTCAGTCAAAACTGTCGAAGTCTGAGTTTGATCAATGTTATCCAATAATTGATTATACAATTCAATTCATAGGCTGTGCAGTTATAGTTCGATTCATAGATTGTGTAATTCAACCATTTTTGAATCCGGACTCTTAGTTATGTCAAATTAGGGCATATCTCGCCAAATCTCACTAAATTTAATTGAATCCCATCAATGAATAATAGAGAATCCATGATATGATTAGGCAACAACGGGACTGCCAAAGAGGGATATAAATGGGTGAAGACAGGTATCATATGTAAGTGAAGCCTTCTCCGGAAGTACCCTAAATAACTTGATCGTCGAAGAGTTTTTTGCAAGGACTTCTCCCCATCCTCCCACCAAGAAGGAGATTGCAACGTAAGGAAATCATTCGGCAAGAGCAATAGCTGAGAGAGTAAATCACATAGAATTAGGTATCTGACCAAGAACATCATCCCAGCAAGAGGTAAATTTTCTTTTTCTGTACAAAGATCCAGATAGTATGACACAAGAATACAATAACAATTCAACCAATCACTACTCATAATTAGGTAGATATTGACTAACGTGTAGAACAAACAATGGGCTACAAATTGAACATTTTCTTGATAGGATGAGAGAAGCACCCCATCTTTAGTGAGGAGACTTGGGTTTAAAGTCTTGCTGGCTTCGGACATGGGAAGATTTGACTAAAAATAAAAAACTTTGGGCCGCAGGCACTATACTCAACCCACAAAACAATGATCATTTTTGTTTTTCACCTGTATCTAGCAGGTCTCAAACAATGTCCCTTCAACCATTCGATCAAAGTTGTTCAGAACTATTGCAAAGTAAGTATTTTATCCAAGTAAAAATTCATAGGGGATAATGTTTTTGGTGTAGGAACATTGGACATTTTCATGGCCCAATTGTAGAATGCCACGTGTCCTTACAGACCACAAACGAAGAGACTGGTCCACTCGAATAGCTCGAGCCACGATAAATCCCACACTATAACGGGGTCAATTAGATGGAATCAAAGCTCATCAAATCCTGCATGGTTAGAACCACCCAGATAGAATCATATCTTGCCAAATCCAACTAATTAGTGTTGAACCACCCTATTGGGGTCATATCCCGTTACATCTCACTAAATCCCATCAACGAAGGACAAAGGACCCGTGATACAATTCGACGACAATGGAACAACCAAAGAGGGATATAAATGGGTAAAGAGAGGTATTGTATGTAAGTGAATCCTTCTCCAAAAGAACCCTAACTAACTTGATTGTTGGAGAATATTTTGCAAGGACGACTCCCCCTCCTCAAACCAAGGAGGAGAATGCAATGCAAGGAAATCATTCGGGTAGGAGCAGTAGCTGAGAGGGCAGATCACAACAAATCATGTATCGTACAAAGATAATCATCCCAACATGAATTTTTTTTTTTTGTACAAAGGTCTAGACAGGCAACACAAGTCTACAACAACAAATCAGATAGTGGGCCACAGGCACTATACTCAGCCACAAAGCAGTGATCCACTCGTCATGACTATTGCAAGTATTTCATCCAAGTATAAATTCTTAGGGGATAAGGTCATCTGTGTTTAAAACTTTGGTCGACGGTTTCTTGAACTTTATACAAGACTTATCTAATGGATTTCTCGATGTTAGTACAATACAAGAATGTGGCACACTAAAAACAATTGAGGGAATTATCATTCAAACAGAGCAGATTTTCATCTTTCTTTTTCTGAGAAACAATGCCAGTTCAAACAAAAAAAGTAGTGGGTGAGAGATCCTAAGATGGAGAAACACTATAATGTTCTCATCCTACTAATTCGTGTCAGCAATTGATTTATGCATGATAGATGATGGACTGAATATATCATAGGAACCAAGGGTATGTCCTTAGTGGAAGACAAAGTCTGACACTGGCTGACTTCTTTTCCATGCAGTGCTCCAAGGGGCCACATGTGTTTGCCTCATTCAGCCCCCTCTAGTCTTCTATCAGGTGTGTTTGTTAAGGTATCCATTCAGAACATCAGTTGCTATCTTTGAATTTGAATTCTCTCAATATCATGATCAAAGAGTGTCTAAAATTGTTCTCTGAGTGCATTGACTTATGGACTGAATCTAATGCAAAGACAATTATAGATTTATTATTTGAGTTACTCAATTTTTACTCAATTTTTTCTTCTATAAATTTTTGTAATCCAGGCTTTGCATTATATGATATCTAAAATGTCCTATGTTCCAATACCTCTCATCCCATACAGACACCCAAGGTGAAAGGACCAGTATTTTGTCTGGAAGCATCCCTGGTGATACTTGGAAGTTCCTTGTAAAAAATGTCTCCACCATCTTTCATTCTCTGAATGGATTTTTTGTTTCTCCATACATCTAATAGTGCATGTACCCTTCTTAAAACAGTAACCCCCAGTGTACCCTTAAGTCCTTAACAACTCAAACATATTGCAATTACATCCATATATTATGCTATCAGATTACTACAAGAATACAACATATTTGAGTTATTAAAGATATACAGATAATTAGTATTTTTAAAGAGAATGTACACATAGATCTGAAATGTGAGTCAACCCTAAGAGGGATCTTGTGTGGATAAACTCAACTACTAAACCTTCATCTTTCAATTGGGCAATTCCTAGGGCAAAAAAAATCCCCACTTCATCATTCAATTCTCTGAATGGATTTTTTTATCCTAACACCTTCTATAAACCTTATACTAGTATGTGTTTTCTTTTAGATGCACTAATTGTCCGTATACCCTCAACAACTCAAATATATTGCATACATACCCTTATTATTATGTTTTATTACTACAAGAGTATACATGCAACATATTTGAGTTATTAAAGATATAAAGATAATCAGTATTTCTAAGAGGATGTACACCTAAATCTGGATTGTCAGTGACCCTAATGGGAGTCTTGTATGGATAAACTCATCTACTAAACCTACAATTACAATACATCAGACTACGCCAACCTCCAAATCATCTGATCCCATGAAGTGTCACCCAATCGAACAGTAAGTTTATCTTGTTCGCATTTCACAAGATAGGACTGGAAGTTCCTGCTGGCAAATGTAGACCCACTGGGGTACTGCATACTTAGTCAGAGGGCAACAGAGATGACCCAGCCAGGAAGGTGTGCCAATCACATGGACATCAACCACCAAGGCGTCTTCATCTACGGCAACAATTATAGCATCCTCAGAGACGTCCTCAACAAGCCAACAAGCTATGGTATTCACATCTCTCTTTCCAGTAATACGTCTCAATACCATTCAATCTAATTCAGACTCCCACCAAATAAGTAACATAGCATGATATAAGCAATGCCCATAACAATTCCAGATGGGAGGAAAACATCAAAAGTGATCCTTTATAGAAAATACCATCTTTCATCCATTGTACTCAAAATATTTGCATTAGATTGACCTCTTCAATCATGTGGACGCTCTAATACATAAGCTAATGAGCATTGATCTCAGTGGCAGGATTCATAATTATCCACCATGTGTTGCAGGTTTGGAAGGAACAGGGGACATGACCTGCCTACCGATGCAGCAACCCTACTTGAAAAGAGACCAATACCTGCCATGAATGCAATCCACGTCCAGCAGGCCTTTACACGAGGCACATCTGACTGCTACCCGATTAATGTCATGGCCCAGCACTAGTGACCATGCAACTGTTTTCATCCCCACTATGATACTGATGAATGTACTATATGAAGTATGAACTACCTGACAAAATGTAGGTATGTGTAGATGTCCGTTTGTAATGTTTGTTGTATGAGATATGATTTGTCCACAAAGTTTGTGGAATAAATAAACAATTGTGACTGTCTTTCACTTCAAGCCTTGTTTCAGGAACAGAGTATGCTAGAACAATGATAAAACAAGGAAATTAGAGGAGAATACAAAAAAACATATTACCTCTTCGAAAACTGACAGGATGATCAATGATTTCCATCAATAAGAGAACCTATAGAACATAACTTCTAATATCAAGTCCATGCCAACTTTGAAACAAATCTTAAATGACACAATTTTATTAAATTCATAATACCAAAATGTGATAAAAAAAAGAAGAAGAAGAAGCAAACCTCACATGAAATGGGTTTCAACTCAACGTTCGCTTGTTGAAGGACTCCATAGTTAGATTCGCCATGAATGCAGGTATTGAGTTCATCTTCCGGATGAATATCTCAATCTGTACAGTTTATAATATGCAGGCATTATATTAAATACTGCAATTATAGCATTTGTAAAGAGAATCATCTATGAAATGGCCAGAACTCTTTGTTGGTAGACAGTATTTTAATAAAATCTGGAATTAATACTAAAAAACTTTTGATTTTTTTTATTCTAATGAATGCAAGTGGCCTATACCCATTTTCTTCTTTTACACTGTGATGTCAGATATTCTATGTTTATTAAACATGATCCATGTCACTATCAAACATGCAAACAATTTCAATTAACATCACACTGCTTAAAAGTGAACAAAAATCAGAACAAGGCTCGAGATTTTAGAAGTTAAAAGGGAAAAGAAGCTGATCATGAAAAAGGAATATTTTCACTTGTTTTCCTAGAGCCTCAGCTTTATTTTACAAACCACCATTGCCAATTATATTAAGAGTTTTAGAAACCTTTACAGCAAAAAACATACATTTGTAAGTTGTAACAGCTCGTATAAGGCTTATGCTTCCAAAAGAAAATATCTTCTTAAACAGATCATTGAAATAAAGAAGAACGCTGTTTTGCTTTTGCAACTTATATGAGTCTTTCATTAAAAAAAATAATGTACATGAGTCATCTTTCAAGCATACCTGCTGTAATATCTCACGCTGAGAGGCATACTCGTTGATCTAACAAAAAGAATACAGTATTAATAATTTTGGAAAAGGGAAGAAAAAATCATAATTTCATAACCAAAACGGAAAATATGTCTTACGATAATGTTCATGTTCCCTGATTCATATTCATACTCAAGCTTTTCATCATCAGTTTGAGCATATATAGATTGTAGAGTAAAATGGGTCACAGGGATTCCATTAGGGCGCTGATGATCATCCATTACAATCTGAAAAAATAGCATGAGAATGTCTACAGAATAGTGGCAAAAGTAGTTTAACAAGATCATATTAAATGACTTCATGGATTTCAAATCAGGCAAATGGCCAAATACAAAATATTGATCACTGTCGCATCCGTAGATTATATAAAACGCCTCCCATACAAGCATTACCTTTCATTAAATAGGATTGTTCATTGTGATCCAAATCAAATTACACGTACTTCACAACACGTTGATATTTCACATCCATGAGGAAACGAGGATCCCATTGTCAAAGTGGAAGTCATGTTGTTACAGGCACTAATGGAATCCATTCAACAAAGTAAACGAAAAATCAGTCTTTCTCTAGTGACTGAAAAATAAATTCCAGAGAGATATACGGATCAAACAGAAGTACATTTCTGGTAGACAAGAATTTTTTTTTTTTTTAGATGGAATAGAACCCTTCCCGTTAAAGCAGATGTACAAGCCTATAGAAAGATCCAGTTAAATAAATGTCATACTAGGGTGCAAAGTTGGAAAAATAATTAACAAATATTGAAGCATGCCTCCACTGGTGTTAAGAAAAAAAACTTTAACAAGCAAACATTAGCACAGAAACAGCTTCATACATATTCATTAAAAATAGAATAGTACCTTATAACCAAAGAGTGAACAACATGCCCTTCTGAAAACTGAAATTTTCTCTGCAAAGACAGCTTTGTATCTGCTCCATGCACAAAGTAATTTGTCAAGTGTCAGTTCCAGAACGGCAGCAGCAACAGAAATGATAAGCAATGATCACCGAGAGTGACATGCAAATCAATATGACAGAACCAGAAAGAAGCAACAACATAAATTCACTAGTCACCTTTCTTCACGTTTTTCCAGTGTGGCAATTTGTCCTTTAAGTTGGGCAAGTTTCTCAGATATACTTGAATCTATCAGGTCTCCAGCATCTGATAAGGGAAATAACAAGAAAACATGATGAACAATTTTGACTGCGGTCATAAAGTTCCTTGACCAAAAACAGAAACAGATAAGATGCTTATACCTGATTGTCCTTTCAAATCCTCAACAGCCTGCAGCTTGGCCTGAGTTTTTTGCAGTTCGGCTTGTAGTGCTTCGATGGTATGTTTAGCTTCACCTTCAACAGCCAAAGTGTTCACCATTCTCAAAACCTTCGTGTTTGAGGTAGAGTAATCACCATGGCCAACCTATAAACATCTCACTATAGTGAGCATAAATAGAGATGTATTGCAACTATCAGAAAAAAATAAAATGCAATTGTGGGTCAGAAGGTTCCCATAGAACCTTTCATCAGTTAGGGTGGTAGTTTTATTATTTCTCCTGGTTGCATACTTTAGATGATTTTTGTTCGGTAAGGGTAGAAAGAGTTATGAAAAAACATAAAAAATAGTAGGTAAATTTTCCGCAAAAGGTTAGAAGCTATGCAGTAGTCATGCTGCATTTCCAATTCTTCAGAGTATGGTTGAAGCATTAAATAAAACTATTGACAATTTCCACCAAAAAGTTGCATGGAACTTGGAAGTCATATTATCTTGAAAAACTATTTTTCAAAATTTTTAAAACATTTGAGTGTAACGAAGACAATAAAATATATAATAATTAATCGATGCATATTTGAAATCAATAAGGGATCCAACTTACTATCCTAAGATCAACTGAATCTGACTTACATTCCATATCAGTATACCGGATCACAGCAACTGCTAATGCTATGATGCCTAATTCTTTATGTCAATGTAATGAAACGTGGAGATCATTAACAATGAGACAGCAGCAATCACATGCAGAATTGAAAGATCTGGCATCCAACCTAGCATTATTGTATTTACAAATATATTACATGAATTAATGTTATATATCTCAAAAAACTATCAAGATACTTTCTTTGTGCATTAATTGGGTCTGACAGACCTTGGATTCAAGCAAAGATATCTCTGACCGAAGTCGATCAGCCTCCCGCTCCAGAGACTTCACTCTTTTTGCTTCAATATTAATCTTTTCATGGAAAATATTCAATTCACCACGTTGGTGATTAATCACTTCTTTTTGCTCATGTAGGCTGCTTTCCAGTTCTCTGATCAAGAATTCCTTTCTAGCGAGAGAAGACTCCAGTTCCTGAGGCTCAAGGATGATAAACAATTTAGCATGGTGAATTACATTGAGAAATAAATCAACAACTGGAAATGATATAACCTTGATAAGTGTTTCTTTTGTAGTTTCAATTTGTGCTTCCCCAGTCTTATGCTTATTCGATGTAAGGGCATCTTTGCATAGCCTATCTCTTTCTTCGGTGACAGAAGAAAGCTGTAAGTTTCATGAGGTAAACAAAAGAAAATAAGTCCCAATGGCAAGAGATACTCGATATTCTAGTTCTAGAATTAAGAAACAACCAAACCATCAGGCCTTCTATGTACACGGATCTTATCTTATGTATATCTTTTTAAAAAGCAACATGTTTCCCAAATTCAAACAATCTATTCACAAAAGAAAATTATCTAATTATTTAATTTCTAGGTATCATTTTTTGTTTTTGAAAAAGGCAGAAATAGCTACCACGATTTCATTTTTTATTTCAAAGTACAATTCTGAAAGAGGTGAGAAAACATAAAGAAAGTACAGGAAAAATGAGAATAAAACAAAAAAGGAAGGCTCAGCTGTCCACTTTCCTGGTTATCATGAATTACAAATTAAACAATTACCACCAAGATCCAGGGTAATTAAACAATTACCACCAATATTGCTGAAGCAGAAGCAATATCACAACTTAAATGAATTTTTTTGACAATAAAATTCATGAAGCGACTTGCTTCATGCTACATCATACTCGTTTCTATTTATATTCACAGTTGCATGACTATTAAGAATACCTGAGTTTTCTCCTTCAATTGGTCTACAAAAAGAAAACTAAACACACGACCAAAAGCTAATAAAGCTAATGCATCATCCTTATTTTTCTAAAAAATCATAAATCCAAAAGAAAAAAGAAGAAGAAGATATACTACATCCTGTTAGCATACTGAATCAAGGTCTTCAACAATTTAAAGACCTTCAAACAGTGAATGAAGAAAATAATGTATATTTGCACATAGTCTACAGTTATAGAAAAGACAAATCAACGGCAAAAATTTCACCCAAGATCAAAAGCCCGGTATCCAACATAACATGGCATATGAAGATATGAATTCCATCAAAATGATTAGCAACAATATTCTGAAATATATAGACAAGGAAGAGAAACAGCAGGATGAAAAATTTTGCAAACACTAACCATCATCTCAAGCCTGTTAACCTCCACATTTAATTCTTCTGCATTTTTTTTGGCCAGAGCAGACTCTGTTTCAGCATGCTGTTTGGCAAGTTCCGAGGCTTCCAAACCAACCTCCAACTCTTTCAAACGTGCACTTAGTTCACCAACCTTCATCATGTTCTCAATCACCTCTCTGCATCACAATGAAATCACCTACTAGATGTGAGAATGAGAACTTGATAAAAGCCTATGGAGCTCATCAGTTTCTAGCATGCCATTTTTAACAAGAACCTACACTCTAATATTAGAAAGGCAAAAGTAGACAGCATAATATAAGCTGTGGAGAGGAGAGAAAGGGAAAAATGGGGGAAAACATAAAAATTACAAGGCTGCACTTTCAACCCCCCTCCCAATTAACTCCACCAACACCCTTAGACAAGATTCAGTATTTAGGGTAGATATAACAGGATTTACTCAGCTGTCTGTCTTTACATTCCCTATTTTTCTTCAAAATTCATCCAAAATAGACACTAACTGCCATGTGATTTCACTTTTATCTAAATTAACATGTTCACTTAGTGAGGTACCTCAGAAAAAAAAAATGAACAAGTAGCAGATAATACTTCACGAATGGCCCATAACCCAACCTTCATGGACTCCCTTTTTAGCAATTATATCAGAAAACAACAAGATGCACCCTCAGTCATCCTTAGGTTCGGAAAACCTACCAAACTAAATGTGAGTTTCCTTGAACATCATCCAATTTGATAGTTTGCTCAACGTGCCGCATTCTGTCTCAGTTTTGGAATTGAGACCTGCATTTGTCTCCGCTGCCAGACCAACCACAGTTTGGTAAAACCAAATAGATTATGGGTTTATCTTTTTATTATATTTTATTACCTTAATCAGACTGGACAGAAACGCAACCCAGAAATCCTGAAACAATATCTGAAATATTACTTTCATGCCAACTAAAATGACTCCACCAAAGATATGAAATTTCATACATAGGCTCAAATTGATGCTGCCAAACAGGAAAAACAGCAGATTTGGCACAGCACTTATCAGAGCAATTGACCACTGATGCCACACGAGCGATGTGAAAGCAAGTGATTGGGTCGACTTGTATTTTGCAAACAGAAACGGCAGTCATCGACCAGCTTCAAACCCTTTGTCGTCAACCTAGAGAAAACTATCAACTATTCTAACCAACAACAAAACCTAAATACTTTCCATACAAAATTGGAATCCGGAACACAGTGGATCACAATAGCCCAAAGACCCAAGAAGAACGATTCTCCTAAACAACCTTCAAGGCCTCAAAACGTCTTTTATTAGTGTATGAGATATAGGTTTCCCATAGCATTGACAAAGGTTTGGTATCTCTCTCAGTTAATCCTCCTTGCGAACAAGAGACATGAGGATTTAATGCATTCAATTGAGCTCCAGCAAGGCTCTGTTTGGATCCCTCATATACCCTATGATGATCCAAGTTTTTTGTGATAAAATAAGTGATGAAAGCATGCTTCGAGGTAATCAGTCAAATGAGTAGGAAGCATGGTGCATAAAAGTTATAGCCTAATTATTAAGGACACAAAAAGAAGATGATATGCTGCAACATTATAGCCTAATTATGTAGGACACAAAAAGATGATGACATTCTGCAACAAGGTAAGTACATACTTCTGCAAGCTTGCAAATTTTTTTGGTATATCCCCGTAAGATGATACACCAGGAATCTCATTGATCAAAGACTTCCAGGAGATCAGTTCATCTTCCATTTTTTTTGCATTGATCTGGATATCCTGCAGTGTAGACAGTTCAGCTTCTGCTCTCTCCCTGCGGCCCTTCTCATCCAAGAGTTTTTCCTTCAATAGCTCATTGTTCACATGAAAGTTTTTCAGCTTCCTTGCCTCTTGCACTTCAGCCTCCTAGTGATAGGTAAAAGCCATATCAGTTTTCTCATATTGAAGCAAAAGAAAGAGAGTGAAAATTTCTGGATTACTAATAATCAATGGAAAAAACACAGTTGTATGACGTAATTAGAAAATTACATTGTTGCTTGAAAAGGTCTTGAGGAAAATTAAACAACAGTTAAACCTTTCACAATATCATCCAGAACATGCATCACACAGGAACCAGAGTAATAGCTGCATGAATATGAGAAAACTTACATAATTTCTAAGCTCTTCTTGCAGATGCTTGACCAAAACATGGTCATCAGACGAACTAGTATCATGAAATATAACAGCATCAGAACTTGACAATCCACGTTCTGCCTCACTCTTTCGTTGAAGACACTGGCAACAACATACAGGTTATCTAAATATTAAAAAAAATTATTCTTCAGGGATACTAATGACAAATCATTAATCCAAAGCAACAAATGGTTTGTTCATGCAAAACCAAACACAACGAGTATTCTTCAGGGATACCATGACTTTGTTTTCTAAATTTAACAACTGTATAATGGACAAGTGAAAGAACTTGATGGAAGAAACAGTCCATGACATTGATCCATAAACAAAGAGCTTCAACTGCATTCATACCTCATTCAATTGCCTTCTGAGATCTTCAAGCTGCTTCATTAAAAGATCCGACTCTTTCTCTGCATTATCAGCTGTACATCTCACTCGTTCAAGCTAAGAAAAAAACTACAGGAAATCAGAAATGCTTAAGTCACATATAACAAATTCCATGTAAACACAGAAAGCATTTCCCAATACTCACATCTATATACAATCTAGAAACTGATAGTTCTGACTCATTCTGCAAATGTGCAAGCTCCTTTTGCAGGCGATTTTTTTCCCTCTCCGTGCTTTCAGAAAGGCTCTGAAGTTTTTCCTCAAGATTTTGGGCTTTTTCTTGAGATGTAAATGCTGAAGATTCAGCAATTTTTCGCATTTCCATTTCTTTTTTTAGTTTCACCTATAATTTCAACAGGTAATCATCATTTTCATGTCCACGTGATATGAAAATATTAAAGACCAATCAAGAACACAATAATCTCTCACTAAAGCATGGTGCCCTGGTAAGTTTCTTAATAGTAAATGAGGTGCTAAATGGTTTCATCTTAGTATAGGAATTGTTTCCTCTTGAAGGATAATGCACTGCCCCTCTAATTTATTTCTTCCATAACTCGAGATGTAAATTTGCCATTCCAACAAATAATAAAAAAGTAAAACAAAATGAATTCTAAATTCAATAATTTGATCATGCTGATTTTCCAATTAGGCAGTGGCTTGATTGTTAAACAGTCCTGAGGCCATCTTCAAGAGTAAAGAGTGCCATGTTGAGAATACAAGGGACTTCTGTGGGGTGGAAGAGTATTTAAATACTTAATGCTGATTCAATTTGTATTTCCAGGGAGGGTGATTTCTTTGTTGGGTGAAGTTCGAAATATTAGAGTGGGGCTTTTGTGGGACATTCCGGATGTCCTTTTCTTTCACATTTTCTAATTTTCTACATTATGTAGCCATCCTATAGTTCTACCACTTAACATAATTGGTGACAACACGTGTACCTAACCCACATAACCCCCTAACTCATGGTATTTGTGATTTTCTTGCGTTGCTGGGGTCTGGGGAGAGTATATGTTCTTTTTTTTCATGGTGATGACACCCTTCAATGCATGAATCAAATGAATATGGATCTTGTCCATGGAATCTGGAGTTCTGAACACCATTTTTTAAATAATAACTTATGCATGAAACCACCAATTTCCTGTTCTTTTCCACTTTGTTGAAACAAGAAAATCATACGTACCACCATCTGCACATTTGCCACATTATATATCAAAAGTCTATTTTCAGAATTAATAGTTCAAGTTTCTGGAAAATGTTTAAAATGGGGTAGCATAGTGAGGTCAACCATACAAACCCATTAGCTCCCAATCTCTGCAAATACCCAGCTTCCAACAAGTGGGAGTTACTCTCTCTTTTTTTGGTTGAGAGAGGGGTAAGTATTACATTGACAAATCACCAGCTCTACATTCAAAACAAGGGCCTTGAGAAAGTGGGTGGTGTTGGAAACTTTTTTGTAATTAACTTGGTTATTAATCATTAATGAAATTTGACTCCAGTTCTGATTTGAAAGCCAAAAAAAAAAAATAGATCGGTCTTCTAAACTTATCCAACAAGAATTTGAATCAGTAGTTGTCAACAGATATAAGGAAGGCTTGGATTTCATTGGGTAATACATGAGACATTAAAAAGTCAATATTGTTGAAGAAAACAGCAAACCGTGAGACCCTGGCCTATAGGAGGGAAATCCTAAGACATTGCGTGTCTGATGGGCTTCTGAGACCAGCATCCTAACTTCTCAAAAGTAATGGCAAAAGCTATTTCAAGATGAATAGATACATTTATCAAAGTTGTTGTAGGATACCAAATCCAGCAAGTAGTTTTGAGATATAGATGTTTCTTAATACAAATTCGAGAATGAATGATACCTCTAGTTCACTACAATGTTTTGCCTGTTTCTGATGTCGCTCCTGAGACTCACCAACCTCCTTTAGCAACTGATCTTGCAGAGCCTTTTCACGCCCTTTAGCTGCTGCAAGTTCTTGTTCCACGTAACGAAGCCGATCATGATATCTTTTTCTTTCAGATTCTGTAATTTTAAGTGGAAAAATTAACTTCATAAAAAATTACTTAATGGATCAAGAATATACAAATGTTCAGACTATTTCATGATGCTGTAAAGTAATTACCAGATAAAACATATAAGTAACATGGATTAATAACTTATTAGTCAATTAGGGATTTATCGGAAAGGCGGCTAGGCCCTGAGTGTTGCGACCTGGGCCCGTCTAGGCCTAGGCGGGGGATTAATCGCTGTTTGAAAGAGATTTTTAGAACACTGACCTTATGTAACTCATTGTTTCATTAAAGGTGGAATAAGAAATAAAATTTTCTTATTTGGGAGACGATTAGCGGCTTAGAAACTATATCTCAAAAAACAATTCCATTCAAACCATTGACACAAAAACCTCATAAATTCAACAATACAAAGCATACCAATGAGTTAAAAAAGAAACACCGAAAATTCACGAAGCCTCTCACCACTCTTAGAAAGGTCACTGCTCAGCGCCTCCGCCTTCCCCAATACTATAATTATCCACCATTTCTCCAGTTATAAAACAATTATTCAATCTTATTCTTCCCCAATTCTATTCCCCATTCAACACCTTATTTGGGAGACGATCAGCGGCTTAGAAACTGTATCTCAAAAAACAACACCTCCATTCAAACCATTGACACTAAAACCTTCATAAATTCAACAATACAAAGCATCCCAATGAGCATAAAAACAACTCTCACCACTCTTAGAAAGGTCACTGCTCAGCGCCTCCGTCTTCGACTGATACTCGCAGACCTGCTTCTCCGCCGTATCCAACGCATCGAAAAACTCCGCTTTCACCTACAAAAAACAGTTCCTATTCAAAATAATCTACAATACATGTAAGAGTGATTGAATGAGTGGATGAAAAGGATCACCATCTGACGGCACTGATAGGTGCACATCATCTGCTCGCACTCGGACGCCGGAAGATGCTCCTCCTCCGGCGGGTCCTCGTAGATTACGAGGCGGCGGTCGGAGTCCGGGGTGGCGGCGGCGGCGACGATGACACCGGAGGAGGAGGCGGGGGCGTCGATCGAAGCCTCTTCGAGCCTTCGCTTCCTCGGCGGGGGAGTCCTCAGCATCATCTCGTCCTCTTCAAAACCCTCTCTCTCTCTCTCTCTCTCTCTCTCGGCGCGATTTGGGGAAGAACTGTGAGAGAGGAGGTTCAAAAAAGGGTCCTTTAAACGGGTCACCGAATCCATGGTGGAAATCTGATTAATTTGGTAAGCAGAAAGCTGTAACTTGTTATCAAACGGATTTTAGGAAAAACGTATTTTTCTGTGTTTTTTACAAAGCAATTCTTTTGTATTAAAAGTAACTTTTTAATTAAGTCTGTTTTCTGAAACTCGTTTGGTCACCTCTGATCCATCTCTAACGCCCAACGAGCCACATGTAGATCTGTCAATAGGTCAGATCTGGGTTGGGCCACCCCGACTCGACCCGTTTAATTGTCGAGTCTTTCGAGTTGGGTTCATATCTGGTCTCAGGTCGGGTCGGGTCGACCAATTAACAAGTTCAGGCCAGACAAAGAGAAGTTCAGAAACTTTTCAAGGGCCTACAATGGCTTCAATTTTTTTTTCTTTTTAATAAAGTATAATGTATTATAAATAGTTCTTCACTTTTTTTATTTTTAAATGTTTTATGAAGGAACATTTGGAATATAGTTTAGATTATTATGCTTTTATGTGAAGTTAAAAGGTTGTAAAAATATTTCAAAAAAATTTTAAATGATTATTCAATATTTAGTTATAAATGTTTGATTGAATTATGAGTGTTAGGTTGGATCATAAATAAAAAAAATTACATAATATTTGGGTTGAGTCAATCGGGTCCATAGGATCGGGTCGGGTGGACCCAGACCCGACCTATTTTGATTGTCGGATTCTTCGGATCGGGTATTTATGCATTTTATCGGGTCCAGTCCAGGTTGACCCGCGACCAGTTGACAGGCCTAGCTACATGCTTCTTAATAAGAACCTTTTTCATAGTATAAAGTCCAAAGGAAAGCCTTTACCTTCAAAGGACGACAGGGTCTACCACGAAGCACCTGTTCCCATGGAGTTCCTCAAGAAGCTGCAGATACCCCTCGATTTTGTCATTATTAAGGTTTTTCCTCACCCTCACCTCTTAATATCTTGTTAAATATTTTCTTACACTTATTTAAAATGGATCCATTTAACTCAAAATTGAGGGATATACATTTCTTATCAAAGCATACATCTCATTAGATGATGTTTACTATTTTTAAAAAAGGGTTAAAGACATCTAAGTCCCTACAAACATGGGAAAACCCATGTAAGTCCCTACTAAAATTGGGACAGACGTATGAGTCCTTGAAAACTCAAAAAAACCCAATTATCATCCCTAAGTTAAATTTCCATCCAAACTTAACGGAATATTCCCATAATATTCCATCACATGTAAATCCAAATAACCCTCCAAGTTAAACTTCCTTTAACAGATGGAGAATATTATTCCATTTTATTGACGCTAACTGAAAATCACAGTATACCAAAAACTTTATACAATTTATTAAAAATGTAAAAAACCTTCTTTACATGATGATTTTACCCCTCCAGATATATTATAAAACTCTATTTGGAAGGGTAAAATCGCCATTTATTAAAGATTTTTGCATTTTAACACTTTGGAAGGGGTTTTAGTATTCTATATTTTTAACCAGGGTTAATCAGACTAATATTCACAAAATAATCCTAATCTCTCAACAAAATTTAACTCAGGGGGCTATTTGAATTTACATAAGTGTTTTCAAGGGGTTATATAGACTTTAGGAAAAGTCAATAGCACCTCCTGGGCGCCCTTGCCCTTTCATTATTAAGATAGACACGACATTGGTTTTAGCTAAACTAGCATTCAAGATGCTTAATACTTAACCCCCCGTTTGGATGGGAGGTTAAAGCGGTACATAAGGGTGGTAAAAGAATGAATAGAAAAAATTATTGTTTATTTACAGAGTATAACTTGGTATTACTATGCTAGTTTAAATGAGTATAAAATGGTATAACAATTATAAGTAACCCATGGGATAAGTTTATACCTATCTTACCTATTCCTATGAAAGATGGAGTCCACCATCACATAAAAAAAAATCACATCTCATCACATCAAATCACCTATCATCACCTCTTATATATCAATAGAGCCCACATATCAAATCAACTTTTTACACCTTATTCACATTTTATTTTTCATCAATCAAATAACTCAATTTTTATTATTACATTTTACAATGAAAAAAAAAAAAAAAACCCAAACAGAAAATCACTTATTCCATTGATAAACTTATCTGTTCCTGGAATAGGTATAAACCCCAGAATTGTTTATTCCTCGATCCAAACGGGTACTTTGCTACAGTTTTAAACCTGGATTACAGTGAAAGGCCCTTAATAGGGCATGCATATATATAATTTCTATGATACAATCAAAACATTCATACAAAATTATACAAAGAAACATGACTATGCTGTACAGACTGAAGAAGACTCTGAATGCGATCATTTTTTAGTCCATCCGTTGTCTCCTCCGCTTGCGTACTACGTGTGTATCTGGCCAGCACATGTGGAGCTGTTACTACCTGTCAAGGAACATGAGAAGTTATGTTTAAAGAATTTAGAGATAGAAAAGCTGCTCCTTTTTAAACTTGGGAGATTTCCCAGTCCAAGTCAAATGAATCATCAGGCACATTTCATAGATTTTTAATACAATTTTGTAATGATGGTATTCAGGAACGTATAGTGTGTGCTAGGGGGTCTGATATTCCTACTAATGTAGGGATGGGTACTTAATGCACACTGTATATAAATTTTTGAGTTATAGCATACCCTGGTTACTGGGTCTCTTATATATATAAAAAAGTAACCATACAAATTTAAGAATCTCAAATGGTGAAAGATCACAATTCAGACAATCAACTGCAATTCTGGTAAAAAAATCTCCTCAAACCAATCATACTTGCTTACAAAATTGAACCACTGAACAGTAGTATCATATACACAGAAGCAGAATCAGAATATGGGAAATATCATCTCATATGTTTCTGTGCAATCAATCTCTTCTTCAGAAAAAAAAGAGAGATGAACTATGTAAAATTTTTGCTGCTATTTACAGAAGATTAAGCTCAACTTCTCTCTCTCCCCCATCCCCCCTCCCCCCCAAAAAAAAAAAGTTGCAATGATTCTAGGTTTAGAGAGAGAATGGGAACCTGATATGATACAGTTTTGGCTGTGCTACTCATCCGTGCCATCATCGATGGGGGCTTTGGGGACATGCTTCTCGACGAGTTGGGCAAGGGTCGCGTTGAGCTTCTTCTCGAGCTCAACTTCCTCTTCAAAATGCCTTTGCCTCATCTTCAACTTCTCGTTTTTGTATTCCTCAATGATCCTGTCCCGCTCCGTCTCGTACTCCTCGATGTCCTTCGTCTGCACTTCGATGAATTTTGCAACCTCTACTTCCCTATAGTACATATTCGGCAAGTGTTTCATGTCCATCCATAAATCATACGGGATAAGTACGATAAAAATACGGAGACAATTATAAATGTATTATGTCATTAGTATGACAAATACATGCAAAAAAATTCTCTGTTGCTGTGAATGCCGTGGCGACAAATAAGAATAGCTTTTAAATCATAACACCCAGATTCTGAATGTACTATACACACAATTTAACAAATAGATGTTCGGCTAATAGGTACACATGGTCTCCAATTGTATCACTTTTCCGAACATTCATAGAAGTTTGGTCGACATCATTCTGCAAACCACCACCAATGGACTCTAGTTTGCATCATTATGACAAAAAATTCTAGATATGTAATGAGTTTGGCTTAAATGCTATGACGACAATTAGGATCAGTTTTTAAAATTATGAAAAATGTGTTCCATTGAAATAGATACCTAGATTTTGAATGTATTAGACACACAATTCAAAGAATAGAAGTATGTTTGGCCTACTTTGTGACTATTGTCGAAATCACTAGAGATAATGAGACTGCAAACAACCACCAATGGACTATAACTTTGCATCAATATGATCAAATGATTCTATTTACATAACAAGTTGAAGAATAAAAAACTAATTGTAATGCAAAAGTTCATTCATAGACTGTCAAGTTGAAGTGCATTACTTGAGTTGGCGATCTTCATTGCTTCCAGAATCCACACCAACTTGCTTCGCGTTGCGATCATCCTGTAGCAATTTCTCTAGCATCTGTTCTTTCTCCTCCATGGACGTGTGGATTTTCTCCAACTGGTTCTTGAAAAAGCTCTCTTGAGAGTCCATCTAGAATCGCAACACAAATGCAAATATAACCAGAGAAGGGGAAAAAAAGGTCAAAAGAAAAAGAAGATAAAATGATATGGTCCTTGCTTTATTACCTCTTCCTTGTGTTCTTCGTGTTGAATCTTGGATCTCAGCCTCACAAATTTGTTCTCTTCTCTGGTTTCCTTCAGTCTCTGACTCAACACTCCAACATCCGCTTTTAAAATATCTGAAGTCAACTTTTCTTTAGCGTAGCTTTTCTTATAGAAAGACAGAAGCTGAGTATCTTCACCCATTTGCCTCATAGGTCCCGAAACCTTTTCATAGTATGATACCATATCAAACTTCAACCTTGATTTGCCTACACATATATTGTTTATCAGTAATTTCCTCAAGTAATCCATAAACTATAAAATTATTAGAGAAGAATTTATAAATGTTGACTCAAAAAATTGGGGAATTTAATTTCAAGTATTTTTTCAACCCCTCATTTTTTTAGGTTCCTAGTTTTTCGGGCATATATAAACACCCCAACTAAGTGCATTGTTTCCAAGTCCTTCCATTTCCTTTCCTTTCTTATATACATTGTTATGCACTCCGCATAAGCTGTTAACTTGTACATTTTGACCTATCCCATGTACACTGTTATACATCCATATATGCTGTTAAATCTCGTACACTGATATTCTTGTACATTGTTACATAACCTACACCAGTGGACAGTATTTGGACGGAAGGACCTACAAAAAATATCACTATTAACTTAGGGGTGTTTTCATATGCTCAAAGGGTTGAGGAACCTAGAAAATTCAAGGGATATAAAAAATACTTGGAATTAACTTCCCAAAATAATTTTGCAAAAAACAGGCATGCATAAAAAAGCCAAACCTTGAGAGTGCTGATTGAAAATATCCAAATCTTCTTTGGTAGCCATATAGCCATAAAGTTGACGATTTCCACCTGGCAAGAAGAGCTGCCGGCAGCGATCCCACGCATCTCTATCTGTTTCCTGCTCAGAGAAATGCTGGTGGAGGCGCTTGGACTCCAGATAACCAATCGCCGAAGCCTCAAAAATCAAGACGCTCATCCCACGGTGACCATGAGGACCATATGAATGTCGAGCTTTTACTGCTGGATACATGTGGAAATATTCAAGCAACTCTTCATTACCCATGCCTAACCACTGCCAATAAGGAAATCGAAGAGGTTGAATAAATTTCTAAATTGGGATTTCACAAAAGTGCATGTATGGTCAGTTTGGAATCCATATAGTATAGAGAGGCCACTTCTGCCCCTGTTTGTTTCAGGAATGAGAGAGTCGATAAGGTGAGAAAAGCTTATTCCTTAAAAACACATGTTCGTTTAGTTTAAATAAACTGTAATAATTATGCTTGAATAAATTAGAATAAATCAAGATAATTATACCCGCAGAGGTATGTATAGTCTATTCCTACTCAACATTTATAAAAACATCCTAATAAGACAAAACACAAAAGACAAATATATCAATACCAGGAAAGGAATAGCAACCGAACATAAAATCATCTAAATTTCCTCTATCCCCGTATAATTATTTTATACATAGATAAGCTATTAGCAAACCAAATGGTGGGCTAGAGAAAATCCAGGGAATCAAAATAAACTCAGAAATATAGACTAGCGCAACCAATCCCAATTCCCAACCCAAACACATAGGTCTAAAGAGAAATCACAGTACAAAACAAATCATGAATTATGGAAAACAGGGAAATATTACCTTATCATTTTCACCCCGTTTAAGTAGGGTGTTCATCACGACAACCATAGGAGGCCAAACTATTTCATGATCTTTCATCAATTCATGAAGGCCCTTCCATTTACCAAATGCTTCGCTGGCCGGTAGCACCGATGTCCCCCTATTATGCAATTCCTCTTCCAAAAGCGAGGCAAGTTCACGGTGAAGCTTCACTCTCTTGGATCGCTTTGTCTTTGCGTGTGTCATCAAAGGCTGGAGGCCATTGTACCAGTCAATGGCACCTGGACCACTATGGCAAGCTGGGCAATGCCACTGCCTCGTGGAACCATTGATCTGATCCACGGTCAAGTCGTCCAGTGATTCAAAGAAAGATTTAAGCCACCTGTTCTTCTTTCGCGTTTGAAAACTCTTTTGACTAACGTCAGAATCATAGTCATCACTGAAATCACCATCATCATCCAAAATCTCATCCTCATCCGCGTCTTCGTCCTCATTGTCAATGTCGTCTTTCTCCATGCTCCCCTCAGGTGATATTTGCTGAGGATCATTTGAATCATTCCTGGCTTTCCAATTCCACCCACGCTGCAGAGGTGGAGCCACGACAAGCGTTGGTGCGGGATGGTTTGACTCCGAGTCACTGTTAGGAGGTGGTCTAGCATTTCCTCTTCCAGCCGGCCTTCTGTTGTCAACATTTTGAGCTCGGTTATTACTAGATGGCCTCTGTTGAGCCTCTGAACGACCCTGAGCTCTAGGAGCAGAATCATAAGACACCCATGATTTGTTGCCGTCAATTCCAGATCGTTTCTTGTTTTTCTTCCCAGCGATTTCCCAGTTTCCATCATGTGCAGAATCTGAATCTAAGTCAATATCTGTCATGTTATGGATTGGTTGGTCCAGTTTTGGGATATTATTTCCAGAACCTGAGTTTTCAGTGCCTTTAGATGAATTAGCAGCACAGGTGACAGAGGGCCTGCCCCTGCCACTACCACCTTTCTTTGAATTCATTTTGTCTATGCAACGACCCCCTACATAACCATTCAGAAGGAAAGCACATAAGTTAAAATTCCTTGATAATGTCTAGCACATTCAAGCAAATAGAATTTACAGTTACAAACGCTACTACTCCTGCTTTTCAAAAAAAAAAAAAAAAGCTCTATTCTATAATCTCCAGGCACAAGTTGCCACTCTTGACCACTTTTGCTTTGAATATGCTTTTAATGCCCTTAAACATGCCTCTTTCAATTCAAAAACAGTGATCATGAATTCAATGTAAAACTAAACAAGATTCCATCTGCACGGATACCATGAAACATGGTTCCTAACATCCTCACATTGAAGGCCAGCTGCACAAATACCATGTGACATGGTGTCCTAACTCCCCATATTGAATGGTAGAACACAATCTTAGAAAATTATTTTCTAACGAAATCCTATTTAGCAAATGATTTTTTAGAAGTAAAAAATTTTAAATTTTCCATTACAATGACATACATCCATATCAAAAGATATAATTCTCTACCCAAGTTTTCCATGCAAAATTATACCCAAAATTATACACAAAATTACACAAAACTTTATAAATTCATTGAGGATTTCCCAAAAAATTGCAAACATCTCTCTTTCTGACCAGATAGATAAAAAGAGGGTAAGATATAAAGAACCTATGCAAATAGGGAAGCTAAATTCTCTTCACTGCAAAAGACAAACAAAATCCAATCCACTTCAAACTATACAGAAAAAAAAACACATAGTCTACTCTGCAATCAAAACAGAGCAATGTATTTGCTCCTCTGTTTTCATGTGAATTAAACACATTAACTAAAAAATCACTGGAAAGATTAAAGATTTACCATTCTCGCAGAGACAATCAGAGAGAAATAAAGGGACAAATCTTTTGTTTTTTCGACAATAACCAAAACTTCACAAAATCATCTGATCAGAGAAACAAGAGATATCGAAAGATACATCTATGCATCAATTTTAATACAATACAGTAAACAATCCCTCGAAAAAAAAAAAAAAAATTTAAAAATAATAAAAATTAGTTAAAATTCAAAGTCAAAACTTTACGGAAACATTCAAACAAGAAAAGACTCTCAAAAGTTAGTTCATTTAAAGAAAGAAAAAACTCCAAAGAATCATCAGAGAAATCGTTAAGACAACTCAATTGCATATCATCCCGATCAGACAAAGAACCAAAATCAAAGATCACTCAGATCGAACCAGTCGCTTCAGTGAACCGATGACGTCAGGCGTCTGAGCTGCCGTCGATCGCCGCGAATTCGCCTGAGAATGCGAACGAGTGTTTCAGTGAGTGAGTGAGAGAGACAGTGAAAGCTTTTTTTGGGGCGGACTTGGTATTTATAGGCCGGACTTGAAAACGGGATTTAATTCAGGTTGATAATAACGGCGAGGGGGTTGGAGAGCGCGGGGACTAAAGTTATCGTGCTCACGCGAAACATGGTTTACTTTTTTGTTTCGTCTACGTGGGTTCTCTCAGTTGGTTAGCCTTTTTTCGTAGGATAGAATCTGGACCGTTGATCAAAAGGAACAGCAACTGTGTTGTAAGAGCGCTAATACATTTGATCTGCTTTGCTGTCCATTACAGTGTATATAGTTTTATTATAGTGTAAGGAGTGTAGAAATTATTTTTTTTTAATAAAAAAAATATATTATTGTATATTTTATTTTATTTAACAACATTTCCTTCAACTTCAAGAGGAGTGTGTGAACTGCAAATGAGATTATATAAAAGAATAAAAACATCATTTTCCATATAGTGTGTCCAGACTATAGCTTTCATTTGATTCAAGAATAAGCCCGGAATAAATGAGAATGGGTCCGTATAGCTTTAAAATGGGTGTTTGAAATGTTGAAATAAATAAGAATTTATATGTCAGAATTAACTGATATAAATTGATATATGGATTCCAGCAAACCCACATAATTAAGTTATTCAACAAAAAAAAAAAATGTTGTACCACTGTCAAATCAACTATCTTCATTTTTATATATAAATCAATTCTCTATGGAAACGGAGTGTAGGAGGTCTATCCTATATCCAGATTGCTACAGCCCTGTGAAACCTTTCCTTGCTCCCCAAGAAAACCTCCCCCCCACCACATTGAAATTGAAGGAAAAAAACACAACCAATGTTTACTATTCACTCTCTTTTCCTTGCACCCCAAGAAAACCAACTAGAAAACTAGAATCACCAGATACCTCTCTTCTCAGTGGTCTCTTCCACCTCTTTTTCTCTTTATCTGACTATCCTACTAATTCCCTCTCTTTTGACTCTATACTCCCCTTTTTGCTTGGGTCCAACACCCCCCCCCTCCTCCTTAATTTTGTGTTTACAGAGTTTATTTATAGAGTAGAGAATTTTAACAAACTAGGATCTTAACAAATTTTTAAATCTCTCAAATCACCTAATCTTATGGTCCGAATCTTCTGTGATAATAAAAATCCTATGTGACCCTCTCCTATGGGTCCGGATCCTCTGCTGTAAAAACATAGTAATCCTTTATGTTTACCACCAGGCAGTGTAAAAAATTATACTCACTTTTTAATAGACCCTTACTGGTGAAAGTCTATTGAAAATATGTTCACTTTTTTTTGAAAATATGTTCTTCTTGGCTTCATTTTTTGAATCAACAATACCTGCTGTCCCTTTATGTAACCAGACTCCTTATGTAAACTTAGCCCCCTTTTGAAGTGAAGTGGTAGAGGTTTGTTCTATTTTTGTCACAACCTAAGAGCTGCCGTTCTCAAGGTGTGACATGTGGATGACACTGAGTATGTCATGATCAGAGTAAATCACAAAATAATAGAGGACTGAAACACGATAGATAACAGCAGAAGAGTATATACACATATGAACAACACAAATATTTTTTGTAGTCACAAATGCAGTCTTATGTACTTCTTTAGCTATTGAACAAGATATATATTTTCTTAGATGAAATATGTACCTTGTTAATTTTTTTATATTTACTAAAAATCAGTTCATACTATTCGAAATAAAACGATATACACTTTTTATATAAAAAAAAACATATAACTTTTTAGACGAGGTTTACTATTTTTAAAAAATTAAAAGATATGAAGACTATTTGTGAAACTACATTTGAGGTTATCCCTCACATTATTCTTCTAATAAGAGTTGGCAGTAGGTGATGTTGGATATATTTTAATTATGATCCAAAGTTCAGAATATTTTATTATCTTATCAGTTTTGGAAATTACACTTTCGCGGTCATTATTTGGATTAATTCATATTTTATTACTTATCATTTGTAGCAGTTACAATTGTGTTTCCTCTGTGATGTATATAATGGCCTTCCAAATATGGTGCTGAAAAATATACTCAAAAAGTAAGAGATAAGAAAGAGATTAATAAAAAATTCATCAAGTTCTTCTCTGTAAATTTCTTCCATAAAAATTTCTTTTTGTGTTCACAAAAGATCTAGATTCAGCTATTATCCCTATTCCGAGTATCGATAATGCGAGGATTCAGTTTCAGGACTCTACTCGATCGCACTTCAGGTAGTCACTAGAATCTCAATGGTCGAGTTGTATAATGGGAATAAATCATGTCGGTAAAACTCTGTGTATGGAGGACGTATTCTTTTTAATGATAACATCTTTTATATGTCTCTCGATCGAGAGATTCCATCCCCTTACTCTTAATTGTGTTATTTTTATAAGGAGAAATCTATATAACCCCCTGTAATCTGGCCTAAATCCATATAATCCCCTGCAATCTTAATAAATTCATATAACGCCCTGTAATCATCCCACTATATCCATAAAACCCCCTCTGCCACCTTCCGTCGTCTGTTTAACGGGGTAGGGGGTTATATGGATTTATGGCAGATTACAGGGGGTTATATGGATTTTTCTCTCTTTTTTTTAATTTTCTTTACGTGTGGTTTAAAAATTGGACTGTTTAACATTTAGTTTTGAATTTTTTTTCAAGATATCACGCACCTTTAATTTTAATAAAAGAAAAAGGGTTATTCAGATTATAAACACATACAAGATCACCCACCAAAGAGATAGAAGTAAAAGAGAATGAATTTTGTAATAAAAAGTGTGTAACATCAACCAACAAATTTTCAAAAATGCGAATTATGTTTTTTATTAAATCTTGGGGCACCTCTTGTGTTGGTGTCATGAGTGAATTTTGTTGGGGATAAACTGTACGTGGAGGAATAGTTTTGGGTTCTTTTTTGAAATACCAAAAGAAAAAGTATATATCTCTTTTACTTCTATCTCTTTGGTGGGTGATCTTGTATGTGTTTAAAATCTGAATAACCCTTTTTCCTTTTATTAAAATTAAAGGTGCGTGGTATTTTAAAAAAAAAAACTAAATGTTAAACAGTCCAATTTTTAAACCACACGTAAAGAAAATTAAAAAAAAAAAGAGAAAAATCCATATAACCCCCTGTAATCTGCCATAAATCCATATAACCCCCTGCCCCGTTAAACAGACGGACGGAAGGTGGCGGAGGGGGTTTTATGGATATAGTGGGATGATTACAGGGGGTTATATAGATTTATCAAGATTGCAGGGGGTTATATGGATTTAGGCCAGATTAAGGGGGTTATATGGATTTTTCCCATTTTTATATTATTATTTTTTGATATGTTATTTCTTCATAATTATTGATCGTTGAGATAAAATATTTTTTCACAATTTCTGAGTAGATTTCTAACAGGCAGGGCCGGCCCTGAGATTTGAAAATTTGGATGGGGCCCTAGGCGATCTTTTAAAATGGGGCCCTATACCAAAAAAAAAAAATTTGTTTAAATATAACCCAATAAATTATCATTTTTCATTGATCAACTAGAAGAGTATAACAGATAGATACATGCTCTCATCAGCTTCATTTCACAACTCAATTAACATACGAATAAGAATTATAAACATATATCGAAGAACAAAAAATAAATAAACAAAATTAAGATTCAAAAAAGGGTTACATACCTTATAATGGAGATTAATTTGTTATAAATCTTTTTATTTGGTTTCTTTGATTTTGGAATCTTGATTACTTGAGGGATTTTGAGGGATTATGAGAGAGAGAGAGTTAGAGAGAACCAAGAACTTATGAGAGGCCGAGAGAATGAGATTGTGAGATGCCGAGTGTGTTATTGTGTTAATTAGAGAGAGAGAAACCGAGAGGGATAAATCAATTGGGGGAGAAAAAAAATTAGGCTAATTAAAGAGGCTAATTAAGATGTCTATTCACCTTCCTAAAAGAAATTTAAAAATTAATTATGTATTTATGTATAAATATTTATTGCAGTTGTTATCTTCCCAATTCCCATTTAAGGCCTGGGGTGGATTAAATTTGAAAAAAGTTGGTTCTGTAGTGGGCTGGGCAGATGAGGCCCATAAAAAGAGCATCAGGCATATTAGATATAATGTTATTGCATGTGGGCTTGGGGGCCCTTCCCTGGGTGGGGCCCTAGGCAGCTGCCTACTGGGCCTACACCCAGGGCCGGGCCTGCTAACAGGTGGTGTGTTAGGGAGAGAAATGAAAGAAGAATGATGAGTGTGAACATGGTGTAATGAAATGTGAGGTGACATGCAATGAGAGGGTTGAGAAATAGAGGTGTACGGGGGTGGTGCACATAAGCATACATGGGTGAGTATTGTGAAAGGATGATGTTATGTATAATGTCATTTTAAGTCCCAATTTCACTCCACACACTTTTTTATTTTCTTCAAATGTAATATATATTATCTAATAAGATATATATTTTTATAAAAAATGAAACATATATTTTAATAAATTATATGGATTAATTTATGAAAAACATGAAAAAAACAATGTATGTGAGATCGAGTATATATGGATCAATTGTGAAAAGGTGAGGTTGATATGTGAGATGAAAACATGGGGAGAAAGTAATGCATGCATAAATAGGTACAGTCAGATGTAGTGTGTGAGAGATTGGTTGTTTGCTCATTTGTGAAATATTAAAATGTTGACAAATTATTATATTGGTAAATGTTGGACTGATTTATAGATCACCATGGATAAGTAAATTGGGTTTTTAGCAAATTAAAATGGGATATCTACAATATTTTCACAAAAAAAGATGAATTAATGAATTAGATTTTTTTTTTTTTATAGAGAGGATATATTCTATTAGAGATTTCACACATGGAGTCAAATATTGCAGGAATGATTGATTGTGACAACGCCTGATTTGCATTAGATATGATTGAACCCACACATTCTTAGAAAGGCTTATTATATTATGCCCAATCCAAAAATATATTGGAATTATAAATTAATATGTGGATGAGTTTAGTCACTGCATTATGATGGGTGGCTTAAAATGTGGAAAAGAATTTAATTTATTATATGTAAAAAAATGTGTGGAGGGAACCATTGGATACTTCAAAAGATTGGGAGATGTATCGTGGAGTAGTAGTATTTTGGTTTAAAGTATGTACACTTTAATTTGTTTCCTTTTATTTGATTATTATTTTATCAATTGTTTTTATTTGCTTATAGATGGTAAACTACTGATCTACTTTCTTTAGCACCCACTTGTTTTGGGAATAAGATGGTGGACAAAAAGGGAATAGGTTTGATTATAAAGAAAAAGGGTCTTCTCAGTATGAATAAATTGTAATAGTTATACATTGATAAGTTTATTTCTACTATCCTAATTATCCATCAAAAATCATAACTATACTCTTATAATAGCAATCAAATATAAAATCATCTTATTCTCATCCGTTTAGCTTATTTTACCATTTTATATCTAGTCCAAATAAACTACATATCCGTGAACCAAACAGTAAATCAGAATCTTCTTATCCCACTTTGTCCAAGAGAAATAGAACGAAGAATGGAATTATTAAGAAAACTCACTGATCAGACAAATTAAGATTTATCTGGTTGAATTTATGCCACTCTAATTTATTCCAATTATATCTACTGCTAGAGAGTTAATTTATTGTTTTGGGTTGCATAGTTTCATTGTCAAGTGACAAGGATCCCACTAACCCCTCTAGCTTCCATGGTTCATTCAATAACATATATTTGATCTATATTAACTGTTCATCATATAATTAGCATTAATAAAATCATGAAAGTGATAAAAAAAAAAAAAAAAGTTGAACGGACCATTTTATTATAGATTATATATAAGACATCATTTTGATAAGAATAATAAGGTACATGCATAGATCAACAGCTGAGAACTTTATTTTTCTAGTGTAGAATTAACAACATTCAAACACCTTTTCAAAAAAATAAAAGATGATGAGATTATAAAATAGTTTTTTTATAAATAAAAAAGTAATAAGAAGTACATCAATCAATCTCTTAGCATGTTGACAGAGCTACCTCTCTCATATGAGAAACTGTGTTTGAGTCATTCTCTCTAAAAAAAAATATTTAACTAAGAAAAAATATTCTACTTATTAAAAAAACAAAAACTAATAAACTTCAACAGCATTAGCAAGATCTACTGCCAATGGACTTCAAAAAAGAGAGAGAAAAACAGTTCCCATCTGGTCCTAAAGATAGCAACACAATTATTACAATCCAAAAAACAAACACTTAACAACAGTACAACATTAAAAGCAACAATAAAGGTCCCTGATATGAAATAAAAGCATCATAAGAGAAATAAAAGGTGGTGGAGGCAGAGATGTGGATGACAAGGCTGAAACTTTGGTCCTAACCATGGTTTTGTGAAGGACTAACTATTGTTAGTGGAAAGTAGACTCAAAAGAGACCAAGATAAAAAAATAATAATAATAGAATCTCTCATATGGTTTTTTTTTTTCTTCCATGTGAAGAGAATTTTGCACTCCAAATCCAACAATGGAGTGTCTTAAAAGAGTTAGAGACAAGAGGTGTGACTAAATGCCCAAAAACAAACATTAGCCACCCTTTTAAGTCTTTGTTAATATGGACTAAGATCTCCCCTTAGAGTCTTAGTCACATCAAATGTACATAAAAAAATTAAAATGAAAAGGAGAAAGTTAGGAGGAGAAATATTTCCCTTGTCCTAAGGGAACATAATGTTGATTAATGATTATACATGAATGTTATTACATGGGTGATTATGAGAGGTTCCTAATGAGTCTTATATGTGAGAGAGAGGTCGTTTAGAGATGCCTTTGCCCTAAGAATAGAAAAAGAGGAAAGAGAGAGAGAGAGAGAGAGGGTGATGCAAATCGAACACGTGAAAACCAGAATAAGAGAAAAACTTTAAAGAGAGAGAGAGAGAGAAGAGGAAGAATAAGAATCTCAAAGTTTTTGCAGTGTTGCATGAGAGACTTGCTAGATGAGGTTGATTTTTGAAAATATGATATCCTTTTTTTTGGCAAGCCAAAATTAGGGTTCCAAGAAAAACAACAAAAAACAAACCATTGGTGATCACCCATTGATCACATGCCTTATACCAACCAAGGTGCATGGTGTGGTGTAAGAATTAGTCGTTTGGGTGGAAGAAAATAAACCCCTTATTCACTTCCACACATGCATGAATTAGTAGGGCATGCACTTGATTTTGAGCCCTTTGTGAGTTTAGAGAAGAACTTGGGAAGACAACATTGTCCCCCACGTTGAGTTAAATAGACTTAACCATGGTTAGGCCAAGGGTTGTTGAGATGGTGTTGGTTGGGTGAGGTGGGTTGAGATGAGCCTGTAATGATGAACTGGTGGTGTTGGGGCTGATGAATGAGTTGGAGATGTTGTGAGAGCCATTGTCATGCCTGTAAAGGAAAGGACACTGTTAAAGATATTAGTATGCATAGATAAAAGGGAAAGATGATTAGGATAATATGTGGATACTATATGAACTTTAATTTAATATAATAAAAATAAATAAACAATTAAAAGATATATAAAGCCAAATCATCTTGTCTCCCTAGAAAGCACTAAGCATGCTTGTAACAGTTTTGACTGACATCTGATGACAGAATATGATGTGATAAAGTTCTTTGAGAACCAGTTGAGAGAGGACTGCTGAGCTGAATATTTGAATTTCTTGTTATTTTATTTTTTTCATTTAACTAACAAAAAAATGAAAAATATATTGAAAATTCATAGAAAAAATCAACTAGCCATACCAAAGTATGTAATGAATGATTAGTATGTATCTGATGAAAATCAACATATGATATAATTCAATTTAAGTTTAGAAAAAATTTGGAAAAAAACACTTTAAAAATAAAAAATTACAAAACTAGAAAATATATATATGACATACAAAATCATCAATATTAAATCAAATTATATTAGAACATAAAAGAACAGAACAATGTCTTGTAAGTTCAAGTTATGATATTTGAATATAGGCAAAATCATCAAAAAGTGATATTAAAATCTGAAGCCTAATAAAGAAAAAAATTTCCTCTTTTATTTTAACTCTATTGAACAAGTAAAATAAGTTTTATGCATTAATAATTACATATTTAATTCATTTAATAAATGAATTGTTGAATTAGACATGTATAGTAGAACGAATTATGATTTAAACATGAATTAAACTTTTAACGACAAGTGCATGCGCATTTAACATGTGAACTAATCAATAATTTATTAGCATCATATAAAAATTAAAATATTTTCGATATTTTGAACAAACCTGCTTGAGCCGTTGGATTCGCAATGGACACTGATCCTCCATAGTGTTGGGCGAGCCCTGGCGTCCCGGTGGAGGACGCAAAGGCGGAGTATTGATACAGATGCGGATACTGGAGGGTGGCGGTGGCGGCGTAACCATGATTATGAGTATAGGCTGCAGCACCACCACCACCACCACCACCTCCACCACTCTGCCCAAATTGAAAGTAAGGGTAGAAGGCAGTGGTGCCTGCAGTCATAACACCAGTTGCACCACCATATATTGGATATTGAGTAGCTCCTCCTCCATACATATTATAGTAGCTCTGAAAACAAATTGAAATCATCTTAAAATTAATTTAAAATCGATTTTGAGTGGAAAAATTTCCACTTGTATGCCCATTTGTAAAAGTTGGCTAAACTATTATATATGTTTCATGAGCATCTACTTATAAGTTATTTTCAAATGCAAATGCATGAATTCATGAGAAGAATTCATGACAAAATATAATTTTGCTTCTACAATGGTTGCCTATTTTATATTTCATATTCTTCTTAGACACCAACATAGTAGGATTGTACAAGGTCGTGCTTGGAACTAATT
This sequence comes from Acorus gramineus, assembly GCA_030737835.1. Taxonomy (NCBI): domain Eukaryota; kingdom Viridiplantae; phylum Streptophyta; class Magnoliopsida; order Acorales; family Acoraceae; genus Acorus; species Acorus gramineus. The sequence goes on along the minus strand of CM060853.1, from coordinate 8,870,391 downwards.
ATCATGAAATTAACTTTTAGATAATGGATTCCAAATGAGTATTCTTAATTTTATTAGCTTTTAAGTTTGGAATCTTATAATATGTTTTGTAAGTCAATAGAATTTTTTTTATGAAAAAGTAGTTTTCGAAAATTAGTTCCAAATAGAACCCAAGATTAACATATATTTTGCATAAAAAAATGAATGACAAATTTTGTGAATTCAATGCATCACTAATATTTTCAAATTTTTATTGATAATAATTGCACTTGCATTACTAATGTTATGCACATGAAATGATGAATGCATGTGATATATAGCAAGCTCTCACCGTCGGATAGTTGTAGTCTGAGTATGGAGAATACCTGAAAAATAATAATAGGGAGATTGTTAGACATCAATAAAGAGAATTAATCAAAAGCATTGATAAACTTAGTTTGTTTTGCAATTCCGTCTACAGTCTAAAAGTTGTCCCCTTATACTTTATTATTACAATGTATGAAAATTAATTTTTTAATAAAATAATATAATAGTGTATCTTAGTGTATGCTTCATTTTTTTTTTTACAGTATGTACTTTAATAGGAGAGTGATTTTTTAAAATAGAAAATAAAACATGTGAGGATTTAGATCGGGACCACAAACATGGTTGGATATATCATTGCTTTTAATATACAAATGACCAAACATATTAGTGATTAATTATCATGTCACTCATCTTATTTGAAGATTTCAATGTGAACGTTCACATAAGCATTCTATAAGCATGCTACATGGCAACACCAAATGTATGTACCCATGCTAATAATTAATTAAAAACATTTCCCTCCCTAATAATCATGCATGCATGTCTAATGAATAGCCCTTCTATGTATATGTATGCATGCATGCATGTCTCCTCAAACACATGAGTCATGGCATACATCAAACATGGATGGTCACATAGGCAGATAGACAGATGGACGACCTTGCAAAAGAATAGACAAGACTTCAAAAAAGAGAAAGGTATATATATATACATAGATGATGTACACTATATGTACTTGGAAAAGTGTAGTGTGTCTAAAGGTAGATACCATGATCATGATCATGTCACATGGATTTAGATATCTCAACATGCATTGGTGTGTGTGAGTCACATGGTTATTAGATTCTCTACATGCATTGGTGTGTGTGTTTTTCTATCCATAGTTTCCAACATTAATTTCATTCAATGGCATAAATGGATTCCCTTCTAATTAAGCAACACTTACTACTATTTTTTATGGTGAAATCTTATCTTATCAAAAAGCAGATAAGACTCATACACAACTAATGTATATATCTTAGCTGAGTTGTCAAGAGTGAGGGGAGGGACTAGACATCTATTCTCTAGTACACCAATATTATTTAGAGAGAGAAAGAGAAAGAGAGAGAGAACACATGCATGAGCAGTTAGGATAAATGCAAAGAATGCCCTCAACAACAGCTCACATTAATTAACTACTTTAAATGTGTGTGAGTTGTATTTGCAAGTGCATTGCAGCTTTTTGTTTTGTGTTTTCTTTTACTTTTTTATTTAACTTGTTTAAACATGAAATATTAACAAATGCATTCCTTCTTCTTCTTTTTTTTTTTTTTACCAAGTGGTATCTAGTAGTGAATATATAAAACATACCCATAGAGATTGAAAGGAGGAATCCCTTGTTGGATGGCATAATGAGGGAAGGTGGTGGTGGTGGCAGCAGGTGTTGGAAAAGCTGTCCCAACCCCACCACCTGCTCCTTGCTGTATCCCTGTTGTGTTGAATGCCTTCATTGCTCTGAAACTCCTCCCCACTCCTCCTCCTATTTTTTCAATTAAAAAAAACATAGAAAGTATATATATTAAAAGAAATAAATACATCGATCCATACAAACATATATGTACAGTAGTTAATATATATGTTTTTTTCTCAAGATAACAGCCTAAATAACAACCAAGAATGAAATAAATGCATCCAGGAATTTTACTCAAAAAGGAAAACAAAGAAAGAATATACATTAATATATAAAATGAAATCCCCCCTTGTCCTCCTCCTATTCTTTTACTAAAGAGACAAACAAAAATATACAATTTAATAAATGAAATAAATATATTATATATATAAGAGAGAGTACAATGTATATATTTTTTTTCTCAAAAATAACAAACTAACAACAAGAATAACTAACACTGAACCACATTTCACCCACTCATAAAAAAAAATGAAATTAGAAGAAAAAAAAAACATTTCACTAACTAGGTAGGTTCTCCAAGGTATATCTGATGGAACATTAACTGGTCTATTTTGAGGAATGAAAAGGAATAATTTTTACAATAATGTGTGTGATAAATGCTTAGATCAAATTTTATTTTATTTATGAATTAATTATTCAGACCACACCAATAGATGATATTAATTATCATGTATACCATGTTGAGGGGTTGGAGGTCTGGTTCTCTGGACACCCAAAGAAGCAAGGTTGCAGTTAGCCCTCCTCCCATCGATCACCGGAGACGCATCGACACAAGCCCTCATCGCCGCCTCGGGTTCTCGAAAAGTCACCTGTAATTTTAAATAAATTAATTATATTTTTGAAAATGTGCTGAATTTTTAATTATAAGATTACATTAATAAGAATTAAAATGAAATTTACAAAACATGAAATAATTATGAATGGATAGACTAGATAAAAAAAATCAATTTTTTTTATTAACATACAAAAGTAAGGCTAATGAAATATATGTTGTATGAAGATCAGATTTAGAAAACAAAGAAAAAAAAATTAAAAAAGTTTGACATGAAATTAAAAGGAGTACATGAAATAATAAAGGGATCACCTGAGATGGTTCTTAATTAATTGCTCAAAAAAATCTTATCAATGGAAAAAAAAAATCTACTTCCAAAAAAAAAGTGTAATACATGTGGTGTGAAGATCAAAAAAAAAAAAACAAAGGAAAAAATTATAAAAAAGAACATACAAAACCATAGCCCTTGGATCTGCCAGTGTTCTTGTCAGTGATGACAACAGCCTCCAAGATCTCCCCAAACTGCTCAAAGTATTTCCTCATGGTCTCCCTCTTAGTCTCCCATGCAAGCCCTCCAACAAAAACCTTTGTGTATGTTGTGTCTCCAAATTGCCCTGTCAAATTTGGTGGTGGACTCATCTCTCTCTCTCTCAAGAACCTCTTCCCCCTTTTCTTTCTCTCTCTCTCTATCTATCAATCTATATCTATACCTATGTTTCCTCTAAATCTTCCTCTAAGAGGTCACCAAATCTAGATGGAGTTCCAAGTGTTTGTAGAGGTTTTTTTTTAGGGTTTGGGGGAGAGAGAGAGGAGAGAGGGGAGAGAAAGCAAAGGTGGAGAAAAAGGAAAGACCAAAGGACATGAAGGCACACATTTTGTGTGTTTATATACACTATGAGTTGGTGTCCTTTATTTTTATTTAGTTTTCAATGTTGATTCACTTTTTTTTTCTCATTTACATCCCACATGATACCAATTACCAAGGTTGTAACTAGGTAATATTTGCATGTTGTGTAATTTTTTCCTCAGGTAAATTACTGAATTATCCTCTCAGGCTTTAGGGTTTGCATTTTTTAGGTTTCATGAGTCCATGTGGTCTCAACTCTGGATTTTGTATCTGCCAAAATGTTAATGTTCTTAATTGATTTTAGAAAATGTATTTTCAATCTGTGTTTTTATAAGAAGAAAAACTATTTTTATTGATTTTTAACATATAAAAATCAAAATATGAAACCAAATGTTAAAGTTTAAAAATACATATTTAACATCGATTGTTTTAAATTTTTGAGTTTATAATTGAATCAGTTTAATAATAGCTTGTACGTGCCATACCACTTAGGGTGATATTTTATGTGTAGCATATTTTTAGTGTGATTACCTATATTCTTGAACAATGTTTAGGGTTTTAATCAACAAAAAATATTGCTCATATATTCTAATTAATTTTTAAATTAACACTCATACAAGATTTTAGGGTTTTGGACGGTCCAGATTAATCCATAAAAATGCCTCTTTGTTATTTAGTGCTAACTAATCTGATTAATTGAAAAGCAAACCTTAATCAGAGAATCTTTAGTAGATTGCATTGGATACACAAGAAAAAGATAATAATATTTTTTGTTGAATTAAATAAGAATTATCTGGCCCCTCGTTAGGTGGTTGACCACTTTTTTGGGTTCTCTCACTGACAGGGGTATCTTCCATAATTCTGCAATTTTAAAAGGACTATTTTGTCATTTTATATAGGGACAATTAAATATCAAGGGACAGTGACATTGTTCTTGTATATTGACTATATTCCGAAGAAGAAATTTTACCTGCCATGCTAAACAGATGATCAAACACAATTTTTGTTAGGGTTAGTTGGATACTTATTCTCATTCTCTTTTTATTAAAATACTATAAAAAAAATTATATTTTTTGTTTTTATATTCATTCATACACATTTTAGATAAAAAATTTACTTTAACAAAAATCACCTGAACTGAATTTCTCAAAAGGAAGAATTTTTTTTTTAAAACTAGAGTTACTAAACTTGTTGTGTATATGAAAATAAAAGTCTGACCCTTAGTATACAAATTATTAATTATACTCTGCCTCTTTTTACAGTCAAGTTATCATATATAACATTTTGAATATCTTTTTATTATATACTTGAAATATAATGACTGTATATATTTATATATTTTTCCTAATACACACTATATTAGATATGAGTTATGAATGAGCCAAGTGCTTTATCATTCTTTATGCTTGGGAAGTGTTACACTCAGTCCAATCTACGGTTCAAAATGTAGACCATGTGTGTTTTTTTTTTTTAAAAATCATATATCTCATTATTTATATAAGATGTGAAGTATATATTCCAATAAATCAAGTGACATCACTTATAGATAATGTGAAAAAATTTAACGAGAATGTCACACTAACGAGGTATATAGGACTTTATGTGAGGTTGTAAAAAAGATTGAGGCCGCGTTTGGTTGCACGATTGCAAAACTGATTTTACAGGAAGCTACTTCTCTACAATTTTTAGAAAACTTAGTTATATTTTTACACATTTTCATATAAATCTATTTACCTCAATTTTTTTAATTTTTTCTGATTGGAACAGTTTTCCAAACGGGCTGAGTGTGTGTGACATTGCACTAGTCCTTAAGATTTACATTTCAAACCTAGCTGGACTTAGATAACCCACACCGTCCAAATCCTGGTATCTTTGGGTCCACTCAAAATGGACGGTCAGGATCGTTTGAGCAGCTTTTTTGGGCTCACGCGTGATCCAGCCTTGCAATTGGGCTTTAGGCACAGCATGTGATCTGACTCAAAACGCACTTTTTGGACAAGCTGTCTTTGAATTGAAAGTTTGGTGATCCCAATTATATATATCTCCAAAGGCAATTAATTGAAGATTAATCAATCTTTAAGTGGGCATTTTCTTAATGGAACTAGGGACTATATTTTATAATCTATTCAGATGAATGAAATCATCATTTGTAAATAATTTTTTATATTTTTAACAGATTGTAGGGGGTTTTGGTATACTGTGTTTTCAGTCAATGTTAACTAACTAGATTATTTTAACTCGAGGGGTTATTCGGATTTACATAGGTGTTTTCAAAAGGTTTTATGGGCTTCAAGAAAAGCAAACGGGTCATATGGATTTCGGGCAGTTTATAGGAGGTTATCTGGATTTTTCCCTTAAAAATAATGTGACATGCTAAAGACTTGATATCGAGTCTTGTTGATAGGTGTCACACAATGTTGAAAATGTCCGCTGGTTGGTTTTTGTGTGCCTTCATTAATCTTGACCCAGATTTTTATAATGCCAGTAATGATTTAGTTTAATAAATTATTATTATTAACTTATAGCCGATCAGAACCTTTGTACCAAAAGAATAATAGTTGGGGATATTTTTCGGTCCAATCATTTTTGTCATGTGTCTGCTACGCCTCAATACCAAGTTGTCATGCACCATTATTTGAGCCAACCAAAGGACACATGTGTCACACACGGACACGTGTCATCAGCAAGTCAATGCATTCAGTCCCACACATGACCAACAGTCTTGACCATATCATCAGGACAAATCCCATGCCATATGATCCTCTGCGTCCGTCGACGAGTTGATAACGGATCCAATCAGGTTCCCTTCATATCTTTCCGGATCCCTCTAGAGATGATGACAGATCCATAATGAAATATGATATGATCATAATAACGAAAAAGTCATTAAAAGAGAAAGATATAAGAAGTGCACAGATATACAACTCATTTTTAAAAAAATTTAAAATACCAGATAGACTGACTTGATCATCGAAGAAATTTTTGAAGATCATTCATCACCCGTTTTTTGAAGGCCTCACAAACTTAACAACATGGTGAGAGAACAATGAAACACAGCACTTAAATCACTTACAAAACACTTCAAAAAAGCTGGTGAATGGATGGATGGAAGGGGACCGTTGATCTTCAAGAAACAAGTCATCAACGGACCATATGATTCCGAGTTCAGGTCCATCAATCACGTGGTCCTTGCGTCCGATTCTTTTTTTTTTAAGTTGTACGGTCCAGATTGCATGTTGGGGACGACCACTGCATTCCCAAAAAATTATGCCGAGCGGCCAGAAAAAATATCCAAAGCGAAGGTTTAATTTTGGAGGGAAAATATAAAGGTTTGTTTGGACATATGATTAAATTATTTTGGGGTTTATACATATTTTTAAGAATTGTTAATTTTTATCAATGGATTACGTGATTTTTTGTTTGGTTGTGTTTTTAGTTATTCTCAATTAGAAACGTAATAATAAATGTTGGAGTGTTCGGTTGATGAAGAATAAAATATGAATAAAGTGTAAAAAGTTAATTTAACACGTGGGTTTCATTGATGTATAAGAGGTGATAACACGTGATTTGATAAATAGATCTCTTTATATGAGGAATAATACAATTCCATGGGAGAATTTAGAATACAACTACCAGCTTATTTTCACCTAATTTTGTATAGCTATGTTCCATTTATACCACCTATCAAAGTTTTTTTATTCCTTTATCTCTATATTTTACCTTTTATTCCCCTATCCAAACGGGTCCTAAGAAACCCTTGGATTAAATTTCCATTGACAGACGATGAATATTATGTGAATATTCCATTTTATTAATCATGATTGAAAACATAGTATAAAAAAAAAACCCTACAATTTATTAAAAATATAAAAAAATACAGAAAATTTTTTGTATATAATGATTTTATCCATCCGGATAGGATTTTCTAGAAGGGTTTCACATTTTTAACACATTGTAGAGGGTTTTGGTATGCTATGTTTTCAACAAAGTTTAATCAAACAGAATATTCATATAATAGTTCTCATCTGTCAACAAAATTTTAACTCAATAGGCTATTTGGATTTACATAGATGATTTCAAGGGGTTATATGGAATTTAGGAAAAGTCAAGGGGTTGTATGGATTTCAGGCAGTTTACAAGGGGTTATTTGAATTTTTTCCTTTTAATAAAAGCATAAGCTTTGTTAGAATTCATTTACTATTTTTAAAAAATAAAAACATGTGCGGAGCGTCCATTGGATTGTCTCGTGGACTGGCCCTAACATTATTCATAAGGAAAATGATATGTTCAGTCTATTGTGCATCACTGTTTGCAGTCCACACTTTAAAAAAAAAAAACATTATAGGTTTTTTATTTTTAAGTCCCTATTAACTATATAATTTAGTGATCAATCCCTCACTTATTCATATTTTAGTTTAAGTCTCCAGATTTAAAGGATATGTTTCTTTTTAGTCCCTCCCAAGGACTATAAAGAAAACTAAATAATTTAGGGATAGGTCCCTCTCAGGGACTAATAAGAAACATACCCTTTAAATCTAGGGACTTAAACTGAAATATAAAGAAGTGAGAGATCGATTACTAAATCATATAAATTACAGGGACTAAAAAATAAAAAACCCCAAAATTATAGACTCTCTTATTGAAATATATATTATTATATGAAATAACGTATATAATGAGATACAACAATATATTTAAAAAAAAAAAAACTGAAAAAGCTTTTGTACACCATGATAAAGCAGTGTACAATATGTTATCATAGTTTATGAGACTATAGTGGGCTTATAAAACAGACCGAGTGTACCAGTGCTATTTTCATAATGGAAAATGATTTACAAACCCCATTACATAAGTCTCATGTAAGCCCCATGAGGTGGCATTATTGACATTACCGATAATACATTTGAATTCAATTTAGGTAATCTCCACTGTAATAATGGGACTATTATGCAAAAGTAGATTTTCTTTTTTACCCTCTTAAGTCATCTGCTACTTTAAAAAATAATTCCGGTCTGTCTGTTCATCTCTGACGACCAACATCACCACCTTTAGATTCCTCTCATCGCCTTCTATCATATGAGAGGTGGTTTGACTATCTTTTAAGCTTTCCTCCGACTTCTACCTCCTCCAACCTCCATCCCCACTTTTTTTTTAAAATGGTGTTTAGGTAATTTGATTTTTCAATATATTTTGAAAGTCAAACACTCAACCAATTACATTGTGACATCTATTAGGGCTTACAAATGGGGTTTATAAGTTGAAGATTATGTAGCAGGAATCTTTCATAATACATGCATGTAGTCACCAACTTTAATGGAAAAATATTAATGTGGGTCCCACCACCACTAGCTTAATGGGCTTTGTTACATTCAGTGCTAGGTCCATTTGGATCCGCATTTTTTTTATTTTACAATTTCAAAAGAAAAATGATATCCAATCCCCCTCACTGTTCTTTTTTTAAAAAAAAAATGTATATGGGTATATTTTAAAAAAAAGAAAAATAAAAATGAAAACCAATGAATGCTACTAATTGGGTTCCACACAGGGTTGGGCATATATTTTTTATGTTCTAAAGATCAACATAAACAATAATATGCCATTCTACATAGATGGGCCATGCAAGAGCATAAACTAAATTATCCCAAGTTTTCTTCTCTACAGAAGAAAAGAATCTCCCTACATCCATTAATCTAAAGTCTAAACTATTAAAATTGCATGAGAAATATCATCAAAGCCAGCACCAAAGCTTACCATGAGTTTGTATTCTTATCACCCTCGCCTGAGCAGATGACGAAAATATATAATATATGACAATACCACAAGAAAGCAAAATTAAGATTGCATTATTCTAAAAGATAATTATTTCAGTATTGGTAAAGAATAAGTCATTTTCTGTTTGGTTGTATTTTTAGTTATTCTAATTTAAAAAAAAAAGCAATAATGAAGTGTTTGTTGTTTTATTGACTATAGATAAGTTGTGAATAAGAGATAAATAAGATGTGAATAATGCATTAGAAAATGTGAAAAAAATAATTTAACATATGAGCCTACTGATTTATAAGAAGTTGGACAAGTGATTTAGAAATACCCACTTATTACTTAACAAACAAACAACTTTTTTTAGACTATTCACCCATATTCTATCTTATTCCCTACCTACTACCCAAACAGGGGCTAATAAACTTCAGATGCGAATTCAATTTTCCAATTTACAAATCACCAAATTGCTCACATCTTAAGTCAGTAGGCATCTGTGGAGGGAAAATTCCGCGTTGATCCTGAATGCGACATGTGTTCCTCTGAGCTTACGGGTCATCTGATCCGATTCGATGCCAGGTGATCAAAGCTACCTGTTGACCAGACCTGTTGCGCAAGGAGGATAGCTTGCACGGCTTGGCGAGAAGGAGATAAAGACCAGATTAATCGTGGTCTGAGGTGCCTAAAGACTAGTCGCAAGGTTGATCTCCCAATAACAGAGCACTAGAGCATCCCATGAGCAGAATGGTTAGAACTCGACCTGATCACATATGCAAAAGATCGTGGCCACTTTATCCAATACAACTGGTTTCTCAGGCCGATAGACTGATTGACAAGATTCCTGTAGAATGCCTTATTTAACACCACATGATCACATTCTTGAAACAAACTGACCAGTATAGTATCCCACAGAATCTTCTCTAACACGGAATATTCCGTCAAATCAAATAAATGGTTACGCTGGGGTTTGTCGATTTCTCAAAAATGCAACCCTGATCTACCACATCGTTATTTTCATTGAACAACCACTCAAAAATTACTAACTGACTTAAGTTTTCGAGTCCCCTTGACTAGCACTACACTGTTAGGAAGAGATTTCTGAGTGAAGGTTCAATTGTCCGTTCGAGGCTCGGATCACCACTCAAAAAAGGATCTTTGTCGCACCTCTATTGATTTAAGGAATCACATCCCTCCAAGTAGACAAAGACAGTTTTGTAACGATGGTCTAGAATGCAATTTCTTATTTCAGATAATTCAGTTTTGATAAATTTTGAGAAATGAAATTTTTTTATGGAATGTTTAAAAATGAATATGTGAATAGATAATTACAAATGGAATTTTTTTAAATGTTCCAACAAATATAGAATTAAAATGACCGGTGCGAGAAAGAACACAAGTAAGATATAAAGACTTCTAATAATCTCCCAATCTCATCATAAAAAATACGAATTGTACAATAAATTATTGTAAAGAAAAGATGGTGGTGTTCATCATCCCAAAAAGGAAATGAATTGTTTTGGACACCAATATGCACAAATTCAGCCAAGTCATCATCACCTATGGTCAAATAAATTTCATTAGAACGTCTTTTTCCTTTTCTTTTAATGAAGTGGTAGGCATGCACTTTAATTTTATTCAAATCAAAACGAACATATCCAAAGCAGTAAAACAAGTAAAGGAGGGGTCTACTGAGTGGTGATACAAAAACCTACTATTCGATCATAATTTTACCCTCAATACACAAAACTTCATTAATACGTCTTTAAAATAAATCATAAACTTAAATAATAGAGTTTGTTTTCTATAAGGAATAATGTTAGGGACAATCTTGCAGGCAATTGCATGTACGATTCGCACAAGTTTTGATTTTTAAAAAAGGAAAAATCGATATAACTCTTAAAAAAGTTAGCTAAATCGGTTTTAGTCCCTGTAATATTGAAAAATCACAACAGGTCTTTAGAAAGTATGTATGGTTAACGGATTTAGTCCCTGAGTTAAGTTGCTCCAACAAATACATTCAAATAAGTCCCTCGAGAAATATGAAAAATCCAATTTAGTCCTTTTGATTTAAAAAATGCCTGTCTTTTTCTAAAAATTCTTCTGCGATCATATACTCACCGATAGTAAAAAAAAAAAAGTTGATATAACTCCCTAAAAAGTTATAAAAATAAAAAAGGACACCTTGTAAAATCTGTAAATCCCTTTAAAGTCAACAACAAATCTAGTTAATATATTACAATAATTTATCTAACAAATTTTAAAATGTATTATAGTAATTTATCATATATGGTTAGAATCAGCTACAATTTTGGTTAGTTTTAATTACGATAAGGACTAAAATAAATATTTCTAATAAGGTAGGGACCTGAGGGGATTTACTGATATTATAGGGATCTTTTCTAGTTTTTATAAGTTTCTAGGGAGCTATATCGATTTTCTGAAAATCAAAGGTGGTAACTTTTAATGTGTAATTAGGGTTAATCATGTATCTAGTTAGTTGGGGTGACAATGGAGACTGAAACGATATTTTTCTATAAACATAGAGACATGTGGTGATTTTTCAATTTTACAGGAACTAAAACTGATTTAACTAATTTTCCATTGAGTTATATCGATTTTTCCCTTTTTAAGATTAATAAACTTCATATCTAATGAAGTATATGTTTTGATGAAAAATATATCTTGCTCAATGAACCCTTTTTTTAGCAAATGTAAAAAACATTAACGATATATATACCTCGCTAGATAATTATGAAAGGTACAATCCATCCATTTGTACCCAAAAAAAAAAAAAACATAATCTACTGAAACTGAAACCATGCATATCCTACAATGTATACTGATATACTTCAGCAACAGATTTGTATTTATCCATGCAATTAATAGTTCAATTAACAAAAAGATTAGGAATAAAAGTCAATCTAAGAATTTAAGAAATCAATCCAGACTCGGGTACATGCAATATCTAAGAAAGTATATACCCTACTATTTGAGTGTATATTCTATTAAAAAAAAGTAAAAGAGCATGCATTAGATTCATTATGAGTGTATATTATTTACTTTTTGTAAAAATCTATACATAATTCATTAGACGATTATAACATCAAAATGGATTTTTTTTGGTGAAAAAAGTGATTGCATTAATAATTGAATATAACAATTTTCACAATTTTATTATCCTCTTATTTTCAAATAATGGATCTAGACAAGCAACTTAATTTTTTTTAGTATTTTGGTCCATCATTTTAGCTTAGTCGTATATCTTCACTTGAGTCAATTTTTTTTAATAAATATAAATAATAACAAACATCATATACTCTGATTAAATATTTAAAAATTATTTCAAATTCTAATGAAAAAATATCAAATCCTTTTTTGAATGTAGATATAAACTATTTTAGGATAAATAAATACTAGTATTGTAGTGCCCCCGTACCCATTATCCTTAATTAAGGCATGTGATACAGTGTGTTACGTAAACAACCTCCACAATATATCGGATAATATAGATAATCACATAAAATACTCTCTGAATTTAAAATAAAACCAACCACATGATCTCAATAATTCATTCTTAAGTTTGAATGAATACACACAAGTTCTTTATTTAATACTAATAATAACTTCTCCGGTTTTGCTGATAAGGCTAAGGACGTCTACTACATGCTAAGAAGAAGGCTTATTCAACACCTATGATTAGGCCTGTCAACAGGTAGGGTCCGGGTCGGGTCGGGGTGGACCCGGACCCGACCCGTGGCAAGACCCAGCGGGTCCGGGTCCAATCCAGGAGTCGGCGGGTTCGGGCAAATGTAGACCCGGACCCGTCAGACCCGGGTCCGGGTCTACATGTATTTGTGAAAAAAAACAAGAAGAGCTCATGTATTTGTTTGTCTTATCATTCTATTTGAAATTTTTTGTAATAAAACATTATTATTAATGAGACTATGTTTAAATATAATTTTATACAATTCAAAACAATAATCACTAACATAAAAAACATATTAACCTAAATAATAAACATAACTAATTATACAAACATTCAAAACAATATTAACCTAAACAACATTCAAAACAATAGACACTAACATATTAACCTAAATAATAAACATAAATCATGCAACAAACTAATTAATTATACAAATTCAAAAGCTAATAAGTTAATTGTCCAAAACAAACCGACGACAATACATTACTAAGTTTATTACATATTAAACAATCAAGTTCTCGCAAGTTGCAACATCAACACAACGGAAAAAATGTTATGATTATGATTATGACTTATGATTTATGGGCTTGTTATGATTATGATTTATGAACTTGTGGATGCAAAAATAAGTAAGAAATAAAATTATGTATCAACTAATACTAATGGTCTTATAATATATGAGCATATTTTAATAAAACAATCGGGTCTCGGGTCCAACGGGTCAGGGCGGGGTGGACCCAGACCCGACCCGTTTGTTTGTTCGGGTCCACCGGGTCAGGTTCAAATCGGGTCGGGTATATTACACATGTAATCGGGTCTCGGTCGGGTCGGGTCGGGTCCGGGTCTGGACCCGACCCGTTGACAGGCCTACCTATGATGCAACGAAGGTAAAACGCGAGTTAGATTGCCAACTCCCTCCACGAACAACGATAACCAACACCTACCCTGAAAGGTTGGGAAAAGAGGGGTGAGCTACCACACGCTCAGTGAATAGACCTATAGCGTCCCAATAATAATAATAATAATAATAATAATCCCACAAATTCAAACTAGCAGAATATAAGATATACATATAATTTTCACAAGTGTAACGATAAAACATAATGCATCTCTTTAGAGGAATAGCCACAATCTCATACTAACTACATGATGCGTATGATGCAACGGACACGCATGCCCTTATGGCACGCAGCCGAAAGATGCTCCATCTAGAGCTCGGTCACGCAGACCGATCGTCACGCAGACAAGGTCCCACTGGACTGGGTCACATAGACCGGTCGTCACGCAGACAGGTGTCACCCAGACAGATAAAATGCATGCAAGATCAATTTATCAAACAGCAATTTGCATGCAAGAATAACATAGTCTCCAATATAGATTATACGTAAAATAATACCTTAAAATCATGGTGTCATGCTCATGTATTCCATAATCAAGATAACAGTTGTATTCATAAAATAAGCATGATGAAGTCATGATATAAATATAAATAGTTTCAAAATCTATGTAGAGGCTAGACCCACTCACCTTAGGTCCAATGATACGGAAACAACCCCAGAAGGCCTAAAACACTCTAGTCAAACCTGAAACGATGTGAACCGATCAAAATACATACATACAGTACGGAATCTGATGGTACCCGTACATGCAGAAACCAATAGCTCCCACAGGGACCGTCACTGACCAACCTGACAGTTCCCATAGGGACCGTCACTTAACAAACCAGACGGCTCCCATAGGGGCCGTCTGAAACATACCCGACGGCTCCTTTGGAACAGCCCCAAACAAACCGACGGCTCTTCTGGGAGCCGTCCAGAACATGCCCGACGACTCTCAAGGGAGCCGTCCCGAGGCAGAAAACATGAAACCCTATTTTTTTTTTTATATTAAAACATCCTAACACGTTCTATCATGGAAAACCATACACGAGTCGTTTAACACGGCATAAAACAGAAGAGAACTCATCTCGAAAAATCCAATTAAAAACCAATCCAAAACTCATTTAAAACATAATTGAAAAACCGTATATTTAACATAGGTATAAAAGTAATGTAAAATAGATAAATGATACGAATCGTTTATGAGATAGATCGAAGATCGTATAAAGAAAATCCATTCGAAATCCTAGCTTATGGAAAAACGACATCGATGAAACATAAAATACTTGGTACACCCAAGGGTCTGAATATACTTTATGAAATCCTTTGAAAACCGCAAGAGATAACATATTATTATACCTAGCATGATATTCTTCTATTCAAAACCCTAGATTTAAAAGGATTCATAAAAAGGACATGTATAAAAATAATTAACTCATATTATAAAAATCTTCGAAAACCATAGATCTATTATATCTAGAAACAACTAACATGGATCTATGATAAAAACTCTTAAAAATAATCATAAAAGCATGTATAGGTTTGGATCTATGCATATGAGGGTCAAACAAGACTTAAAGATCATAAAAACATGATTTCTACCTTAACGAATTAACCTAAACATGGTATATACATAAGCATATTTATTTTTACATGAAAGACTTACAAAAACATCATAAGATCATCGTTATATCATTGTTAAAACATAACAATTCTAAATCGTGTGAAAACACATAAGAAACAAGAAGAAAACTAACCTCTTTGCTTGGAAAAACCTTGAAAACGAGATCATATTAAAAGAACATCTAAAGGGAATCATTATAACCCAAAATTCTTCATAAGCAAAGGATAATACTCACAAGAACTCTCTATTCGAACACCCCTTCCCGAGCTCCTGCCGAAAATAAGAAGAAGAAGATCTTTTAGGGTTTGAAATTTCTAGGGTTTTCAAGGCAATGAAAGAGAAAAAGAGGTTTATAAGCCTCATACACGTGAGGAAACAATTACGACGCTAATAATTTGCATTAATTCCAATTAATGCACCTTTTCCTTCCAAAAATGGAACTTATTTTCGAAAATATGTTTTTTTTCCAGATTGACGGCTCCTATAGCATCTATCACCCAGCCTTTCGACGGCTCTTCCCGATCTGTCGCCCATGCTTCCAACAGCTCTCCTCGATCCATCGCCCATGTGCCCGACGGCAGGTATAAGATCCGTCAGACACTGTCTGACACCTTAATATTGTTTGGTTCATAACTTGATCGATACTCATCCAATTTACGATCCGTAAAAAACGTTGGAAAGCCAACGAAACAAGGAATCTAACCATGCCAAATTATTAGAAATTTGGAGTACTAAACGTACTATAGAAGCAGGTTAATGATGGACTAAAAGTCAGAGTCGCTACAAGTATCATGCACGTGCTACTGCACATGATATTTTATATATGGGGATATGTTTTTTTAATATAATTTTAAAAAATAATAATCAGATTAATATGCATGGCCGACCCTGACTATAGGCCGGGTAGGCGACTGCCTAGGGCCCCTTCTTTAAAGAGGGCCCCCAAATCCAGGAATTTTATTTTTATGTTAAGCTTTTGACATTAAAATTAAAGATAATTTTACATCTAATCCATTTTTTCAGCCCTAAATTCAATTTACAAGTGTTTTGAATTTTTTTAAAATAGTATATCTCATCTAATAAGGTATGTGTTTTTACAAAAAAAAATAAAGCATATACTCTAATGAATTGCATAGATGTATTTATAAAAAATGTGAATTTTTTTTTATCGAAGTATACATTACTAAGGTGAGTATATGCTCTGATAATTTTCTATCGACGCATATGAGACCGGAATTGAGGCTGGAATAAAAATTGTGTGTAACAACACTCTAAAGTTTTTTTTTTTTAAATAACTTGAATATGTGTTCCTATTTATTTTAAAATTTAAATCTATAAGTTTTCTTTGAAAATGTAATTTTTGTTTACATCATTATGCAAAGTATTTTTTTTTTTTGTGATTCTTAAAAAATCTCATCTGTATCTTAATATATTTTAAGTATATTCCTATTTTATAGGGATTATTTATTTTCTATAAAATAAATAATCTTATTTTTGTGATTTTCTTTTTAAAAGAAGAAATCAATGAGGTTTTTTTTTTTGTTATTATTTTAATTATTATTATCATTCTTTTGCTTAATCTTAATTTTTTTTATTACTAATATGGTTAAAATATTCACTCAAAAATTTCAATATATATATATAGGGCCCCATTTTATGAGTTGGTCTAGGACCCCACCTAGATTTTCTTATCTCATAGCCGGCCAATATGTTAACATATGTAAAAAATTTAGTGAATGAATTTCTGTTTATATTTTTTTTATCTAATAAGACATATAAAAAAAATCACCCTATATGAAATCAATATTATATATATTTGTATGATGTTAGTAGAAAATTTGACATATATAAATTGACAATTACATTATTCTAAGTCTATACTCAACCCTATATAATAATCACAATATAAAACTAACACCACATTTCTCTCAAAATTAACTCCTAAATTAATTCTCACATATAAATCTCCTAAATATGTTCATATTCTTAATGTAAGACCACCTTTGTAACTTAAATGTAAAAAAAAATAGACCTACAACATATTACATTTGAAAGTTCATCAAATTCTTTTTTTTTTTTTATGGAAATAGTAAAATAAATTTAGGGGGTGTGCACCCTCGTGTGTGGACACTTTTTATCAAATTCTTATTAAAATGTGATCACATAAAGACATAAAGACTTATATTTTTACGATTGTATATGTATAAAAATTATGATACAATAAATATCAATTATTTTCTCTAAACTTTAACTCCTAACTCAACAACTCATATAGAATTCCTTAATTGATTCAAACTTCTAATTGTCCCCATATATGATATCTAAGTTGAGTTCAAATTTTTAATAGACACCTTATGTATTTTCAACATTACAATGGTCGCCTTCTCCTCTCCGAGACACAAAGCTTTTCTAAAAAAAGAGAGTAAAACTGCTACATACCACATTCTACATTCAATTTGAAAAGAAACATTAATTATATAACATCCTCTTTTTTTCAAAATTCACATATGCATGCATAATAATTATGCCTTATTGTTCTCAATTTTGACTTTTAAATCAACTTTTCATTTAATCTTGAATTGATTCAAACCCTTAATTGAAAGTCATCATCATGAATTAAAAACATAAAAAATGTATATAACTAAAACATGCTAACATTTAAAGGTACTTCTCTATTTTTTCTTATAAAATGAAACAATATCCACATACAAACTCATATTTCATTATTTATCTCATATCTTATAGTTATAATGCATAACAATCTAAACCCTAATTCAAATCATAAATTGAATTTCATATATGTTTCACTACTTTTTACGGTATCTACTTTCCTGATCACCAACAAACATCTAATTAAACCCTATAATGAACTAACTAAATTTCACAATCACAAATATAAAACAAAAAAATCGAGATATCTTACCTTTAT
Source organism: Acorus gramineus (assembly GCA_030737835.1). Lineage (NCBI taxonomy): Eukaryota > Viridiplantae > Streptophyta > Magnoliopsida > Acorales > Acoraceae > Acorus > Acorus gramineus. The sequence continues at coordinate 8,852,143 of CM060853.1, read as the reverse complement.
GTGCTTTGAGAATATCAGGTCCACATGTTGTTTTTTGGATATATCTATCATGTAGTTATCCATTATATATTTTTAAAATTTTAAAATTTAAATTTATAGATATATTAGTAGTTAATCAACTTTTTAATGGATAATAAGGGAAATAAAAATACTTATAATCCATGTATATCTATAATGTAGCTATCTATTATATATTTTAAAATTTTAAAGTTTAAATTAATAGATATATTAGTAATTAATCAATTGTTTAAAGGATATAAAAGGAAATGAAAATACTAGATATGAATCTTTTTAATAAGTAAGTAATAGATAATAGATATATCTATCATGTAGTTATCCATTATATATTTTTAAATTTTTAAAATTTAAATTAATAGATATATTAGTAGTTAATCAACTTTTTAATGGATAATAAGGGAAATAAAAATACTTATAATCCATGTATATCTATAATGTAGCTATCTATTATATATTTTAAAATTTTAAAGTTTAAATTAATAGATATATTAGTAATTAATCAGTTGTTTAGAAGATATAAACAATTGATCTCATCGAGACCTTCAAAATGAGACTAATATTAAATTATTTTAGAATTGATTTTAAATAAATCCTCATTCGTTTGATTATTCAAGAATTATTTTATTTATTTAATTAAAAAATTATTAATTTAAAAATAACTCCAAAATCATTTAATATTATATTCATTTTAAATGTCATAATGAGATTTTTTCAATTGTATAATTTTTATATAAATAGATTAATAATAATAATATTTATTATTGAGTTTTCATATAAAATTATATAATTTTTAAAATAATAAGAAAAAAATGGAGGGTGATGATAGTTGGAGTGCAACACCCTCTAAAAATGAATTTCCTTCAAATATGAAAGGTCAACCCTCTATATTTAAAAACCCGAGTTGGAGGTGCTCTCATAAACCACGTTTTTATAAGAGCATCTCCAACCTCTCATCAGAAACATGTTCTTTCCTTATATTATAGAGAAACCACAAAAGTTTACATTCCAACCCCTCCTCAAATGTTTCCTTAAATAAAGGAAACTCAATTTCCCTCTCTATGTGAGAGGAGCTTCAAAGTTTTTCCAAAACGTGGGACCACTAGTTGTTTTAGTAATGCAAATATCACATTGTAATGAAATGATCAATATGTCCATTCAACTTTAATAAACTCAAATGTTTGACCATTTGTATCCAGAGAATTTGAAAAACAAAATTTAACCTTTCTTTTACCTTGTTTTTTTACAGTTTGAATTATCAAAGTTTCTTTTTCACTATATGAACACTCTATAAAAGAAAGAAACAATTTAATCCAATTTATTACACTTCACTGAAAATTTGAAAAATTTTAATTATGAATTATCATGGAGATGCATGCTACAACTTTGAAGATGATCAAGATTTTGCAGGAGTTTTTTCAGATCCAGTTACACAATCACAGTATTCATCTCCAATCTCTTATCAAATGGGAGTTTTTTTTACCTTCTTTTTAGCATTAGAGATTTTATTTTATTAATTTTTATTTTTAATTTATATATTAGTGGGGCCCGCAATTAAAAAAGTGTTTTTTTAAAAATTTAACCGTTACATGAATAATAGAAAGAATAAACCTATATAATGAAAAATAATTATAAATTCTAAATTTATTGAATGGATATTTATATTTTTTATTTCGAAGAAAATGAGAAAAGAAAAGTGGTATATTAGGGCTGTTTTTCCATTTTGAGGAAAGAAACGAGGATGTGGATGGGAGATGCATAGATGATGTACTTGGAAAAAGAGAAAGGTATATATATATACATAGATGATGTACACTATATGTACTTGGAAAAGTGTAGTGTGTCTAAAGGTAGATACCATGATCATGATCATGTCACATGGATTTAGATATCTCAACATGCATTGGTGTGTGTGAGTCACATGGTTATTAGATTCTCTACATGCATTGGTGTGTGTGTTTTTCTATCCATAGTTTCCAACATTAATTTCATTCAATGGCATAAATGGATTCCCTTCTAATTAAGCAACACTTACTACTATTTTTTATGGTGAAATCTTATCTTATCAAAAAGCAGATAAGACTCATACACAACTAATGTATATATCTTAGCTGAGTTGTCAAGAGTGAGGGGAGGGACTAGACATCTATTCTCTAGTACACCAATATTATTTAGAGAGAGAAAGAGAAAGAGAGAGAGAACACATGCATGAGCAGTTAGGATAAATGGAAAGAATGCCCTCAACAACAGCTCACATTAATTAACTACTTTAAATGTGTGTGAGTTGTATTTGCAAGTGCATTGCAGCTTTTTGTTTTGTGTTTTCTTTTACTTTTTTATTTAACTTGTTTAAACATGAAATATTAACAAATGCATTCCTTCTTCTTTTTTTTTTTTTTTTACCAAGTGGTATCTAGTAGTGAATATATAAAACATACCCATAGAGATTGAAAGGAGGAATCCCTTGTTGGATGGCATAATGAGGGAAGGTGGTGGTGGTGGCAGCAGGTGTTGGAAAAGCTGTCCCAACCCCACCACCTGCTCCTTGCTGTATCCCTGTTGTGTTGAATGCCTTCATTGCTCTGAAACTCCTCCCCACTCCTCCTCCTATTTTTTCAATTAAAAAAAACATAGAAAGTATATATATTAAAAGAAATAAATACATCGATCCATACAAACATATATGTACAGTAGTTAATATATATGTTTTTTTCTCAAGATAACAGCCTAAATAACAACCAAGAATGAAATAAATGCATCCAGGAATTTTACTCAAAAAAGAAAACAAAGAAAGAATATACATTAATATATAAAATGAAATCCCCCCTTGTCCTCCTCCTATTCTTTTACTAAAGAGACAAACAAAAATATACAATTTAATAAATGAAATAAATATATTATATATATAAGAGAGAGTACAATGTATATATTTTTTTTCTCAAAAATAACAAACTAACAACAAGAATAACTAACACTGAACCACATTTCACCCACTCATAAAAAAAAATGAAATTAGAAGAAAAAAAAAACATTTCACTAACTAGGTAGGTTCTCCAAGGTATATCTGATGGAACATTAACTGGTCTATTTTGAGGAATGAAAAGGAATAATTTTTACAATAATGTGTGTGATAAATGCTTAGATCAAATTTTATTTTATTTATGAATTAATTATTCAAACCACACCAATAGATGATATTAATTATCATGTATACCATGTTGAGGGGTTGGAGGTCTGGTTCTCTGGACACCCAAAGAAGCAAGGTTGCAGTTAGCCCTCCTCCCATCGATCACCGGAGACGCATCGACACAAGCCCTCATCGCCGCCTCGGGTTCTCGAAAAGTCACCTGTAATTTTAAATAAATTAATTATATTTTTGAAAATGTGTTGAATTTTTAATTATAAGATTACATTAATAAGAATTAAAATGAAATTTACAAAACATGAAATAATTATGAATGGATAGACTAGATAAAAAAAATCAATTTTTTTTATTAACATACAAAAGTAAGGCTAATAAAATATATGTTGTATGAAGATCAGATTTAGAAAACAAAGAAAAAAAAATTAAAAAAAGTTTGACATGAAATTAAAAGGAGTACATGAAATAATAAAGGGATCACCTGAGATGGTTCTTAATTAATTGCTCAAAAAAATCTTATGAATGGAAAAAAAAATCTACTTCAAAAAAAAAAGTGTAATACATGTGGTATGAAGATCCAAAAAAAAAACAAAGGAAAAAATTATAAAAAAGAACATACAAAACCATAGCCCTTGGATCTGCCAGTGTTCTTGTCAGTGATGACAACAGCCTCCAAGATCTCCCCAAACTGCTCAAAGTATTTCCTCATGGTCTCCCTCTTAGTCTCCCATGCAAGCCCTCCAACAAAAACCTTTGTGTATGTTGTGTCTCCAAATTGCCCTGTCAAATTTGGTGGTGGACTCATCTCTCTCTCTCTCAAGAACCTCTTCCCCCCTTTTCTTTCTCTCTCTCTCTATCTATCAATCTATATCTATACCTATGTTTCCTCTAAATCTTCCTCTAAGAGGTCACCAAATCTAGATGGAGTTCCAAGTGTTTGTAGAGGTTTTTTTTTTAGGGTTTGGGGGAGAGAGAGAGGAGAGAGGGGAGAGAAAGCAAAGGTGGAGAAAAAGGAAAGACCAAAGGACATGAAGGCACACATTTTGTGTGTTTATATACACTATGAGTTGGTGTCCTTTATTTTTATTTAGTTTTCAATGTTGATTCACTTTTTTTTTCTCATTTACATCCCACATGATACCAATTACCAAGGTTGTAACTAGGTAATATTTGCATGTTGTGTAATTTTTTCCTCAGGTAAATTACTGAATTATCCTCTCAGGCTTTAGGGTTTGCATTTTTTCAGGTTTCATGAGTCAATGTGGACTCAACTCTGGATTTTGTATCTGCCAAAATGTTAATGTTCTTAATTGATTTTAGAAAATGTATTTTCAATCTGTGTTTTTATAAGAAGAAAAACTATTTTTATTGATTTTTAACATATAAAAATCAAAATATGAAACCAAATGTTAAAGTTTAAAAATACATATTTAACATCGATTGTTTTAAATTTTTGAGTTTATAATTGAATCAGTTTAATAATAGCTTGTACGTGCCATACCACTTAGGGTGATATTTTATGTGTAGCATATTTTTAGTGTGATTACCTATGTTCTTGAACAATGTTTAGGGTTTTAATCAACAAAAAATATTGCTCATATATTCTAATTAATTTTTAAATTAACACTCATACAAGATTTTAGGGTTTTGGACGGTCCAGATTAATCCATAAAAATGCCTCTTTGTTATTTAGTGCTAACTAATCTGATTAATTGAAAAGCAAACCTTAATCAGAGAATCTTTAGTAGATTGCATTGGATACACAAGAAAAAGATAATAATATTTTTTGTTGAATTAAATAAGAATTATCTGGCCCCTCGTTAGGTGGTTGACCACTTTTTTGGGTTCTCTCACTGACAGGGGTATCTTTCATAATTCTGCAATTTTAAAAGGACTATTTTGTCATTTTATATAGGGACAATTAAATATCAAGGGACAGTGACATTGTTCTTGTATATTGACTATATTCCGAAGAAGAAATTTTACCTGCCATGCTAAACAGATGATCAAACACAATTTTTGTTAGGGTTAGTTGGATACTTATTCTCATTCTCTTTTATTAAAATACTATAAAAAAAATTATATTTTTTGTTTTTATATTCATTCATACACATTTTAGATAAAAAATTTACTTTAACAAAAATCACCTGAACTGAATTTCTCAAAAGGAAGAATTTTTTTTTAAAAACTAGAGTTACTAAACTTGTTGTGTATATGAAAATAAAAGTCTGACCCTTAGTATACAAATTATTAATTATACTCTGCCTCTTTTTACAGTCAAGTTATCATATATAACATTTTGAATATCTTTTTATTATATACTTGAAATATAATGACTGTATATATTTATATATTTTTCCTAATACACACTATATTAGATATGAGTTATGAATGAGCCAAGTGCTTTATCATTCTTTATGCTTGGGAAGTGTTACACTCAGTCCAATCTACGGTTCAAAATGTAGACCATGTGTGTTTTTTTTTTTTAAAAATCATATATCTCATTATTTATATAAGATGTGAAGTATATATTCCAATAAATCAAGTGACATCACTTATAGATAATGTGAAAAAATTTAACGAGAATGTCACACTAACGAGGTATATAGGACTTTATGTGAGGTTGTAAAAAAGATTGAGGCCGCGTTTGGTTGCACGATTGCAAAACTGATTTTACAGGAAGCTACTTCTCTACAATTTTTAGAAAACTTAGTTATATTTTTACACATTTTCATATAAATCTATTGACAACTTTTGACCTCAGTTTTTTTAATTTTTTCTGATTGGAGCAGTTTTCCAAACGGGCTGAGTGTGTGTGACATTGCACTAGTCCTTAAGATTTACATTTCAAACCTAGCTGGACTTAGATAACCCACACCGTCCAAATCCTGGTATCTTTGGGTCCACTCAAAATGGACGGTCAGGATCGTTTGAGCAGCTTTTTTGGGCTCACGCGTGATCCAGCCTTGCAATTGGGCTTTAGGCACAGCATGTGATCTGACTCAAAACGCACTTTTTGGACAAGCTGTCTTTGAATTGAAAGTTTGGTGATCCCAATTATATATATCTCCAAAGGCAATTAATTGAAGATTAATCAATCTTTAAGTGGGCATTTTCTTAATGGAACTAGGGACTATATTTTATAATCTATTCAGATGAATGAAATCATCATTTGTAAATAATTTTTTATATTTTTAACAGATTGTAGGGGGTTTTGGTATACTGTGTTTTCAGTCAATGTTAACTAACTAGATTATTTTAACTCGAGGGGTTATTCGGATTTACATAGGTGTTTTCAAAAGGTTTTATGGGCTTCAAGAAAAGCAAACGGGTCATATGGATTTCGTGCAGTTTATAGGAGGTTATCTGGATTTTTCCCTTAAAAATAATGTGACATGCTAAAGACTTGATATCGAGTCTTGTTGATAGGTGTCACACAATGTTGAAAATGTGCGCTGGTTGGTTTTTGTGTGCCTTCATTAATCTTGACCCGTATTTTTATAATGACAGTAATGATTTAGTTTAATAAATTATTATTAGTAACTTATAGCCGATCAAAACCTTTGTACCAAAAGAATAATAGTTGGGGATATTTTTCGGTCCAATCATTTTTGTCATGTGTCTGCTACGCCTCAATACTAAGTTGTCATGTACCATTATTTGAGCCAACTAAAGGACGCATGTGTCACACACGGACACGTGTCATCAGCAAGTCAATGCCTTCAGTTCCACACATGACCAACAGTCTTGACCATATCATCAGGACAAATCCCATGCCATATGATCCTCTGCGTCGACGAGTTGATAACGGATCCAATCAGGTTCCCTTCATATCTTCTCGGATCCCTCTAGAGATGATGACAGATCCATAATGAAATATGATATGATCATAATAACGAAAAAGTCATTAAAAGAGAAAGACATAAGAAGTGCACAGATATACAACTCATTTTTAAAAAAATTTAAAATATCAGATAGACTGACTTGATCATCGAAGAAATTTTTGAAGATCATTCATCACCCGTTTTTTTGAAGGCCTCACAAACTTAACAACATGGTGAGAGAACAATGAAACACAGCACTTAAATCACTTACAAAACACTTCAAAAAAGCTGGTGAATGGATGGATGGAAGGGGACCGTTGATCTTCAAGAAACAAGTCATCAACGGACCATATGATTCGGACTTCAGATCCATCAATCACGTGGTCCTTGCGTCCGATTCTTTTTTTTTTTAAGTTGTACGGTCCAGATTGCATGTTGGGGACGACCACTGCATTCCCAAAAAATTATGCCGAGCGGCCAGAAAAAAAAATCCAAAGCGAAGGTTTAATTTTGGAGGGAAAATATAAAGGTTTGTTTGGACATATGATTAAATTATTTTGGGGTTTATACATATTCTAAAAATAGTTTGATTTTTATCAATGGAAAATGTGATTTTTGTTTGGTTGTATTTTCAGTTAAACATAATAATAAATGTTGGAGTGTTCGATTGATGAAGAATAAAATGTAAATAAAGTGTAAAAAGTTAATTTAACATGTGGATTTCATTGATATATAAGAGGTGATAACACGTGATTTGATAAGTAGATCTCTTTATATGAGGAATAATACAATTCCATGGGAGAATTTAGAATACAACTACCAGCTTATTTTCACCTAATTCTGTATAGCTATGTTCCATTTATACCACCTACCAAAGTTTTTTTTACCCCCTTATTCCCCTATTCCATCTTTTATTCCCCTCTTCAAACGGCCCTAAAAGTGTATTGGATTATATTTCAATATAAATATTAAATATTTTATATATAATATATGGGAGCTGTTATATGCAGTCCGTAGAGCAATGTTATGAACAGTCCATATCTCTGGTTAGTCATTCCAACATTAGCTACATATATTATTAGTAGTTTTCTTATGTTATCCATCCAATGATTTCATATGATAGATCTTAAAATTATATATATTTTTTAATAAGAGAAAAATCCAAATAACCTCTCATAAACTGTCTAAACTCTGTATAACCATCTAGCTTTTTCTAAAGTCCATATAACCCCCTAAAAACATCTTTATAAATCCAAAGAAATCGCTGGATTAAATTTCCATTGACAGACGATGAATATTATGTGAATATTCCATTTTATTAATCATGATTGAAAACATAGTATAAAAAAAAAACCCTACAATTTATTAAAAATGTAAAAAAATACAGAAAATTTTTTGTATATAATGATTTTATCCATCCGGATAGGATTTTCTGAAAAGGATATAATCATCATTTATAGATAATTTTTCACATTTTTAACACATTGTAGAGAGTTTTGCTATGCTATGTTTTCTATCGACGCATATGAGACTGGAATTGAGGCTGGAATAAAAATTGTGTGTAACAACACTCTAAAGTTTTTTTTTTTTAAAATAACTTGAATATGTGTTCCTATTTATTTTAAAATTTAAATTTATAAGTTTTCTTTGAAAATGTAATCTTTGTTTACATCATTATGCAAAGTATTTTTTTTGTGGTTATTAAAAAATCTCATCTGTATCTTAATATATTTTTAGCATATTCCTATTTTATAGGGATTATTTATTTTCTATAAAAGAAATGATCTTATTTTTGTGATTTTCTTTTTAAAAGAAGAAATCGATGAGGTTTTTTTGTTATATTTTATTTTTTAATTATTATTATCATTCTTTTGCTTAATCTTAATTTTTTTATTACTAATATGGTTAAAACATTCACTCAAAAATTTTAATATATATCTATAGGGCCTCATTTTATGAGTTGGTCTAAGGCCCCACCTAGATTTTCTTATCTCAAGGCCGGCCAATATGTTAACATATGTAAAAAATTTAGTGAATGAATTTCTGTTTATATTTTTTTTTATCTAATAAGACATATAAAAAAAATCACCATCCAATTGATGGAGAAAATGAAATCAAGATTATATATATTTGCATGAGTTGGTCTAGGGCCCCACCTAGATTTTCTTATCTCATAGCCGGCCAATATGTTAACATATGTAAAAAATTTAGTGAATGAATTTCTGTTTATATTTTTTTTTATCTAATAAGACATATAAAAAAAATCACCCTATATGAAGTCAAGATTATATATATTTATATGATATTAGTATAAAATTCTTGACATATATAAATTGACAATTACATTATTCGAAGTCTATACTCAACCCTATATAATAATCACAGTATAAAACTAACACCACATTTCTCTCAAAATTAACTCGTAAATTAATTCTCACATATAAATCTCCTAAATATGTTCATATTCTTAATGTAAGACCACCTTTGTAACTTAAATGTAAAAAAAAATAGACCTACAACATATTACATTTGAAAGTTCATCAAATTCTCATTTTATTTTTTTATGGAAATGATAAAATAAATCTAGGAGGCGTGCACCCTCGTGTGTGGACACTTTTCGTCAAATTCTTATTGCATAAAGACTTATATTTTTACGATTGTATATGTATAAAAATTATGATACAATAAATATCAATTATTTTCTCTAAACTTTAACTCCTAACTCAACAACTCATATAGAATTCCTTAATTGATTCAAACTTCTAATTGTCCCCATATAGTTTAAATTTTTAATAGACACCTTATTTATTTTCAACATTACAATGGTCGCCTTCTCCTCTCCGAGACACAAAGCATTTCTAAAAAAAAGAGTAAAACTGCTACATACCACATTCTACATTCAATTTGAAAAGAAACATTAATTATATAACATCCTCTTTTTTTCAAAATTCACATATGCATGCATAATAATTATGCCTTATTGTTCTCAATTTTGACTTTTAAATCAACTTTTCATTTAATCTTGAATTGATTCAAACCCTTAATTGAAAGTCATCATCATCAATTAAAAACATAAAAAATGTATATAACTAAAACGTGCTAACATTAAAGGTACTTCTCTATTTTTTCTTATAAAATGAAACAATATCCACATACAAACTCATATTTCATTATTTATCTCATATCTTAAAGTTAAAATGCATAACAATCTAAACCCTAATTCAAATCATAAATTGAATTTTAGATATGTTCCACTACTTTTTACTGTAATTACTATCATGGTCACTAAAAAAAACATCTAATTAAACCCTATAATGAAATAACTAAATTTCACAATCATAAATATAAAACAAAAAAATCGAGATATCTAAACTTTATGTGCTTTGAGGATCTCAGGTCCACATGTTGTTTTTTGGATATATCTATCATGTAGTTATCCATTATATATTTTTAAAATTTTAAAATTTAAATTTATAGATATATTAGTAGTTAATCAACTTTTTAATGGATAATAAGGGAAATAAAAATACTTATAATCCATGTATATCTATAATGTAGTTATCCATTATATATTTTAAAATTTTAATGTTTAAATTAGTAGATATATTAGTAATTAATCAATTGTCTAAATGATATAAAGGGAAATGAAAATACTAGATATGAATCTTTTTAATAAGTAAGTAATAGATAAGTAATAGATAATAGATATATCTATCATGTAGTTATCCATTATATATTTTTAAATTTTTAAAATTTAAATTAATAGATATATTAGTAGTTAATCAACTTTTTAATGGATAATAAGGGAAATAAAAATACTTATAATCCATGTATATCTATAATGTAGCTATCTATTATATATTTTAAAATTTTAAATTTTAAATTAATAGATATATTAGTAATTAATCAATTGTTTAAAAGATATAAACAATTGATCTCATCGAGACCTTCAAAATGAGACTAATATTAAATTATTTTAGAATTGATTTTAAATAAATCCTCATTCGTTTGATTATTCAAGAATTATTTTATTTATTTAATTAAAAAATTATTAATTTAAAAATAACTTCAAAACCATTTAATATTAGACTAATTTTAAATGTCTTAATGAGATATTATCAATGGTATAATTTTTATATAAATAAATTAATAATAATAATATTTATTAATGAGTTTTCATATAACATTATATAATTTTAAAAATGACAAGAAAAAATGGAGAGTGATGGTTGGAGTACAACACCCTTCAAAAATGAATTTTCTTCAAATATGAAGGATCAGCCCTCCATATTTAAAGGCTCGAGTTGGAGGTGCTCTCATAAATCACATTTTTATAAGAGCATCTCCAACCTCTCATCAAAAACATGTTCTTTCCTCGTATCATAGGGAAACCACAAAAAGTTTACATTCCAACCCCTCCTCAAATGTTTCCTTAAATAAAGGAAACTCAATTTCCCTCTCTATGTGAGAGGAGCTTCAAAGTTTCTCCAACACATGGGACCCACTAGTTGTTTTAGTAATGCAAATATCACATTGTAATGAAATGATCAATATGTCCATTCAACTTTAATAAACTCAAATGTTTGACCATTTGTATCCAGAGGATTTGAAAAACAAAATTTGACCTTTTTTTTTTACCTTTTTTTTATCGTTTGAATTATCAAAGTTTTTTTTTTTCAGTATATGAACACTCTATAAAAAAAAAAAAAAATTTAATCCAATTTATTACACTTCCCTGAAAATTTGAAAAATTTTAATTATGAATTTTCATGTAAATCCATGCTACAACTTTGAAGATGATCAAGATTTTGCAGGGGAGTTTTTCCATATCCAGTTACACAATCACAGTAACTATCTCCAATCTCTAGTCAAATGGGAGTTTTTTTTAGCTTTTTTTACCATTAGAGATTTTATTTTATTAATTTTTATTTTTAATTTATATACTAGTGGGGCCCGCAATTAAAAAAATTAACTCGTAAATTAATTCTCACATATAAATCTCCTAAATATGTTCATATTCTTAATGTAAGACCACCTTTGTAACTTAAATGTAAAAAAAAATAGACCTACAACATATTACATTTGAAAGTTCATCAAATTCTCATTTTATTTTTTTATGGAAATGATAAAATAAATCTAGGAGGCGTGCACCCTCGTGTGTGGACACTTTTCGTCAAATTCTTATTGAAAGACTTATATTTTTACGATTTATATGTATAATAATTATGATATGATACATATAATTTATTTTCTCTAAACCTTAACTCCTAACTCAACAACCCATATAGAATTCCTTAATTGATTCAAACTTCTAATTGTCCCCATATAGGATACCTAAGTTGAGTTCAAATTTTTAATAGACACCTTATTTATTTTCAACATTACAACGGTCACCTTCTCCTCTCCGAGACACAAAATTTTTCTAAAAAAAAGAGTAAAACTACTACATACCACATTCTACATTCAATTTGAAAAGAAACATTAATTATATAACATCCTCTTTTTTTCAAAATTCACATATGCATGCATAATAATTATGCCTTATTGTTCTCAATTTTGACTTTTAAATCAACTTTTCATTTAATCTTGAATTGATTCAAACCCTTAATTGAAAGTCATCATCATGAATTAAAAACATAAAAAATGTATATAACTAAAACAAGCTAACATTTAAAGGTACTTCTCTATTTTTTCTTATAAAATGAAACAATATCCACATACAAACTCATATTTCATTATTTATCTCATATCTTAAAGTTAAAATGCATAACAATCTAAATCCTAATTCAAATCATAAATTGAATTTTAGATATGTTCCACTACTTTTTACTGTAATTACTATCCTCATCACTAAAAAACATCTAATTAAACCCTATAATGATCTAACTAAACTTCACAATCACAAATATAAAACAAAAAAATTGAGATATCTAACCTTTATGTGCTTTGAGGATCTTAGGTCCCCATGTTGTTTTTTGGATATATCTATCATGTAGTTATCCATTATATATTTTTAAATTTTAAAATTTAAATTTATAGATATATTAGTAGTTAATCAACTTTTTAATGGATAATAAGGGAAATAAAAATACTTATAATCCATGTATATCTATAATGTAGTTATCCATTATATATTTTAAAATTTTAATGTTTAAATTAGTAGATATATTAGTAATTAATCAATTGTCTAAATGATATAAAGGGAAATGAAACTAGTGGATCAGAATCTTTTTAATAAGTAAGTATAAGTAATAGATAATAGATATATCTATCATGTAGTTATCCATTATATATTTTTAAATTTTTAAAATTTAAATTAATAGATATATTAGTAATTAATCAACTGTTTAATGGATAATAAGGGAAATGAATATACTTATAATCCATGTATATCTATAATGTAGTTATCCATTATATATTTTAAAATTTTAAATTTTAACTTTTAAATTAATAGATATATTAGTAATTAATCAATTGTTTAAAAGATATAAACAATTGATCTAATCGAGACCTTCAAAATGAGACTAATATTAAATTATTTTAGAATTGATTTTAAATAAATCCTCATTCGTTTGATTATTCAAGAATTATTTTATTTATTTAATTAAAAAATTATTAATTAAAAAATAACTTTAAAATCATTTAATATTAAACCTATTTTAAAGGTCTTAATGAGATCTTTTCAATCGTATAATTTTCATATAAATGGATTAACAATAATAATATTTATTAATGAGTTTTCATATAATATTAATATAATTTTAAAAATGATACGAAGAAATGGAGAGTGATGATTAGAGTGTAACATCATCTAGAAATGAATTTTCTCTAAATATGAAGGGTCAACCCTTCATATTTAGAGACTCGAGTTGGAGGTGCTCTCATAAATCACATTTTTATAAGAGCATCTCCAACCTCTCATCAAAAACATGTTCTTTCCTCGTATCATAGAGAAACCACAAAAGTTTACATTCCAACCCGTCCTCAAATATTTTATTAAATAGAGGAAACCCAATTTCCCTCTCTATGTGAGAGGAGCTTCAAAGTTTCTCCAACACATGGGACCCACTAGTTGTTTTAGTAATGCAAATGTCACATTGCAAATGAATCACCAAAATGCTCATTCAACTTTAATAAACTCAAATGTTTGACCATTTGTATCCAGAGAATTTGAAAAACAAAATTTAACCTTTCTTTTACCTTGTTTTTTTACAGTTTGAATTATCAAAGTTTCTTTTTCACTATATGAACACTCTATAAAAGAAAGAAACAATTTAATCCAATTTATTACACTTCACTGAAAATTTGAAAAATTTTAATTATGAATTATCATGGAGATGCATGCTACAACTTTGAAGATGATCAAGATTTTGCAGGAGTTTTTCCAGATCCAGTTACACAATCATAGTATTCATCTCCAATCTCCAGTCAAATGGGAGTTTTTTTACCTTTTTTTACCATTAGAGATTTTATTTTATTAATTTTTATTCTTAATTTATATACTAGTGGGGCCCGCAATTAAAAAAATGTTTTTTAAAAATTTGACCGTTACATGAATAATAGAAAGAACAAACATATATAATGAAAAATAATTATAAATTCTAAATTTATTGAATGGGTATTTATGTCATTTTATTTTGAAGAAAATGAGAAAAGAAAAGTGGCATATTAGGGCTGTTTCTCCATTTTGAGGAAGGAAATGAGGATATGGGTTCGAGATGCTCTGATCCAACTCTCCAAACTTAACGGCACCGTCAACTCTCCGTCAATTCGGTGCGTTTTTTCACTCACCAATTCACAACTCCAAACCCCGTCAACTCTAACGGCGTCAACACCATTTAATGCTCTGAAAGAAAAAGCAAGCAGTGATTGATCTAGCCCAGGTCAAGATAACCCACAATTACTAAAATACCCCTCACCTCTGTTTCCATTGCCGCCCCAAGTCAATCAAAGAATATAAAAAAGAGAAAAAATTCATATAACCCCCGTGAATTACCTAAAATTTATATAACCCCTGACTTTTCGTGAAATCCATTAACCAAGAAAATACCGGTGTATAAGGCTGATAAATAAGTCGAGCAACTCAGACTTGGATGTGACTCAACTCAATTAAAACTCGTTCGATTAGATAAATAAGTTAAGCTTGAATAATTTTTAAAGTTCGATTTGTAAATGAGTCGAGCTGAGCTCGTTTACTTAACATAAAAAAGGAGAACGAGTCGAGCTCGAGCTTATGTCACTTTCACGTGTATAAAGTGTTGTGATTTATGAAATGTGACTTCTTAAATACTAAATAAGATATTTTTTTAGCTAAACGAGTTCGAGCAAAGTCTTGGTTTAAACTTCGGCTTGACTTGTTTAATAAACGAGCCGAGCAGAGCATCAATCTAGTTTTCCACGAGTCCAACAAGCCAAGCTTGAACAAGAAATAAAACTAGGTCCCTAATCGTGCCGAGCCCAAGCCCGAGCCAAGCTTGATACTAAACGAACCGAGCTTGAACATGTCAAAGCTCGGCTCGTCCGGTTTATTTACCACCCCTACCTGTGTAAATCTAAATAACCCTATATGATAAATTTTCATTGACAGATGAAAAATATTATGTGAATATTTCGTTTGTTTAATTTTAGTTGAAAACACAAATATTAAAAACCCCTTACAATATGTTAAAAAATACAAAAAATCATTTGTAAATGATGATTTTACCCTTTTAAATAGATTATGAAAATCTTATTTAAAGAGGTAAAATTATTATTTATAGAAATTTTTTATATTTTTAACTAATTGTAAGAATTTTTTTTTATATAATATTTTTTTAGTCAATGATAATCAAATAAAATAATCGCCGAGTATTCTCCGTTTGTCATTGAAATTTTAACTCAGAGTCACATAAAATGTTTGTACGGAGTTACATGGACCTCACGAAAATTCAGGGGTTGATTATGGATTTATATGGATTTGTCCGAAAAAAACAATGTCGACGAGTGGCATGTTCGCTATTTAAGCTACAAACAAGGGACAAAAACGGAAACAAAAAATAAATAAACGTTTATTTTAATCTTTGTCGCTGCTTCGGGAAGGTAAAGCTTTGTATGGAATTCAGGGCACGCTTAGGATCGGTGTTCCTGTTCCGGAGATTCCGCGGGACACGGATCTCAAAATGCTCCGCACTGCTGATCAACGGTCCAGATCGCTCGACACGCGGGGGTAGTTTAAATTAGGATCACCCGCGGTTGTGACGTAAAAGAGGGGGACAGAAACAACGGCAGGAGACAAGTAATTTTTTATTTCTTCTTCCCTTCCGTGGACGTAGGGTTTTGCAGGAGCAGCAGAAGAGGTTGCTTTTCGATCGATTTCGAGGGGGTTTCAGCGACAATTGATCGAATTTTGAAGTTCTCGACGGTTCGAGCTTCGAATCGGTGGTTTTCGCGGGTTCATACGGTCGGATTTTCGTTCGCGAGGGCTGGATTCGAGGTCTGTTTGTTCCGGCGCCTCGGAGTTCGTGCGGGGCTTCGATTGCGGCCTGGATAAGGTTTTGCTTTGAATGGCTTGTCGAATGGGAACCGAAGAGGCGTTTTTTCGGTGTCGGGGGTGTTGAAGTAGTGAAGAAGGGGCGACTGACACTCGGTGAGTAATCGAAGCTGAATTTGTTCTCCATTTTCGATTGATGGTGGTTTTTGTTAGGTTTTAGTGGTGGATTCTGTTTTGGGTGGTTGAAAAGCTGAAAAAAATCTGTTTTTTATGGTGGTTTATTCAGAGCAAGTGGAGACCAATTTGTTCTGAAGAGAAGAGTTGATTGTTTTATTGGACTGTTTGATTGATTCGATTGTTGGGGATTGGGGATTCTTGTTCTTGGCTGTTCCTTTGAATGGCGCTCACCGGGTTGGGTTTCTCGTCTGCCGGAACAGGCTCAGGTTTGCTTCCTGACACTCTACTCTTGAAAAGAAACAATTTTTCAAGCTCGTTCTGCGTTTATGTGTCGATGCCTGAATTGATATGTGGATATTTTGATTTAGTATCTAATGAGTTGGGTGTTTCTTATTGTTCTGATTGTTTACTTTTTGGTTGGGTATATTATTGTTGTATTGTTTGATCTATGTATATATTGATCATTTCTCGTTGGAAATAGAAGAAGAGAAGATAATAATGCTTTATAAATCTGTGATTGAGATGGAAATATTTGGGAGTTATTTATGTATTGCTATGTTGTGTTTTTCTTTTAATGGTGTATGTGTTTTGCAGTGGCGATTGGGGATGTTTTGTACAAGGAACTCTGGCATGCCTGTGCAGGGCCTTTGGTTACAGTCCCTCGCGAGGGAGAGCGGGTCTACTACTTCCCTCAGGGTCATATGGAGCAGGTATTCAAAACTCTTATTATATTAGTCACATGTCTCCATGGTTTTCTATAAGAAGCAATTCTTTGTATAGGGGTTTTGCGCAATCTGGCTTGGTCGGCCAGTTCTCTGCATCTTGTTATTTTTGCCTTTCTATTTATGTTGTAAAATTCATTATATGGCCTTATTCATATAGGCCACATACTCTTTATGGAGATTAACATCAGGCAAACTTTTTTTTTTAATAATATTTGTTATTATTATATTGAATCCCTATCGTTGTAATAAATCTATAAGTTTGGTGGTTAATGGTGCTTAACATAAAATCTAGGGATCCAGGGTTTTAATTGAGATCATGTTACCCATCGTCGACCATTCTCATGCTACCTTGGAAAGTGACAGTCATTTTCATATGATTTTTTTTATATTGTTTTGCATTGTAGCTTGAGGCATCTACGCAGCAGGGTCTGGATCAGCAGATGCTGCCATTTGAGCTACCATCTAAAATTTTGTGCAGGGTAGTTCATGTTCAGCTTCGCGTAAGTTATCTCTCTCTTGCCTGTTCTTTTTCATGTCAGCTTCTGAATTGGATTTGAGCCAGGATGTTCACCACCTGTGCTAGTTTCCTCATTGTATTTTTTTCTTTCTGGAGTGTAGGCTGAACCAGAAACAGATGAAGTTTATGCACAGATTACTTTGGTGCCTGAACTTGATGTTTGTACTTTTCTCGTCACTTTTTATGTTTCAAGATATTTTTTTTCTTCCATTTCTATTGTATTTGTTATATTCTGTTCCTCTTGTTGACCAGCCAGGAGAGATCACCAGCCCCGATCCTTTGATTCCTGAAGAAGAGAAGGTCATGGTTCATTCATTTTGTAAGACTCTTACGGCTTCTGACACGAGCACCCATGGTGGCTTCTCTGTCCTCCGAAGACATGCAGATGAATGCCTGCCCCCTTTGGTAATTCACATTTTCATTCATCCTAGTTGATCCATTTCGCGCTTCAGGAAAACTAAACCTGGCAATGTTCTATGCTTTTTAGGATATGTCCCAACATCCACCTTGGCAGGAATTGGTTGCCACCGATCTTCATCGTAATGAATGGCGCTTTCGGCACATATTCCGAGGTGAACTCTTCATTGCCACCCCTTTTTGGTACCAATAGAATATCTGAACTGGTGGTTAAGACTGTAAATATGATTTCAACTTGATTTGGAAAGAGAGCTGAAAGAAAACTCTCTCGAAAATACACAGTTTCATTTAGGGATTGCAGTACAGAGTTTTATTTTTCATCAATTCATTCCCTTTAATTTGTGCAGGGCAACCTAGGAGACACCTACTGACCACTGGATGGAGTGTTTTCGTTAGTTCAAAGAGATTGGTAGCTGGTGATGCATTTATCTTTTTAAGGCAAGTACATTATTTTACCACTTCCATTAAAAAAAAAAGCGCCTTAATGATGGGAGAATCCATGTTGATCAATTGTTTATAATGTATGGCAGAGGTGAGAATGGAGAACTACGTGTTGGAGTAAGACGGCTCGCGAGGCAATTGTGCAACATGCCCTCTTCTGTTATATCTAGTCACAGCATGCACCTTGGGGTCCTCGCCACTGCGTCACATGCTATGTCAACTGGGACTCTCTTCTCTGTTTTCTACAAACCCAGGTTCCTATTTTAGAGTCTTATGATTCATGAAAATCCATGTGTCTGGTTATCATTATGTTTCATTTCTGATGCTCTGAGGCCAAATTGATTTTTCCAATTTTGGATTATTTTTCTTTCCTTATGGATGTAGCAGTGTGCTTCTACATGTTCTTAAAAAACATATTGACATGATAGAATTTCTAGATAAAAATACTCAGAAATATTTGGATTAAAAAATAATATATCAAATTTTGTTGCATTTAATCTTGTGTGCTTATCGGGATGGTTGCGTAGTTTTTTTTTAATCAAAGCATATACCTTAAGTTGATAGGGAATTCAACTCCCCAGTTCTCGATTTCCTTAACCCGCTTTCTAAATTTTAGTATGACCAACCCTCTGGTTGCATGGGCATTTTAATCTCGTGAAGGCAATATTTTTTTCCACTCTTCAATCATGCGCACGTGTACATAGATTTCTTTTCATTATTCTATTGTGCGCGTGTATGTATAAATTATGGAAAGTTGTATTGAACAGTTGCTCTTTTGTCACAGGACAAGTCGATCGGAATTTATTATCAGTGTGAACAGGTACCTTGAAGCTCGGAACCATAAATTCTCTGTTGGGATGAGGTTTAAGATGAGATTTGAAGGCGAGGAAGCTCCTGAAAGAAGGTACAGCAAGGAACTAACCCATTAGGATAAGCTATAAACGAGAAAACGTAATGACTAATGGCGTGAGATATTTTTTGCATTTGTAGGTTTAGTGGAACTATCATTGGTGTGGGAGATTCCAAGTCATCACGCTGGGCTGATTCAGACTGGAGATCCCTTAAGGTAAAGTAATCTCAGCCAGTAGTTCATGAACTAAAACTGATGGTTATCCTTTTCATTTTTTCATTTTAATCAGAAGTCACAATAAGAAAGCTGCTTTAGGACGTGATAATATTCAATATAACTTTCTAAAAAGGAAGTTTAAAACAGAGCTCTATTGTTTGCTGGTCTAAACATTTGTTTAAATCCAAAGTTTAATCAACCATACTGAACTTGCCACGCCAATAAATTGTCACTTCATTAGGCTGAATTTATGTTTAATCTTAAACTGTTGATGCTGTGTAGGTTCAATGGGATGAACCATCATCCATCCTTCGACCTGACAGAGTTTCTCCGTGGGAGTTGGAACCACTCATTTCTGCTCTTCCTCCGACCGTCCAGATGGTTCCTAGGAACAAAAAAGCTCGTCCATTGGTTTTACCTTCCACAACTCCAGATGCTCCCGCATTTGGTATGATCACTTGCTTACTAATTCTTATGTAATCAGTCAAATTCAAGTAGAAAAGGAATTTTAAATGGTCAACATGGTATTCTTTCGCTACTTTAGTTGATATAACTTCTGGCATCTTTTACATAATTAAACAGATATATGCCCACCCAAAAAAATATCAGGTATTTGATAAGGACGCTGATTTAGTTCTTTTTGCATCCCTGTTTGCAGTCATGTCTTTGATGCAGTATATACTCCACTATCTCAGCATGTATATATTTATAAAAACGTAGAATATATTTATTCAGTACTCCATTTTTTTTACAAAAGAATGTATTTCATTAGCCAAGTATATACTAAAAAAAAAAAACAGAATGTGCAACCGGGGCTGCAAAAAGGACTGAATCGATAATTAGTAAATGTTTGGTGTCCCAAATTCTGGAAAGCACTTGTGTTTTTGGTTTATTATTGAATGCTGCTTTTTTCTTGTATTATTTCTTCACATCCTTATTTATTTTTCAGGCTTGTGGAAACCTTCAAATGAGAGCACGCCAACTTTCTCATACACTGGGCTTCAGCATGGTCATGATATGTATCAATCTCCTATCCCCACTGCCTCTCTCTTCTCACCAACATCAATGACCGGATCCATCGACTACTCCTACTCGGGAA
Organism: Acorus gramineus; assembly: GCA_030737835.1. NCBI lineage: Eukaryota > Viridiplantae > Streptophyta > Magnoliopsida > Acorales > Acoraceae > Acorus > Acorus gramineus. The sequence goes on along the minus strand of CM060853.1, from coordinate 8,831,251 downwards.
ACAATGCAGTAACATCAGTTCCAGCAACCCAAGTGTACTGGCCGACTCACACAGAAGCTCCAATGGAGTCATTTTCTATGAGTATCAACAAAGACCCTGGTGAAAGGCGGCAAGAGGCAAGTACTGGATATAGGCTGTTCGGGATCCAGCTTATCGATAACAGTACAGTTGAGGAAACCTCGCCTCCTGAGACTGTTGTATCTGGTGGAGCTGGCACAAATCAACCAATTCCATGCTTTGATGCAGCGGACTCTGATCGGCAATCTCAGCCGTTGAATGCTTATCAATCTGATGCTCCGGCAGTCAGCAGTGATCCTGAGAAATCCTGTTTGAGGTCTCCTCAAGAGATGCAAAGCCGGCAGGTCCGGAGCTGCACTAAGGTAACCTACTGAAATCTTTATGTTGCATTAGCTTATGCAATAATTAATTATAAGCAACTTAGATGTAGGAAGGGACATAATTCAATTATATTCAAACTCCTATCTCAGTTTCTACTTTTCTTTTGAAGTGCACCCACCTCACTAATAAAGTGGGAAAGTTAGCCTTACTGGATGTTTTGGAAATACCATGTATTATAAAGTAACTAATGATGGGGAGAGGCATTCATTCCAGGTTCTGTAAACCTCACTGGTTTGTGTAATGCAACCTATTATAGACGCCTCTGCATGAAATGCAAACTGAGATACATGTATGAAGCGCACAGTATGTATTAGTTCTATAAAAGTGATTTTGATACCACAAATATTTCCTTGATTCCACAACATCTTTGGCATACGTCCTATATGGAGTACATATGCATATATTGTAGTCCCATCTTGTTTGGATATTTTTTTCTTCTTATTTCGACATCTGAAGATTTAAACTCCTCATGTCTTGGTCAATTTCTGTACAAAATTCAGGACCTGTCATTGCATGACATGAATTCACAAACCAATTTTCCAGGTTCACATGCAAGGAATGGCAGTGGGTAGAGCCGTGGACCTCACGAGGTTCGATCGGTACGACGACCTCCTCCGGAAGCTGGAGGAGATGTTCGACATCAATGGTGAGCTCACCGTCTCGGCTTCTGAGAAGAAGTGGCAGGTCATATACACCGACGATGAGGATGACATGATGCTCGTCGGTGACGACCCTTGGGAGTAAGTACCCCTCTTAAACCCCAATATTACCCTATTTGTTTTTTTGGATAAATGGTTAGATTAGGAAATAATAGTATAAGATAAACTGTAATATGTCTCAATAACTTAGAATAAGGGTCAGTTTGGCATTCATTCTCATTCGACCTTCCATCAAAACATTTATCTCAAAAAAAAAAAAAAACACTTCAGCTAGGACATTCAGAAAAGTTATGTTTGGAATTCTTCATTCCTGAAAATTATATGCAAAATTTCTCTTTCTACATAAACTACCAACTAGATTGTTGAGGAGGAATTATCATTCTGAACACCCTAAAAATCTACTTCATCCATCCAAAATTATAACTAGATAGATATTTGCCCTTGTCATTGTGTTTGAATATATTCTTGATATATGGGTGGGGAGGTAGGGGTATTTTGGTAATCTTGTGATTGTATTTTGTATTTATACAGTGAGTTTTGTGGAATGGTGAGGAAAATATACATCTACAGCTACGAGGAGGCGAAACGCATTTCTCCGAAACAAAGGCCTTTCCCGGTCACACGTCACCTCAAGCCGCCCATGACGTCATCAGACGCCGACAAACCGCCGTGGATGGTCCGTCTTCCGCCGACGCGTGACGTGGACCCTCAGATCTTCTCCTTGTGCCACGTGGCGCTTCGACGATGACTTTTTATTTATTTATAATATATATATATATTTTTATATATTTTTTTTTGGGGTGTCGTCGTCTGTCGCTCTTTCTTTGTTGCGGAATCTTTTTTTCGTGTGGGTTTGTATTTTTTTGAAGGGGTTTTATGAGATTTGGCCACTGGAGAGTCGACACGTGGAGGTTTCTTTTTGTTTTTTTTATTTTGGTTTTTTTGGGGGGGTTTTTTGGTTTTGTATTGGCTGTTGTCCTGTTGGGAGGACAAGTGGATAACATAAACATTATATTATTATATTATTATACCTTAGATAATATTAATATGTATTGGCAAAGTGTATAAAGGTTGTTGGTTTTGTTTTTATTGCGGTACTGTCCACGTCACGTTTACATGTACTCATTGATTGGTTTGCATTTGGTTGGGTTTTATTTTATCAGAAATTATTTTATTCCATTACAATGTTTGATTAGTCATTAGTAGTGGATTCAGGTAAAGAATCATTTTTTAATGTTATGTTCATGTATGAAAAATGATAAAAGAGTTTGATTTAAATATTTAAAATATCTTTACTTGTAAAATTTATTTATTTGTCCATATCACAAATATAAAAAAGGAGTAATTTTTTATAAATATTTAATGAATGTAAATAAATAAAACAATGATTATATAACTAAATATATAATAATAGTAATCTTTCTAATATTTTTATTTACTTTAAAAGGGATGTAGATAGTAATTTAATTGATATGTAAATAGTATAATAATAATATAATTTAAGATTTCTAGTGAAATTTTAAATTACTGTCTAAAAGGATGGGAAATTTTTCATTCTATTTTTTTATTTGTTTGATTTTAAATTCAGTGGGGTCTACAATTACCATCAAGATTAAAATCCATTATAGAATGACAGGAATCAAACGGGCCTTAATTTTTTTTATAGTCTAAATTGCAGTCGTATATATCTCGTTTAAAATCCTGTAAAGCATATACATTGCTATATATTTCGTTAATTTTTTTTCTTACACTCACTTAAAATGGATTCATTCAACTTAAAATTTAGTAATGTAAATTTTTTATCAAAACATATAACTCATTAGTTCATGTTTACTATTTAAAAAAATGAAAACAGTCTGAGTATAACATTTTCCTTTTATATATATGTATTTAAGAATGGCCTAGGTCATATCAATGTTAGTAAGGGTTTATGTTTGAGTGGAGTTTGTGTATTAAAAGTCATAATATCATATTCAAATAGTATTTTCATTTTTGCTTCTTGTTTGGATCCGTGATGTGGTGGATTTTACGATGGGGAATTTGAGATAACGTTATTGCATATCCAAACATTATTTTGGAGTTTGCATTTACCATAACCACACAACGTTCGTAAGCCAAATTATCCCCAAAATAACACTTCTCTAATGCATCCTCGCTTTTCTGAACGCAGACTTCTCCATCGCATGTTCAAATGAATCCCTAAAATCATGTATTTAGAATTTGGATGCTTGAATCGCACATCCAAATGGTGTAGTTTTAGATTGTGTTTGGATGTGAGGCTGAAACACTAAGATTCTTAAAATCTTATGTTTCAAACTCAGCTTTTGAAAAGCTATGTTTTATTAAATTTTCAACAGCAAGATTTTTTTACTTAAAAATAAAAATTATGGTTTAAAAAGTTAAACGGAGCATTAGGTCAAGTTAAACTCATAATGGAGTGTGGGAATAAAAAGCTTACCAAACCAACCCAATGGTTTTTTTTTCAAACAGAATTGGATCATGCTAAGCATTCCATTTACCAACACAAGAGAAAGTATATGCAACTATAAAATAAGTTGAGTATAACAACACTTTTCAAAAATATTAATCTCTTTTAACTTTAATAAGAAAATAGTTTAATAAATAGAGGTACAAAGAACAAATTACCCTTATAAAATTCAAAAAGAAGTCTGTTCTTGTTAGAATATGAGACAAGTCACAACATGTTTCATGCTGCTGCTGCAACAGTGATTTGCTTATATGAGCTCAAATAACCAGTGGAACTGTATCAAAAGTTCAAGTGCTTGCTTTGAACAGTACAAGAAACAATATTAACTATGTATTATAATCAGCCAAAACCACAATTTTTTTTTTATTATCAGACGCATTCCAATCCAACCACAAAAACCAACCAATTCATTTCAATGTTTTTCAATCCCTGAGACCCTCTTCAACAGCAATGCTGCTTCCATGACTCTCAATGTCAATGGTAACTGAAATGTCTCCATCACTAGTAAAACAGACCTCTCCCTCCTCTCTCCTCTCACCATTTCCGATCACCACGACCAATCCTTCGCCGCCATCTGTACCATCCGATCGTGTTTCTGGATCCGGGACGGGTTTCGGGGGCGGGAGGAGCGAGACCCGGCAGAGAGGGCAGGTGGTGTTTGCCGAAAGCCAGCTGTCTATGCATTCGATATGGAAGGTGTGGCCACAGGCAGGTATCTGTTGAAGCCGTTCTTCGGTCTGGTAGTCCCCCAAGCAGACGGCGCACCTACATAATAGAAATGCTTAGCAGAATTAATATAAATCAAATAATAAACACCAGTCAATATAACAATATGTGACTTGCCTAAGGCAGCCTTTGGAAACGGTTTGGGGAGTTCTTAGAGATATTGCTTTTGTAGGAATCATACTTGATCCAAACTCATTTCCAGATGCCCCCAACGAACCCAGCTTTTAAAGAAAGAAAAAATAACTTCTTTCTTTATATCGGAGGAACCTCCCATGACTAACCTCATGGTCAAGCTGAGAAGACTACATCCGCCTATTTGCCCTAGTCCCACATAAAATTATTTTGAATAAGCAAAAATAATTTTTAGTTATAAAAAAACTGGTTTTATGCTGAAGAAGCGAGTTTCAAAAGCTGCTTTCAGTGAAAAGTTATTTTTCAAACTTGTTTCCAAGTGCAACCTAAATATGTAACCATTTTTAATGGTTGGCACATATGTGAATTCTAAGGTAGACCAACAATAAATCTAAGAAACACTTCATAGGCCCTGTTTGGAACCAATTTTCAAAAACAATCTTTTCATAAAAGTTGCTCTCAACCTAATTTTTCATAAAAGTTACTCTCGCCAGCTTTAAGCAAAACCTGTTTTGTTGAAATTTAACACATAAAAACCAAAATCCGAAATTGAAATCAATTATCTATAAATAGATTTTGCAAAAGCAGAACCAATTTGACAATTGGTTCCAAATGGGGACTTGGGACTTTAAATTTTAGCTCTCCTTAATTGTTGACATTGATATGGTCAATATACATTTATGTTTAATAAGTGAAGTTAGAGATAAAGAGAGTCAGCTTCACCTACTTCACTTGTTTTTCCTATCAAACAATCAACATCAAAACTAAATGGATGATGTGCAATGGGATACAATCTACACCTAATTCAATACATTATCAAATAAAGTTGTTGTATTTAACCCCATAAAGTCAACCGTAAAGTCATTCATGATGGTAGGACATAAATAAGCATCGAATTTTTTTCAGACCTGCCACACAGTTTTTACCAACTCATGGATTCTAGCAACCATCCGTCTGTTGTCTCAGCTTCAGCTGATGAGAACTAACCAAGCCTTTGGGAAGGATTTGATGTAATTTATTTGTGGTGCTAAGTTTTTATTTTTCCAATTTCAAGGTTTGGGTCTTAGATGGTAAGATAAACAAGCAGTTAAAAACTTTAATCTAAACTTCTTGTGGACATAATGGTCATACTCTCAGAAAAACTTTCTTCTAGACCTAAAGTGATTTTTCATAATCTTCTGTTGTACCTTTTAGTGGAAGAGCATAGAAAACTTGAGATGAAATTAAGAAGAATAATAAAATAGGCCTAGGCCTCCATCCATGGAAAAATTTGAAAAAATAGTCCATTATAATATGAGATACAAGACTCGCAAGATATTCGTAAACTCACATAAAGAGTTCCCCTCAAAGTTACTATTTTCAAATTTACACCCTGTCTATCAATAATGTCATGCCATTTTGAATTGCCATACAATCACTATCTATGGTTATATTTATAGGAAAAGAGTTATTAGAATCATATCAAAATGATGGCAAGTTATTATATTCTATAACTCTTGAAGAACTATCTTATTAATTGGGTGCCTACTCCAATATCACTCCATCAAGTCCATCCAATATAGGTGCATCATATCCAAGACATTGACCCCAATAGTACATAATATTGTTTACCACTGTCCAAATAAGAAAACATGATTACTAACCACAAAGTAGGACCAAATTGATAGGCAAGGAATCGTCACAAAAGAAAATTAATTTCACGCCAAATTTAGTTTTTTTCTCATAATAAGTCTCATGGTGCATGGCCCAAGCTCCAAGCTCATTCTCCAATTTATTGGTTTCAACCATAGATCTCATGATTCTAAAGTTCAACATACCAGCCACCCAATTTTATCAATTTCTTTCCATCCCTATAACCCATCAGTCTATGTCATTCTATTTACATGCTTCTGAATCAATGGTTTTCCCACAGTAAATCTCCCAGTACTGCTTGATGGATCGAGTTTCATTCAAAGCATGCTTTTTTCACATAATTCCAAACTTCATAATTTTGAAATTTTCAATTCATGGATGTCATGGCCTGAGCTCACCCTGCTTTAAGTTTAAACAAACACATAACACCAAACACATGGCTTATTGCAGGAATTTCATATACAATTCAGTAGAGCTTGTATCCCAAAGGCTTACGTTTGGCTTTCAGAGGCCTAATATGCCTTGAATTCTGGCCAGAAATCATCCTATTAGAACTCTACTACTTTTCAGTTCCTGTCATACGAATTCCATCCATGTCTTTTATAGGCCTATGCAATATGCATCAATGAAAATTGTAAAAAATAAATAAAAATCATTTAAAAATGTGAATGTCAAATACGACTTCAACTAATACAGAGGAGAAGCAGAGGCAAAATTAATCATTTTCATTCGCAAGTCGCAATATTCCTAACCGAAGAGCTTTTGCTGAATAACATTATTGGGAAATATTTTTAGGACAGTAATAGATATAAATTGTTCCAGGGAAAAGGCCACGACTCCATACGTGACAATAACTGTGCTATTATACATGAATCTGCAACCAGACCATGTACTTGACATGGATATTAAAAACAACGACACAACAATAGCTTGAAAAAATAAACAGTGCCAACATCTTTGGCATAGGAATTATCAATATTCCATAATGGCTTCAATTCCAAGCTTGTTAATCCTGCCATTTTACAATTTATATCACCCAAAAACATTTGATGTTTTTCACATCTCATAAATAATTCACATTAATTTTTAAAAAAAAATATTTTAAAACCATTCCACAAAGGAAAAGTTTCCATTCATAAATATGGCGACACAAACCTAGATTTATTGCTCAGATGCCGACTTGAATTTAATCCAAAGCAATTAATAAAAAAACAATACACAATTGTGATGTCTCTGATATGACATCTGAAGGATATACTTGATTAAATCAAGCGGATAACCCAGAGAAGCCAACCCAGCTTTAAAGTTCCAAAGTGGGGCCATATTGGGTCTAACCAGGAGCCAAATGGACGTCAATTAGTGGGTAGGGCCGGTAGGCACAAATGAATGTGTGACAACCCAGACCTGAAATGGATATGCTATGCATTTAAAAACAGGAGTTAGAATTCTTTATGGAATTTTTTTAGCACAATATCATCCAAACCTTACAAAACCCTTTAATTTTCTCAACTCTAGATTCTATTTGCACTTACCAGAATCAAATGGCAAGGATTTTATTTCCTCAAATTGGACCTGACCAGATATAATCTATTAAATAAAGGATAATGTTAGTGACAGCCCCATGTGCTACCTCGCAAGCAGTTCTTACATGCTTTATTTTTTTTGCAAGTGTATACTTCATGTAATGAAGCTTGTACCTGCATAAAATACTAAATATATACTTCAATGAATTGAATATATCCCATTACGCAAAGAAACAATACGTGTTTTGCCTAACAAAGCATAGATATCGTTAGTGAAATGGAACTGCACATGGAGCTGCATATAAGGACTACGTGTAACAGCGCCATTAAATAAATGAGTCTGATCCGCATGGACAGTATTCTCAATCAGTTGCACTCCTTGAAACATAAGATTGTGTCAATTGCAACATTCTTTACCAAAAAAGCTTCATGGACAGTGACTAGCAAATAAAATCCAAGACTTTACTAACTCTAAAGACCAAAAGTAATATTCAATACATATATAGGGCTGATTTTCTTACAAGAAACACAATAGTTAACCCAAGCCATAAAAAATTGTTCACTCTCAATCTGACTTTTCTTTTTTTCTTTTCTTTTTTCTTTTCTGTTGAAAGGACATTAGGGATTCTTATTTTGACTATAGTAAATCAAAACAAAAGCCACCAAACAATGGAGACGAAGGGACTCTCTTGAACGAAAAGGATATTTTGTTCTCGTTATTCTTATCCTACCAGCAGGAGTGAAACGCGAAACGTGAACCCAGGAGCCCTCAATAAAGAGGGGTACCTCTGCTAACCTTCCAAGATGGTTTAATATATAGGAAAATAAGAGATGCAGCCAAAGAATATCAATAATAGAACTCAAAATGTGAAAATAAGAGATGCAACCAAAAACTCTCCAAATTCAAAACGTTCATAGTTCAATGAACAACATCAATAAGAGATCCAGCCCAACAAACACTTACTGAGCCTCTCTGATCGAAAAGCTCTCTTTAAACACGACCACGGGTAGCATTTCCCTGTGTTCTTTCTTCAATCCCGACTCTGACGGCTAGCAACACAATCACAAATCACACATCAACATGCATAATTAAAGCATCAAAATGAAAAATTTACAAAGACATGATGAGGGAACCAATCTTACTCTAGTGATTTCTTCTTGGGTCTCATAAGAGGAGGTCCTCATCCGCAACGACGTCCAATCAACCCGCCTTCGACGGAGATAAAACATATAGAACAATAGGAGAAGGATGAATGTGAAGAAGATCGGCACGGAAAAAATAAATGCTTGATAGAGTTTCAGTTCGGATGAAGATGTTGAGCAACAGATGGATGGGTCTGAAGAATTATACGACATTGGGGTGCACAATAACACAAACACTTAACAATCCTTATAAAACCCAAATCATGGAAAAGATTGGATCTTTTCACTCAAATTATTCAATTCACAATAACAGAGGTACTCAAATTATAAAAAGATTGGACCTTTCACTCAGATTATATGATTTACAAAATAAAAAAAGGGAACCCAATTGATTACAGAGGACCAGATTGAACCTATAAGACCATGAAACCATTAACTTCTGTCACAACGGTTCAATAAAAGGGTACCCAGATAAAGATTAGGAGGGAAACAATCAATTCATGCAAATTTGGGGGAAAATAAAGGAGACCCAGATCAAGAAACGAAGAGGCAATGTGAAGAACATCGACTAAGTTGCATAAAAGATTCACAAAACCCAAATGCAGTCACAAAAACATAAATTTTGTTCAGAAACTAAGACCCAAAGATCCACATAGCAAAACCCAGATCACCAAAAGTACTTATTTGGGTGTAAAAACGAAATCTTAATGGGTTGTGTGAGAGATGAAGGAATTCAAAGAGGGTGTTTTTTGATAAAGAATAGACTCTACACAGTATTTCAGATAGTATTCTATGATAAGATATTACTATTATTATTTGGAAGAGAGAGCCCAACACACACACCACACACACACAGATACAGAGAGTGAGTGAGGGAGACTCGGTTTCTATAACGTGATTCATTTTAGTTTTATAAAAAAATAAAATTATAAAAAATAATAAATAACAAATAAAAATTATTAAACAATGATAAGAACAATATTACATACACGTGTGTGTGTATAATTTGATTTTTTTATATATATTCTATGTAATAAATATACATTATAAGTAAACATGATACAATCTGATCCATTAAAACCTATCATGTCCGCGGACTAAGATTTACTTGTTATGTCGAGATAATGAATGAAACATATATTATATGCATAAGTTTTATTGTACATATAAAAAATAACACGTCATGTTATAAATCTGACTTAATACGACACAACTCTTAAATTATTTAAACCCGACTCGTTTTACATTTTAAAATGTATTTTTAAAAAATAAAGTACATATTATACTGAATTATATGTGCTCCCTTGTATGAAATATAAAAGTTCAAATGATGTCTATATTTCAATTTAAGAATTGTCTTATAGATAAATATCACTTGAGTTCCATTTTAAAACCCATTGATACAACTGATTTGATTTCTGTATAATGATTTTTAAGAGAATTTTAAACTACAATTTTGATCTCAGATTTGATTTTTATGTGTTAAAAGCCTTCATTTAATTGTATTTTTTGTATAATGATTTTAAGAGAATTTTAAACTTTAATTTTGATTCCAGATTCTAATTTTTGTGTTAAAAGTCTTCATTTAATTATATATATTTAAAAAGGCTTCCAAGGGAGGCAAATGTGTTCTTCAATGTATATAAACGTTGTTTGTAACTTTTTACATGATAGTTGTAGTAGATAAAAAGATTCTAATCCTCAATGGATCTGCTACACTCACCTAGATATTTTACATGAGGAAACAAATGAGCCACTTTTTAGGTGGGGACTCCCTGTGTTTGTCTTTGTCACCTGTTTTAGTTTCCTTTTGATCCTAGTGGCCCACTTGTTCATAAAAGTGATTATGAAGTCAGAAGGTTTCTTATTTGAATCCCATTACATATAATCATTTTTAAAGTCTTAAATGTAATTTTATATATCATGTTAATCATTCAGTGAGATATATACCTTTTTAAATTTTTTACACTTGTTAAAAATAGATTCATCCAATTCAAAATAGAGTGATATACATTTTTCATCGAAATATAGACATCATTAAATGAAGTTTACTATTTTTAAAATTAAAACATGTGTGGATATCAATTAGACTGCATTTAGGATTGTACCTAACATTATCCTTCTTATTTTAATGCAGAAGAGAGTTTAAGAAGCACCCAATCCAAGATTGGAAGTGTTTAATTTAAATAGAGTGATTCCAACCCGAATTTGATTCGTGATAAAAATTCACCGAATCTAATCCAAATTTTTTTCTTTCAGATGTTAAGTTGGGGTCCAAAAATATGTAAAAAACACAAAATTAAAACTTTATGAGATGTGACTTCCAATTGACAATGCTAATAAACAAATTAGCTTTTGATTTATTGAAAAGTTAGGGTAATAATATAGATGAAAATCACACCTAACACATAGTTCTGATATCAATATGACGTCGATGAAAATGATGCCTAAACATAAATGTTCATACAAATTCATGCAGTGCTCCTTAAATCCAGAAGAAAGGAAATAAAAAAGAGATGAACATAAAATATCTACAATCTCATAACGAATTTATCTATAACAAACCATATCTAATCTTAATCATATATAATGGTAATCAAACATAAATGATAAAGTGAACCTCACAAATAATAAACTAAATAACACAAAATAAATACATATTATTCATAAGGGTCCATTTGATGGTCCTCCGCGCAAATCAAACAATCAAAGTAATGATTTGACCATGGACGCGCTACATCAGGTACATAAACACCCAAGTTGTAGCCCAATTAACATGATTTAAAAAAAAACTAATTGAAGATAAGTGAATCCATTAGACATTGAGTTCTACAGATGTAATAAAGTTTTTCAAGGCACATACACATTCTTTCTAGTCTCATACATCATTTCAAGGTCATCAACCAAATGAATGTTGCATTATACATTCAAAAAGATGTTATGAATCTGATTAAATGAGGAAGAACAAACAACAGAAGAAGAAAACCATATACAATCTGATCAGCAATTTTCAGATGAACTGTTAAGAGTCATCACATCCACTGATGGAGACTGCAATGGAGGCTGACTCAAGTATTCCTTGCTTTTAGCTTAACTTCAGAGTGTGTATGAATCTGCTTCTTCGGGCTCGAAGGGAGAGATCCAAATTTGTGGATTAGGTACTTCGTGATGGGTAGAAACATCACATAAAGCAACGCCAGTATGAGTGGAGCTGCAACAAACCAGCCTAACAACTGCAACGGATTCAATGTTTTGGGAATAAACAAGTGGATAAGAGAAGAATAGACTTAATCTTAACATGCATAAGCTTTAATAGTTAAGCTAGATAAGTAAGAATAATCTCTGATAACTATTAGTTGATAAGACGAACACATAAGACAAAAATTTACTCTAGATTGAGAAAGAAATAGCAACCAAACAGAAAATCATACAATTCTTTTCTGCGAGCCAAACATGGGGTACTCAAATTTAAAGAATAGCATGGAACTTAAATGACATAAGAGGAAATACCGCATGGAAGACACTGAGTAGCACTTCTCGTGAGGCTTGTCCGGTCAAAACCTTCTTCAAGGCATCTGAAGTTAGAGGGAAATGCGACCCACCGGTGAGGGCCTCTCCGAAGCGCAAGAAGGGAATCACCAGACTGGAAAAAGCACGATATATACGTCAACATGAACAGGGTTGAAACAAATGAATGAATCGTTACATTAAGATGAAATTAAAATAAAGCTTGTCTTATCGAGAACAGTTTAAATTTCAAGAGTGTTGTATTTGATCTCGTGTTTTTATTATAAGATTTCTCAACAATATCTCTTTTAAAGAATTGAGACTGTGAATGGTATCAGAAACGTGTAACAGGTCAGTTTGTGGTCATTAATGTAACATAATTGCAGTGCTTAAGTGACTATACCACAATCTCACATATTTCTCATAAACCAGGTTCAGAAGATTTTGGACCAATTTGGTATCCGGCAACAGTCATAGAAGATCTTGGTGGGGTGAACGAACAGGAAATCATATATGACAGTAATAAATAGAAAACAGACAGATCCGGTACCCCAAAAAAAATAGCAAGGCAAATGTATGTGAGGCCAACCAACATAGATATGACAATTCTAAGGAAAGTGAGCAGAGAGAAAGAACCGGTAACTTCCTACAATCATCTGATCAAACTAACCTCAGCTCTATGGGAGTAGCAATGAAGTTAGTGAGCATCACACTTGGAGCATGGCAACGATTTCCAAGCAATGCAATAGCAACTCCGCAGAGAAACACTGTAACTCCTGCTCATCATTGAAAACCACTTCAGTAATTGTGTCTATAAGAAACAAGAGCTCAATAATTTTCAACAAGATTAAGTTTGCTAATTGCTTTTTCAAAATAAGAAATCGGCAAATAATCATGTCTATATGAAGAAAGAAGCTCAATTGTCAAGCAGATAAAATTTGCTAATCACTGATCAATTGAGATGTGCCATTTATGATATATTTGATAACATGTACAAGCTGATGATCTTTTATTTGTAGGAGCAGTTGTCAGAAAATTGACTCGATCAGTTGATCCCCTAAAAAAAAAAAAAAAAATCTGCCACCCATGAACTACAATACAATCTGATATAAAATTGAGTTTTGCAGACACAAAAAACATCATCATTATTTATCAATCCTAGGATCTTCTTTACACTACCCATGCATTTGTGCCGAGTTACAAAAACACTCATGCATGGTAACTTCCTAACATGAATTATATCTTCTTAAAAGGGTCATTAGAAAAGGGTAATCGATGCTCGTCTTAAGTTTAAAATCCAAGTTTCAAAAAATTGCCTAGTTTGGTAGGGAGATAAGATATTGAGGATAAATTATCCTAATTTTAGGGATCTATCAATTCGCTCCTTATATATTGTCAAACGGGATAAAAAGAGGGGATAAATGTTATTCTACCCTTTAGGTGGGATTTAAAAAGTGTAACCGGAAATGTGAAAGTGAGTAAAGACACTCTGTCCTCGGTGAATAAGACACCCTCATGCACAGGGTTGATTGATTCCTACCACGGAGAGTTTACATTTGTCAAAAACGGGATAGAAGATAAATGTTATTCTAGCCTTTAAGTGGAAAAAAAATTCCTTATTTTCACTTCAAAATCGAGACAATTGTTTCCCCCCATCTTATTATTTTTTATGACAAAGGGATTTGTTGTTCTCCAACCATTTATCTCCTCACTTAATGCTTCAAATATGACAAGACCCCACAGCCAGCTCCACTACACTCCCTCCTCTATTATGCTTCCATGGATTTCTAAGTGAAGAAATATTTAGCGAGAACAAATCAAAGCGTTTGTGTCATACCGCATATGGGGAACACTCCCAAAGTAATGCCGAGAGCAGCTGAAAAGGCCAATTGTTTCGGCTCTGCTCCCCTGAAACCAAATAGAGATACACATGATTCAAAGCAACCCTATTTGAAATGGAAAAAAAACTATTTCTGCTCTGCTCAAATAATATTTAAGACTGGATAACCAAATCTGGTACCTCCAATCGGATGCAAAGAATAAACAGGACACAAAATTTTCAAATAAAAACATCAAATTCTAAATTCTAGATATAATTCTAAAACAACATTGGAAAATAAAGATGGAAACACTTAAAATAAAAAAAATTCATTCACCATTTCATAGATTGCTTACAAAAATCCAAAAAGGATGAACTTGAATAAACTAAAAAAGAAACAAATAAAATTATAGTTAAACTTTACTTAAAACAAAGAAAAACCAAGTATTTAAAAAAAAAATCAACCAACTATGCAAAAAAAAAATCCACCAAAAAGGACCACAATCTAATTAAAAATGATCATCATAGAAAGAAACATCAATTTCAACCAAATTCAGACTTTTCTATACACATATAAAGAAACCCACACAAAAAAAATAAAAAAATCAGATAACAAAAACCGATTTTTTCCTTAAAAATAACAAACGTTCACCCTCGCAATATAAGCTGAACCAAGTATTATATTCAAAATATGATGAAAACCCATTAAGAAGAACAACAATTTCAACCAAACTCAGCCAAAAAAAAAAAAAAAACTCCTTAAAAGGATCAAAACTTGACTTAAAAAACCGATTATCATAGAAAAAAACCATCAATTCCAACCAAAATCCAATATTTTTATGCACAAATTAATAAACCCTCATTAAAAAAACAAACTTGGGTATCAAAAACCGATTTTTTCCCCATAGAAAGACAAAACAAATCTTACCTTCTCAGTATAAGCTTAAGAGGATCGACGATCTTCCTGTTCAACCAAGGCATCACCTTCATCGTTCCCCAAAACACCCCTCTCACGATTTCTTCCCCAAAAATAAAACCCTTATTTGTATCTTCAATAAACACAAAACCCAATTGAAAGTATTCAAAGTTTTGTTTTTTTCTAGGTTTTGTTGATCGAATCCATCTGATCTAGATTTCTGATGGGGGGACCCTTCTTTTTGGGGTTGTGGTTTCTGTTTTTGTTTTTTTATTTTCACATATATTTTTTTTCACGCGATAAATTGTGTGTTGTGTACAAAAATCATAACAAAAGTCATGCAGGACAATCTGGTCTTTTGTGTGTATTAGATTGTTTATAAAAACCCTCGTGTCTACACAATTATATAGTAATTGGATATTTAAAAATATTTAATTAAATTTAAATGAAAATTAAACTCAAAGTTAATAATTAGATTTTTATAGGTTTTTAATAATTTGTATGAGTTTGTCTCAACTTTAACAAAAATTTATATAGAATTATCCATATTTACATGGACTAAATGTTTTTAACGTTTTTTCTTTTGCAGAGTATAATAAGGCAAATAACTTTATATACCGTTTGGATAGTGGAATAGGAGGATAATTTGATAGAATAAAGGGAGAATAAGACTAAATTGGTATTTGTTTGGGTGAAAGGAATAGACGGATATAGTTATACCAGAATCAGTAAGGATAAATTAGTATTTGTTAATTATATAAAATGTTTGCTCCCACCAACTTCTTACTCTCACTATCCAAAGATTATTTTGGTTGGTGCCTAGTGGGATTGCGAGAGATAAGGGGAATGAGAGAGAGAAAAGAGGGTGCTAGGAGGCAGAAGGGTGTGCTGGACAACAAAAGCTTTGGGGATTTAAACTTTTTAAAAAGCTAAAAACTATTATCAAACATGTCAGCTTTTATGCATCATCATTACTAGATTTTATTAAATAACTGTGTCTCAAAATCTGTGTTTCATAAAACAGCCATCATCTTTACATCATCAAAAATTATACATAAAACAACTAAAAGCCACTTTCAAACTGTGTTTCTAAATACACCCTAAGAATGTTGGAGGACGTCAAGGAGATGGTCGGAGAGAGAAAAAGGGAGCTGAAAAGGGAGACAGAGAGGAAGACGGGGCAGGGAGCGAATAAGAATATGAACAAACAACTTTTGCATACATTTTTCACAGTAATGACAAAAATATTAAAAGTAATTTAATTACATTCATATTCTTTTCGTATATGTCCCATTTTACATGTATTATACCAAATGGAACACTTGTCGAACATCTGCCATACCCGAACTCTGTGACAAAAACAACCCAAAAAACAAGCCATACTGAGCCAATCCATGTATATATTACCTTCAATCAATATAAACACATCAATTCCCATGTTCAATTCACCTTATTCTCTCAATCCATGTCAATAATCAATACATATAATCCCCTCTCATCAAGACACAGTTCTCTTAGGAGAAGTCAGTGGAAACAAATGCAGCAGCTCAGGCTCACCCTCCCCAGGCCTAGACCTGGGCGAGGGGTGCAAGTAGAATCTCCTCTCCCTGATCGCCTTCTCCTCCTCCTCGCTGTTCAACTCGAACCCAACCCGGTCCCCATCGAAGATCGTCAGGTTGGCGATCCCGGTCGGGGTGATCAGCGGACTCGTCGTGTATCCAGGCGTGGATGGTGATAGCACCGTCGGACTCGGGCTTGTTGTCACGCTCGGCCTCACGATCATCAGCTTCGACGACTTCGAATACTGCCTCCTCTCGTGGAGCTTGAACGCCGGCCTCTTCCCGTTGCCGCTCCCCGGGGCTTTCGGTGGTGGCGTCGGTGGCGTCACCGCCGTGTTTTTGCTCGGCTCAGGGCCTGTGAGTAAGCCTGTCAATTATCTGAAAAAATATCCGTATTTGGTCTAAATCCGTATCTGAAATTTGAAGTGTGAATTTGATTATGTTGCATGAACATAATCTTCAAAAATTAAATAATCTCTAAAGGAAATTAGAAGTCTTGAAGTTTTAATTTTAATTCTTTCATCTCTCTATAGTCTATATCACTTGATCACCCAAAGTTCCATGTATATTATCCAAAAAATATCCACAGACGCTCTGAATATAAAAAGATCTAGATTCAAATATTAATATCTTTATTCGAGAAAGGAAACAGTAATAAGATATCTAATCCATATCCGATCTATTGACATGTTTACCTGTGAGTCGCTGCACGAGCTCACGGAAGGTTGTTGCATCCGCCTGAACGAATGTCGTTATCGGTTTCGAGTCCACCGGCTTCTCCATTGAAGTGGTATTTATTACTCTTGCTTTGTTGGTCAGGCTTGTTCATTTGAGGTCACTTGATGGGTCTGTGTTGGATTGAGAGGGATGTTGTGAAAGCACTAAAAGATGCATGAAAAATCCAAAACGTAGTTCAAAAGAAGAAATGCAACTTGTTTGGAAACTAATACAAGATAACTAGTGGTATTTGAAAACACTTTGTGAAAGTGAAAGGTTTTGCAGAAATTGTCTCATCTGTTGATGTTTTCAAGAGAGCTCTGTTTCAGCTTGGGATTATGGCTTAATATTCAGGTTTGGAAAGCTTTGATGACCACCATCATAGTTAAACATAGAAAGAAAAAAACACTCAATGGAAAATAATTTACAACAACAATAACCATAAAAGAGTCACCAACAGACTCAAAAAAACATGGATCAGATTAAATTTTCCACAGAATTTTGTTAGGAAAATTAGTATAAAATACCTCAAAAAAAAACCAATACCCAACAAAAAAAACAATGAAATCATGAATTTCCAGCACCAATGCGCGAACTATGATCCTAAACTCTATCATCAATTAATCTAAATTAGAACAACCCAAATCCTGAAACCTTGATAGACACAATTCATATCTTCATCCACCCATATGAAAGATCAAAATTAATATATTGATAAATTTGAAAACAGAAAGGCAGAGAGAGAGAGAGAGACTTCCCATGCAAGCACTCAAACCAGAATTCTACAGATCATAACAGTTTTTAAAAAAAAAAAAGAAAAAAAAAAAAAGAGGAGTCCTAAAATTCACCTCACAAGACCCTCCCAAAGCTTCCATGATGATCCTCTTCAGATCCCTCTCAAATATGATGTTTTATTTTTCCTTTCAAAATATAGAGAGAATTACAACAAGAAAAAATGTTGTCAGAGAGGAGGGGAAGGAGAGACAGTTAGGACAAAAAAAAAGACCAAATGCCACGTCAGACATCCGTTACTACAAACTTTTAAAAAAGGTGAGTGAACAGACAAGCCAAACCAGAAAGAGATGAATTTCCAATAATGCCCTTGATCTTTCATTGCAATGAAATGATGCATGTTCGGTACAAACAGAAAACCAACCAAGCCAAACTGATTTTTGTTGGGTTTTTGACCTTGATGACTTGGGGGTTTTCCTGGTTAGGTGACTCAGTTGTTGAATTAGTCAAATTTTTATTTTGTCAAAAACTAAAAACAAAATATTTATTTAAATTTAGGGAAAATCCAAATAACCCCCTATAAACTCCCCGAAGTCTACATAACCCCCTAACTTTTTCTAAAATCCATATAACTCCCTGAAAACACATATGTAAATCCAAATAATCCCATAAGTTAAATTTTCGTTGACGGATGAGGAATATTTTGTGAGTATTACGTTTGGTTAACCCTGATTGAAAACACAATATATATAAAAAAATCCTACAATTTATTAAAAATACGGAAAACCTTCTATAAATAGTGATTTTACACCCCCCCCCCCCTTAATAGATTATAAGACTCTATACGGAGGGGCAAAATCATCATTTACAGAGGCTTTTTCGCGTTTTTAACATATTGTAGGGTTTTTTTGGTATACTATGTTTTCAGCCAAGATTAATCAAATATAATATTCGCATAGTATTCCTCATATGTCAACGAAAATTTATCTCATAGGCTATTTGGATTTATATAAGTGTTTTCATGAGTTACATGGAATCCAGGAAAAGTCTGGGAGTTATATGAATTTCAGATAGTTTATAGAGGGTATATGGATTTTTCCCTAAAATTTATTTTGATCTTATTTTTTTTATTTTACATATAATCCATAGTAAACTTGAAACCAAACATGACTTCAATTTTAAGTTGATGAAAAACCAAACCAACCAAAGTTGCACCTTGAACAGAATGAACCGAGTTCAAGATCTAAGGGTGCGTTTGGATGTGAGGTTCAAACACTAAGATTCTTAAAATCTTATATTTCAAACTCAGCGTTTGAAAAGCTATGTTTTATTAGATTTTCAACCGCAAGATTTTTTGGCCTAAAAATGAAAATTGTGGTTTCAAAAGCTAAACGCTGAAAATGTGTTTGGATATGAGTTTGAGAATTTTTAGCTTTTCAAACGCAGAATCTACCTAAACTCGTATCCACACGAACCCCAAAAGGCCTACCAATGACAATGAGTACCTTCCAAACATACCTAGGTGTATTCATAATGAACTTGGGTCCCCAAAAAAGAAGTCCTATGAAAGCAATTCACAATTTGGAATTACTCAAATCTTGTGCTAGTTTATCCATATATAGTTCCAAGATTTTATCCAACAAAAAGAAAAAACCAACTTTTTTTTTTCTTTTTTTCATTTCCCACTTCCCTCAAGACCTTATTCCACCTCATAAACAGGGTCTTCAAATTTAACTAACAAAATAGCTCATTATGACAGACCAGATCAGATTCACATTTTAGTCATCAAAGAGACAAGACTTTGAAACAGTCAAAGCACACACAAATCTTTGCAAACAATATTAACCATTTGAAACTTTCAAACACTCCCCAAAACCCTGCAACTAACATTGACTGACCATTCATGTACCAAAAAAAGCGTTGACTGACCATTCCAAAACCCTATAATTGGACCATCTAAATGGAGAAATTAGAAGTTGAAACCCTGTACATATAGTCTTTCAAGTGGCTGAGCCATAAATTTATATATCTATCAATCCAGAATAGACGATAAGGACCATTTTTTTTAATGATCCTAACGTCTTGGAAATGTGAGGGAAAACTTGTTATTTCATTTCTTTAATTTCTACTAAAATAATATGAAAAACTTCCGTGTGTCTGTTGTAAGTATGAATACCTGTATTATAGTGGGTTCTCTCAGATGTTGCACCGCAGTTGAAGGCTTAGAGCAAACCATGTAAATTTATGTTTCTCGTACATGTTTTGATCTTGCTTTTGTTGCATGCTTCCGTGAAATATGCAACAAACCTGATGACACGGAGAGGAGGAAGACAGCCAAATTATAATTAAAAGGAGAGATGTGAGAGTGCTCGTCAAGGCTGAGGAAAACTTTCCTCAAGGCACACTGTCTTTGTGTCTTGCATGTGAAGCACCTTGGGTTGGCTCTGTTACGACGACATCAACTCAAGTACTTGTATCGTTTCCTCATCACCAACAGTCCACACAAACTTTCTTTCCCCTCCTGCAACACGGGAAGATTCATGCGATGCATTGCATGTAAAAAAATGAAAGAGAGGATATGGAGACGTCTAAGATACTTGACTTCTATGGAGCAGGGATACATGGTGACACCACAAATCTTCAATAACTAAAACATGTAAAGACATGACAATGAATAATAAATAAATAAATATTGTGCTATATGTTATGATTATTTGATAAAATGAAGTACACATCCATTAATCCATAAATTATAAAAAATGGTATAACTATAATGGTGAGCCAGCTATCAGCTCCATTTAAATTTTAACAACATTTGGCTTCATGTGAATAATAAACCTTACAATAGTTAATAAGAAAAAAGTTAATGTTGAGTCACATAAATGTTGTGCGTCCTTCGCGTGTACAATGCATGTATGAAATAAATAAAAAAATTATTTTTGAATTTTGGACACATATAAAACATGTCCAACGCGATCATGTTGTGCAAATCAACATTTGGTTAGCCGGATAACACCCCCCTATTTGAAAATGAAAAGGAGATCAGGGGATCAAACCCTGAGAGACATCAATTAAAAAAAACACGAGTCATGTCCCCCCAATGAGGGACTACACGTGTCATCTTACATGTGAGTCTGTGACGATGCATGTATGAAATGACACACATTAGACACATGCCAGACATTTTCACACATGTTCAGATTCAAAAATATTTTCTCCTAAACTTCACACACACATTGGGCACACTATACATGAAGTCAGATGATGATAAAATCTTAATAGAGTTGAATAATTGTAGATATATCATTTTTTTCTAGTTATGCATGTCTGCTCTATTTTTTCAAATAATCATAATATAACATATATATAATTTATTACCATGTTTTTGCCATGTCCATGTTCTAGTTTTTCCATGTTTATCATGTCATCGTATTTGTATCATGTTATGTCCGTGTCATGTATTCATGTTCATGCTTCATGGCTAACCTAAGACCATAAAAAAAATGAGATTTTGTTTGGAATAAATGCATTAAATGTTTGCAAAAGATTCCTATTGACAATATGTCTAACCTGAGATCATATAGAAAATGATATAAAATAACTATACATGAATGAATAAATTTAAGTCCACTTCCCCGGTTTCTTTTCTTTTCTTTTTGTGGTGTATTTGATCTTTTGTTGGATTTAGGTTGCAATGCATGTTCTGTGGCTTATCTCTTCTATTTTATAATATGAAGGCGAAGGCCGACCATAACCCTTTCTCTCAAAAAAAAAAAAAAATGCATTCACTTTTTCTCTCATTCACTCTTGGGAGGTATAAAAAATTATCCATTTCTTCTAACAAGACAAATGGACATGAAAAATAATAGGAATTTATTTTCTCGTTTGGCACAAACACTAGTTATTTGAGTAGTCAAATGGAAAATTTAAATTTTCCACTCATTTTCCTTATGCACACAGACACCCTTGATACCATGGCAGTATGGCACAAGTACATTTTTATTGCATCATCAACATCACCTATCAAAAAAATTTCCCAACAATTTCAGTTACCGAGTAGGAAGATAAATCTGATAGATTCAAAACCCGGAAAAAGACATCCCAAGATAATTATCTTTTTAAAATATATTAAACTAGGACAAATGGTAACCCGTAATTTCAATAAACCTCCCATACATGGAGGCCAAGATCAGGAATATGAAGACAACAAATACATAAATGCTTAGAAAACCCAATTTGTTTCTGCTTTCCATGCTATTATATTCGTTTAATGGAACAATATTGATATATCTGCGCATAAACTATTAAGTGTCACAAAAAAATTCAGTCTAGTCTAATTTGGCACATTAGGATATGTTTCCAGCAATCAAATGATAGACGGTTCAATTAAGATATGGCTCAGCTCCCTAGCATTTTTTCCCAAATCCTGATTCCACGATTCCCATCATTGTTTTACATGTTCCCAGTTTCTTGGTCTTGGAGTCACCTGGTATCTAAGAGAAACGTTTATAGAACATTATTGTCCGCGTTATCCCAAATCTCACTATATAATTATATCATAGAGTACAAGGACAAGGGTAATGATAAGCAACAGAGACACTACCATGGCTCACCATTACAATAATATATGGTGCTTGAGATAGAAATGCACAATCATAAGTGTTGTGTAAGCCAGTAGTCGTGTCATGGTATGTGCAAAACATAAAGAGATGACTTGTAAAATTAAATCATATCAGCAATCAAATTTAAATCAGTAAGCATTGTCCTGAAAAAATAGTGAATCGGTGGGAAGAAAACATCACAATAAGCTGATTGGTGCATAAAAAGATGTCCAAGTGAACACAATTATGGTGCAAACACATATTGACCTAAATAAATCTCATGAGAGGAAAATTTTCCTGTCATTAGATTTTTTTTCCTCTTCCCTTTAGCCTAAATTAAACATGTATAGATTAAATAATCACACAAACTGGAAAAAAAAAAAGCCTTTGGCATATACAACAACCAGGACGTCACCACTTCACAGAATAACACATAAATGCGGACCCTTGTTGGTTAACAAATTCCATGTGTGAAAAATTCATCTGCAAAAAATTCTGATCAAGTGCATGCATCACTATCAAACCTGCATTTTAAAATTTGTATAGCCAGCATAGTTGATCATATTAATTACTTGTGCAATCTTTGTTTGTCTGGCCTACATAGGATGCATCTGAAAACAATTTCGAAAATAAGAGTAGATTACTAATCACCTTTTAGAAAAATTCAATATGTTATTATCCAACCAATGATAGCATCTAATTGTTATGCACAAAGCTATGTATTTAACTGTACACCCACCTACGTTTTATACCATATGAAGCTCAATCAGCACATTATACATTCTTTTTACTCAGGTGTTGCTACACACAATTCTTATATGCAGCTCCACACAGAGTACCATATCGCTAGCAATGTATATGCTTTATTTTTATTTATTTTTTGCATAATGGGGTATATACTGCATTTTTATGAATGTACATGCTTTCATTACATGAAGTATATACTAAAAAAAAAATCAATGATGTGGGGACTAGACGTGGGGCTGCACGTGAAATTGTGCCTAACACTATTCTTTTTACACTTGTAGTCAATATAAACATCCTTTATAAAATCTATCATGAAAATAATAACAGTGGAATGTTTGGTACAATAAATCAGATTCAGAATCATTTTTTCCAAATGCGGAATCCAACACTAATTTGCAGTGTAGCATAGTCGCATAGTCACAATATTCCATGTATTTAAAAAAAAAACATATAATAAACATACTATACAATTTACAAGCTTAACAAATCAGTTCCCTTTTCATCAAATTTGTCAGATAACGCATCCATAACGAATGCGTTTTCGACATAAGCCACTCAAATCCTCTCCAACTCAACATGATATCAGTCCTACACATTGAGATTCCCGTCTATGCAAAATCAATCACAAACACAAAAACCACAAGCAAACGCGACATCCAATTGTGATTCAATCAGTAGTTACCTTCGGAGGGAGCCCGAGAACGTCTCCTTCACAGTCCTCCTCGGCTTCATCTTCTCCACCCCCCGAATTCGCCTCCGCTGACTTCTCAAACATGCGTTTCCTGCCAAAGAAGGGGGGGGGGGGGGGAACAGGTTCTTCAAATCAAGAACCAGAGGATAATCAGATAAAAGCGAAAGGATGTACGAAGAGATCTCACATTCTCAAGCGATTCTTCTCTTGATTTTTCTGAGATTTTTTGAGCTTGATCAAGCTTTCATGGCGGACGACGTCTGACGGATCTGGAGTGGAAAAAACGGCGGGGGACGAAATGCGGGTATGGGTTTTTTTATAGGGTGGGTGATGTTATTTGCACCCCTTATCTGGTTATGCACACCCCTTTAACAGGATAGAAGGAATATAAGAGGGTGTGTAAAATGAAACAAAGGGTGCAAATAAAAAAGACCCCTTGAGGAAGTTCTTTGACGGGTTTTTTTTAGGCGATCTGGATTGTATGAATGGTCATGTAGTCTGTTTAGATCTCAACTCGATCTACTTCGTATACTGTTAGTCTCTTAAAACAGCGACATAAACTAATTTGAAAATGATAATTATTTACTATAGGTTAGTATAGTAGTATCACGGAGCTATTGAGCCGCCATAAAGATATGACGACTGTAACGTAGCTATATCGTCTCAAAAATCAGCTCTAGCTTCGTGATCCACTATAGGGACCAACGATCAGCAATACCCACACCTTGGGGATCCATCTTCTTGAAGCGCTTGCTTCTGTTGGTTCTGGTTCTCTTCCATTTGGCGCAATGTCACATTGTTCTGGTTCTTAATAGTTTGAGCCACCAGATTAAACAAAATTTGAAGGTCTTGAGGCAGTGTGTTGGTGTTTTTAGTTGAGGATTCTTCTTGTTCTGCATTAGCTCTATTACGAGTACTCAAAAACTTGAGTTTCTCCTATTATGAAGCAACACACAGTTAGAACGTATCTTATATGAATGCATTCATATGCTTTCTATTCCTATTCCTCACCCCTGACAGGAAAATCTAGGCTCTTATACTATTATGTGACACAGTGTGATACTTATACATTATAATAGTGTAATATGTATATTTGCAAACTTAGTTGTAAAATGGACTAAGTGTGGCTGAGCTCATATAGATCAATATTTGAGATTGTAAAAAGCAATGTTTTAAAAACCAAACCGTTTAATGAACAAAAAAAATCACTAGCTCAAAGGTCAATAGTTCAACCATTGTATCAACCGGATTTAAACAATAACATAATTATAATATAATAAATATATTAATTATCAACACTAAATAAAAATATGAAATATTTTATAAAGACTTTGCATGAGATTTTTATTTAATATCACAAAACGATTTTAGTATATAAAATCTAAATTTTTTTATTAGTTTTTTTATTTTATCAAGTAATTAATCACAATTTTTATAAATAAAGAACCGATCGTTTTAATCACCCGTGATGTTGGCACACAAAAACCATCGGTTGAACCGTTGAGTTGATTGAGTTTTATCAATTTTTTATATCATTAAGTTTTAAGGATAAATCAAACCAAAATTCAAAGCAGGTGAATGTTTAACCAGGTCAATCGATCTTATCGGGTCGGGTTTTAAAACATTGGTAAAAAGTATTGAGGTACCGTCTGATTTTATGCAAACGTTGAATCTAAAACTGATTCTGCAATTCTACAGGAAGTTACCTCCCCCAAGTTTTCTCCAGTCACAGCTTTTGGACATTATTTGTTCAAAATTTACTGTTCGATTGCAGGATTATAGAATCAGCTTCCTGTAGACGCAAAAGCTGTCTGCGTGTAATATGGGCGCCCGGCCCATAATTCAAAGCCCAGCGAGTGCACTTTATTAGTCGAGTCCCGACATCTTCACCTCCTTTAAAACTGCGACAGTCGTCCTCCCATCCCCATATAAATCCGATCTCCGAAAAATCGAGCGATCTTTCGTTTCATCTCTCTCTCTCTCTCTCTCTCTCTCTGAATCGGAGGAGATGTTGGGAGTCCAAGAATCGACGGTGCTGTTCGCCCTCCTGGGCGGCGATCAGAGACCGTTGGACGAGATCTCGACGGACTTCGCTTCCAAGTTCCCCGGCGACTCCCACTTCAGGGTCTGCAACTCTCTCGCCATCCTCTTAGAGGTAAGTCGAAGGAATACCGTCCCTCTTTGTGTCTCTCTGTCGTCTGTTTCGATTTCTTACGGTCATGACTCTTTTAGGGTTTCTGGAGGTTGTGTTGGCGTTTCTAGGGTTCGTTTGATGTAAATTTGAGGGTTTAGGGTTTTTGAATGATAAGATGTAGGGTGTACACTGTTTGAGTTGCGGGTGATCGAGAAATGAATGATAGTGTGGTTTGAATTATCGGATGAAACGGAATGATTGGTTGTGCTTTTGAGTGTTTAAGATGAGTTGGAATTTAAATGCGTTTGATTTCGTAGAATTGGGGGTTTAGGGGTTCCAGTTTGTTCGTGTTGGCTGAAGTGATTGATCTCTTATGGTTTTGATGAAAAACTGTTGTGATTACACTGTTCGAATTGTAACATGATCGAATGTTTTTGAATTATCAGGTGAAATGGAATAGTTGGTTGAGCTTTCACTTCTGAGTGTTCATAATGAATTAGAATTTAAAAGAGTTTTATTTTGTGGAAGTGAGGGTTTAGGGTTTGACTTTTGGGTGTTCAGAATGATTTTGAGTGCAAAAGAGTTTCATTTCGCATGAATGCGATTAATTTTTTTTAAAAGAAGAAGGAAAAATTTGAAAATTGTTATCCTTTGTTTGAATATTTTATCACCATTAGTTGCTTAAAGAAGGAAAGAAAGAAATATTTGAAAATGTTATCTTTTTTTTTTTTTTTAAATTTTATTTTTTGTTTGAATCTCATTCAATGAAAAAATTAAGGAAAGAATGGTCGAGTGTTTGAATCCTATCTTTTGTTTTGAAACACTTTTTTCACCAGTAGTTGTTCAGAGCATCTCAGAGTTTTTGGAAGTTGCAACCTTCATGAGTTTGGATGAATCTGCTAGTCATGAGTTCGCAGAGAGCATATGTGCTGACCCTATTCCATTTTGCTTATACTTGAATTACTAACCAACAGGGGGGGGAGGGGGGGGGTGAGATAAGTTATCGGAAAATTTACTACAAAGAACCAGTTAACTCTAGTTATCATTGCAAATAATAAGTCACTATTCCATCGTCCACTTGAAATACTGACTAACAAGAGGGAGTGAAACAAGAGTTAGAAGATTTACTTTAAAGAACTAGTCACCGCTGGCTATCATTGCCCATAGCTAGTCCTTATTCCATGTGGTTTGCCAAAACACATTTTTCTCCCATTCACCTTCGAAATTGAATTACTTAAACATCGCCAAATAAAACTTGGCATTACTTATTTAAAGCAGACTGACTATTAAATAAAAAATTTCCATTCTGTGCCAGATGTGTGCATACACATTTTCAATCTGATATGAATAACTATTCATATTTGATAACTTAAATTTTTGATGTTGGGGCATCAAACACCTGAGGGCACGTGATACCTGTGTACCATGTCAAGGTTACAATGCTCTGCATCTGATGCATAGAATGTTTTTCCTCATAACATCCACTATTATGTCTTTTTTCTTAAAAAAAAATCCTCACCATCGCTTCAAGCTTGAATCATACATTCTCCCTTATGAGCTCATCTTTTCATGAAATTTCAGTTGTCTTTCATTTAAAACTTATTGGATATGTACACATACCCCTCGTCTATTTACTGTCATACGTGATGGATAAGCTTCCATAAGGCCCTATAGGTTAATTGTTTGTATTGCCAATATAAAGTTCTTCAATTGGCTAATATGAATCATGATAAATTGATAATAATTTCGGGGGGAGGCTGGAATTGTTTGTCTACCTTTATCTATTACAATGGATTAAAATACCCATTCATGCCACTTTTTTTTAAAAAAACACCACCTCACACTCTCACACACATCCCAAAACATGTCACATCTTTCCTCACACACATATCCAAACATAAACAACTTATATAAGGCTAGCATTGTCATTTAAAAGCTAGAAATCAGTATCCATATTTTGTCCACCACTTATCTTCAATTCTCAAACAATAAAAAGAAAATTCTTGTGTTTTTCTATAAGAATAATAAAAAGGATAATTAAACAGAAAATCTCTCATATTATCCAGAATGTTAGTCATCCCAGTATAGCCTATGATGAATGGCACAATGGCTGTTCCCAAAGAGGGGCACAGAGTTTATTTGTTCTAGAATTTTATTATTGCATCTCTTCGTCAGATCTGGGACCTTATATGAGTTCATGAAACTACATTTAATTAACTATTTGTAAAGGGGAGGAAGAGTGGGTGGTGGGTGGTGGGGAATAGAGAACTGGAAGTACATGACAACAACCTTTCATTGGAAATCGGGACGGAGTTGGTGATCAGTTCCTACTGTTCTCCTCTCTTTGACTTAAAAAATATTAACAATTCACCAGAATGTATGACATTAACATTAAGTTGCTTCTTGGTTTTCTGATGTGGAGAAAACTATTGCTTAATCGTGTCTTTTTTTTTCAGGATGAGAATATGATCAAGCCTACTGAGCGCCTTATTGCGCTTGCCATCCTTCATCAAGCATACGCCTCCCACAAGGCTTCTTCCAACCCGTTCATTTCCTTTCTTATAGATGTAATTATCACAGTTTTTTAGTTTAATTTTCATTGTAATATGATTTTTTTCTATTGCAGATGGATAGTTCTCTATCCTTTAGTCCTTTATTAAATGATATGGAGTTCACACTGCAAACTCAAGGGTATTAGGTTGGTAATTGGCATGATATTGTTTGGATTAGATGTAAAGACAATAGAACCAGGAACTTCTTGTTGTTTGAGCATCATAATTCTCTCAGCATAAATATATTTATACATTTAGAGAAATAATCTTTTGCTAGATTTGACTAATTTATTGAAATATTTATGAAGATTTTAAACTGTTATTGTGGAATTGTTTTTACAAGCCCATCGGCTTTTGAGGTATGGGTTGGATCTGATTCCCCATGCCTCTGCAAACTTATATTCTTTTTTCAAAATTTTAAATTTATTTCAGCTCTTGATATTTCTTTCTTCCCATGAGGCTATAAAGTAAGCAAGTTTAATGGATAAGTATTTCCTTTACACATAAAATTCACAAAATAAGATATGCACTTCCTATTGCAGAAAATGTACCAATTACCAGGATAATATCTACACTCAATTGCTTATATGTTTTCAGATGCCCCAGTGTTTTGTGCTCTACAGGTTGTATGTGATGAATCAAAGGAGAAGGTGGAGAGAGCATTTGTTCTCCAGCTGTTGGGATCTGGCAGTACCAGTAATAACAAAGAGGTATTTTGATCCAAGGTCTTGATGCTTCCGGCACTTAGGGATTCTTCATGCTGAATTTATATTTTTTTTTTTTGCAGGTTCTTAAACAATCAGTGGTTGATTTCATCAGTGGATTTGATCCTTCATCACATGTTAGTCCATGTTGTTAGTTTAATGAATCCAGCGGGCCTGTTTGTCAGGAGGCTGATTTAGGCTGTGTTTTTGCAAAATGCTTATTGGTTTCTTTAGTTCATGGTTATTGTTCTGCTGCTTTTCCAGGTTTTCTTGCCACGTGAACAACTGCAGAAGCAATACTGTGAAACTGTCAAGGTGGAATCACAAACCAACATATTTAGAAGTGCTGCTGTGAAGAATGCAATTCCAGACCCTGATATACCTCGTGGATGTGATATAAACTCGCCGGAGTATGATCCTTCCCTAGGAAGTGACGTACTTGTGATCTTTTGAGTTTATGCTGTTGGGTTGTCCATGTTTTCCCATCCGTGTTTCCCTTATGCGGTCACTGTCATTACAGGTTTGATTTACATCCTCCTGGAGCTAAACCAAAAATTGGTTCTGGGGACAGAAGTGGTGCAGTAACTGGATTGCTACAGAATCTGGATGGATTGGAGCCTCAGTGGATCACGCCACATCCACCAAGACTTCCAGTTCTCGATGGAGAGGCAAGTCTGGTTTCGGGAATCCATGCTTATTTGGTTGAAGTACATTTTTAAAACTTTTAGGTTAGTTATGAAAAAAAAGAGACTAGGTTACCATGCCGTCTTTCTTACAGCTTGCTTGGCTCAACCCTGACAATAACCATGAGCTACTCTGGGATCATGGCATGTGTGCTGACACTAGCCGTGGGGCTGCCGTAAGGGATTTGATAGCAAAGGCCTTAAAGACACCCCTTGCTCCTGCTCAACAAGAGGTAATTAATTTCTAGTTTTTTTGTTTGTCCCATGACAATGTATTACATGTAGAATTGTGTTCCATGCCATTGTTCCATCATCACATCGATGAATGCATTTTCTTGAACCTCCTATCCTTTGAGATTCTCTTTTGTACTCATCGTGTGTTTGTATATTGTTTTCTCCTATTATCCATCTTGCCTTTGATAGTGTATTCTGATGGTATATGGCCTAGATAAATTACCCAATAGGTAGGATTGTCTGCCTTTTAATGAGCATTACGCTAATGCGGTAAATGAAATGTAATGGAACATTTACAGTCCCATCTAAATCTAATATAGCAGTACAAACAAACGAAAGAGTTATTTTACCATTGAAGTAATGTATACTTCATCCTCATGGACCCCAGAACGCACTAAATATTGTCAACGATCTTCCCGAAATTCCTGAATTCTCCTCACCCAGACAGCCTGGTTGACCTCCAGGCGACAAGCTTATTTAGTTGCCTCACCACTCACCAGATCCTTTTAAGCACCTTTGTTTTGTTTGCCTCCTTCCATACTGTCCAGATTGCAAAGTGGGCAATTCTTTAAAAGCATCTATCCTTGATCCACTTAATGTATCCAAGATCTGTTACATGTACTAATTCCTTAATTCAGTGAGAGAGAACATGGTACATGGATCTTCTTGTATTGATAAGAAATTCATTGGTGGCTCTTGATTTTAGCTCATATCTCTCCACTTTGGAGGATCTCTGCATGGATCTTTCAATTATAAGTTAGGTGTTAACTATGCTATGCTATTTTAAGAATAAATGAAAGAAATGAATGAATGTAAATGACTTCTAGATTACCTGGGACAATTCTTCTCTTATCAGATCTATAGGGATCAAGAGTGCCAGTCTTTGACTCCACTATGTAGCTATATATGCATTTGAACCACTGATTCTAATCCTTGCATGCTGGAATTGAAATAAACTTTACAGATGTAGAAAAAAATTAGTTGTGCTAATTATCTGATGCCCTTGCCTTCCAGGCATGAAAGTTTTTACCGATTAATAAGCTGTTTTTTTATTTTTATTTTACACGTTCATGTCATGAGGGGCTGGGTTTATTTTGGTGGTGACTGAAAACCCAGACCTCTGTTAATCTGCATGTAGGATGGTTCTGGCTTGCTTAGTCAATTCAATGTGAAAGTTTTACCTACCAAAAAACTTAGAATTTTCATGCACTTGACTTCGCTTGATTTTTTCTATCCTGGCCTAATTTAGTTATCCTGATTGTGCCTGAAACTATTAATGGATCGCTGGAAGTGTTTTTGGCTAACTTGATTTGATGGATCTCTCAAGCTTTTTTCATGCACGGGATTTTTCTTACATCTACCACTTTGTTATTAATCATTATGCATGACATCCTTCATTGCTCCTCCTTCCAATGTTTGATTAAAGAACACTGATATATAGCTTATTTAATCGGAACTAATTTCATTGTTTTCCACATTTTGCAGCTAGTTGTCTTAGAGCTCAATAATGACCCTAAGCTTGTTTATCATTGTGGAATGACTCCTCGAAAGCTTCCAGTTTGTAAATTTATCTTTCCATTATTTATAATACAATTTTTCATCTATCTGTTTCTCCTATCCTGATTTTGAAACTTATTTTTTTAGGATTTGGTTGAATATAATCCTCTTATTGCTGTTGAAATACTTGTAAAGTTGATGAATTCTGCTGAGATTTCAGAGTATGTCTTTCTACTTGTTTTGGAGTTAAGAATTTGTTTGATTTACTATCTAATAGTTTTAATTTTTCTTGGTTCTTGTTGTCTGGCTTTTTTCCGCAGATACTTCACAGCCCTTGTGAATATGGAAATGAGCCTGCATTCCATGGAAGTTGTGAACAGGCTGACAACCGCAGTCGACCTCCCCACTGAGTTCATCCACATGTACATCACAAACTGTATATCGTCCTGTGAAAACATCAAGGTATTTCTTCAAGCCATTTGTTCTGCCATATTGATCATTTGTATGAATATTGTTGTTTTATTTCTCATATGCTCTTTCTTGAGATGCACATGTAGTTCTTGTTGGTTTTTAATTTTGGATTTTTTCCCTCATTATTACTAAAGCAGTCGTTCATCTGTAGAAAGACCTTGATTTGGCCATTAAGTATTTATAATAATTATGTTAAAAGATTATAGCGTGTGCAGATGTACTTGCAATTAAATGTTGTTTTATTTCTCATATGCTCTTTCTTGAGATGCACGTGTAATTGTTGTTGGTTTTAAATTTTGGATTTTTTCCCTCATTATTACTAAAGCAGTCATTCATCTGTAGAAAGATCTTGATTTGGTCATTAAGTATTTATAATTATGTTAAAAGATTATAGCATGTGCAGATGTACTTTCAGTTGCATGGTCTGTTGGCCCACTAAACCCTTGTTACCTAATGCTCCATATTATTGATTAATTCATGTATTAAATACACACTTTTCAATAAAAGTTTAATTTTTGTTTAAATAATGTCTCGCTAACAATACATGTCTTGTTCAATAAAATGAATTAAATATGCATTTTTTTTAAAGAAAAAGTAGACTTGCTACCACGATTCATTTACAATCGGGAAACAAGTCAATTATTACAAAAAGAAATGCATTAAATGCATAATATGTATTTTGATGTTATAACATCATTGGGAGGTCATGGATTTGATTTAATGTTGGTTATTTTGCATGTCATATGTTATTTTCTATTTTGTAAATTTTTAGTATTCAAACGTTTTCCCAATTTTTCCCAAACTTGATCTGAATTATATTGAATTGTAATATTTTTGTCCATGTGTAATTATTTCCCAATACGCACTATATATGTTAACCTCACCATCTATGCTAAGTTCACATTGGTAAATCATTTGATGGATGTAAAATTAGATCCATCCCACGTTTAGGTATGTGTAAATTTGCATGACAGGAGTTTACCTCACTATGTGTCAACCATGGACCAATCATTTGATGGATGTAAAATTAGATCCATACCATATTTTAGGTAGCCGTCTTGTGGTCAAGTATGTATTTATTCTGGCCAGCCTTTCCAAGCTCGTTACGCATTGATCAAAATTACTAAATTTTTTAATTCTACGGAGCACTATCACTTGATCTGAGTGACATCTTGGAAATCCGTGTAATATCATCTCTCTGTTCCTTTTTTCAGGATAAATATATGCAGAATAGATTGGTGAGACTGGTTTGTGTTTTCCTACAAAGTCTCATCCGGAATAAGATAATCAATGGTACGTATCCCTCTCTACATCCAAATTTCCCTTTCAGTGTAGATTTAGATTAAGAGATACTGTATATGTTAAACCAGCCATTTTATGGTTTGAGTGTTTTCTTTGCATATCAGTGCACGATAAGCAATCCGGTGGTGGGGCCTGAATTTGATTTTGGGGTAGTCAAACTTTTACCCTTCACCCATAAAAAGTACCAAGTAAAAAAATATATAAAATAAACAAGTTCAAATTCAAAATAACAAAAATTTATTGTTTTGTTAGAATGTCTAAAATAAATGACAGATATTATACAAAAAAAAATTATATGATAAACAATTATTGAAGTTAATCCCATGATTTTCCATAGTAGAAATCATCTATTATCGAAACTGGATCAATATTTATAATGGATTCTCTTTGTAGAATTATGCAATATGCAAGAAACATATCCTCCATCTTGATGCAAAGTTCTGTTTCAATAAGTTTCTTAACTGAAAAATTAAACTTTTTACCATGATTATAAGCAAGTTTATTAACCACACATAGCTCCGCCCCTGAAGCAAGCACGATATAGTACTTGCCAATTCAAGTGCCTGAGCAAATGTTGCCATATCATCGATGAGTGTTTGTGCAATGTATTTGGTAATGCTTATTCTTGTTATTATATATGATATGATACATACATGCAGTTCAAGACCTGTTCATCGAAGTTCAAGCTTTCTGCATTGAATTCTCGCGCATCAGGGAGGCGGCCGGTTTGTTCAGACTTCTCAAGACCTTAGAGTGATCCCTTCTCTCGATTCTCTTTTTTTTTTTATCCCTATATCTCCAGCCCTTGCATAGCAATTCCATGATATCGTTGTTGTGTTTTTTTTTTTTTTTTTTTTTAAGTTGATGCTCTTTCGCAGCTGATCTTATGCGTCACGTATATTTGTAGTTAAGACTTATAATAAAATTTTATCCCAGTGAATTAGATTAGTCTTTAACCCCATTTGATTCTCTAGATGTGATAGGTGTTTATTCTGATGTTTTTATTTAATTATTTGATCTTTGAGGATTAACCATGCATTGATTGGAGTTATCAATCATGTCTTGTTTTTTGATCAAGTACACATGGAAAAACTATAAATATTGTTGTGAATTTTATGACTTGATGATGATATAAAATCATGCTATTAATTTACAGTCTTAATTTGCAGCTTAATGGGGGGATTCCCCCAACAAGGTATATATATGCTAACTATGTGATTTTTCATTTTTCTCAATAAGTGGGTTCATACAATTAATAGGAGTATATACTTTCTTCTTTTTGAAAGTGTGCTTCATTATAGAAAGTGTACATTTCAGTGATGATACACTCAGGCCTCGTTTGGCTCTGCGTTTCGGTGGATTCTGAGATGAAAATCGGGTTTTTACTTCCGCCCACTGTATATCCATGCTATTTCAAGCCAAAAAATTCTCCGCCTTTAAAAAAGCTCTTGAAACAATGTTTCTCAAAGGCTTTCAACCTCGGTGTTTAGGGATATGAGATATGAAAAAAAAAAGATGGGAAACATTGATACGACTCCCTGCAAAGTTAGCTAAACAAGGTGGAGGGCAAGTTTGAGTTTCCTACCCTGTTTGGATATGGAATGAGTCGTGGAATAATATGGAATAAAGCAGAATAGAGATTTTTTTGGTGTTTGGATGTATTGAATGCCTTGGGATAACTTACGTCAGAATAAACTAATATATGAATTCTAGCCAATCTTTAGAATTAAAGTTATTCCAGGTTATTTTATCTGAAAAATGTGAACTTATTGTTAAATCAACCTTCATCACTTTACATAAATAACTTATTAAATCAACTATCATTGTTTTTTTATTTTTTATAAACCCCTATCCATATTTGAATCACATTTTATTTGAACAATCAAAACTTTATTATTATGTTTTCTAATGAGAATAATTTAAAACACAATTAGACGCAATTATTTATTTCACTGTTATACTCATCTATGATAGTGTAAGTGTATACTCCAGAATAAGTTTTATTATGTATCTGAACATATGTTGTGACAGGTTTAGGACATAATATGACATTGTATGGGTGAATATTATATCTCATTATTTATGGCGAGCAAGAAATCTCATTTTTATTTTGTTAATGAAGTATATATTTTAATAAATAATAATAATATCTATGCATAAACAAATTAAGCTTATATTCTTTTATTAAAAAAATATTAATGCTAAAATAAACTATTATATGCCGAGTTAATAAAATCAGCAGGTGCACATCATACTATATAAATCAAATTGTGTATCATCAATAAATAAATCAAAACATATTTCTACCAACCTAAAAAAATAATTATTTATATTGTTACATCCACCTTTGCATCTACAAAAAAGAAAAAGAACAAAGAAAGACAATATCTTCACATGCATTTTAATACAACCATGTGAGGGTGAGCAAGGAAAAATTGCCAGGTTGTGCAGATGTGTTACAAGTCTGAGCAAAGGCTTTGTAGGTCTCTTCATCCACCATCAGTACTAAATTTGCCTTTCATTTATAAAATAAATAAGAGTGTTATGACATTTTTTTTTTCAACTCTAATTCCAGTATCATATGTTTTGTTAGTATTAACAGTCACATTAACGAGATACATGTTTTGATAGAATTTTTTTATACTTTTCATGCAATTTATTGGAATGTAAAAGCATGTATCTCATAAAATAAAATAGGGTATACTATTTAAAAAAAAAAAAAATCAAAACAATGTGGATTAGAATTGGGGGTGAAAAAAGGGTTGTACGTAAAATTAATATGGATAATGTTAAGTCCAATTCCAGGTACAACCACCTTGCAAACATGTTTTGAATTTTTTTTACATGTGTCCACATATATTTTCATAAAATAAGGTACACATTCGAATGCATCGTATGAACCTATTTGTAGAAAAAAGTGAAAAAAGAAGAAAATGTTATGCACAATTTTATTCAGCCCAATTTTCAATTCATGCATGTTTTGATTTTTTTTTAAAAAAAAAATTATATGCATTATCTAACTAGGTATATGCTATAATAATTTAAAAAAAATGGAAGCGTATGCTTCAATAAATTGAATGGATTCATTTATAGAAAATATTAAAAAAATTAACAATATATATATCTCATTAATGTGCATATATAGCGTTAATGAGATATGTGAGACTAGAATTAAGGTTCTAAACGGGACTTTGTGTAACAGAGCTTATCTGTGTATAACATTGTCTCCAATGAATTAATAAATCAAATGAAATCTTAATATATATTCAAAACCACAACAATGTGAGAGACAGTCCCCTTCTAGCAGACCATAGGGTTTATTCCTTCAATAATAGATGTTCACATGTGGTCCTATTTCACAAGGTCCAATCAGTGTGCTATGTGTGCATTTGTGGAACATGAGTATGATTCAAAAATAAACATAATTCTTCACTTATTCTAGTCTTGGAATCTAAAGCTTTATTTGCTTGATTGGAGGAGCATAAAATGACAATTTTTTTTAAAGATTTCCTGACCAAGGTCAGTCCTGAGAGGAAGCAAACTACAGTCATTCAAGAAATTTTAAAATAGACAATATACATCACACACACAAAAAAAAATAAAAATTAACAAGTAGCAACACAAATTGTAACAAAAAATCATTTGGTGCAACCTTTCAATAACTGCATGATCTAATAATCAACTAGTACAAACGTACATGTACATGAATGCAGACACAACTCTAAATTTAAAAAGTTCAGATTATTATATCATGCTTGGTCGGATTTATTGTTTAGAATAATCAAAATTCCAATCATGTCTAGACATGTTTCCATCAACAAAATAATGAAAACCACAAGTGGGCGTATAAAGATCAACAGACTGTATATGCTTCAACAAAACAAACACAACAACAACATGAAACCATACCACTCAGTAGTCCGGACCCTCTCTTCAAAACTCTCAACAAGGCTCCTCTCCTCCACCCCGGTCTCGCCGTGGCCGGTCCGCACCGCCTTCGAAGAGTGGTTCGAATCCGAACTCGACTACCTGACCCTCCTCCAACCAGAAGATTTGAGGGGACCTGGATTCAAATCTTGGTACCAGCTAATATGGGAAGATTTGACCAGAACCAAACATGACACTCACGCGCGTGCAAGCCACCTCGCACGCGCTCTAGATGTGGCGGTCATTGCGCACAAGAAGGTGGAGATCGATGCCATCTCCGCCTCGGACCACCTCGATGAAGTCGCAGACCTGCTCGACGCGTGCAACGCGTTGCGCGAGAGGCTCGACGCGATCAAACGGCGTGCGTTCTCCGCGTCAGTTTCCGCGCACCGCCTCGGAGGGGAGCGCGTCCCGTGCGGGGCCGTCTCCGCGCGCGCGCGCGCGGAGTTGGACGACGCGGTGGGGCGGCGCGCGCACGCGCGGCTCGCGCGCGCGACGCGCAAGAGGGGGGTGGCGCGATGCGAGGGCGATGCGGGTGGGGCGTTGGGCGCGTCCCTCGCGTTCGGTTCGTACGTTTGCGAGGCGGTCTCGATCGCCTTGTCGCCCGAGCCAAGGTGGCGCGAGAGGCGGAGAACGAAAGGCGATGGCAGCGGCGCGGTGTTGGAGGAGTTGCGGGTGATGGTTCGCGATGCGCGGAGGTTGCGCGAGGCTGTGGCGGGGGGTGCTGGGGAGGCGGAGGTGGGCGCGCTGAGGAGGAGCGCGGATGAGTTGGGAAGAGTTGTGAGGGTGCTTGAAATGAAGGTGGATGAGTTGTATAGGGTGTTGGTTGAAGTGAGAATGGGAATGTTGGATGTGATTAGTAGAGTTAGAAGGGGCTAATGAAAATTAATGAGTGCAACTTCAACTTACAATTTTGGTGGTTTAATAGAGATTTTGTACTGCATGATTTTATGGGAAAATGTTACTCATTATTCCTGTGTGTGGTTTATAATACATGTTTCCACAAAAAAATGAAATCTATCTGTTATATTAACCGAAATTGTTTAAGTTTTCAAGTATGTTCCTAATTTATAAGGCATATTTTCATTTTCAATTTTATCTTTAATTATATATGAACTTTTAATTTTGAGAAAAATCTAAATAATCCCTTGTAAACTGCCTGAAATCCGTCTAAACCCCCTGAAAATACCTATGTAAATCCAAATAACCCCATGAGTTAAACTTCCGTTGACAAATGAGGAATATTGTACGAATATTCCGTTTGGTTAACCATGGCTAATAACACTGCATATTAAAAATCCCTTACAATTGGTTAATAACGCTTTTTTCCCTCCAAATAGATTATAAAATCTTATCCGGAGAGATAAAATTATCATAAACAAAGGATTTTCTACATGTTTAATTTCATACATTGTAGGGTTTTTTTTGGTATAATAGGTTTTCAGCCAGGGTTAATCAAACAGAATATTCTTCATCTGTCAATGAAAATTTAACTCAGTGGTTTATTTTGCTTTACATAGGTGTTTTGAAGGAATTATATGGACTTTAGAAAAAATCAGAAGATTATATGAATTTCGAATAGCTTACAGGGGGTTATATAGATTTTCCCTTTTAATTTTATATTAAGAGTAAGAATTGAAAAAAAAAACACATTTTTAATATTTTAAAAGATAATACGAGACTTTCATCATATCTATCTTTTTAATATATATCTATCTATATTAATAATATATCAAATGAATGATAGTGATCGTGTCATATTATCATTTTTTTTATTAGATTTTTCACCCCCTCAACTTTTCAAAATTGTGAACCCACCACCCTCACAATAAAATGATGGTATCATATTAAAAAACCCACCCCC
Organism: Acorus gramineus; assembly: GCA_030737835.1. Taxonomy (NCBI): domain Eukaryota; kingdom Viridiplantae; phylum Streptophyta; class Magnoliopsida; order Acorales; family Acoraceae; genus Acorus; species Acorus gramineus. The sequence goes on along the minus strand of CM060853.1, from coordinate 8,791,892 downwards.
TATCATTTCTAAAACCCCCTTCTCTCCTCCATCTCTCCGTTTGAGCTCTTCCATTCAATGGCCGAGGAGAACCACTACCACCACATCTTCTAAGTTCTAACACCTTCAATAGCCTGAGGAGAACCCCCACCACCGTCAAACAGTCGCCTTCCGTCGCGGCGGATCTCCTCGAGATCTCCATCGACTCCTGTCGCGGTCTCACCGACGCGGTGCTCTCCATTGCTGTCGCCCGCTACAAGCGCCTCCGTTGCCTTCAGATCGGGCCGGAGCACAATGAACACGTCACTCCGACGCCAACTCTTCCAAGTGATGAAACGAAGACGCGTTAAGGGTCGTTAAAGGTGTGGGTTCCTTCCTATAAAAAAATATAGTTTTGATTTTTTTAAAGAGGTTGATTGAATAACTGATTGGTTCAAAATAAAAGCCCCCTTCTTTTTTTTAACCGAAATTGTTTAAGTTTTCAAGTATGTTCCTAATTTATGAGTAATATTTTCATTTTCAATTTTATCTTTAATTATATATGAACTTTTAATTTTGAGAAAAATCCAAATAACCGCCTGTAAACTGCCTGAAATCCGTCTAAACCCCCTGAAAATATCTATGTAAATCTAAATAACCTCATGAGTTAAACTTCCGTTGACAAATGAGGAATATGGTACGAAAATTCCGTTTGGTTAACCATGGCTAATAACACTGCATATTAAAAATCCCTTACAATTGGTTAATAACGTTTTTTTCCCTCCAAATAGATTATAAAATCTTATCCAGAGAGATAAAATTATCATAAACAAAGGATTTTCTACATGTTTAATTTCACACATTGTAGAGTTTTTTTTTGGTATAATAGGTTTTCAGCCAGGGTTAATCAAACAGAATATTCTTCATTTGTCAATGAAAATTTAACTCAGTGGTTTATTTTGCTTTACATAGGTGTTTTGAAGGAATTATATGGACTTTAAGAAAAGTCAGAAGGTTATATGAATTTCGGATAGCTTACAGGGGGTTATATGGATTTGCCCTTTTAATTTTATATTAAGAGTAAGAATTGAAAAAAAAAACACATTTTTAATATTTTAAAAGATAATATGAGAATTTCATCGTATCTATCTATATTAATAATACATTGAATGAATGATAGTAATCGTGTCATATTATTATTTTTTTTATTAGATTTTTCACCCCCTCAACTTTTCTAACCCGCCCCATTATCTACCCACCCCTTCAGATTTTTCAAAATTGTGAACCCACCCTCACAATAAAATGATGGCATCATATCCAGAAACCCACCCCTATCATGTCTAAAACCCCCTTCTCTCCTCCATCTCTCCGTTTGAGCTCTTCCATTCAATGGTCGAGGAGAACCACTACCACCACATCTTCTAAGTTCTAACACCTTCAATAGCCTGAGGAGAACCCCCACCACCGTCAGACAGTCGCCTTCCGTCGCGGCGGATCTCCTCGAGATCTCCATCGACTCCTGTCGCGGTCTCACCGACGCGGTGCTCTCCATTGCTGTCGCCCGCTACAAGCGCCTCCGTTGCCTTCAGATCGGGCCGGAGCACAATGAACACGTCACTCCGACGCCATCCGCTCTGTGACCCTCTGCTGCCCCAACCTCCGACTCTTCCAAGTGATGAAAGGAAGACGCGTTAAGGGTCGTTGAAGGGGTGGGTTCCTTCCTATAAAAAAATATAGTTTTCATTTTTTAAAGAGGTTGATTGAATAACTGATTGGTTCGAAATAAAAGCCCCCTTCTTTTTTTCTTGGGTCTATATAGACTCGGAGAGTCATTCCTGTCACAACAATCTCCTGTGATCAAAGTAAGAATCCAATTATGAATGAAAAACCCCAAAGACAAAAAAGAATATTATATTTTTAGCTGATTATATAATAAGATAAAAAGCATCTTTTTCATTCACGTGTTACACAGTGTTTGGTTTGGTATCAATCTACATAGCTCTTTTTTATATCGATCCGAAAAAATATGACAGTGATCGTGTCATATTATCAGTTTTTCTTATTATTTTTAAAAATCATATAATGTTATATAAAAACTCATTAATAAATATTATTAATCAATTTATATAAAAATTATATCATTGAAAAGATTTTATTAAGACTTTTAAAAAGACTCTAATAATAAATGGTTTTAAAGTTATTTTTAAATTAATAATTTTTAAATTAAATAAATAAAATAATTCTTGAATAATCAAATGTATGAGGATTTATTTAAAATCAATTCTAAAATAATTTAACATTAGTCTCAGTTTGAAGGACTCGATGAGATCTTTTCAATTATAGTACTTATTAAAAATGGATTAACAAATTTAAATAAACATTCAGTTGAATTAATTAGTGTATAAAGTAAAAAATAAAAAAAAATGATTTGGAGATACTCTTCAAATTTGGAAGGTCAAATCCAAATCCCCAATTTTGTAGGTAGATATGGAGTGTGGTTGGAAGTTGCTCTTATTACAATGCAGCCCACAAGAAGTATCCCCTGAAAGTAAAACAGGTCCGGATCATTTAAGAGAGTTCATCATACACAAGTATCTTATACTAATGGAAAATGTTACACTCTGGCTTATTCTAAGTCAGTTTCTCAGACACCACGTAGGATCCAACGTGGCGAGACCAACTGATGTGGATTTGTTTTCATTTTTCTTTGGCCGGCCCAGATGGGTTTTTCAAATTTTAAATTTCAAAATTCCTCGATAAGAGCCCTTGACACTGCATTAAATGATTGTCTGATTATTTTAAATAAAATAATCTTCACTTTTGAATATTTATCCCCTCAAAAAGGAGCACTGACATGAATTTGACTGGTTAAGTGGATGTTTCTAAACATACACCTTTTTTCAAAAAAGCAGTGAATGCTCTTACTCCACAGGTATATACCTCGATTATGTGGTATATACTGTGCAACACAAATATATCTGGCATGACTATCGAGGACAAGCTTACTTGAGATCTGATAAAAAGCTTTCAAAATCTTTTATTACAACTTCTTTTTCTCTCATCTTTCGTCCCACAAAACTCACATGCCCTCTCTCTTTGACTAACCCTTTCGTTTTCCACAAAATGAAAACTCTATCCCTCTCTCTCTCTCTTCCCTTCACCTCTCTCACTGACCCTCTCTAATCTCATCGATATGGTTTACCATCAGTGTCTTTAAGTGTGATATTTCTGCTGTGTCTTCACCATCTTTGAAGCATGGAACTTCTGCATCTTCATCATCATATTTTTTTCGATTGTTGTTTCCTTTTTTTCTTTTGTTAACATATGATTTCATAAATCATTTTTCACAGATATTCTTTATTTCCTTATTTTCTTTTGGTAGCATATGAGGATTTCAAAATGATATTTTTCACAAAGATTCTTATTTTTTGTATTTTCTTTTATTAGCATATGGTTTCAGAAATTATTTTTCACGGAGATTCTTTGTTTCTTTATTTTCTTTTGATAGCATATGGTTTCATAAATGGGCTGAGAAGAGTAAAGCATCAAAAGGGGCTGCAGGGACCAAAGTCCCGAAAGTGAAACTTGTGATTGCATCGACATGATGAACCAAATAGTTCCTCATGTACGACTCTCTTCGCAAGAAGGAGCATAATACCTGGGTAGAGAGGACTATCGAGTTATTGTAAAAGACAGTGCCAAAGGAAGCAAAGGGGTGGCCCCATGTTATTGATGTCCCTGCTCTGCACCAGTTCGATAAGCAAGAATGTAATGTCTTCCTCTATCATTGGATTGCTTACAGGATGTTTGATATTCGTTTCCATTTTTGTATCAAGGATGATATGTTTTATATGCGTGCTATGATTACCGTTGGATTTATGGGTGATGAATTTTATAAAATCTGAACAAGTAAATGGTACAGTTTTGGTTGATGTTTATTCAGTCATGTTTTAGTTGTCATATACGTGATAATTTTTTGTTGTGTGGTGTGATTATTTTGTTTAATAATTATTGTGTAATGTGATTGTTGGTTATGTTATATACTTCGTGGGATAAAGTATATGCTTTGTTAAATTACGTATATGCCTATGATGCCTAGGTAGGTACGTTAGCATAGGTTATATAAGTAGCGCAATGAAGAAATGTCTATGCCAGGTTGGAAACAATAAGTTAACTTTTAATAAATAACCAAATTGTTCAATTCTACATTTATGATGTCATCCATATGTCAAATTCCTCGTCTAGCTGGTGTGGTTGTGATTCCAATCACTTCAAATGCTTATAAACCTATCGGGGTATATATTCAACTAAACATTGTATATGTTATTAAAAACTTGTTAAATACTTATTCATGTTTAATACAAATAAACACGTTCATAACGTAAAACATCACCTTACATAACTTGAAGAAATGTCCACACTAGATTGAAAACAACAAGTCAACTTCTTATAAATAACCATATTGTTCACTTCTACATTTGTGATGTCATCCATATGTCAGATTCCTCATCTAGTTGGTATGGTTATAATCTCAATCACTTCAAATGTTTATGAACCTATCGAGATATATGCTCAATTAAACATTTGTATTCTCTTAAATCAAATAGCGTCACCCTCTCCTCCACCACCAACATCTCCGTCCCGTCCAACTGGTTCTCCATCTCCTAAATCAGTCGCCTACCCATTCACCTACAACAAATAAACGCATCATTAACACCGATAATTTCACTCACGCATTTCATCAAACAGGCTGTGATCACCATTTGCAACAAGAGCTCATCGATGGATAGTACTCTGATGACGCTCAATGTCGTCGAATCGGACTGTGAGATTGAAGAGATCTGAGATTTCATGTCAACGAGCGTCGAAACGAACGGCGATGAGGGCAACGGGGTCGAGCTCCTTGTGGTACCTCTCTATCACCCCCTTCAATGGTTGGTCTGTGATGATTGTCATTAAAGAGAGAGATAGAGAGAGAAGAAACAAAAACAATAAATGAAAATAAAAAAGGATAACAATTAAAATGTTAAAAAACAGGGTACAACTAAAACAAAAAAACAATTTGTGAGAATAAAATTTTTTATGAGCAATTTTCATGAATTGACATGACATTTTTTTTTAAAAAATTCCACATGGATAATCCTATGTGGGGTCTGAAAAAATATTAGTGATGTAAACTGTGTAGCACTACTCTATACTAATTGAATTATTGTAACCTCCAAGATTTTTTAAACAATGATTAAACCTTTTGGACATGGTTTGCTTATCATGTTTTGAACCTCTCGGCTCAAGCTTCATAAAAACGAGTTATATCCTTTTGGATTGGTTCATAAGCCTTTTTTCACTTCCTGATTCTACTCCATTTATATTAAATGTCGGATTAAATAGCCCTTAGGACCTTTCCTCGCTAGATCTGAATGATAATAATATGAGAATACAGATTCTTCTAAACATAAATTGTGCCATTCTCTATTTTATTTTACATTCATATTATTATGAGACCATGTACACATGAACAATCAAAATAGAGAGCAACTAAAGCTACCCACTGAGTGAGAACCCTGCCCCAGAGAAAAACAAAACAAAGAGGTTCTCAAGAAAAAAAGAAGAGGGAAAGAAGGAAATAAAGGGAGAAAAAAGGAGGGGTTTGGGAGGGAGGTGTAGAGCGTCGGCAGGCGGCGACTCCCCCTACCCCTACGACCGCACCTTCCGCCATCACCACCCCCCCCCCCCCCAAATCGTTGCCACATCCTCCCCTTACCTCCACCACCCTCCACCCACCCAACCTCAACCACCCCTCTAGCTTTCTTTTTTTTTTTTTTTTTTTGTTGAACGTAGAAACCCCCACCACATAAAAGACAAAAATAAAAAGTGGAATTCCATGTTTAAGGGGTTTACTTCACCGTAACATCCAAATAAACCCCCCAAATAGATTTGTTTTTCGTTAAAATTCTAGTAACATAGTATCATTATCGCCCCAATTTGGTATATTAAATGGTGTTAAAATGAGATAAAATAATAATGAAACCCTCACACTTATATTAGAAAAGGACTAAAATCATTTATATAATAGTACATAACAGTGTTACACAAGTAACACACTATCAAATTAATATCATAACCAACAATAACAAACTGATATATAATCTAACACCTTCAACACCCCCTTCAAAACCCTGAAAGATAATACCCTTAAAGTTTACACAAAAGTGATAAAGACTAAAATCATAACAAACTAATATGTAATTTAACACCTTTAACACTCCTTCCAAACTCTGAATGGTAGTTATAGAACTGCAACTCAAGCGAGTTGAGTTCGAGTTGACCCCAACTTGAACCCAACCTGAATTCTAAACTACTCAACCATAACCCGATCCAACTTAACCCAAATCCAACTAACCCAAATCCAACTTAACCCAAATCCAACTAACCCAAATCCAACTCAATTTTATAACATGTACAAATTAAATAAATCAACCCGACCAAATTTATAAAATTAATTAAGTTTATCTAAAATTTAAACCACAAAATACCAAATCAAAACCAACTAAAAAACACTCAAGTAGTTATCTAATCCAAATCCCATCCTGGTTATCCAGAAATTTTTTAGGACAATTGAGGAAGGAAAAACACAGGGAGAACAGATGAGAGAGGCAGAGGAAGGGGTTATACAAACCGAGGGGAGGAGAGCGTGGCACAAGAAAAAAGGAAAGGTGACAAAGGGTAGAGGGTGGAGGCAAAGAAGAGATGTCCAGGAGGGGTTTGGGCACCACCCTCTCCTTGCTAGCTTTCCCTCGTCACCCTGTCTATAGCCTCTCATTCTCTCCCCCCCTCCCTTCTCTGATCTCCTATGGTATCCACCAACCACCCTCCACCCCATCCCAAACGTTGGTCACCACCACCCTTAACCTGCTTTCATCCCTCCCACTGCTCCTCATCTATTGTCCACACCAACTAAAAAAATGACGTTTGAGTTAGTGGGGTAATAATAACATGAGTGCTGTGTTTTTGATCGATGAGGTTAAAATTTAATTTTTCTCCACGAGACAACAAATTATTTCATATTAATAAAATATATAATAATAAAAATATTACTTGCACTAAAAAATGGTGTTTGTCAATTTTCTTTCATTTACTTTTCTCTTTTAATTTATTTAATGATAAAATTAAAAAATTCACCTCCCCATAAAAAACCTCTTAAAAAAAAAAAGATTTCTGGTTATGTTTTCTAATGTCTACCAACGTTGAACACATGATTTGAAGATTCAAATAAAAAACACATACCATTGGCATAGAGATCTGCTTAGTCAAAAACTCAAGAACCATATTAGAAAGCAAGTCAGATATTGAACAGCAATCATTGAGAATTTCAAACGAATGGTTGCACACTGTTGGATCTATTTGATAAATGATGGTAAAATATAACCTGAAGGTTGATAGGGGCAGGATAAATAATCATCACATTAGAGAATGTATTTCCAAAGACAAACCAAGAAAGAAAAAATGGATCCGTGGTAGTGAACAGCATGACCCACTACCAATAGATGTGGATCTTCCGAGAAAGGCCACACCATTAAATGGAGAAAGTGCTCAGAAAAGGCAAACCAGACATATCAAGGAGCTGATCCATGTAATTGATGATACACACACACACGTGATTAGGTGAGGCCATGCAACAAGTGCCAACCACGCATATATATCCTTTATTGAGGTATGTGCGTCGACAAAGAAAACATATAACCCAGTAAGATACTAAGGTATATACTTCAATGCGTTGATACGCTTTCTTTATCGACACATATGCCCCTTTAAAGACGTATATACGTGGTTCACACCTGTCACATGAAAACCTAATCATCCACACACACACACATATATATTGAAAGATGGTAGATTGAAATTTTTTTTGGGGGGAGCATCAGTTCTCCAAGGTGAAAAAAACATCACAGAGTAATATCAGACGCAAATTACCCATTTTTTTCATGAGATTCCTCATGTGCTCCCCCAAATCAAATGATTTTTCCAAAACACAAACAACAAAACACAAAAACACTAACAAGTATAACATGAAACACACACACACACACATATTATGTGCATCATATACCATATGAGTCAAAAGTCATCTGGTTTAGAAAGAAAACTTATCACAAGTTCCCTACTTGGAGAATAATAAAATAAGTTCTCAGAAGCTTAAAGTTGGATTGGGTACGAAATCAAAACATGAGCAACCACCTTTCAATTTGAATTTTTCCATAACTGATAGAATTAGTATTCCCCAACGTGATAAGTCACACTAGACAGCATGGACAAGAATTAGAATTTCCAGGGTGAGGGTATGGATTTAGATTAGAGAATGACATCAGAGTAAAAAGTTTTAGAATTTGTCACTGTGACAGTTTAAGTGAAAGAAGGGCATGTCAAAAGATAAGGACAAGAAGTAAGAGATATACCAGTGCCATCAGCAGAAGGTATACCTGGAACAGAACCACTTTAGTAAGGACTTGCAATATATAGTAGTGCTATATTAGATATTCAATATTCAATTCCATCAACACAGAAATTTCTCAACATTTCAGAAACATTACTAATCAAGAGATATTAGATATTGACACTGATATTGTTTCACAATTGATTAAACCCAAAAGATACTATATTTTACATGGTATGGTCATCCGGATTCACAATATGGTCACACTAACTAGACTGCAAAGCCTACCTAGTAAGCATTCTTTTCATGAAACCGCATCCATGGCTAAGCAAAAGCTAACAAAGCATACGGACACTTAACACACAACTAATTGCAGTGACAACAACATTGCAATTAAGCTGCACATATTTTACAAGTAGAGTCGAACAGAGAATTATGATCTAGCAAACGATATTAGTAGGAAGGATAAGAAAGAGGACTTCTTGAGTCATAGCGATTAATTCCACTAAACATTGAACCATTTTCAAAATTCCTGGTGTGGGACCCATTCCTTACCAAAGCAGGTGTTGGTGCTGAAAATTTAAAAGAAAAAAAAAACTAAAAAAATTAGAACCCCAAAAATAGTGGAAAAAGAAAACTTCATACATTTTAGATCCTAATCAGAAAGTTACATCACCTTGCGAATAGTTAATTGGAGTTGACTGTTTGTGAGCTGAGAATCTGCACGACGTCATTGCCAAACCTGGCTCTTCGTACATCTGAGCATCTCTTACAGGCATGGACAGTGGCCTGGTGGGAAGCGGGTTCAGCTTTGGCGTTACTGGAGTGACTGTGTTTTGGGAAATCTTATCTTGGCCAGATTTCTGTTCAATTCCAAAAAGTACTAGCAAAAGGTGAATTTCGAGTTGAATGGGGGTAAATCCTACTAAAGAGCTCCACAAGGCAGGAAAGGAGGGGTCCTACGCTCGAAATCAAGACTACAAAGCCAACAGTATAGAATTTTGAACCCCCCTTACATTCCCGAATTGCAGAGTGATGTGAGTTGGACACAAAAAAGAAGAGGAAATGACAAACAAAAGACGCACCGCAAATTTTAATGTCTTGTTATGCAGACAGACGAGACCAGAAAATAACTTTATAGCATATTCTGCAATCTCCTCAGTTTCATATTCAGCAAAAGCATAGCCCTTATGACGATTTGTTTCCTTATCCCGAGGTATGTGGAGGTCTACTATTTGACCTACTTGAATAAGAATCTCATACAAGATTCTTTCTGTCACCTTTTCATCCAAATTACCTATGAGACATAAAATATAATCAATACCAAACAAATATAAGTGCAAATATAATTCAACGTAATATGAAGATATCAAACTAAAGTGAATCAGTAGAAAAAGAGCACACATACGGACTACACACCTACACAACCCCATGCGTGCACTACAAAAATCACCTATCCATAATACACCTTAGTACCTTACCTAACACCACTACACACAAACACACATACAATCAGCCCATCTACATGACCCCGTGCATGCACAATTGCACCACACCAACACTTTTATTTCATGCATGCAAAAACACAACAGAAAAACTCACAACACTCTCATCACGCGCTTTAAAACCCCCTTGGTGAAATGTCAGCCAACACCCACTCCAAAACTACTCCATCTATTCAGATTTCTCTTCTTTTTTTCATCAATTGCATGCAATACAAACAATGCATGGACACACGACCTAAAAAATTCAAAGGCATACCAGACAAAACAATTCAAAAGGAACAGAAAATCAAAGAAAAAAGAGAGAGATAGATCACCCTAATCAATGATCAATGTCTACCATATTTCAAAAAAAACATGATGATCACTGTCGACTTGCCGATGATCTGCTGATGACAAACCCAAACACACAATTTTTTATACAAAACAAATGAGGTTTAGATCTAGGCTAGATCCAAAGTTTTCTCTTCTCTCTCTTTTAAGGAGCAGAAAGGGTATCATAGAAACTCCCAAAAAAATTTACTTAAATATAAAAACCTAGGCTACTATAAAAATTAAAAACATAAACTCTCATAATCAAACCATATGATCATACAATTGGAATTAAAGAATTGAAACCAAGAAAAGTTTCCAATTTCAACAATATCTACCAATAATTCATATTCAAAATAGCACCAAATCAACGAGTAAATTTTAAAAATTTAATTAATCATGATTAAATCACAAATGAAACAATTATCAACAAAATACCATTAATCATACTATCAAAATATTAATAACACAAATATGCTATAGAATATATGTCATTCTTTAATAAAAGAAATATTAATAAATTATAATGCACAACTAAATATAACAAAGTTCAATCCCACACAGATATTGACTCACCCAAATACACCTATGAATCTAATTTAAACAGTCTATTAAGATCAAACAAATCCACAAACAATGATTTAACACAAATGGAAAACCTAAATCTCAACAAACCCAATTCAAATCTCATGAAGATCTCAACCAGGCTAAAGCCCACTGACCAAATAACAAATCCCCTCAAACAAAGCCCCAATCAACATATCTACCTCAATCGATCTCTCAAAAACCAAATATCAGAATTAAAAAAAAAAACCTCAACACAACTGAAACAGATCCAAATTAGTCATAACAGAACATATTGGAACCCTAAATCCCTGTGAAACCTGAACAAAATCGAACATATCCACACAAACCCTAAACCTAACCTAATTTAACACAACCAGATCCAATCAATCATAAATAGTACAACCAAACCCTCTAAAAATCACAAAAAATAATTAAAACCCCAAATCACTGTGAAACCTGAACCACTCATCCTGACCTCCCAGACTCAGACCACCACAACTAAATCTAAGCCGGATCTAACAAAAAAAAAGCATCTCAAACCACTCATCCTGACCTCCCAGACTCAGATCCACCACAAAAAAATCCATAAAAATGAGAAAGAACAGCAAAACCTACCGATGTAAACCGAGCAAGCCGGATTACGCGACATTGCAAGGAACCGCGAACGTCAAACGTTATCCAACCAAAAACAAAATCTCCCGAAAAGCTTCAGAAACCCTAACCCTAATCGAGCACGTGAAGCCTGAAAAGCAAAGTAGATTTCGGATTACGTTTGGACTCTATTTATAGGCGTTGATCACCGACATAAGCCGTCCTTGATTTTTTGGTTTTCATTTACGGCGTTAACGGCGCTCGTTTTGGACCGTTGGATGACTAACGCCGTTAGATTAGTTGAGATTGGATTCCAACCGCGCATTTTTTTATTTCGTTTCCTAAAATACCTCTGAATCGCGTTAAATAACAAGGGAAAAAGCCATATAATCTACCACTTTTCCTTAATTTTATATAACCCCTTAAAAAACCCATATAAATCCAAATAGCCGATTGAGTTTAATTTTTGTCAAAGGACAATGAATATCTGTTTAGTTAATCCTAGGTGTGGTAAACAAGCTGAATGAGCTGAGCCTTGACCTGATCAGGCTCAGCTCGGCTCGTGACCGAACTTAATTTCGTATTCAAGCTTGGCTCGTTCGGCTCGTGAAAAGCTTGGTTGAAGCACGGCTTGATTCGTTTGTTAAATGAGTCATGCAGAAGCTTGAACCAATGCTCAGCTTGGACTCATTTAGTTAAAAAAAAATCTTGTTTAGCATTTAAGAAGTCACATTTCATAAAATCACATCTTATACATGTAGAAATAACATAATCTCGAGCACAAGCTCTGCTTGGACACGGCTCGTTTACGAACTAAGTTTTAAAAAGTGTTTAAGCTCTGCTCATTTGTCTAAATAAATGAGCTTGAACGAGCTTTAACCTAGCCGAGCGAGCTACTCGACTAGTTTACAACCCCTAGTTAATCCTGACTGAAAACAAATTATACCAAAAAAACTCCTACATTGTATTAAAATACAAAAAATCATCTATAAACGATTATTTCACTCTTCACGATAGGGTTTATAACTCGGAGGGGTAAAACATTATAAGAGTTTTTTTTGGTAAGCTGTGTTTTTAACTAGGGTTAATCAAAAGTTACATATACGTTTTGAAGGGTTACTAGGACTTCACAAAAATGAGGGGGTTATATGGATTTCGGGTAATTTACAGGGGGTTAATTGACTTGTTCCCTAAATAAAGAAAATTTAAAAACAAAAAGGGGGTTCCTTTCGTTTCGAACACAAACGACGACTAAAAACGATTTTGTTTTCTTCTTCGATCGATGGATTTCAGATGCATGACTTCTCTGATCGCTTCTTCGTCTCAGCCGTCCGATGCGTCTTCAATAGTTCTTCGTCCATCTGATTTATCATCATCTCCCCGATCGACGCTGTGGTTTCGAGAACTTGGAACTAGGGTTTCTGGATAATTTTAAGGGGTAATATATATTGTTTTTTATATAGTTTTTTGAATTTTCGTGTTTAGAATCTGAAATTTGTATTTTTTAAATATCCTTTTTTGAATCTCGTAATTGGTTGTGTTTGTTGCAGCTTTGATTTATGGATTATAGATTATAACCTGCAGATTATAGATTTTAACTTTTTTAATAAGCAGTAGATGTGTTTCTTGTAACTGTGAAAAAGCAGCATATAAGAAACAGTGGATGTTTGCCAGAATAAGCTATAAAATATTTTTTTGTCCTGTAGTGTGTAATTTTTTTTAAAATACATTTTTAAGCTATGTAAGTAAAAAAAAAAAAAAAGTGATGTTTGTTTGTATATAAAGGGACACAATTGTTAATCCTGATGTAGGTTGAGGGTATTTGAGCTTAAGGGTCCATTTGGAAGTGTGTTTTGGGATGAGTTTCAGAATATAAACAAAACATATAAATTCATTTCCAAACATATAAATTCACTATCCCCCCGTTTGGATGGGGGGGAGGGGGGGTGTTAAGGGTGGTATAAGCTGGGATAAGAATGGATAGGGTAAAATGGTTGTTTGTTTACAGAGTATAACTTGGTATTACTATGCCACTATAAGAGAGTATAGCAATTCTAAGTAACCCGTGGGATAAACTTATGCTCAATTTATTTATTCCCGTGGAAGGTGGGACCCACCATCACATAACAAAAATCACATTAAATCACCTATCATCACCTCTTATATATCAATAGGGCTTGTATGTCAAATCAACTTTTTACACCTTATTCACATTTTACTCTTCATCAACCAAACAACCTCAACCTTTTTTATTACATTTTCCAATGAGAATAAAAAAAAACACAACCAAACAGAAAATCACTTATTTTATTGATAAAGTTATCAATGGGAATGGCAATCATAAAAATTGTCCATGTTTTACAAAATGCCGTTAAAAAATAGGGATAAAATTTGTTCTACCTTTTACCTAGAACAAAATATCCCCTCTTTTTCTCTCAAAATACAGACAATTGTCCATCTTTTATCCCTTTTTTTTTATGCCATATGGGATAACATTTGATTTAACCCAGTTATTTCCTTATTCTAACCCCTTATCCCAATGTCAAACCAGGCCTTAGACATTTTTTAGGAAGTTAAAGCACTCTTTACCCAACTTTTTTATTGTGGCATTCTAAAATTGTTTTTAGCTTAAATAATCTCCAATACAGAGCCAAGCAATTAAAATCCACTTGATTTCTTGTCAACCTCCCTTACATTCTTTCTAATTCTTCTAAAAATTTGACCTCGTTTGGTTTGCGGATAATATTTTCATGCATAAAATAGTTATATAGGAATGGAGGAGAATTTTTTGATCTTATGTTTGGTAGTTATTCTTTTGAATATATTTTTGTAATTTTCTTATTAGGATATAATTTTAGTTTTGTATGGTTAAGCAGGAATAAACTGTAACTACTTTTCACTGGTATAAGTGTATAACTATCAAGGTTTATTTTAACTTATTAGGGCATAACTATTACAATTTATTCACGCTAAACGAACTTGTTTTGTTTAGGATTAAGTCTATTCTTCCTTTATCCACCTTATTGTTCACGAAACACACCTGGGCATGAAAGATAAGAATGAGGGGGAATAGAAGTTAAAAACAAAATAAAAAAAATTTCATTTTATATGATTCCACAGGTGATGTCATGCCATTTATCTCTCTAGAAATGATAAGATCCCTAATGGGAAAGTGTTGTGTGGATCACACTTGGGTTTCAATGGTGTGTTTCTTGATGAACTGGTGCAAATTGATCCTCAATGCTGACTTATTCCATGAGAGGCTGAGAGCGTACTTTTCTTGTTGAATATGAGTGGGGCTAATTTTTTTTCCCCGTTTTCAATTTCTTTCACCCATGGTAGTTTTTCCAGTTAATAAATTTGGTGCACAACCCTTCATAATTTTTTTTAAAAGTAGACTTGTGGTCTTGGCTTCCTTAGTTCGCATCGTAGAATGTTAAGGTCTGCATCTCAGCTTTACACCATCTAAATCCTAATTTAAAGTTTTTCAATATTTTTGTTTAATTTTCATGAAACATTTCTAATGAGAGATGTTCTTTGAACCAGGTTAAGTTGAAAGTTTTGGGTTGTCACAAGATAAATATTACGCTCCACTGTTGGAAATCTGAAGGACAGCTCAGTGATCTTTTGTGTCTGTCTCATCAACTACTCCAAGTTAAAAAAATGCGAAGGACGCAAATTAGGTCCCCGGGTTGGGCCGCATTTGATCTGAAGCAAAAGCAACAACAAGACAGGAATACTGAACTCGATGATGATCCCTACCCGCCTATCTCAAACATTTCCTTATCAGACCAAGCCGGAAAGTTGACCAATCCACATGCATCATTGAGGACTTTCTCTTCCATTGTTCGACCTTGTAATGGCTTTTCTTCTATTTTGGATGCCTCAAGAAATGATATTATAAGTAATAGTCGTAATAAGAATACTACCAGCCAGAGTACTGCTGTTTCCGATGCCATTCCACTTCTTGAAAAGCTACAAAAGATACACAGTTGGGCTGATGAGAGTTTGATTCAAGATATCTTAGTAGCAGTCAATAATGACGAGGGCCAGGCTTCTGACCTCTTGGAAGCAATGGTTTCATCCACCTCAAAAGAAATGTCAACAGTTCATTCAGAGCCATTTTTTAGCTTAGAAAATAATTCTTTCAATGTGAATAATGAACACAAAGAGGAATGCATTTCATCAGAGGATAATGTATTTAACAATGATCAAGGAGAGCTATCAGGGATCTTCTTTTCTGTACCTGTAGAACCTGAATGGGAAGAGGATGATGTTTATTTAAGCCATCGTAAAGATGCATTAAAGATGATGAGGTATGCCGCTACAATCTGTTTGACTATTATCTTGTTTAATCATTTTTAAATATGAGCGGTTGTGCTATTATCTTGCTAATGTAATTCACATTAAGAGCACCATGAGATAATTTATGTAATTCACATTAAGAGTGCTATTAGGCATAAACAAAGAATCAGAACAAGTTTTAAGAAACTTGGTAGTATGATGTCGTTTCTAAAGATGAACTGTAAACACTCATACAATAGCCTTTCATTCTTTATGACTGTTTCTTTTCTTTCTATCTTTTTCCCTTCAAACAGGTCTGCATCACAACATTCACGGGCTGCTAGTAACGCATTTCTCAGAGGTGATCACATTTCTGCCAAACAATTATCACTTAGGGCCAATGAGGAAAGGTTGGCTGCTGAAAAGCTAAATGCAAGGGCGGCCAAGGAAATATTGCTTATCAAGAACAGCAATAATGATGTATGGAAGTTAGATTTGCATGGTCTTCATGCCTCTGAAGCAGTGAATGCGTTAAAGGAACATCTAGAAAGTATTGAATCCCAGGCGGTGGTGAATCATTCAGCGTCGACTGACACGATGGCCAATGTAGGGGCAGGGTTTGCAGGTCCTCTTTTGATGGAGTCTTCTGGCTACTTGGGTGTGGAGACCCAGGTAGACAAACTTCATTTTGCACTACGACAGAGAGAGACAGTGCTTCAAGTTATAACAGGTACTGTATTAACACACAGGAATATACAAATTCTCTTGTCCATTGGATACACATGCCTACATGTAATGATCCACAATGTTGAACACACATCATGTTTACAAATAATACATTGGGATGATTACATATGGTGAGGTTCACTTGTTGTAAACATGTAATTTAATTGAGCTGGAATTGCATTAGAAAACAGCCGATCCATGTAAAGCTTTTATTTTTTTGTTTTTTGGATCTCTTTTCAATTGTGGCACCATCTACATTTTTTAATCTATACATGGACCTGATATCCTGAGCCAATACAGAAACCATTGCCCATGTAGATTGAAACGTTCATACATTATACTTTGATGTAAATGCATAATTAGCCTTTTATTCTAAATTCATCCTTTCCATATTTCTTTACCTTGTTTTCTTCATCTTCTTTTCTAATTGGACATTGTCCATTAAAATTTTAACATAATGACATTTTTTTTTATAGAATACAAGGCCTCATCTAAAGGAAACGAGGGATCTCCAAAACAAGTAATGAAATATAAAAATAAAAGTATAAAAAATACACATTTGCTTACCCCATCCCATTATGCAGTACCCGAAAAAATTATTTGTACTTTATTCGAACTTCTCCCTCACCACATATGCTATGATCCCGACCCCCAAAATGTATGTTTCCCAATCTTATAGGAGGTAAATGATGTGTGCCAGTGTTTTCTCTCAATATTCTGTTCGACTTTGGAAGATTACTTCATTGCACATAAGCCAAAGTCTCCAACACAATGTGGTATATTATCATGGTAAAGTTAGACAGCCTGTGTTCCAATTCTGGAACAAGGCACTATAAGTCTTCTTAAATAAATCAATGTTAAGGATAGGCAGTTTATGATGTATTAGATGCTAGATTTTATTGATTCCAAATCCCGTTCAGCTCCAGTGATGCAAATCATGCAGTCGGTTGCACTATTAATGCCCATGAAATTTAAGGTATTCCTTGTATAATCTGATGCCCCATAAACTCTACTGTTTGTTATATCAATTACTTTTTTCATGGATTGTTGGTACATGTTTGCACTTTGTCATATTTTGATCCGACTTCAGTTCACATGCTTCATAAATATTTGCCCCACTACTTCATTAAATCATGGATGTACTGACCAATACTCACCTAAGCCATATGTTTATATAGGAACTGGTAATCATAGCCGAGGACAAGCATCACTTCCCATAGCAGTAAGAAGTTTTCTCATCGAGAATGGGTAAGTAATACTTTAGCTATATTTTCTTTCTTGAGTCTGTACATTGTGGAACTCTTTCATCTTTTGAACCTCCTGAGTCATGACGCTACTCGTATCCAAGAATTAATTAGCTCTTTAAATAAATACCACCCAAATGGATGTGCCTGAAATCTGACACCCAAAAGGACAATTATACAGATATAATACATCTATCTTTAAATTTATTTTAATGTAGTGTGACAAAGCTATCCTTTGAAAGGCAGTGTCTGAAGAATTTCGTATGTGCTTATTGAATTGACTAGATAAAATATAGAGAGCAGATGATTCTGAAATTTTATACAGAAATAAGAAAGAGAAAGAAATGTTCGTGATTTCCCACATCAGTAGTGGATAGGTGTGCAATATGGGTGAGTTGGACCGACCGATTACAACTTTTGGATAAGTGCAAGTTGGGGTTTTAGCAGCCAGGTTCACTCGAATTTAAATTTGAGAAAACCAATCATCACACTTATCCCCTTGCCAAAGTAGCCCTTTGAGTTTGAGGATCGAGTTGGATTGGGTTTGCACTGGCCTCGTTCACCTTCGGGTTGGTTTGGGTTAGCATTGTTCACCTTCAGAATGGATTTGGGTTGACCTCCAATCCAACCTGCGGCCTTGATTGTGGAAAATGAACATTCCATGAAATATCAAACCACCTCTAAAATTCTAATAGGACCCTTCTCTGTTTTTCAGGTATCGTTTCGATGATGGAAGACCAGGTGTGATTGCTGTTCGACCAAAGTTCCGCAAATGATGACGTTGGTTGAGGATTGTTCATAGTGAATCTTCTTTTATGTACATTTAATCTCACTCTGGAGACTTACTGGAAGTTCAAATTAAGGATCCTTGTATTGCTTCTTTGTGACTCTTTTTAAGTGCCGACCAGGTGTTATTTATGAAATCATGACATATTGTATTGCTATATTGTTATTTATCTTAGTACTCCACTGATGTACATATGAAATCATAACATATTGTCTGTGGGCTATATAACAATGAACTTAACGGTATACAAACAAAAAGATCCGAAAATAGTACATAATGAGTTGTGAAGACTTAAAAATAAGTTCAGATAATTCAAAAACCTAAGCATTTTTAAAAGTCTCCCTAAGCCTCTTTACATCTCATTACATCTTCAAAAGTCTTCTTAAGTTATATTTATTCCCTACATTATAAATGATTGTATGCCCCCCTTTCTTTTTCATTTTTTAAGCTAAATGAGTTTTAAGCAAATTATTTATGATTTTTAATAATTTTTATTTTATTTTTTAAAATGATCTTTATTTTGATAAATTATATAATGTAATTTTAGATAAATTAATTATTTAAAATGCAAATAAAATAAGAATGATGAAGTTTTAGAAAAACCTTACACAATTTTTATTCATCATAACATGAATTTAATACAAATTTTTTATTGGATTTTCTATTTTATTAAATAATTAATCACAATTTTTATGAATAAAAAAACTCTCGATCTAATCAACCAATGCATGTTCATAAAAATTACCGGTTCAATTGATGGGTTAATTGAGTTTTTTCTGATTTTTTTATATCACGAGTTTTAAAAGATAAATAGAATTGAAATTCAAAGCGGTGAAAGTTTAACCGATTCAACCCACCTGGGTAAAAAGTAGATATTACACGTGTATCAGTGATCGAACGTTCGAAAACAGAAGATCTTTATAAAACGAACGGCGCGGATGAAATGAAGCCCCAAAAACCCCAAATCAGCGTGAGCGGGAGAGAGAGAGAGAGACGAATGGCGTCGGTTGTGAAAGCGGCGGGAGCGTCAGAGAAGGTGATGGCGGGAGCGGCGAAGACGGTTATGATAACCGGCGTGAGCAGGGGCTTAGGGAGGGCTCTCGCTATGGAGATGGCGAGGCGCGGTCACTCCGTCGTGGGGTGCGCGCGGTCTCAGGAGACTCTCGATTGCATCCTTAACGAGCTCTCCGGAGGGCCCTCCCACCACTTCGTCACCGCCCTCGACGTCGTACGTGCAAATCTCTCTCTCTCTCTCTCTCTCTCTCACTGTGTGTGTGTGTGTGTGTTTTGGGTTTCTTGAATTCTTGTATTTGATTTTTTAACGGTGTGTTTTGGGATCTGTGTGTGTGTGGGTGTTGGGTTTCTTGAATTCTTGTATTTGATTTTTTAATGGTGTGTTTTGGGATCTCTCTCTCTCTCTCGTTCTCATATTTGAGTTTACAATGGTGTACTGTCTCTCTCTCTCTCTCTCTCTCTCTCCCCTTATATTTGATTTTACAATGGTGTGTTTTTGGATTATCTTTTAATGGTCTCTCTCTCCATATTTGTGTGAATTGGTTTATTGTAATTGATCTTTCAATGGTTTGTTTAAATCTCTCTCTATCTGTGTGTGTGTGTGGTTTATTGGAATTGATTTTTCAATGGTTTGTTTTGGGATTATCTTTTAATGGATGTGTTTGGAATGTAATGGTTTTCGGTCTGGTTTTCGTAATTGTTGGTGTTATTGTTTGAATGATGGGTTTTCTTTTATTCTGTTTTCTCTCAATGTGTTTTTTATGTGTTTTAATTTTTGATTGTGTGCTTAATTTTCTAAAATGTTAGGGATAATCATTGATGTTTGATAGGATTTGTTGAGATTTAGTTAGGAATGAGAGTTAGGTTTTTTTTTATATTTTGAATTATGGGTTGTGTTTAATTATATATTTTTTGTTATGTGTTTGTGAGTAGCTTTGGAGGGTTTTGTTGGAGATATCCCAATTGAGAAAGTTAAATGACTTGCCACTTGAATATGTTTTGTTGGTTCCCTGAGTGGTGGTGGTGGTGGTGGTGTTATGTTCAATTTTTAGTTACATTGTGTTGATGATAGCCTCTTTTGAAAATTTTTTTTAGAGATCAAATACCAATGTTGAGGAGGTGGCAAAGCTCTTGATGGAGAAGAAACGTGTGCCAGACATCATAGGTATGTGACTTCCTATAACATAAGATGAAGAACTTTCTTCTTTTTTTGTATCTGTGAAGTGCTTTTTCTTTGTGCATAAAATCTTTCAAGCCTCAAACATGCAATCTGGGCGTGTGTATTATGGTATCAAGTTGTAACAGTTTTGTGTATTCCCTAAAACTTGGTATGTGTTGTTTCATGAGTGCAATTATAATTGATTTTCCCAAGAAACTTTGCGAGGTGCAGAATTGAATACATCTATGTACACATGGAACTTATAAGAAATAATTTGATTCTTTTTCTCGAAAAGGAGGCCAAGGATCAACCGCACAGTGCCAAATGTGCACAGTGGGGCACCAATTTTTAAAAAAAAATAAGAAAAAGAAATATATTAACCCATATTATACACTCAATGACGCAACTTTGTATTCATTGACGTTCTATATAGTTTGATGTTTAAATGTTGCTTATCATTATTGATTCATATTTTTATGTAAACACTAAAAATTTTCTTTCAAATTTAGATTTTGACACTGCAACACGTATTTGGTTTGGGCTTCTTTCTATTGTGCAACCACTATATGTCATGCATTTGCAGAACTCAAAAGGAGTTGTTTTTCCAGTGAACAATGCAGGTGCAATAAACAAAAACAATAAGATCTGGGAGGTGCCAGCAGAAGAGTTTGACACAGTCATGGATACTAATGTGAAGGGGACTGCAAATGTCATGCGTCATTTTCTGCCACTCATGATAGAAAGGGAGGAAGGGATCATTGTTAATTTGTCTTCTGGTTGGGGAAGATCTGCCGCTGCTGATGTAATGTTGATTTCATGCTTGTCTTTTTTAAAAACTATAGATGTATGTGGAATTCATTGTGAAGCTAATGCCAATTGCATCTGGGCAGGTGGCAATTCTTTTATTTTTTTACCATTGAAGTATACTTGTGTTGTTTAACCAACTTATAGAAGTACTTGTCTTGTTTGACTGACTATATAGAAGTATGTGGAAATATGATTTTATATTATAGAACTATGACTTTACATACTATGAAGTATGATTTTTATGCTTGTCTTGTGGAAGTATGCTTTTTGTACCATAGAAGTATGTGGAAGTATGATTTTTTACAATAGAAGTGTGTGGAATTATGACATTATACTATAGAATGATTTTTTATACTTGTCTTGTGGAAGTATGATTTTTTTATACTATAGATGTATGATTTTATTCTTGTCTTGTTTAGCAAACTATAGAAATATATGGATTGTGAAGCTCATGCCAATTGTATTTGGGCAGGTGGCACCTTATTGTGCTTCAAAATGGGCAATTGAGGGTTTGTCGCGGTCAGTGGCAAAGGAAGTACCTCCTGGAATTGCGATTGTGGCGCTTAGCCCTGGGGTGGTAAACACTGACATGCTTGCATCATGCTTTGGCTGTACAGCTGCTATGTATCAAACACCTGAAGCTTGGTAATGTTTTTTTTATATCTTGCTTGAATCATAGATCAATTGTTACTTTAGCATTTTTATGAGAACATGCTAATCTTGCTTAGTGTTGTATCAGTCGTGATATTTGGATGGCTTGACAAATAATTATCTTTTCATGGAACACTTCCGTAAATTTTCAGATTTGCTTTGTGGTAGCCCTATCACCTTCTCAACTAGCTTAATCTAGGTTTTTTCACATAATCCCTTTGTTTGGGTTGACTTTGCTAATGTTTCGCCTCACTACGCTCACCTCCGCTCGTTCCAAACTCCACCTCGGTCGGTATCAATTTAGATGGTGACTTTCATGTCTCAGGCGGACTGGACCAATGACTAACTGGCATTTCCTTCTGAATTCCCCCTTTACAGAAGACTAATGCATTAGGAATCACTAAACAAAGAAAAAATCGATTCAAATTCACCGATATCTGCTATAACACATCAGCCAATCATTGCAACACCACCTACTACTTTGAGTAGAGCCGCCCTCCTCAATGAACATTGAACTATTCAGAATCTAAGCTTCCTGGCCTATTGAGTGAAAAATGATATAAATCCTAATCCAACTTATAGTTGGACTAAATAAACCATTGTTTGAGAATAAAAAATGGTATTTTAAAAATAGAGATATTCTCATCATCTTTGTTATCATGATATTAAAATAACATTTCAGCTTAACTATACTAGTCAATATAACACTGCCAAAGGGAGCCTAGACATATAAAATACATTTGTTTTTAATAAGTTTCAAGTCTGTTATATATATTAACTAATATATCTCCTCTCAGTTAGTTCATAAAATGGTGCCTATTAAAAGATCTAACTTTTAAAAACAATCTCATATTGCTAACATTTATATGCATTGAACCACCTCCAGTGCTTGCCCTAGCCTTCCATGTTTTACTCTCTTTTTTTCCCCTTACCTCTTCATGAATTACTATTCTTAGTTATTCAGCATACATACATGTCTAAAATGACCAACAAGTTTTCCATAATATTTTTAGATATCTGGTTTGTGATTTACTAAGGTTTTTTTTTACTCTCTATTCAGGGCTCCAAAAGCAGCTAAGATGATTCTTAGCCTCACATCGGCTGATAATGGAGCGTCTCTCAGTGTGCAATGACTTGAAAAGAAAAATCTAACATCCATTTGTGGAGCCTTACAAGTCAAAGTCTGCTAGTACATACTAAAAAATTCAATTGGTGTCCATGCATACTGAAATCAGTATTCTTTTGAGCTTCATGGACATTCTTAATAGCTTGATTCATCGTTCACGCTGATACAGCAAAACAGAGGCTTTTATGATTTGAATATAGATGTAACTCAAAAATTTTAGGGTACAATGTAATTGATACTTTTGAATAGTGGTTTTTGATATTTTGGAGGTTCCCAATATTGTTCAACTGAGTATGTGTTACTGGTTTGATTGACTGATTCTTTGTGCTTCTCGTTTGGATCACCATTTATGCTATGATGATGCTATGTCTACCACATTTTTTAGATTATATACATCACCATTTGTTTTGTTGTGATTATTTAATATAGTTTCCCCAAGTCTCCAAGGTATGAAATAAGAAAAGGAGATCAGCCAGAGGTCCTTGAAGGAACATATAATTGATTTCAATATATTAATATTTTCAATAAATATGAGGCAGAATAGTTGGTTAGACTCTCAAAATGAATGGAACATTTGCATCAACTCACACAACTTGAGAGATATGGTTAAAACATAATAAGAGAGAGATTATTACTATACATGATATAATAAACAAAATTAAACCATCAAAGACTTAAACAAGAACACAAACAAAGAAATGAAGCCTTCAAAAAAAATTTTACAAACTCTCCCAAAACACAAAAGTAACAAAACCATCCAAGACAATTACATCATTAAAAAATGACAAAACGACCAACCTTCAAATTCACCATTCAATACAATGTTGTCTCCTTGTACAAAAAATAGTGAATACTTCAAATTACAATCAGTCAACAAAAAAATTGTCAATCTCTTCAATCATTCACTATTTGGATCCACTCTCCACAAAAAAAGGGCACTTTCAGCCACAGTTTCATCTGTACAAAAAACAAAGGCTGTTAACTCACGCCCAAAGAAAAAATAGAAGCAGATCAAGTTGATGTTGAACTCTTTGCACCAATGGCTTCCTTTAGTTTCCTCCCCAGTGCATATGCCAGAGGTGGGGGGACGGCGTTCCCGATCTGTCTATGCTTATTCTGGATGGTACCAGAGAAAGAATAGCTATCCAGGAACCCCTGCATGGGTTGAAAGATTCATCCATCAGTTCAGGCCAAACATGTGTGCAATGAACTGGCTCTTGTTTTGAACCAATTCTCAAAAACAACTTTTTCATCAAAGTTGTTGTCAACTAGCTTTTTCATAAAAACTGCTTTCAACCAGCTTTTTTTCATAAAAAATTGTTTTCTTGACTTTAACACAAAAAAAAAACCCACAAGCTAAAGTTGAAAATAGTCATTTAAAACCAATTATCTGAAAATGATTTTATAGAAACAGAATCAGTTTTATAATTGGTTCCAAACAAAGCCTTAATATTACTATATCATACATCATCTGGAAAAAAAAAAACTTTCATAAAAGTTATTTTGTTGATTTCTAAACACCAAAACCAAAATCTAAAACCAAAAGTTAAAGTTGAAAAAAACCATTTAGGATCAATTATCTAAAAACTGATTTTACATAAACAAAATCAGTTTAGTAATTGGGGCCTTATTATTACAATACAATACATCAATGAGTGTTTCGCGAGCTTACTTGAGAACGGGCACATTCACGAACAGTGAGTATCCTATCTTGATCTGGGTGGAAGCACATTCCAACCTTTCCCATGGGCTGAGGGTCTGTAATGGAAGTTGGAAAGTTACCTTCCCAATCCAACCTCCCAAAGAGTCCTTTCCACTGGTTGTGTCGTTTCGCAGTATTGGGAAGGCACCATGGAATCAGATTAACCATTTGGCCTCCTGAGAGCTTTACCTGCATGTACCCATTGAAGGTCCCATTACCAAGTCAATCCAAATGGAAGAAAAGAATCGAATGCACTATTGATAACAGTAGCAGTGATCACATGAAACAAAACTTGCAGACAGAATACCTTCTCATCTGGGAGGTCATGCCAATCAGCACCTGGGCGTTTTGGAATCTTTTGGCATCGAATATAGTTCAATTCATTCATCTCCTTCGAAATGTGATCATGGAGAACCAACATATCCCCCCGCATTTGCTTTTGGAACCATGAAATGGGATCATTCACATACTGAAAAAGGAAATCAGCATGGTCAGACCAACCAAAAAAAAAAAAAAAAATTTAAGAAATGACATACTAATCATCTAAAATTGAATTATATGCGATCTGTTTAACCAGATTAACTAAAAATATAACGCATTCTAAAAGCATGTGTAGCAACTTTGAATTATATCCAGGTTTCACTCACATCAATGGTGAGCTTAGATGCTCCATTTCCAACAGGTGGAAGGTCCCCAATAGTGTCCCTCACTGTCATTGAACGGAAAGGCGCGCCCCCTGCAGTACTCCGAACAGCTGCAAATTGCTCGTATCCTGGTAACGAAATCTTGAGCTCAGGCCCAGCAAAGACATGCATTGGCTCAGGCCACTCAGGAAGAGTCTCTTCTGGAGAAGCTGCCCATATGAATGCCCTTTTTCGAGATTGAGAAACACCAAAAGCACCAGCTTCTAAGATTCCAAATTTTACCTAAACAAGAAGCAAAATAATAAAAGTTATTTAGGCCTACAAACACACTATACTTCCATACAACTATAAAGATTGATACCTGGTACCCCATCTCTAAAAGAGAGGCAAGAGTCAAACGAAATGTCTGGCCCTTGTTGAAAGAAACAAAGGTCCTCACATTCTCTAAAAGGAAGAACTTTGGTCGGAAGTAATCGGCAAAAGAAAGAAATGCTAGAATCATCTCACATTGGACTTTACTCCAGGTGCTTTGGTTAAACCTGTTCATTCCAGAGAACCCCTGACAAACACACAGTTCTCTTCTGCTAAGATATACTGATTTCCTTACAAATTCAGGCATGTGGTCATGCCTGGTATACTTCATTTTCTTAGATGATAAAATACCTGACATGGAGGTCCTCCATTTATGAAATCCACTTGACCTGGTACCGGCAGGGAGCTAATTTTCTCTTCTCCAAGAAGTGCAGCCAACTCGTCAGCCTCAGCAGTTGAAATACAGTCATCTTTGTCCCCACACTTGTCCATTATAGCCCTGCATTACCCACCGTACAGAGGTAAGCCTAGAAAGAGAACATAAGATAATCAACAAAGAAAACCAACTATTGTTGACAAAAAAAAAGGGTCTAAAACAACTTCTAGTTCATATTATATATGTATTCTGCAATGAGCAGTCAATTTATTAAAGTTTATTATAGACCACCAAACAAGACCAACACATATGCAATAGGCTCTCCAAACAACCAAACAAAAGATAAGTAGACAAAAGAATAACATAGCAGTTTCAAAGCTCAAAATCATCCTAAACAGAGAGAAAAAGAAGCAGAAGAAAGAAATAACATAAAACACATCCAACAAGGCAGGAACATGGCAAGAATTAGTAAGCATTGCATTATAATTATCTTGAAACAAGCATTTACCTCAAGATCACATTGCAATTATTAATGAATACCAGTGCTTCAGGATGATTAAGCTTAAATGCTTCTCCAGCAGGTTCTTCATATTCGATTGCCCACTTTGTATTTGATACCCCTACAGATTTACAGAATCAAGTATGTGGTTTTCCATGGGTTTGATAAATGAAGACACTAGAATCATAAACTGCAAAAGTTGTATGCAACATATGATACCTGATTTCTGTAGCCCCTCAGACAAACCCCCACAACCAGCAAAGATGTCCAATGTGGCCAAGCGCTTTTCTTGAATTTTGTTATGTAATGGATCAATATTCTCATCAGCTTCACCTTCTTTACACTTGCCTTTTTTCTTTCTCAGAGTAGCATCTTGAATGGCAGTTTCTGAAGTTCTTAGCTTGACACTAGCAGGTAACTGATACAATACAAATATTGAGGGTTTTAAGAAACATTATCTCGCATCAACTAATTGGTTTCACAAGAAGGAGGCAAATGATAGCATACCTGCTTTAGAGAACCCTTGACGGGATCATAGAACAATTCGCAAAAGAAGATATGGTCCACAAGCACAGGAAATTCCAAAGATGGAAGATCACTCTTCTTTTGAACTACACATTTTCCTTCTAATTGCTCCACGGGAATACTATGTATATCTTCACTATAATAAATCTGCATCCATGTGTATCACATCACATAAGTCATAAAATGATAAGCCATGAAAGTATTCATCAAAGCAATTGAAAACCATGTAGCAGTGCTTAGTATTAAATGATGTTCAACAAAACAAACAGCAATATAGAAAATGGTGATCTAATTATATGTACAAGAAGAAATGAATAAACTTGACAGAACACTAGAACTGCAGTTGAAATTTTTTTCCAATTCATACCTCTCTAACATCAGAACTATATGCTTTTGTAGAGGAAATGTCCTCCGGCCTATAAAATCTTCTGACTTTGACATTAGACTCTGGACTAAGCTGTTTAGAACCTTTGGGAACTGCAATCTCAAGCAATTGACACACTACATATGCTCTCAGCCCAACATTTCTCCCGGATTTAAAACTTGCGATATCCTCCTTCGCATCAGAAAAATAATGAGGGCTCACATACACAAAGTCATGAACAGAATACTCTGTCTTCTTGTAGATGAAGCTGAGTTTAGAGGAATTCATTTTAAATTCCTCTCTCTGTGATTCTCTTACTTCACATGAATGGCAGGTCCCACTTCCCACTCCCATGTTTGCATGAGACAAACTAACAAAAGCACCTTTTTCAGGCCAGTATAAGCACTTGCAAAAATATTCCATTGGAAGACCTTTCCTTTTCATCTCCTCTGCCTTCTCCCTCTCATTTTTATCAGCATTGGCATACTCCTCCCGAAACTGATGTCCCCATGAAATAATTCGAATATCCACAACCACATTCTGTTTGACATCGCCCAGATCAAAATCTGCACATTCATGAGTCAGGAACACCTCCCTCTCGTTCGAGGCATTTCCAAGAACTGTCTGATGTCCTCTTTCCATCAACCTTCCATGGACCATTTTTACCCCATCCAACTTTTCAAACATGTACTCCACAAAATATATTGGCGGGGTATTTTCTGACTCATCCGGCTCCACATTCACAGCCCCACCAACAGAAACAAGTGAGCCATGAACCGATGCACATTTGTAAAGAGACTCTCCTGAGGCCATTGTTCCTGTAGACTCACCCACCCAATTGATTTCCTTATTACTAGGGTGGAACCTACCAGATTTCCTTGATGCACAAGGCTCAGGGATCTTCTTTTGAACTAGTGAATTCTCCTTTTCTTCTTCTGCTTCATCTTCCTCATTCTCTTCTACTTCTATCTCAACGTCCTCCTCTTCTTTCTCTTCTAGACCATCCTCCTTTACATCCTCAGGCGTGCAATTTGAATAATAATCCCCCCATATTCTATTGATCAACCTCGTAGTTGTAGCCCGCATAACCTTTCTATGCGATAACACTGGATGCATAGATCCACTAGGATTCATATTGCCTTCCTTTTGCACAACCACCTTTTTCTTCATAACCAGTTTAGTGTGGTGCCTCTCCTCCATTTTGTCAGAAAGGCCAGTGACAAATGAGCATTTCTTGATCGTCTCATCAGGAAACTCTGCAAACTGTTGAAGGATGATTTGTCCATGAACCACTATGTAGCGCTCAACAGCCACAACATTTGAAGAGATAAAAGCAGGATGAGATTTCTCAAAGTCCGCCACCTTCTTGATGACATCTGTGAATGAGAGCTTTGACACCCTGCTCTGTTCTTTCAACAATGTGATAATGCTGATTGCAAGCTTCGCAGTTTTCAAAACTGTCTCATACCATGGTGCATACTGCTTGGATGGCTTCCCAAGCCTGTACCTGAAGAAAAGAATGGCCAATAATCATTCAGCAAAGACCACCAATCAAACTCAAAAGAACCCAAAAGGAAACACAATATACTATAAATTGGCTAATATGTGAACAATGCATACCATGCCAAATCAGTTCTGATCAATATGAAAAGCATAGAAGAGCCAAACTCAATGGTCCACTCCTTGATTGAACTCAAGTAAACAGGGAGACCATATCCATCTGCCGTTTCTGAGGAGCCCGAAGAAGAATGAGCAGCATCAGCATCACAACGACTCCCATCGTCATCTCTCATGACTCCAGAGCCAAAGATCGTGACATCAGTTTCCGCACACGACTTCATTGGGAGGAGCTCTAAAGAAATAAGCCTTGAATCTGAATTGTAAAGGGACCAGTTTTGAAGCATTCTCTGTGGGAGGTCATCTGGATGATAGAAACTGTCATCATCACCAAGCAAAATGTACTCGTCCATCTCTTCAACAGAGGGTTTGTAATATGTGGGCAGTGGGTAGTCATTTGCTATCTCGTCCTCATTGATCTTGATGTAGAACTTGTTTGAGGAAGCCACAGCTCGTCTTCCTCGGTTCCGTTGTTGCCTCCTGGATTTCCACTCCTCTTCTTCCTGCAACAATCGAGCCATTTTTTCATCCTCATCTTCACATACCATTTCATCAGAGGAACCAGTTTGAACTGTACGCTCTGTATCATTTATCTTCAAACTACCACTCATGGACTTCGGCATGACCTTATTAAAATCCTCCCTCTTCTTACACTCATCTCTCAATGCTAGCAGGACAGCCAACTCAGTGAACTGCTGGTCATTATTTTTGGATGCATCATCCAAACCAATTAGCTGATTATAGATAAAATCACCCAAAGAGATGATGTAATCCCTGCCAGGGCTACCACCACCACCAAAGCTCTTGCTCCCACTCATAGAGCGAACAACCCCGGCAACCAACTCATCAAGACCCAAGTCAGGATTTCCCCCGCAAGGCCTCCACAGTTTCTTATAGACCTCGATACATGTCCGAGCCTTCTCATGAAAGCGATCATAAAAAGCCTTATATGCACCAGAAGGCTTAACACACTCATACTCAGCAACATCGGTCATGACCCATATCACAGTCATCCCTTCCTCATAGCCAGATATAGCCCAAGACTCTATCCGCCCAAACCCCTCACACCTGACCCCCCTCTCCCTCTCTTTTTCGAGGTTATCATCCATAGGCATGATGAGGGCAGTAATATAAACATCATCTAACTCGGACATTTCAAAAGGTTGCAAGGCACCATCAACATCATGGAATGAGAAGTCCAGGATCTTCCTTGCTGGCGGGGAATCTTCGGGGCCGAGTTCAGTAAGACGAACAGCAACCACTTCCTCTTCTTCTACACGATCGTGCTTGGGCTCCACAAGGGAAGACTTCTCAGTGAGCCTGAGAGATTTCTCCTTGAAATCCGTGCAGGCTGCCGCTCTTCTGGGCATCTTCCGAGAAACGTTGCCCTCTTTGCCATTCGCTGGTCCACCGCTACGCTTCTTGTCATTTGTGTCATTCTGTGGCGATTCCTTCTTGTTGTTTTTCTCGACTGATGCAGCTTTTTTTTGTTTCGATGGAGGCTTTCTACCGGACGGCTTCTTCATTTCTGCAAGCAAGTTGAGTGCACAAATCAGAAAGGGAGAACAGTAAAAACAAACTTGTATGTTGGTCAACAGTGAGTAAAACAAAAATACCACATGGAGTGCTGATGTGGGAGGGGAGAAAACAAAAATACAAAGGAGAAGTCCAACTATGATGTTAAAATAAACTAGCCAGACAAAGATGGAGAATGACACAAAATTCAATCAAATTCAAATATAAAATAATAGAAATGCAAGAAAATAACAATGGAAGATCAATACAAGTGATGATTATAGATTGGACTATACTACTGTAAATGGCAGATAAAATATTCAAAAACAAATAAGATCAGAATCAAGCAATCAGATGTGTAAATTCTTCCACAGTAGACAAATAAGAACAATAGTGAGCAAGAAGTGGAGAAAATAACAACAAAAAGAGGATCAGACCAGCAATATCATTGCGATGAAAGAAACAAACAGATTCAATGAAAACAAGATCAAATCAAGCAATCTGGTTTTGAGAATCTAGAATTGGTGTTTGCAATTAAGCTCACGTAGTGACAAAAAAGAGAATTGTTTTTTAATGAAGGCTAAAATGTATTTCAAGAAAAGCTCATAAGACGAAAGTAAAGGAAACCAAGGAGTGAAAGTGGACTGCAATCATCACCACATGTAAGCAACATGTCACATTTATTCTCGAAGGCACAAAAAAAAAAGACAGGATCACAGGACAATGGAGAAGGTGAAGCATGAAGATTGGTATGTGGAAAATGAACAAAAGCAAATCACATTTGGACAATGTAGATCACAATGGAATGCAAGAAACACAGTGACAATGAATATAGACAAAATACAGACCAAAAAAATATAATCAATGACACAATAGATGTAAAAAAAAGATCAAGATTGGATATGTAGAGTAACAAAGATACAAAAAAATCCAGCAAAAGGTACTGAAACCAAAGAACCTGCAATTCTACATGAGAAATGAAGATAAAAATAAGCATCACATTTATGTACAGACAAAAAAAAGAACTTGTTTACTAAAGAAGCCTAAAAGGTATTTCAAAAGCAGCTTATAAGAGAAAAGAAAAGAAAACCCAGAAGTGAAAATAGACTGAAATCATCACCAGATGAAGATTGGGTACATAGATAATGAACAAAAGCAAATAGGATCTGGACAATGTAAGTTACAACAAAAGCAAGAAATACAGTGACGAAGAATATAAACAAAGTGGCAAATATTGGATATATAGAACTACAAAGATACAAAATTCCAGATACAAGGCAAAATTAAATAATAAAAAACCTGCAATTCTACCCAAGAAAATGAAGATAAAATGTTTTTTGAGTTACGGACGAATAGATGTACAAATGCATCATAAATAATCAACGCATAACATATTAAATCAACAAAGCATACATATGCATGATATGAAAATTTCAAGAAAATATTACATGCAACGAAAACATTCACACAAAACTTAAAACCCACTAAACATGTGGCATGGAAGATTTACATAACCATTATGAGGTTATCACAGGGAGAGCAAAATCTCAACTATTACTGTAAAAATCTCTAAAGAGGATTCAATGAGTGGCCCTAAAAAAATAGGGAACAAAAAAAGGTGAAATTTTGAACAATGCCTATAACAATACTGAAGAAGCATTTGCAAAAGAAATCAAAATCCCTCCTTTTCAGATCACAAAATAAAAACCCATTTTAATCAAGAATTTATGTGGAAAAACCCATTTTGGAAAAAAAAAAAATTACTGATAACCCATAAATTTCAAATCTTTACCAACTAAACCAAAAATCTTTAAAAGAACAAAAAATTGGTTCCTCAAATAAGAGATAACTAAAAATGACGCAAAATCTCTTTTTTTTAAAAAAAAAAAAAAAGATTTAACGAATAACCTGAAAAATTAGGTAACAAAAAAATAGTGAAATAATCAACAAATGATTCTCAAATAATTTGCCTCACGTAATCACAATGCCTGAAACAAAACTGAAGAAGCATTTGCCAAAGAAATCAAAACCCTTATTTTCAGATCAACAAAAAAAACCCCATTTTGATCGACGATTTACACGAGAAACCCATTTTGGAAGGAAAATAAAACACTGTAAACCCCATAAAAGTCAGATCTTCACCAACCCAACCAAAAACCTTTGAAAGAAAAATCGGTGCTTCAAATGAGAGACAACTAAAAATGAACCATTACTTCAAATCGCGCCCAAAATTTTTAGGGTTTCTCACAAAATGGGTTTCCATAAAATCGGCGGCATATATTTATAGAACTGAAGCGTCTATTCAATGAGAGTACCGAAGTTAACGCCTTTTGATCATCAAAAACACGGTTTGAAGTGAAAAAAAAACTTTAAAAATAATAATAAACAATTCACAACCTGAAGAGCATCCACCATTGGTGGCCGTCGGATCCACGTTGGACGGTGTGAGATTCAGAACACTCGCTGATCCCATATTTTTCACAGGAACCCCAAAAAGAAGAACCAAAATCAGAGAAACCCAAATGTGAATGAGTGAATCAGAGAGAGAGAGAGAGAGAGTTTGAAGAGATGGGGAAGAGAAATGGCGGGAAGGATTTGAAAAAAAATGTTTTTTTTTTTGGGAGGGACGTTTTTGGAATTTTTGGCGCCACCGCCAAAAAAGGAGGGAAAGAATTCAGAATCCGTTTGTTTCGGATTTTGAGTTTTGTTTTTGATTTTTTTTTTTAATTTGAAAAAAATAAATAGAGATTGAAAAAAAAAATTTGGAAGGTTGAGAGGTGGGCCTGCAACTGTAATGGTGGGGACTTGTTTTTATGCCTTGCTTTTTTTATGGAAATGACTGTAATACCCTTCTTTGGTTGAGGTGAATTTGGGGATCCACTGGCAGGAATTAAAATAAGAATAATGATGTCAGGCTTTTTTTTTTTTTTTTTACGATCTAAAATATAATATTTAAAATTTAGATAGCATATTTTCTTTATATGAAATTTAGGTTTTTCATTGTATAAAAGTTGTGTTTTTAAGAGACAGAATCAACCCGTTCCCACCCCCTTCCCTTTCCCCACTCCTCCCGGCTGTATTCCTCACCACAACTGAGCAAACGGTCACTGATCCAACTAGTTTCAACCCATTCGTCAGTGGGCAGTCGAGGATCTCTACAAGCAGGTCTTCCTTTTGAATACTTCCAATGAATTTGTTACTTTCATATGCAACCTTCAAGTATTGATTTTTGGAGGGGGGGACACAAACATCTATGTATGCACACACTATTTTTTATCAATCTACGTGGCCCAGAATGTCTTCAAATGAGGCCGATGCAGCACAAGGTCGACGGCGAGGGATCCATCATGGTAGGGTTTCTCACATTTGATGTTAGGGTTTCTCACATATGAAGGGACGAAAGAAAAACGGAGGGGGTAGAGTGATGGGGGAGAGACTGGTGAGTGGTTGGGATTTCATTCAATGAATTATTATGAGGGACATGTTGGTCATTTTGGAAGAGACAAAAAATGATTTCAATTTTTGACTTTTCGAAAAACATACAATGGACGCTTTGCAAATTCTGACTTTCGAGGCATGAATTGACCGGAATCGGTGACAGGATTCCATTCAAGCTATTCCGTTTGACAACCATAAAATAGCTTTTTGACCAACTGCAAATCCGAATCTGGCTATAACGTGCTACCAAACGCACACTAAATGAAATATTGATACATGTCTTATATCATATTTTTTTTTCATTTATTTAATTAAAAAAAAAAAGAATCAAAGAGGAGATAAAAGCATGACAACAAAGATAACACGTGAAAATTAATAAAAACTTACTGAATTTTGAATGTCTGTTTGGTTTTAACATAAATTAATAAAAACTTGCGATCTTAATAGACACGATGATGTACATGGAGAATATATGAGAAATCACAGCTTTCCTCATTTGGGATTGGGGGTGTGGCATTGCTGGGGCATGGGGTGTTTTTGTTGAGTGAGAATATAGCAGTCACAGATGGTAGTTATCCCATCTACGACCATCCCCTTATGTCGTCCTCTTTGTATTTGTATTTTCACATGGCCGGTTTTAAATATGAAAATCTGGGTGAGGTCTTAAGCAAAGTTTTTAAATGATGCCATGTAAAAAAAAAAAATCTTGTTTAAATATTACTGAATAGATTGTTGTGATGTTAATATAACAAAAAGTATAAAAGATCAAATACTCCTTATATACATTATATTTATTTTACATAAGAAAATTAAATATTTAGATAATGGATGAATGAATGAATAGGGATTTTCAAT
Source organism: Acorus gramineus (assembly GCA_030737835.1). NCBI lineage: Eukaryota > Viridiplantae > Streptophyta > Magnoliopsida > Acorales > Acoraceae > Acorus > Acorus gramineus. The sequence goes on along the minus strand of CM060853.1, from coordinate 8,756,886 downwards.
ATTCATCATTTTTAAAAAATGAGATTTTCATATCTAAGCTTTTTAATTTTATCTCCAATTAACCATAATATGTAAATATAATTATAAAAAAACATACATCCAATAACAAAAAAATAATAATAATAAGCAAAACTAAGAAATATAACAATTGGACGGCTGGAATTATATTTGGATGGATGAAATTGCTTACATTATTTTTTCATTTGAGGCTCATATGGGTTATAAAAATAAGCGACACACACGGCTTTTTTTTTCAACCCCAATTTCAGTCTCATATGCTTTTCACTGGAGCATATACTCACATTAACGATGTATATACTTCAATATAAATTTTTCATATTTTCTTTAAATGAATCAATGGAATTCGTTGGAGTATATACTTTATTTTTTATAAAAGTTTTTACTCAATTAGATGAGATATATTATTTTTAAAAAATTTAAAACATGTATAAACTGAAATTGAGGCTCGAAAAAGAGTCATACGTAACATTATCCTCAAAAAACCATATTTGACAGTTGGCTAGTTTGAAACCCATAACCCAAGTATGTGTGTATATATATATATATATATAACTGGGTATTTGGGGTCTTTCTATAGGTGGGGCCTACACCCAGAGCCGGGCATGAATTGTATTCAAACATGTAATCATACTTTCTTAACAAAAGTATTAACGACACAATTTGTTTTCAAAAAATACAAAGTAATATTAATTTACCAGTATTATGATAAATCCATTTAGTTTCTAGAATACTTTGTTTTGGTTATGAATATTACTTATACTTTTTAGAAATCTCAATTTATATTGAATTGAAATGAATATCATTAATACTTTAAAAAAAATGCAAAATTCAACCAATGAACATTTTACTCATCTTCTCTTTATCTGTTTTCATCCATGTTATGCACTGACAATTTTTTGAGAATAGAATCAATGTCATTTTTTCTGTCACTTTTTTGAACTTTATTAAGTATAGTATTTATTCAATGCAATACATATTCTTATATATAAAAAAAAATTAAAGACATGCATACATTTTTATGTGATGACGCAGGTTCTTTTACAATGACTGCATAAATGTTTTGAGTGCAATATTTATTCATTGAATTAACAAAATGCATGAGTGGATCATATAATAATAGAATTGACTGGAATACATTTAATGGAGATTTTCTCATATGAGTTTCGTGAGCTCATTAATGTAATAGTAATCTGCATGAGTTATATTTATTTTAATTTATTGAGCACAGATACACACGAAGAAAATTTCATCATTATATGTTTTAATGGAAGTCAGGTGTCCATCAGAGATTTAAAAACCATTCATTAATTAAAAAAGAGAAATTTAAGTGGATCCTTAGTCACCTCTTATTATTTTTAAGTCTCTAGCTTGTTTAAAGATATCTTTTAAGTCCCTTGTCCCTATTTTTAAATCATGTTATTTCTAAATATCTTTTACTATCATTCACATACCCAAAATACCCTTTAAACATTTAAGTATACCCAAACCATTCAAACCCTGATAGATTTTTTGTTTGTACTATCTGAGTACACTGTTAAGTTTACTGGGTACACTATTAGGTCATCTAGGTACATTGTTAAGTTATATAGGTACATTTTCAATTCCTATTTGTAGAGAGAGGGAGTTGAAAGGTATTTTGGGTACATCTAACACTTCATATAAAAGAAGTTAACACTAGAAACCTAAAAATAATAAGATTAAAAAATAGGGACTTAAAAATATCTTCAAACAATCCAGGTATCAAGATATGATAGGAGGGTGACTAGAGGATCCTTCATTAATTTTTTAATTAAAAATTCACTCATAGAATTCACATTAATGCACTTTGATAGACGTGTATCATCCATCCAAACACGTACTGATGAATGATGATCCTGTACTCAAACGCACAATCATCCATGCAGTCCCATACAACCATAAGATTTTTTTTCCCAGAAAATGTGTACTTAATTATTACAAATATATATTCCATTTTCAAAATTTTATTTAATTAGATTAAGTGTGTACTTTAAAAAATAAAATAGAGACTGTAAATGATAATCATGGAATGACTATCCATGACATTCTCCTAAATGATAATCATGGAATGACTATCCATGACATTCTCCTAACATTTTTCTTATATTGAAAGGGTAAGGATAGAATATTTTTGTCTCTAATAAAGATATAGAGCATTGGTTGGTCATGTCATCCTCATCTCATCCATCATAAACAACACACAACTTACATGAAATCAGATATCACATCTTTATTCAGGGGCTCCCACCTTGCCACATTTATGTACTTGTGAAAAAAATAAAGGTAAGAACCTACCATGCAAAAAAATTTCTTTAAACTTAAAGAGGGCATTTGAAAACACAAATGTATTTAAAACATTCACAAATTTAAAAGATTAATTGAAAAAAAATGACTCAATTTTTTTAATTATAAATGTCCCTTCAAAACAATTTATCAAATATAAAAAAACAGAAGGAAAAAAAAAACATATTTTTTGTCAAAAGCAGAAAAAGCATGATTTTAAAAAATCAAATTGTAGTCCCAAACACACCCGTAATTCCATTCAACATTAAAGTTGTAATTTAAAAATATGTCTCCCTTGATAATGGGGACAGTTGGGGTGGGAAACAGATGATTAGAAACAATCTTATATACAAAAATAATGAAATATATATATTACATAAAAAAAAATATCTAAAGAAACATGCTTCTCATTAAACAAAATAGGACTGCACAAAAAGTGGTATATAAGACTGTCAAGTGTTTTACTTCCTATTGCAAGAGCCAAACAGTGTATTTTGTATTACTAAAATACAAGGCTATTTTTTCTGCTCAGCCCCTCATAATGATCTCATCATGCACCAGGCCTGAGTCATGTTAATATGATGAAAAAACTGAAATGATGCAATAAAATCACTTGATCATTGCAAAGATGAATTGTATGTGAAAAACACATGGTGGGTGTGCCATATTCACTGAATATGATATTTGTTGATATGCAGAAAAAAATGACAATTAGAAAAATCACTCACCATAGAGAGGCTCAGGTCTCTCTTAGTTCCCAAATAGGGATGTCAACAATGCCAAAACAGCAACAAAGATGATAATATTTAAGAAGTAATTGGACTTTAGAGGCTTATCTGGGCTGCCCCCAATCGCTTCGTACTCCGCTCGCATTTTCTGCTTCATCGCCGCTGATAACTCTGACTGCATTTCAAATTGTAACATCCCTTTATTTATATCTGTTTCGAATTAAGTTTCTTTGGACAAATCCAAAAACTAAGGTGCGCAGTGTAGAATGAGCTTCGTCCCGTGTTATTTAAAGATATGGGCAGAACAAAACATGTTTTCTTTGATGTTTCTTTGGTTTTTTTTCTTAATCCTGCAAGCCAATGAAAGTAGAAACGAATGATCACTCATGCGAATGCTTGTGAAAGAGTGTGGTTTCTCACAATTATGTTTAAGATAGATGGATGATGAAAAAGCATGATTATCACCTTCCCAGATGAATACTTCGATGCTACGAATTTCTCTGGCTTGGGATCCTTGGAGTCATCATCCAATGTGAAACCCTGATAAATGGAAAAAAAAAAAATATTGATGGAAATGTCATTTCAATCTCATTTATAAGAAGTTATGGCATAACCTCTTTTATGAGGGATCTTGGATTTGAGTATGTCTAATATGAGAAGATTTAACCAGAAAATATACCAAAACACTTACCTATTCAAAATAAATAAATAAGGTATTGCATAATTCAAAATAACAGGAGTGCAAAACAATGCAAAGAAGTAGCTAGCCTACTAGTTCATTTTTCAAAAAAAAAATAGTGCAAAACCATTGTTTATCAAAACATTAATATTAATAATAAGAAATACTCTTTCCTACCTCAGGAGGGTCCCACTTGGCGCCTAAGTTGCTGAGTTTTGCATGAGCTTCTGCATAATCCTTGAAAAAAGCATCCTCATCTTCCGCATATTTCTCAGCATAAACCTGCAAACATGTAAATAGATAAGCTTGTTTGATTTTTCCAAACCTCAAGTATAAGAAATCATTGTATTTACCTTGAAAGATGGATCATCGAATAATGCAGCGTCAGTGGGCAGTACAAGAAGATCCTCATCCATTTTCTCTTTGATATCCTGAAAGAATCAGAATTGTTCCACTTTCAGCATTTGAATGAGGATATATAAAAGGCAGTCAGAAAGGGAGCTGAAGCTCATACTTTGAAGTAACTGTTATCAAACTTCAGCCATTGCACAGTCCATGACTGTCCTCCCGACGCCCCAGGTCCATCTTTCTGTTTCGAGCAAATATTATTAGTTTAATCATCTTTGGTGAAAATGTCAATACACCCTGAGAAGTGTGAACTAATCAGCACTGGCTAACACTTATGAACTGACATTGTAGTGTACATGTAATCTGACGTGTGGCTAAAATTTCCCATCTCCGTATACGAGTTCAGGTGTTCATCATGTAGTTTAAGCTACTGCAAAAAACTTCTCACTCATCCAGACTATGAAAACATCTAGATGAGGAGGTGTATATGCACAATTTCACATTTACTTGCATGAAAATCAATTGATATATCTCCTTTTTAAAAAAAAAAAATTCAAGCGTTGGTGTAGATATGAAATATCAAATATAACAAAAAAGCATAGAGTTACAATGGTGTGGATCACCGATGATAAGAAAATAAGTTTATGTAGAAATGGAATAGTAATGCTGATAAACATCAATAAAAGAGGTTGCCTTCTATAAAATTGCCACTATATAAAGAAAGGTTAATGTACAATACCGTATATTTCGTTACTGGTTTGCCCCAACCACTGCGTTCAGGCCTAGATCTTCCCAGCGTATGTGCACCAGATAAAGCGACTATTTCCTACAATCCAAACAGCATGCAATTCAGTGTAAGAAACAAGGATGATTGAAATTGTGAAAATGAGTAGGGAGCCACAATCATACCTTGTCATCTAAGCCCATCCTGTAGAAAACATCACGTAGATGATCAGCAGGTGAAGGGGGCCCAGCATCTTGACATAGGAAGAGAACATTAAAATGTTAGACAACAAAAATGTCACTGATGCAAAGGGGGACCTGGTGCAGTATGAAAAAGGCATGGAAAGCAAACCAATTTTTGTCATGAATTAAGTGACTTGAAAGAATTATTTGATAAGCGAATGATTTTGGAATCTCAGTCTGGGAAAAAGATTGTTTCGTGGAAACCTGACCCCCTGGCATTTGTTAGGAAGGTGGTTAGAAAATATGGAATTCGACAGTCATGGTGGAACAGTCAGCCACTTGTAAAAAAAAGTCATAGATATCCTGATTTAGAAAAGTTTAAAAAGTATATTATCACTCATGAATGCTCTTCTGCTGCTCTCTCTCTTTCAATTGATGATATCATAGATATATTGATGGGAAGAATTTGAGCAATTCATCTCCTCGATTAGACGCATTTTTCTTACCAGGAAGTTTTCCCTCATCTGGGCATTGTTCTGGTGTTGAGACCTCTAACCTCCCATACTTCATAGGGATTTTGGGGCCTCCAGCCTCCTGAAAAAGGCAATGTATAAATATTAAACTCAAGGAAGATGATGGACATATCCTTAAACAGAGCATTAGAGTGAAATGGAAAAAAAACCTCTACAGCAGTAGCACTCGCCAACTGGAATAAATCTGCATATGTAATTCCAGAGTACTTGTCCTTTATGGGCTGAAGAAGCTTTAAAGCATTTACAAGACCTAAAACCCCAAGAAGAAAAAAGGAAAAGAAAGCAGCCCTATATTAAAACAGAAACCATGCATGAAAGCACATTCACTGAGGTTGATGGTATAACGGCCTCTGACCAGCATTGGCTGCATGTTTCAGTTCAATTTCAAATCTAAGGCTTCCATTCGCACCACCCCGTTCAGGCCATTCCTCAATGTTCTTATCATACGTTCCAGCATCATGCCATCCCAACCGAATCTGTCATGATTAACAAACACTATGTATCATATTATAACTTCCACAGTTGATTTACTCATTGATGAGAATCAGAAATGCTCAAGAGTCTCATGGATTATAAGAAAAAACATATTGGATCATGCATTGATATTGCAGTTGATGTTATTGATGGGCCAGGCACAATGAAGTGTGTACAATTATAATTTTCTCCAGATAAAACTGAAATATACTGAAAGGGCTTCTCTTTAACCACAAAGAATGAACTTCCATAATAAGTACAGAATATGGGCTGGTAATTCTTTTGCAGTTCAATAGGAGTGAGATATTTGGGGCAAGGTAAACATGGAGGTGGTAATAGAGAGATGTTGCTCATGACAGATTCATGCTCCTCCCCCATTTGTGAAGCATAACGTCTCCAAAAAAAGAGGACCAAGATTTCCAAAAGGTATCATGGCATTGCTCTTTCTAGAAGACTGTACATTGTCTTTTTTCTTTTTCTTTTTCTTTGGAGAACAAAAAAAAAATGACTACATGAACTTCTGGTGATATTGGAAACAAAGCTCAGATGAGATTTTAAAAAGGCAATTGGCATTTTCCATATTTCAACTTAACAGACTTCCTTAATGCAGACACCAAGAAAACTAGTTCTACCAATAATTCAGTGACTAAAATCACTGACAAAAACACCAAATCCCAACTTCATAGAATTGGATGTACAGATTATTGTATGATTAATTATCATATGTTTAATCATTAATCTAAACCTGGCATCAATTCGAAAAGTACCAGTTGACATCTTGATTGGAGGTGCAGATTGACGTCTTGTTGGCCTCTATGTCTCCCTTATTTTTTGTTATTATTTTCCTTTTCCTGTTTTGCAACTAGTTAATGGCCAATCCTTTTCTTTAAAAAATATTTCAAAATGTATCAGTTGCTTGAGGCTTCAAGACTAGTCTAAAATTTTACATTTAAGCTTCCATACAATAAATGGTTTTCCCACTTCACACCAATAGCTTGAGGATCTAATTGAAAGATGTGACAGGAAGTGTCTGGGAAAAGCAGTACTCTATAAAGGAAACAAGTGTAGTTTATTTTTTTTCCATCTGTTGTGTTTTTTATGCCCCTGGAGATTTATCACATTTCTTCTATTTTTGCCGTTTGCCAAATATATAAAATCAGTGGATATCACACCAACTCAGTACTCATGAATTAGTGCAGAATTCCTTCACTATTTAAAAGTTGCAGCACTGATGTCCACTACCTCTTTAATACCCTCATATTATTAAATAAATGTATGCAGAGAAAACAGCTGATCTTGCCTGCATGATGTGTGGAGGCTGAGTTTTGCGAGCAAGTCTTAACCCTATTAAGATTCCAAGACTATATGAATCCCAGGAAGAGAAGGATAAAAATAGGTTTTTTCCCCTTTTGACATGATTTCTAATAAAAACATCTTGTGCCCACCAACAGAACAATGCATATAATGCTCCAAACATAAAGTCCCTCAATATCTTAATGAGCTGATATTTCAAGGCGAGATTATGCTGGACGAGTTAAGCATGCCGTCAATGGACTGCTCTCAGATGAAATCAAGCTCACGTTTGGGACTAAACAAGAATCTCAACATTAGTTAAGACAATGAGTTCATAATCCTTATATGAATTATATTGGATATGATCAATACACCCCAACTAATTAATGATGTCATTAAATGGGTGGCAAAGCATTTATTAGAATTTAAATGAAGAATTAGTCCATCGGATTTGTCTCCTCAAATCAATGATTTAGTAATTGGGTGAATTCAAATACATCCCCAAGCCATTATAAATAGCCATGAAAGAGGTAACCAAACACAATACACACAAAGACAAGTATCTTTATTTTATACAATTACTAGTTATATCATATGGGAGTGTTTTTTTGTTAGGATAACGTTACGTCCAATCTTTTTTCCAACCCTAATTCCAGTCTATATGTGTTTTAAATTTTTAAAAATTAGTATATTCCATCTAATGAGGTAGTGTTTTTATAATACATGACGCATATTTGCATGGATGCATTTATAAAAAATATGAAAAAAAATTATTGAAACATATACCTCATTAATGTGAGTATATACTTCGGTAATTTTCTATCCACACATATAAGACTGGAGTTAGGGCTAAAAAAAAAACTGTGTAACAACACTTTTTTTTTTTTATGGTCCCTCCTCTCACACGCAGCAATCATCTAATCAAATCAAGGAGAGGAAATATTCTAATAAATTAATAATAATAACAACCCTTCATTTGAGCTTCAACGATTTCCCTTTCCTATAAAAATGGGATCATTAAAACTATAGTTTCCATAATAAACACCCACTCGCTTCAATCACATAACCAATCAGACAATAATAAAGCGAAAATCACTCAATCCAGCACTACTCCTTACCAGGATGGGATGACAGAAGACGGTCTTGAGGAGGGACCTGATGTCCTCCCTCGCACTCTTCAACTGATCGGGATCCGAAGCGAAGCAAGTGACGGCGCCGCCACTGCCGGAGGAGAACGAACCGACACCTCCCGCTCCGGTCACCCGTCCCGCCGACCCGGCCCTCCTCCTCCACCTCAGACAACAAACCTAGACAACACATCATCGCATAATCAATCAATCAATCGGATGTTGTTGTTCAGACTTCAGAGAGTGAGTACCTGGTGGAGGCGGAGGGAGAGGTTGTTGGAGAAGCGGAGGCTGTGCCCGGGAAGACTCGATCGCCTGGCCGCGGCCGCAGCCGCCATTGAAGAGGGGAGGATCGCGGCACCCACTGTGGACGCCATGGTTGGTGAAGTGGGAGATGAAGAAGCGAAATGCGAGTTTGGTTTGTTTTTGTGGGGTTTGTGTGAAAAAAAAGGGGGGATTGTCGGCGAATAAAGAATGGAATAGCGAGTGGAATAGGATTTGTTGGGGAGTGGTAGTCCGACTGGTTTTCGCGAAAACCCAATCCGGGCCGTCCAATAATGACGGGACGCGTGTTGTCGCGTTTGGTGGGACTTTTTTACCGTGGCTTTTGGGGTTGAACAGACGCTGTGCACGGTCACATTTTCTGTTTCGCCCGTGCTTTTATTTTGAAAAAAAATGATATATCTAGAACCACCGTTTACGGTCCATAAATCATACATTATCAGATTAAAAGACACGCAGTTATATAAAATATTATATATATTAAAATATAATAACATATTTTTTTCATTTTAGAAAAATTTAAAAAATTAGTTTATTCCCAAGGCATGTACTATCATGACACAGTATATGTTATGTTATCATAGTGTACAGAACTGTAAAACAGACTGAGTGTATCAACGCACTATCATAATATATATAGTTCTATCATAATGAATGGATTAATTTTTTTTCAATGTAAAAAAATAATGCATTATTATATCTCAGTATATACTTCATTTTATATAACAACATGTATTTCAATAGGAGCGTATGATTTTTTAAAAGTAGAAAAACAGTGTGAACTTCAATAGAGGTTGGACGTATCATTTTTCTTTTTTAAAATATATAACTTAGTAAAAAGTTATATGTTTTTATAAAATATATAGCGAAGTCTATGTTTTCATTTTTTATTAGAAAAATGTAAGACTCGATCACATTCTCCAACCAAAACTCACACCTTATAAATATGTTTTCATTTTAAAAAAAATAGTAAACATTATTTAATGAGGTAAATATTTTGATAAAAAGTACATACAGCTCTATTTCGAGTTAAATGAACTCATATTTTATAAGTGTAAATTTTTTTTAATGTGATATATAAAACTGTATTTTAGGTTGAAAAAAAAAAATTAAGTATAACATCATTCTATTATTTATTATCACTAGGGTGTGTATTGATTTTCGTCCTTAACATGGATTTTAAGAAAAGCGAGGGGGTTATATGCATCTTATTCAACAAACGGGTTCGAGTTTTATCCATGGCGGACTTTGATTTTCGTCCTTGTAGATAAACCCTAAACCCCGTAACACCAGAAATCGAGAAATCGAGAGAGAGAGAGGATGAGCTCTCTCTTCCTCTTCCCCAACCCCCTTCCCCCTCCACTCGCCGCCACTCACACCTCCCTCCGCCGCCCTCCCTTCTTCCTTTTCTCTCCCACAAACCACGCGACCTACCTCGGCCGCCGCAGCCGGCGGTGGCGAGGGAGGAGAGATTTCATCGCCAGAGTGGACGACGGCGACGTGGACTCCGGAGGGGGCGGCGACGACTACGACATGGAGGAGGAGGAGGTGGAGGAGGTCGACAACAAGAAGGACTACGACGTCGAGTACGAGTACGACCGCCTACTCTCCTTGTCGTCCTCGCCGAGGAAGGCCTCGGGTTCTTCTTCTTCGTCTTCGGCGGCGGAGGCGGAGGTGGTGGAGGAGGGGGTGATCGAGATCGCGCAGAGCGAGAGCTTCGTGTCCACGGAGGGGTGGGAGTCGGAGACGGTCGTCGATTACAAGATCAACGAGGAGGAGTTTCATAAGATCAGTCTTCTTCATTGTGATTTCTTCATCCGGAGGCCGCCCGATCCCGACAACAATGTCTACGACTTTCGTGAGGTGTAGAGCTTACCCCTTCTTTTCATTTTATGAAATAATCTCAAATGTGCACCCAAAGTTAAATTTGAGTAAAAATCACCTAAAAATGTCTGCAACCATTTTTACCCAGAATCTAGGGAGACTCAAACCTTTGTCCAAATTTTTAATAGCTATTTTTTCCTTCAACACCACATTTTTTTAAAGATTTGAGTAAGACACAAATTGGTGGTTGGAAACATTTCATATCAAATGAAGTTTTTACTCAAAATTTTTAGTGAAATTTGAGTATAGGTTTGAGTAAGAGCTGAAGATAGCCTTAGATAGTTTGAGAACTCGTTTTGGTTGACTTTTGCTTTTACGGGAATCAACTATTCAAAAAGTCTGAAATGGTTGCAGGCTTGCAGCTTAATAGGTAGCATTTGGAGATGAGTTTGGAAAGTTTTTGGAGGTTCTACATTTTGCAAGAATCATACTTATAGGAGCAGCTTGGAAACCTGTTTGGGCGGGCTTTTTCAGAAATCGAAAAAGTCAAATGGCTTTCCAAGTGGTTTTCAAAAACAATGCTTAATTAAAAAGTTTGTTTCAGCTTTTAATAAAAAAAAAAGCTTTTTAGTAAGCTAAGAAAGTGAGCTTTCTGGAAATTAAGCTTCCTTGTACAAAATCACACTTTTTAAACATATTTTCAAAAGGGTAATCTAAAGTCACTCCCGAGTTTTGAAGAAAGTGAAAAAATAACTTTTAGTTATAAAAAACTAATTTCAAAAGCTGCTTTGTGTGAAAGCTAAACAGTTTAAAGGAGTTTTTCAAGCAATAGGGAACCTAATTTCAAAAGCAGCTTCAAGTAAAAAACTGATTTTAAAACGTGTTTCCAAAAGCTACCCAAGATGTGTTTTTTTAAATTAGTTACGTAGAATCCGTGATTTTGATTTTGTTGGGATGAGTTGATGGTTGATTAGGTTCTGAATTGAACAAAATTAATGATTGATGGACTGTTTTGCAGATGTATGTCACCCCTCCAGATATGGATATCTATGCAATTCCAAAAGTTCTTGCACCAATGCCTCAGAAGGTAGAGATCACATCCCTGCCTGTTTGTCTTCCTCTTCTGTTCGGTTGATAAGGCCTTACTTCTAGTGATAGAGCTGTAACATGCATAACATTCAGTGCCTTCTTATTCATATATACATTCCTTGCAATTGTTATAATTTTCATTTTCTGCTTTAGATATGGCATGAATGCTTTCTTATCCTAATTTGTAACTGATTGTGGATTAAGCCAGATTCATTCTTTTAGACTGATCACCATTGCCCACACGGCTATAAGAAGTTAATAGTTTGAGTTACAGTTAACTGCAGTTTCTCTAATATTTGTCTTTGATTACCTATTCACCTGTGCCCAAAAAGCGCTCTTTAAGGAGTCTCCACAGCCATTTTCCCAACAGGGCATAGTTCTATAGTGCAAATTCAGCAACCCTTCTGAGGCCTCCCTGATAGATATGATCTTCCGAATGACCAAGTGAACACTTTTTTATGCCATCTTTTGTGGCACTCCACAACACATCTACTGATGAACCCAACCTTGTTCATTGCCACTTTTGATATGGAGAAACGGAGAGGGAGGAATCGGTAATTTATTTAGCACATGGGTCACTCTTCCACCCAGGCTAACTGCTTCGCCCTCCATCCAGCATATATTTTAAAAAACCTGTCCATTAGTGTCATGTGCTTATATCTCAAGGTTCCACAATGTAGAGGTAAACCCATTTTTTAGAGAGGAAACCCATCAACTTTGCAGTGCAATATGTTGACACACCATTCTTTAGAAAGTTGACGATCCATTCATCTCAAAACAGTTTTGAAACTCTAGACGTTTTCATTGCTGCCATCACAGATTAAGGTGGTGTTACAGTCATCTGCATGCAGGTGGGAGATCATGGCACATACAGTGGTGACATATTTTGAATAACATTTTAAATTGTAAGAAGGATTACAAAATGATTGAAGATGAATTCCTTTCTAATTTTTGCAATGGTAATGTCATAAAATATGTAATGTCACCTTAAACAAACTTTTTGAGATTTTTTTGTTGCAAGTAATGAGGCAATACCACAACAGACCATGTCACTATAAAAACTTTTTTGTTTTTCAGTATTTGTTTCTTACATGTTATTCAATATCTTTATTATTCAATTAAGTGTTCATTTTCGTGTGAAATGGGGTGTAATATTGCTTGTGAACCTGATTTATGATATATATATAATGAAATTAACAGCTTCTTTTGTCTTTACATATCGCGTTTTCTTTGAATTGATAACATGTTTTAATTGTCTTGATCAGTACATTCGTTGTTCAAAAAGCGATTATGGATGCTATAATGTTACTGAGCCTCCAATTGATGCACCGCGAGATCCATTATATAAATCTGAAAGAGAGATCATGAAGGTATGTGAAGTTGCTTATATTTCTCTCGTATGTTACATATCATTGCATTTTTTTTATTTTTGTGTTTGAGAAAAGCTTTGTTCCAATGTCTGGAAAGCATTTTAGAGACATGGCTTTTCCTGTGGAAAGCATCATGTAAAATTATTCTCTGGCATTTATAAATGTGGTACTCAACTTAGCATCTTGTTTTCTCTCATTTATAATTTGTTTTCATCTATATGTGTTAATGTGTGGTTCATCAAGACATTAACTTTATCAGCAAAGGCAATCATACTCATTTACATGTTCAACACACCATCAATCTAACTGGTGATCATAGTCCCAAATGATTGTTAGCTGGAATATACCATCTGTTTGTTGATTCAGTCAAAGTATTGAATTTGAAGCAAGTGCCACATGTTGATTCTACTTTGTTTTGAAAACTATTCTGATTCATTTTTTTGCTGTCACAGGTTTTCTTGACAAAGCACTATAGAAATAGGAGGGCAGATGATGTGGAGTTTGTCTTAGACTTTGAAGAGATATATGTCATTGACTCTAAAACTAAGTCAATAACCCGAGCTAAAGTTTTGGTGAGGCATCTTTCACTCCACTGCTAATGTTTCAACTCTTTTTTCATTCGTAAATAAACTTTTTTCCTTTCGATATATTAAATCTATGATTATGTCCAGAAACAATTGATCATTTATTTCTACATCACATATTCTTTTATTAATTTGTACAGCCTTGCATTAATGATAAGCTTGTTTGCTTTGTATTGATTATTATGCACTATCATTATTGGTTTCTATGAATTTAGCAGATATCATGTTCTTTAATTTTAGATCTCCTTAATTTTTTTCCTATGATTTGACTTCCGAATCTTGAACCCTACCCTAATAATATACATGTAGTAGGTCCATTCGATCATTTATAATCAATTACTTGATAAAATAATTATTGGGATTGAAGTTGCACATTATGTGGGTTGATTTGTGGTGAAGGTTAACCGGAGCCTGAGATTTTCCTCAGCCTAAACTGAACAAAAGCTTTAACCTCACTCTAGTTGAACGAAATCCAAGCATATTGCAATTTTGGTATGTTGATGCGCACATTTAATCTGGCTCCAAACCAGTGTAGCAGTGTATGCACAGTGGTCTGGTCTCTATGCTTTGTACTTAAGAAATGTCACATAAGATATATTGAATGGAGTTGGGTTTTGGTTGTGTCCAAACGCAACCGGATCTCAGTATTGGTCCATCCCTAGCATGAATAATCCCAATCAACCCTTAGTCCCTTACTGAAAATCGGGTTGGAAATGTAGCACAAGCCAAGTTGAAACCTTACAAAGAGATCCATCTATCATGTATATTCACATACAAATGGCTTGTTAGCTTTATCTACATTTGCATGGTCACTGGAAGTATAATGTGGCTTTTTTTAAAATATTGTTATCCTGGCGTTCATTTTTCACAATGATATTCTGCTTCTATTGAACAGGTAACAGCTCCAGGAGGGAAAGATAGGGATAGACGAAGTGATTTGCTGATCATACGAGATAATGGAACCTCCTTCAAAATAATTGATATGGTAATATTTTTTATATTCATTTTGTTTATGGAATTCCTTATATTGTCACTTTCTAATGACTTGTGAGCTTCAGAGTGAAAGAGATGACCCATCTACAGTGATAGAGAGGGAGGAGTGGATTCAAACAAGAAAAGATATGGAGAATCACCTTCGAAAGCTTCGTGACTTCAGTACCTCAAATTGGTTTTGATCAAATTAAACATTTGAAGCCCTTTATTTCAGGTCAGTGATATATTTCATCAATGGTTCATTATATTAAGTTGGAAAATATAATGTTTAATTGATGTGCATAAGATAACTGAATCCGATGCACGCATCACAATGGGTAGTTGCACCATGTAGCATGAGAACAATTTGTTGTCTGGGCAAGTCAGTTATGCATTCAATATATATGAATACCATACATGTTTATGACTAATCGATGAGGATGGTGGATTTAGGTCCTGATCATGAAGTTTCCAAGAAGAGTTAACGATCATGGTTATCAAACTCATAAATTATGGCAAAAAAATGAATATGACCTGATTTAAATTATATATGCTCATGTCCTGCACTGTGTTTCTGCTATCATGAATGCATAGAAAATGCTGTATTCTTTTTTGTTCAGGCACAAGCAAACTCCAATGAATGTTGTTATGATTTTTCTGATATATGCCTCCAATGCTTATCAGCCCCATAAGAGGGTTTTTACTGCATAATCAAAACCCTAGGTTATGTTTTTGTTAAGGAAAAATATGGCTCAGTTTGGCATTCTCTCTCATTTTGCTGGAACAACCAGGACGGCTAAATTTTCTCCTTCCATGGAATTTAAAAAAATTGAATTCCAAAGTTACCAAACCAGCAAATCATTCCGTATCAACCATTCCGTATCGACGCCTGTTTTTTTTCAGATAAAACTGTGCTATTTATTGATGTGATCTACTTTGTGATGCAGAAAATAGGTGATGGGGAAGGTCGCGGATGCGAAATTTTTTGAAATGTGTTCTAAGCCTGATGCTTTTGGAAGATCGAAAACCCATCGTGACACGAGATGAAACAAGTCCTTTTTCTGCCTTGTGAATCGCATGTGAAATTATTTTTTTCTGGCATTTATTGATATATATATATATAAGCAAAGCCTATGTTGTATCGTTGGAATGGAGTGTGATGAGGAGAGGAAGTTGATAGGCGAGCTTATGTAATGTGTTTTTAATGATACAAGTTTATTTTAAAAATTAATCATGTATTTAGTTTTGATTTTAGTTTTAGAGTTATATCTTCTTCGTATTGCAAAGAGTTTTGTTATATTGAGTCATTTTTATCGTCCTAAATACAGTTCTATCTATTTTATTAGCATTGTGGGTATATATATCGTTGTTAGAAATTGTTTATGTTTTTAATAAATGATAACATTTAATTTATTGAATTATGTATTTTACTTTTTATAAAAATATATGGCTCATTAAAGAGGATATATAATTTATAAAAAAAAATGTGAGGTCAGTGTTACATTTTCCAAAAGAACCAGGCAACATGAACATAAAATTCTGTAAATTTTCCCATTTATTTTAAAGAACTCAGATTTTTTTTTTTATTATATCAGAGGGACCTTTCCTACGATGAAACTAAGAAAACTATCTCTGCATGTTTACTTAATTCACCTTCAACTAATCTCCTCCTATTTTTAATACAAATGTGAAGGGTGATTAATAAAAATCCCTATAATGAATCCTCCGCTCATTAGGCATGCAAAACAGATGAAAAAATATTTTAATACTTTACCCATTCCCTGACCTCCATTTCAGAGAAGGGGATGCTAGCCGACTTAATTAAAGCTCGGGTTCGCATTTGTTAACCATGCCCTACATCAGCTGTTTGTCTGGGAATGCATGAGATATATGTTTTGGGATTTGTGTAATAGTTGTTTTTTAAATGAAACAAAATGATATTTTCATATCTATTAGCATATATTAGCACAAATAAAAATGCGATGAAACAATTAATTAATTGGATTACCAGGAGAAAGCAATTGGAAGCATAGAGTGTTAATATACATCAAAGCCCTTCAAAAGAGTTTGCTCTTTTGGAACCAATTATCATAATGGATTCCACTTTTACAAAATAAGTTTTTATATAATCAGTTTCAAGCACATACTTTAAAATTTTATCTTCTGGTTTCATATTTTAAGTTTTTTGTGTTTAACATGAACAGAATAATTTTTGTGAAAAAGCTAATTGAGAGAAGCTTTTACTAAAAAAACTACTTCTGAAAATCAGTTCCAAACAAGGCCTAACAAAAAAACACAAATGAAACAAATAAAAAACTGAAAAGAAAGATGCAGGAGAGGAACCTGCTTTTTTGACAGGCCTTTGTTCAAACATCTTTTTAAGGTTCATCAACAGAGTGCATGAAAATGTAAAAATCTATGTTTAATTGAAAAAGCAACACAGGAAGTCACAATGACACCACTCACCAGTTTCTATTTGTTCTGCTACGGGCGGTGGCAGAGTGAGATTCATCCAATCTTTTCAGTTTTACACAGTTTCATTCAACAAAGATGCCTGAAAAAACAAATGTGAAGGCTTCAGAGAAGTTTTAGCACATGTACATGCCAGTAATCTCTATCTAAAAGTCTCGAAATTTGAAAACATGATTATTCTCCCTTCGTTCCATTCATTATAATTGAAAGAATTCACCCAACAAAAATTAAAAAAGTAATGAGAAATTCAAATGCCCACAAGAGAACGAGAAGATTAATAATTGCGCCAATAAAATTGAAAGGCGCATGTGTTGATGATATAGTAGGCCCACTCAGTAAAATTTCACAACCACCTTTAATTCTCATCATCACAAAAGTTAAATATTTCTTTTTTTTAAGTTCAATCATGCTACTATTCAGACAAACCTTGTATAAAATGTTTGGTAGTTTTTGGTTTCCTAAATCAATGACTACCCATCAATTGATTACATGTTTATATGATAAAATGTTTGGTAGTCTTTGGTTTCCTAAAGCAATGATTACCCATCAGTTGATTACTTGTTTATATGGTTAAAAATCTTGTGTTGGAGATCCCAGACATGAACCAGTACAAAAGAAAAAAAAAAAAAAACTGGTTGTACCATTGTCAGGGAAATAATATTACAATTTGTCCACATAAATACATCGCATTCATGTAGACCACTGTATGCTTGCACCAACAAGCATAAAGTGGTCTACAAGTCTTGTTTTTTTATTGTATGCAACAATCATATATTGTAAGTAGGGAATTGCAAATGGCTTACCTACTGGTCAACATCCTCATTCAATTTCTTGTCGATGGTTTTGGATTTTTCCTTTTTCTTCTTCTTCAGCTTCTTGTTATCTTCGGTTCTAGCCCCTTCACCGCAAAACATGCATGTAATCCTACTCAAACAGTCAGTAGAGAATAAATCGAGTAGAAAAACCAGTTTACTTTAAGATAAATTGACTAACCTCTCAGAACAATGTCTTCATTCTTCCTCTTTTTTGAACCATCACTCAATGCCTCGTCGCTCAAAATTCTATCCCTTCCCAGATCCTCATTTTTCCTCTTCTTATTCTTCGGACTTTCCTCCACTTTGTTTCCTGAATGTTTCTCAAACTCAACGATACTTTCTTTTTTGTCGCACTTCCCAACTGCATTTTCTTCATTCCTCTTCTTTTTTTTCTTTTTTGGACTTTCCTTCTCCGCTTTGTTGCCCAAGTTTTTCTGAATATCATCACAATTTTCTTTCTTATCACACTTCGCATATGCATTTTCATTATTCTTCATTGCCTTCGTCTTCGAAATCTTCTCCGCTGACTTGTCACCCGAAGATATCAGAGTGCCACCACAATTTTCATTCTTAGCAGACTCCCCATATGAATTTTCATTATTCTTCATTGTCGTCTTCTTCAGAATCTTCTCATCTGCCTTGTTGCCCAACGATTTCAGAATGACACCACTATTTTCTTTCTTACCACTCTCCCCCACTGCATTTCCATCTTTATTTTTCTTCTTCTTTTTCTTTGGACTTTCCTTCACCGTTTTGTTGTCCCTATTTTTCTGAACATCACCACTACTTTTCTTCTTGTTGTCCTCCCCTGCTGACTCACTGATTGATTTTTCTTCAGCAACAGCATTTTCAAAAGAACAACCAAAGAAGGAGTCAACAAAAGCCTCTGTAGATTCAGTATCTGAACTAGACTCTACTTTCTTATTTTGGTTGACTGGAGGTCTCAGACTAGATTCAGAATCTGTGTCCTCCATGACATACTTCTTCCGAAGTCGCCGACGGTGCCTCCCTTCCCTTGCTTGTTCCACACTCACCTCCTCCTCTTTCGCTGCAAACAGGATAAAGATGCCAAACATTAGATACGTGATCCCCGTCATACCAGCAATGGCCTAAATTAACATTCAACAAGAGACATGCAAGCCAAGTTAGTTTCTTTCTTTTTTATCTAAAAAAACACATGGATGCACCTGCAACTGCAACACAAATAAAAATTATATGGTGACCCCCCGTTTGGTTCGCGGACAACTTATCTACGCATAAAATAGTTATACGGAGATAGAGATGAACTAGATAATTTTCTACTTGTTCCCATTCCTTCCCCGGTTTTGAAAAAAACTATTTTGTATTTGTCCTATTAAAATACAGTTATAATTTTGGATGTATACGTAGGAATAAACTAAAACTGCCTCAACAAGTATAATTATCAAGGTTTATTCCAACTTATTAACTTCATTTTTCAAGATTAAGCAATGGGATAAGGGAAGAATAAGCCTAATCCTCAAAAAACACATCTGTTTAGCACAAATAAGCTGTGATAGTTATTCCTTGATTGGTCAGCATAAAGTCGTGATAACCATACCTGGGGAGGGAGGTCCAGCATACCCATCTCAAATTATTACTATGTCAAGTGAAACAAACATAAAAGACAAAAAATTATGCAAACTGAAAGGATACTAACCAAACAAAAAATCATCTAATTTTCCTATATCACCATATAATTATTTTATGCCCAAATAAGCTATCCATAAATCAAAATGGGGTTAAGACATAACTATTACAATTTACCCATACTACACAAACAATATTTTTAGGATTGAACCTATTCTTCCCTTATCCACCCTCTTATTCGCAAATCAAATGGCAGAATTGTTCAAGTAGGCAAGCAACAAATCCAAGTCATCAAGAATATCATAAACATATATATGATATATATAATGATATATATATATATATATATAGCACTACAAATCCAGAATGGCACTCAATACCAAGCACACAATGATCCCCATAATTCAAAAAAAAAAAAAAAAAACAGATAAGCATAAGTGGATTAAATCAATAAGCACATAATGATCTCCACGCATATCATTTAAAATATAAGAATCAGAGGAGGCAGAGGAGACCATACACTCATATCCATCATCCACAATGAACGAATCTTCATAATCGTATTCATTCTTGCTTCCTCCATCGTCCTCCCCATCCGTATCCACAATATCTTCCCCATAAGAATCCCTAAATCCAAAACCACACCCTTCAATCCAAGAAAAACAAAAACCAATAAAAAAACAGTACCAATTCCAACCCAAAATCGAAGCATTACGTTTCATCGCCGTCACAAGGACGTCGGGCACCGACGTAGTACCCGCAGAGGTGGACGCTCCGCGGCCCGACGACGGTGAAGAGGACGTCGTCCTCCTCCTCAAATTCGAGGCCGAGCGAGACGGATTCCTTCCTCTCCGGGAAGAGCGAGCAGAGAAGCACCGGCGCGTTCGGGCCGACGAAGCACCGGAGGGAGCTGTTGTCCTTGGAGGATCCGTGGCCGAGGGTCGCCTGAAAAGTTTTCTTTTTAGGGTTTCCCGAATGATTTTTAGGGTTTCAGAAGAAGAAAAGATAATGACCTTTGCGACGCGGAGACGACCGAAGCGGGGATCGTATTTGTGCGTGTAGGGTTTCTTGGATGTGATTTCAACGCCTGATTGTGTTCGACAGAACAAAAAGAACAAAATGAGGAATTGAAAACACGATCAGAGAGAGAGAGAGAGAGAGAGAGAGAGTCTAACCCCAAAACGCCATTGATGGGAGCTCTTTTGAGTGAGAGAGAGAGAGAGAGAGAGACGCCGCGCAACGAGAGGGACTCGTTTTGATGTTTTTAAACGACAAACAAAACAAAGGAAGGTTTTAAGGGAACATTAATACTGGGTCCTCGAGAAATCTATGAATTATGGTTGAGTCCCTAAAATATCTAAATTTATTTTTAGGTCTGTAGGCCCCTTTGTATATTATTTCTGGGTCCTTCAATTTGAACACCATTGAGTCCACTATATATATATATATATTTTTGTCCCTTCTTCATTGTTTATATATGCAGTTAACAAATATATGTATCCTGTTAACATGTCTCTGTACACTGAGAAAAATTAAAAAAAGATAAAAAATAAAGACAATTTTTACAATTATCCTTGAAATAATTTAATTTCACTTTTAACCCCGCCCCGTTTTTAATTGCAAAAACTAACGTGGACCTGGTCAGCCCTGCCACGTCAGTGTTGACTGGGTTTTTAAATTTTTTTTTTTTTTTATGGAGACATGTTATATAACATGCCTCCCGTATTTTAAAACAGCACCCCATCGGATGCTTTTTTTTTAAACAGTTTTTGTTTTTAAGGAGACTATATATAACACGCCTTCTTTATAACAACACACCTCTGTTAAAAAAAAAAAAAATTTAGTGGGTTAATTATATTTTAGGGGGTTAATTATGAAAATTTTCCAAAAAATAATCCTTATTGGATGGAATGATTCATAAAAAATATTCCAACTAATTTAGGACCTAAAAATAAGTCTAAATTGTTAGGGACTTAAAATTAATTTAGGGATTGCTCGGATGACCTGGAATTAAGTTTCCCAACAGAAAAAAAAAAGGGAAAATTGACCGGAGGTCCCTTTATAGCGGTGGCATTGGTGAATGACCCGCACAATTTAGTTTTGAAAAATCAAGGCATGTCGTACAGTCAGTGGGATTTGCTGAGATAGAAATTTAAGTTATTTGGATTACGAGATTTATCATTAATTTAGTGTAAATAGGAATAAAATAATTTTTTTACACGGATGTGTATTGAATTATTCGAGTTGAAAAATGTAATAATAAATTTTTTTAATTTGGATAAAATTAGAATAATGTATGAATAAGGATTATAATTGATTTATAATAAGTGATGACAGTTGATTCAACAATGAACCCATATATTTACATATTGAATGTAACATTTTTTACTTTTAAAACATCAAAATATGTGTGAACAGTCCCGCATATTGTCCCTAATATTAATTTTTTTTGTTCTAAATTTTATCAGTCGGGCATTTAAATTTATTTAATGTCATACACAAAGAAAAAACATATGTATAAATGCATATGAACTAGACTAAAATGATACTAAAATTTGTTTTTTTAAGAAAAAATCCAAATAACCCCCAATAAACTGCTTGAATGACCCACTGATTTTTCTTAAAGTCCATATAACCCTCTCAAAACACTTATGTAAATTCAAATAACTACCTTGAATTAAATTTTCGTTGACAGATTATGATTATTTTACGAATATTCTATTTGATTAACTCTAATTAAAAATATAATATATTTTTTAACAAATTATAAGAGGTTTTAATATTCTGTGTTTTTAGTCAAGGTTAACAAAATAGAATATTCACAACATATTTTTCATCTATTAATAGAAGTTTAACTGAGGGAGTTATTTAGATTTATAGATGTTTTCAAGGGATTATATGAACTTTAAGAAAAAGCCAAGGGGTTTTATGAATTTCAAGCAGTTTAGAGGGGGTTATTTGCATTTTTCACTGACATCCGAACTGGCCGAGATTATCTACAGCAACCAATGGACCATTTCGGACCAAACAAACCATCATATAATCTCAATGACAAATAACAATGGCACAATCGTATCCTAACAATTTTGTACATTGTTACACGAGTTTGGATCCATTGACAGTATGAATCGAACTGCGCTGTCAATTGTTCAATACATGTTCAATCTCCTATTGGATGTTGATGATACTTGAAAATCCATGTTTTATCCGATAGCTGACTAGATCAAATACGAAAGTGAAATATATACCCAACAATTGATCGTGCAATTCAATTCATATGTTATGTAGTTCAATTAAAGGGTTGTATAATTAGATTAAAGGGTTATGCAGTTCAGTACTGACATAAGCCAGCCCTGGAACCGAATTCTTACACACACACACAAGGAACTTGAAAAATAATAAATCGATAAATATGCCTAAACAAAGCACCTGCAATGACCTTGAATACCATCTGCAATAAATTAGTAATATGAGGGGAAGAAAAGGCAATGGAAATTCACAACCCTACCAAACCGCCGCCTCTTCGCAGAGGGTCCTGTATTCGAGTCTTTACTTTTACTGATAGGATAATATTTAACCTGACACAACATCAAATATTTATGTTAAACACTGAAAAATTAATTTCCTAGAAACTTCTCCTGTGATATAAATCATCATTCTCTACTCAACTTGATTGCATTCGGTTCCTTTTTCTCACAAAAGTATTACAAGGAAGAAACCCCACTTGACATTGCAAGAAAGAAAATTATTCAATTAGGAAAACACAGAAAAAAAATACTTACCTATGAATTAGAGGATGATAATGTGGACTGAGTATATGACATCATATGAGCGATTTCATTGAAATATATCTACAACAAAGGTCTGTTGATACATGTGCAATACATTGGTTTATATTTATATGCTACAAAACATAATTGACAATGCCACTCAAGCTACATTGTTGCCTTCTTTTTTTTCCTTACAAAATTCAGATCACTAGATTTCCATTTTCTCCCTTATAAAATGTTGCTCTATATTTTTATTTTTAAGAATGGTGCTCCCAGGATTTGATCTCTTAACCTCTTTCACAGGGGTGAGAGGTGCTTGCCGACTTAACCAAAGCTCAGTTCGCAATGTTAATCTCTCTTAACATGCTTAGTTTTACCATTATGAATCTGATTCATACTATAAATTCAAGCAATTTGATTCTATCAGCATCACAATTACATGATCCATCACTCTGATTAAAACAGAGATGTATTGCCAAGTCCAACTCCATTAGTGAAATGACTCGCATACACTGACTTATTCTGCACCGTGCCATTAATACATGCCCTTAACATGACATTGACATAAGAATAATGTCATGATAATGTTTTCCGAAACGGATTGAGGCACTGTTTCACAAGTGTTAGAATAAAGAAAGGGAATTCTTCTTATTGTATTAGAGGAGCCAAATGCTCTATTTATAGATACGCAAATGAAACCCTAAAAGAGCATAATAGAAAACTCAGAAAACTAAGAAACTAATAATATCATAATAATGATAATAAAGACAATATTCTCCTAATAATGACTCTTTAACATTAAGAATGTCCAATCATCAAACAATATTCTCTTTATTCATCAAGAATTTCAACAAAAGACTGTAAGAGATGCCAGATTGTAAGTGATAAACGTTATAACATAAAAGTACTCTATCAGCAACAAAAACATTGCTTCAAATCCATTGCCAAAAACATCATCATGACATGTTACTGATTCACTTTCCATCGAGAGCAGTGAATTAGATTGAGTTGAAATGAACAATAATTTCACCATTACCATCAATCACACAGTGTCAAACTTCTAATGCAATCCAGGGCCACAGGATGATCAAATTCATGAAAATAATAACCTTATAAATAGCAATTCGAAGGACAGATTTCTATTAAAGACATACTTAAAAATTGTATGACAGGACAGAAAGTCTAACATATCTACTGAGATCCTACTGGGAATTCATATATAACCTTCTATCTGCATTCTAAAGCTGACCACTTATCATTGATTACAAGGATGATCCCCAATATAATTCACTAAAATCTCTAACAATGCTATATTGTACTTCTAACATATCAGTGACCAGATTGTTTCATCTGAGACACTGAATGCAACTGAGGAATTCAACAAAGGAATAATTGCCAAATTGAGATAATGAAAGTCTTCATAATATAGGAGTACGAATGAATTATTCAGGAAAAATAACTAGATAGCCACAATGATACACATATTTCAATTGCTGTGATGTGATAGGAAAGGTTGACAAATAATTCAACTGCCAATTATATTAGAATCTGCATGGCTTTTGTTTGATGATATCCTCTTCATCTGCAGTAGACTAAACTTTCTAAAAATTGGGTCACCATTTCAAATGGAATAATCCCTTTGAAATCTAAATCACCACCAAAGCAAACAACCAACCAGCAATTCTCTGCGACAAATTTAAGAGAAAAATATTTAAATTCCTTTTCTCACAAAGAAAAAAATTGGCTAAGAAAAGAAAATTCTTCAATGCAAGCAATCAAATAATAAATTGATGGACCAGTATCATTCAAGAATGAAAAGAACAATGTGATTTGACCAATGTAAGATTCATAATGTCTTTGCTCAGCTACAAAAATGAAACAAAATTTACGCGATCCTCTATTCAATGATGCAGTGTTGTGATTTCGATGACACCAATGCAGTTTCAAAGCAGGCCACATAACAAGACTAATCAAATTTTCTTTCCTTTTAAAAAGTGAATGAAACATTTAATGAGTTGATATAATAAAAGATCAAAAGTACTAAATCATGAGGGCTGATTTGGTGCTTGCCCTGCAGCACAAACCAGACTAGGAAACTATTTAGAACTTCGTGTCTAAAAGCATGTGCATTGAAGTAGCAAATCTCTTGACAAACTCTATAAGAAAAAAATTCTCATCGTTTTTCATATCCTTTCCAGTTTCAAGAGCAATCACTTCCTTTCAGATACCTACTTGACTGTGTTTGCTGTCACTTTGAATTGAATCCATTCTGCCTTCTAACAAGATGCTTCCTTTAAGCATATATGACAAGTGATGTAGGAAAGGTTGCACAGAAATCGTTGGAGCAAGATCCAGTTTAGAAAAATTCCAATTTTTATCCTTAAAAGTCATTTTTGATAATTACTATTTATATTAATTCACTATTTTTGGCAAATTTCATCATTGATAGTCATAATAATCAACTTTTACTATTGGTAGGTGAATTATGAATTTTTAAGATACTGTTATCCTATTTTTAACTGATTTCAATAATTATCATTTAAGGTTTACTATTTTTAGCAATTTTTAATAATTTGTCATCACTGACCTATAAAAGCCACTACTTTATATGGTAAACCTTTTGAATTAGTAAATTTTTTATTGTTTTTATTTTCTCCCTTCTGGTTCCAGTGTTTTTTTAAGCAAGAAGACGTCATCTTCTCTTGTGCTATCACTACATCAAAAACTCAAACCTACTCTTTCTTACAATTCCCATCATTAATTAATAAAGTGAAAAGAAAATGAGGTCGTTTTCATCCCACAAGAGTTACCTAATATCTTTTGAAAACGGGTTCAAGTGTCCATATTAAAGGTAAATTGAAACCAATGGAGACAAGAAATCTCGAAAAAAAAAATTGAGAAACAAAAAACAAAAGCACCATAATTAGAAGGAAGGACCTCCCAAGTCCCTACTCCCCTCCAACCACCCTTACAAAGAGTGAGTTAACTACGGTCCCACAAGAGTTTCTAATATTACCTCCAACAATTGCCACCATCAATGTCGGGTTTTAAAACTCCAACTGCCAGAGGCTTCCATTCAGACATAGCCTTAAAGTTTGACTACCAATCTTAATGCATAAATATCCTCTAGTTTCCAATCACATTCAATGAAGAAAACATGCTCCCAGTCTTTCGATGTTGTTTGATTCTATTACCATCTCTATTGCCATGCATTTCTTGATCTTTTTTGTTATACGGATTGAAGCTTGAACCAGCTTCTCAAATCAAACCTCCGTTGAGATTCTTTTTTTTTTTTAAAAAAAAAAAGGTAGACAATGCTACCACATATTCATTTCACAGAAACTGTAGTACATGATCGGAAGGGGGTAGCAGAAAGAAGTATCACAAGAAAATGAAAGAAATATAGGAGAAAGCTAAAAAGAAAAAAAACACTGGACAAGGGGCCATAATGGCACACGCAATTGCTCATTCCTGCACAACCACCCGCTGGAGAAATCGACAACTTTTCCCCCTGCAATGAGGTGGCCCCAGTCTTTAATATTTCTTTTCGTCATCTCCCACATGTTCTCAATATAAGTTGCCGATTCCTGAAGATGGTGGAGTTTCCAGTGAGCCAAAACATCCAAACAGAAGCCATGATGATTGATTGCTAAATCTTGGCCGAGATGCTTCTATCACCCTTTTGTGGAGGCGCTTCCCTGCCTCCCACATTTCCTCCAATGTCTAAAGCACTCAGATCTGAACACACCAATTATGTTCCAGAGCTGCCTTGTCACTCTGCAGTGGCAAATGAGGTGCTCAGTCATCTCCCTGAATTGCATAGAATACAGATGTTTAACTCCTCTGGTTGCCACTTACTATGATATGCCCAATTGTTAGCAGCTACCGGTGAAGAAATCATCTAAAATCGCTAAAATGTCTTCCCAAACTATTTGCCAATATAATTGGAAGAACCAGGGGCTAAACCCGTTCGACACCAAGGCTTTGTCCCCCTCGGCACCGAAGCTAGCGCACTTTATCTCCTCTTCATCAAATGGAGAATCAAGGTTGTGGAGGAGATTTTTTATCTCCTCATCAAGCCACGTCGCTTTCATGCCCTCACCCTCACAAAAGCAAGTTTAAAATGCTCAATCTGCCGTGCTTGTGTTTGCCCTTCATCCTCTATTTGACTTCCATTGATCACAAGACTAGATATTTGATTTCTTTTTCTTTTGATGCTTGTAGATTTATGAAAAAACTTTGTATTATTGTCTCCCACCTTGAGCCACAGTGCCTTAGATTTTTTACGCCATTTCATCTCCTCCATTGCAAGATATCAATAGGCTACTCGATGCATCAGGCCTTGCCTCTGTCTATCTATATCAATAGGCTTGCCTCTTTCACCGTGTCATAGTTCTCGTTTCTAGGCATCATTTCGTGCACGGCCCTTGTCATGCGACTCCATTTCTTCAGGCGCCTCTTGAGCCTTCTAAGCTTTAAACTCACCTTGCGGACTCCTTGGAGACCACCCACACTAGTACTCCAAGACTCGTTGATCACATGATTCACATCTTCTATTCCCTCCCATTCAATCCACCATGAATCAAACTTGAAATGGGGCTTGCGAGAGAAACTCCCTTTAGCTTGCAGTAGTATGGGAAGGTGATCCGAGACCACCCAGGGAGCCCCTTTACTTCACCACTCAGGAAACACTTGTCTCAATCCCTGTCCACCAACACATGTCCCAATCCCCCATCCACCAACAACGATAAGCCGGATCAGCGGCTTAGCTTGCATGTTACTCTACGCATAAGAATGAAATAGAATGGGAAGATCAATCAACCTCTTTGGGTCTATCCACACGTTAAACCTCTCCATAGAAGTTGTGCTAGAGTCTATATGGTTCGGTCCATAATTGTGACGTGAATCTTGTGATGTTGAAATCGCCCACCACACACCACGGCTCTGTCCACAATTGTCTGATCGTAGAAAGTTTCTCACACATGAACTCACGCTTTGTCACAGTTTGGGCTGTACACCCCCCAGCATATCCACCTCCCAGACGTAGATGTGCTCTCCTCAATGACTGAGACAAAGAAACAACAAATCGACTGCTCAATGCATTTCCAATTACTTGAGTTCCAACTTAGTAAAATGCTTCCCACACTACCAACTGACCCTTTGAACGCCATTTCATCAAGTGAATCGCCATGATGCCCCGCAAGACCCACTGGTCCATCTCTTCCATCTTTGTTTCTTGTAAACAACACATTTGCAACCTGTTTTGAACAACATAGTCCTTCACCACGACCCTCTTCATCAGGTCGTGCAGACCCTGAATAATCCTGATCTAGAAGCTTAACATATATTGTTTTGTATCTCCACTATCTATCCCAAGACCTCAACAAGTGCCTCTCGAGACTGAGTCGCTTGCACAGGCATGGGAGCATCCTCCCCATCCCCGGGAATGGATCATCCCTACCAGAGGCACCCACAAGATATTTTGTGAATTTTCCTTTTTGATCCTTGACTTGCAACTGGTTCCCCATGCTCTGGCCCTTGAACAGGCTAGGGCTGTTGATTTCGTCATAAGACACATGTTTCCCCTTTGCCTGCCCGTCATGAGAACAATAGGAGCAGACCGCACACTCCCAAAGCCCGTCCCCGATCTGATAAGATTCTTAAATATCACAAATGACGAAATTCAACATTTGAGCTTAACCTTCTGGTTTTCCTATTATGCCTTGCAATGGAGAATAAATCTCAAATAGCTTCTGGAAGAATGTCACACTCATCTTCCATCTACATGCAAAAAAAAGTTGCAAAAAAAAAGGTTGCATAGCATAATCCTTCTTAAAACATTCAGGGAGTGTTAGACAAATATATTTGAAACTCTATAATGTAGTACAGGAAAACAGACATTCAACACTAGCAGCTAGCTATATTCTCTATTATTGCAGCGTGTATACTTCTCACACAACAAGACACACCTAACCATGAGCATGCATGCCAAGGACATTTGACAAAGCTCATCCACAGACAGGATGGGCTCAAACACAGGTAGATATATATCCTGTGAGTGCTTGATGGGGCACAAATGCATGCAGGTATCCATATTGGCCTGCCTACATGTCTGCATGACAATTGTGGCATGCTATTCCATGAATAAATTGCTCAAAACATATGGCTGTGATTTTTTTTCTTAAGAAATATAAAAAACAAGCAATAAAAATCTCTCATTATTGGATGTGTGGCTTGTTATGTCCCCTCAACTCACACAAATCACAAAACTGTACGCTGGACAGACCTGTTCAAAGTAATAGCAGGACAAAAAGCATGCAACATCTATAACGTGACAACCAAAGAAACCACAGCTATGAATCACGTTGGCAAAATGAAGCATTAACCAATGTGGTGTGCAAAGAAGTGTACCTTCTCAGTAAGCCAACTGTTATAAGGCCCCATCAGTCCCCTAAAGCTCCAATCCAGCAAAAAGTTAGGTGACAGATCTGAATCACTGAAACAAGCATAAAAGAAAAAACAACCGCAATCCCGCAAAAAAATTGAACAAAAGGAGATATCTCCAATTATTCATCTAGTTTCCTTCTCAAAAGTTGATCCAAAGAGCTAAATATGCTCTTGTAGAATCCCAAGGAATAGAGCAGTCGTACAGAATTTTTGAGATTATAAAACAGCAGCCATTTTGATCGGCTATGCATAATGTTACAGTATGACAATAAGGAACTTTGTCACCCATGCATCACACTACAAATAAACGCTGCATCAAACTTGACGAGCAAAATAACACATGAAAGATTCTATTATTTGTATCCCATGTTTGACCAGTTCAACATCTCACCTACAACTACAAGGTACAGAAAAGACGATCATTTTGTCCTATCGGTACCCATGAAAAACAACTTTGAGAGAAAGACAGCTGAAGAAATTTATCTCCTATTGTATCACTGTACCAAAAAAGCTGAAAAATTCATGGTTGGCTCGAAATCGGACTACTCCTGCAGTCAACAATTTCTCAGTACATCTGTCCAGTGATTCTCATATGAACGTGAATCAAAAGGGATGACTGAGTCTTCAGTTCTAACAGTCATTGTACAACAATTCCCAATGTTGCTCTTTTGTTTCTCTCTTTGGGCAGAATTACAAGCAGAGCCTTTCTCATGAGAAGAATATCGTTTGAGATGCAGGAATGGTATCTCTTATGCTAACACTATCCTGAGATTTGATGAGATGAAGCTCACTTCCACAAGGAAGACTATAATCTTCTGTTACAATGTTGTAATCCTTATGATCATAGGAACATGATACATTACTTTCATGTGCTTCAACATTTTCAGACAGGCCATTCCTAATGATTTCACAACTAGCATCCTCCGTTCCTGTATCCTTTTCTTCATGCGTATGCAACACACTACCCTTTTTGTGAAGGCAATTTGACAAAGCAACAGTTGTATCTTCTGAAAAAGCCAGGTGAGGTTTCCTGGGTTCTGTCACCTGTTGCATACAATCTGAACCAGAACCATGTTCCAGATAAGCATCTATTATCTTAGATTCAAGATTCACAGAATAACATACTTCGGAAGCCGGTAAATTTTCTCCAGAAACGTCACAAGATTCCTCACTTCTGAAGTTCAAAGAGTTGATTACAGAATTGTTGTAACTACCGTGCTCTGCCAAATTCCATTTGTCTTCTTCCAGGATCTTAATGCAGCTACCATCTTTTTCATCTGATGTTCTGGTCCCATGATCAGATAACAGGGCATGTTCTTTTTTAATTATAATGTCCGTTGAAGTACACAATAAGTTTCCCGATTTTGTAGCTACATTATCAACTGAGCCCAAATCATTATCCATTCCTGCATCAAAAACAAAAAAAGGAATTAAGAATTTAAACAATAATAATATGGAGCATCCCTTTAGGAAAACATATAAACAACGATAAGAATGGCTCACCTTTTTCGTTTTCTTCCATACTTGCAGAAACATCTTTTTTAAGCAATACTGTCCCGGGAAACACCATGAAGTTAATGTTGCTCAACTGTCGCTTCTCTTCATCATCCATGAGTTGAAATCCAAATCCCGTTGTCCATGTATCAATTATATGTGGAATGGCAGATATGACCATCATTTTAACGTTCAAGCATTTTAATATCTACGGGAAAAAACACAAACATATTAGGCAAAGTTGAACATTTATGGAAAAAAAAAAATTGCTCTTAGAAAATGATAAAATTGTATGTCAGGAGGCACAAGGGACAACAGGAAACAACTATCTTTCTTACCCACTCTTTATCCCAATCCTTGTCGTTATTTGCTTAAATAGGTTGGCTAGAATTTACATTTACACGTCACGAGTGCATACCCAAACCCCAATAAATACAAAAATTAATCAAAAACAAAAAATAAAAAAAACTGATGAGTTTGTAATTTTATATTATTATGTAAAAGAAAAAAAATAAAAATAAAAGCTACCATTTATCAAATTAAACTATATATTGCCATGCATACCAAGCACAAATTGCATTCAGTAACAGGAGAAAGTCCTGGATTCAAGTCCTACAGGAAGTCACTTTGTGCAAACAAATGCCAAATGTCGGGATTTTATGTTGTCTCTCCCCTCCCGTTACCCGGCTATATGTGAGACTGCTCTAGGTGATGGCCTTTTACCAAGTACAAATTCCACAAAGTGAAGAGTATTAGATAGTATAGTTCCAATCTCAAGTGAATAAATAACAAATTCTTCATCAATGATTTGGCCCCGTTGTACTGTAATTGAAAAACACTTTCAGTATATTTTTATTGTTTCCAGAACCAAAACAGAAAAATAATAAATTTTATTTCCATTCATATTTTGATACAGATATGATGAAACAATTAATTCAGTAATGCCATATAAATAAAATTCAATATGACCAGTTAGT
Source organism: Acorus gramineus (assembly GCA_030737835.1). Lineage (NCBI taxonomy): Eukaryota > Viridiplantae > Streptophyta > Magnoliopsida > Acorales > Acoraceae > Acorus > Acorus gramineus. The sequence goes on along the minus strand of CM060853.1, from coordinate 8,724,772 downwards.
AGTGATTGAAACATTGATATTAACCAGTGCAGATCCACAGCATCTAGGCATAAAGGGCAGATAGTAATGTTTGACATAACACCTCTTCAATAGCATTCATAAGGCGTCGACACATTCCTTGGCGGCGATGTTGAGAGCAGGTTGCAATAAGTGGAACCTCAGCGACTGTAGTTCCATGCACCCTACAAAATGAACCTTCAGTTTAATCTACATCATACTCTTTAAGAAACTTTAACAAATTACGGATCACAAATTTTTGGATATCATGTATGAAAACATTCAATTCGAAACTTTCTTAACCCGGTATTCTAAATACAATTTGATTAGATGAATGGTTTCCAAGCTTTGATATTTTTCCATAATGGACTGGGTTTTATTTTTCTATAAATTGATTTTTTTAGGTGGTATTTCAGTTTTTATATTTTTTAATAAATTTTGGAATAATTATAAAGGGCAAAATTATAGAGGTTAAACAGCCCATTAGTTTTTTTTATTTTATAGCTCCTCAAATATAAATAATCATTTAGTTTTAAGAAATAAAGGGGCTACTATTATTTTATATAGCCCCTCGAACACACTACCGGAGATTTATTAACAAAAAGGTGACAGCAGAAGGGAAATTCAAGTGCCAAAAAGGTTGCAAGCCACATGATTAATGACTAAATCGTAATAAAAAAAAAAAACTCATCCAGCTCCATGTGACTGAAGATATTCCCGGCCCAAAAAGGTTCTTTGTTACTTTGGAAAGGAAACAACCTCAATGGGCAAAGCCATGCATCTCGTTGAATGGGGAGAGTTTGCACACCAAGAGAAGCAGGAAGTTTGGTAGTTCGGAAGCTCATGGAACAAAGCATTATTGGGGAACTGGTTGTAGAAAGACCCTTGGGGCTAGTTTAGCAATGCGATAAGTGGTGGGATAAGGGGTAATTATGGAGATAAGTTAGTGGGAGGACAGCTTATCCCCGTTTGGTATAAAAAATAATCAGAATAAACTATAGACAATGGTCCCAATTTTGAAATGAAAATAGGGATATTTTGTTCCACCTAAAGGCTGAGATAACATTTATTCCCACTTTTTATCCCAATTTTGACAAATGTGTATATGAGCAAAATTGATGGACATTTTATCCTCTAAAATTAAAACAACTTATTCTCAAAACCTTAACCCATTGCCAAACTAGGCCTTGGGGTCCCAACCATTGATGAAGATTATTTCACAATTATATTATGGTAATGGAGAGAACTGAAACTTAGTGGCAGTAAGGTAAGGCTGACTCTCAAGTTTGTTGTTCTCATATTCCTCTCCCTCTTATATAAAATTCAAATTGGGTGTTGGGGAATCTATCTATTTTTGGAAGACAGATGTGCCGCTTTAACACGGTTTGCCCATGAATTCCGTAAACCCGGTATCTTCCAGCTAACTGTAGAACGTAATTCCAGCCCAGTAACTACGCTCAGTCGCTCACACAAAACAAATTGACGATAGTTGAATAGAATTCTTTTGGCACCACGAGCTTTAAAAATCACATCCACCTTACTACAGAGCTGGAAATGATTCCCAAAAAGCTAGGCATTTCAGAATTTGTCCTTTTGAAAAGATCGGTGCTTTCTTAGTCAAATTTTTCCTGTTCACCACTGATAGAGGTGTTTGATGGGTCTATTGCATCCCCAGTTGGAAAGGAAAATTCCACAAAAAATCATAAGCGTTGTATGGTTAATTTTACATGAGAATCCCAACGCAAAATAATAGATGAAGGGAGGCTGGCAGAATGCTTCAAGATACCCAATGTGCAACGTAGTCATATGTAGCTACACATGCAGCCTTAGACCTAAAAACTGCACAAGTAGATGCCCCATTATGTGGACCCAACTAATATGCAGGTATAAAAACTTTTGGGCGTGATCTTATTCCTCATACTTTTCACCAAATATGGCTCTTTTGTAATGGATATGTAAACAATTATTCTAAAACTGATTTAATTAAAAAGTACATTTTTTCCCAAAATTGGTGCCATTGACACACAAACACACAATTACATCAAGTAATCCTTATTCTGAAATTGTTTCCAAATAAAAGACAACAACCTCACCAATTGGCAAATCAATGCAATTATTCGGAATGTGAGCTAATACATGTGATTAATGATCAAATATTTAATGAAAAAAATTTACAAACAATCACCAAGATCTTTACATGAAACTGTTTCCAAATAATAGGCAATCAACATGGTTGCAAGAAACAAATTTGATGGATCAACACAATTATTCCAAATTTGAGTTCATATATGCAAATAATGGTCAAATTTGATGACAAATATTGAAACAATCACCAATGAAATCAATGGATTGTATAGAGCTTCAAATCCCATAATTATAGGTCCAGTATTTGTCAGAAGGACTAAACAAGCCGTAAACACATATGGGTCAAGAATTTGGGCACATGCAAAATCTGCAGGAGTTCTTAAAAGAACTTCAGAAGCACACAACCTTATAAACCCAGCTGGTTTTTCCTTCAGTGGAGAACTAGAAATATCGTTAGAAAATGATTTGTTGTGCAGTAAGCAGTACCTGATAGAAGCTACAGAAACGATTTCATCACCTTTCTCCAGCACTAAAGTAAAGAACCCTTCATAGTTTAAGCGTGCAAAATGTGACCTGAAGTCAAGTAGATATGTAAAACTCCATAAGCAGTTGAGATGTTCAACGATATAGAATGCATAAAGTAGTTTTCAAAAGAAGAGTTTGATCCTGAAAAATCGATGTCATGATCCAGAAGGGCAAGGTTCCTATACCGACATATTATATTACAATGCAATTCAGAAACTAAAATAATATTATACATCTCATTCGTGAAATAGGAAAAGAAAATTATGATCATATCCTTGGAAATAGATATTAAAATGAGTATGATACACTGTTTTATTAAAAAGATTTTTAATGAGTAAGATAGAAAACATTTCAGGTAGCCTGAACGAAGCATTAGTTTACTTACTCTCAAGGTAGAAACTTTATTGTGGAAGAAAATATATTGGGGGACAATTGCATACAAATTGAGATAACAAATATTGGAAGTCTACATGATATAGAATTATTTTCTTTCATAACACTTTTAATAATTTGCAATTCATTCACATATATTCTCCTTGTCGCACTCCAAATAAGGACTCCATGTTGAATAATTCGCTCTAAGCCCATCCATTTCCGGAATTTTAAAGGCACTAAGATTTACCAAGTAGGAGATATTTAAAACAAACTACTAACAGAAAGATGGATAAATATTCATGTTAATAGAGTATTTGAATTATCCGCAATGGTTCCACAAACAGTGGTTTCAAAATAAATATAATAAAACCCCAGTCAATAGCTCAATGAAGAACAAATTAATAAATGTATCAATAGAACAAACTCGAGATATATAAAGAATCAGGATGCAAATGATACACAAATTTTCACATTACGGTGCAATAAAATGGTGAAATTGCTATAAACTTTCACATCATAGTTCACCATGCACATAATAATTAGTTTCCAGTGTTAATAATATTAATTTCACCATTAATCTTGAGATATGATTTCAAGAGAGAATTTTGCTACTATATCTTGAGGAAATAAATTATTTATTTATTTATTATTTTCTTACTATGCCCCCACAAGCATCGATTGGCTGACTGCAGCTAGCTAACATAAAAGAGGGCGGACATTTCCTCGTTCCTAACAGATTGGGTGACTATAACTTTGAAGGTTGATAATCCATCATCAATTATGGGAAAACATTGGACAGGAGACAACGAGTCAAAGGCGTTGCTTGAAGGGGCCCTTCTTCGTCTTTTCTTTTTTGCTATTTTACTAATTTTGTACGGAGATCCCTTGTCTCCTTTATTTGGGGGCTTTTTTAATAAAATTGCTCCTAAGTACCTCTCAAAACAAAAAAGAGTGGGCAAAGCACTATGCAGGGGCCAAAAAGTCACACTGGTTGAGGGCAGATTGATGATTCATGAGTAGTTCGGCTGCTATGGGTTTGGTCTGCATGGAGTTGGCAATGTACTTTATATGTTTTAGGTATTAACTTTCTGTAAAGGTCGGAATTTTTGGTTCTTCAGGCCAGCATGTATTTCTCATTTACTTGCTGTCTTTTTTTAATCTTCCTTTTAATTGTACCCGTATTTCATTAATGAAATGTAGGAAAACCTTGTTTCAGAAAAACATATTAGCACACAACTAATAATAATAGTTGTAAGAGTGACCACTACCAATGCTCATTATTGTCTGATTGCAACCAGATCACATTTGATGGGCCAACCTATGTAAAACACATAAATGGTGGCAAAGATATGCATTCACAATATGCTAATGTGAGATATCATGACAATCAAGCACATTGCATGCAATTCGGACGCAAGAAGCTGGTAGTGCTATCATGTTGGTTTGATAGCAACCAACATACTACTTGCATTTGGTGATGGATAAATGATTAAAACTACCACCAAAAATGATGAACATACAACACCAACTATTAACAAATTACTTGATAAAAAAAATTTAAGAACAAATCCAGATTATCATATGCACACATCATCAGGATGAAAATGTTGTACAATTTTTCATATTATCACAATAAAATTGTGAAATTTTCATTAAATTTTGTGTTAATTCACCAAGATTATTATTTTAATAGCTTGATAGTATCAATTTCACAGTTAATCTTCAGAAAGCACCAGTATTCATAATTTTTATGAGAAATCACTTTTGATAATATGCAGTGTTTAGCCAACAAAATGGAAGACTCCCACTGCTCGTGATTGGCTGATTGAGTCCAGATAAGAATATAAGATATAATGGACCAAGCTGTGTCAAGCCAAAGATGAGACTACCGAACACATAATCTCTCATTGTTTGGTTGCGCAACAGGTTTGCAACTCCCTTGGGGCAGGGAAAGGGCTAAGAACAGATCTTCGCATGTTAGACCAAATGTGGGAAGGCGGGAAATGACTTTAGAAAAAGGTGACAAAAGTATCAAAGCTAAAATATAGCACATTCCTTTATCCCAGCTGGGGATTGGGTGATTGTTGATGAGGAATTAACTCATCTTCAAAGGTGTCCCAATGTATATGGAGAATATAAGGTAGTCTACTGAATAATTTAACAAGGATTAGGGCAGATTCTGAACTGAGGTGCATAGAGTCTTGTTTGTTGGTGGTAAGCTGATAATTGAACTGTTAATGATGATAGTGACCTATTTAAAATTAGAATCAAGCTTAACATGATTGGGACAATAAAGAGACCAATAGATTTCCCCAAAATCAAGAACTACAAAAACATGCATCACCCCAGCCCAAAATAAACAAATATTATAAAATTGACGCATATTGCAATAATAAAAATTTTATTTGATGTGTCAGTGTGGACAGGTCAGAGTGTTCATGTGAATTTCTTACGTTTATGTTTAAAATACTTCTACACGAATTATTTAAAGAAGCAATAATGATTAAACAGTTTAAGATTAAATGTGGCATTGATGATGGAGGGATTTGGATATACCCCCAATTGTATAAAACATGAGGTATCATGTTGATGCCAGTTCTTGGGTCCACCATTGGGAGAAAGCATTCCTCCATGATGGTAAGTGCAACAGCTAATTTGGTATTACAATCAGCCATTAGTGCAAGCTTTTGTGCAGAATGAACGCTATGTTCCCCATGAATGCATCTCAAGATAGTCCAAGAAAAGCCATCAGAAAGACGATTCAAGATACCAATTCGGGAATGTAGACCTGAATATATCTGCAATACAATAAAACCAAATTCTCAAAAATGAGACAAAAATGTAAATCAATCAAATGTGACAACTGTGATTGTAAAAAAACACACACAAGATATTGATGCCAATATTCGGATCATTACATAGCAATGTTCAAAAAAAAGGACATATAACAAATTAATTGTGACAGATAGAGAGGCACATTAAAAATGTGACATATTTCACAATAACTCCCAACAGACTATTAAGTCCAATAGATCTAATTCCCTGTTATGTTATATGTTCAAAATAATTTATTTCCAATGAATAACTCCTCCAAGGACATTATTACCAAAAACAGACTAGATATAAATAAACTGAAGGTTGAATAATGTCCTTTTATAGAATTCATTGTCCAAAGTAAAATACGTTCTTTTCTTTTTCCTATGCTTCAATCACATAAGTCATAAAAACCTTCTTTTTATTTAAATGAATGTACCAAGTCTCGGTTTAGTCAAATTTCCAGATCAGACATCGATAAGCATCACGCATACTATTCATATAGGATGATACAGATACAGTACATTCTTACAAAACTTGCACGTAATCATGCATAGATACTTTCGACTTCTAATACTTGGTTACTAATACCATTGGATCCAAAGGGTTAACCAAGAAGTCAACAAAAGAATGGGATTACTTATGGGATTCACCAGTATGGTTATACAGATTCTAGACTTTTTTACTAGATCCTATTTTACAAATTTCACATTGTTTACAAATGTATTGAGTTTTTTTTTTTTTGTTTCCTGGTTGACCTTTTGTACGCAGATTCCTCGTCTCCTTTTTTATTTGGCTTATAAAAATGCCGCAGCAAAAACAAGAAACAAAGGACACCAAAAAGAATGAAAAAAGACAAAACAGTAACACTAGAAGAGGCATCTACTTTTGCCGACACCAAGGAACCCCAAAATCATTTGATTATAAGATTTCCCTCATGATCATAAAACACAACTCGCTCCAGCACAGAAATGACACCATTCCAGCATTCCTTAATAAAATTTTCAATGGACTCATGTATATTCTCCAAATATGGCATAGCTGCTTTAAAAATGATTGGGTTCCTCAAAAACTAATTGCCCAAACCCGGGAAAGAATAAAAGATTTTGAGATTTTTGCTTTCATGCTTCTGTCTTCTTTTCGTGAGGTTTTTCTCTGCTTCCGACACTTGTTCCAAACAATCAAAATTTCTAAACCTGGTAGCAGAAGTGAGAAAGCCCCAAACCTGCTTCATGACTACACATCGAGAGAATAGTTGCTCAATTCTCATCTTTGGAGTTGCACAGCGGACATGACACAGATTCATCAGGTACCATCACTCTATAGGACTTTGTCAACACTCAACTCCGATACATGAGACGTTAAGGGGATCTTTAATCCCCAAAACTTCCCTAAATTTAGTGGTTGTCACCATGTTTTTGGGCCGGACTTTCCTCCACCACTCACAGCACTTTTTCACAGAAAATCATCCTTCGGGTTCAACCGCCAAATGACCACGTCCAACATCTTAATTTCGACCAAATTTTGGAGCACTCCCTTGCCTCCTCATCTAAGCTGCCTGAGACCATCTACAAAACTTATTGACTAATTCATTTTTTTTTTGTTGTCAGATCAAACATTTTGGAGAAGTTGAGATTAAGATAACGGTAATTGCACCAAGAATCATACCAAAAGTTATTCGACTTTCCCAATCTAACTTTCCATCTAAAAGTCTCCTGGAATTGAAAGGCCAATCCCCTTCTGTAGTTCCATATCTTTTTGAGAAGTATTATGGTTGAATTATTCTTTAAGAAATGAGCTCATAGCTGTTAGAAGTACAGACAAAAATTGCTTCTATATCTGGAATTTCAAAGATATAATAATGTAATGTATTCATCATTCAGGGGTACATATCCATTATTATAATCCTTAGAACACATGCAGAGACAAATTAATTGATCAATTAGTTTTATCTAACAATGTTCCGTTCTTATCATGTTTAATATACAAAAGCATACCTCTTGACTTTTACCCAAAAAAAAGGCATACCTCCTGACAGTTTTCCCCACAGAACCACCCATCAGATACTGCTTCTCTTGGCATACCTTTTTCCTTCAAGCATGTTTCATGAACTGTTCATACAATAAAAAACATAAAAGTCACGTAATTACAAAACAAAATTCATATACTTCATTCTAGAAGTAATCAACCAACTGGCAATGAAGCAATCTACATAATGATTACATCAATATATCGTTTTGTTGATATATAAGCACAACAGGCTTCATATGGAGTCTGCCATAGGATTTATAATATAAGTAAAAACTATATGGACATCTATCAAGGTTGGACATGGATACTGGTATGGAACACTGCTATGGAACCTGGACAGGAATGTCATTATCAAACAGAAAGCATGTTGATTGACAGGAACGGTTCAAGATTTAAATTTGGCGTGGTTTATGATTAACATAACATATATAAAAAAATTGCACATTTTACGACAAAATGAAATCCCGGTACTCATGCCTATCATAAATCATAAAAAATGTTCAAATTTCCATGTTACGTAAAAAAACTTACTAATTGAGATATATGAGTATTCTAATTAAAATTGCAAAGACCAAGAAGACCTGACTGCAGAAAAAGGGTATATCCAGTCACACATCAAACCAAGACACTTGAATCTATGAAATATAATTTGGGATGCCACATTTATCATGTGTCAAACAAAATCTAAATGAACTCCAGTTAATAATAAGTGCTTTTGTATAGGGGCCTTACAAACAATAATATGATTTAGATAATAGATAAAATATAAACCTGGGACAGAAGTGCTAAAAGAAGTTCAATTAATTAGATATGTAAAACGTAAGAGTACTAAAAATATGTTAGACCAAAAGAAGAACATCTCAAATTTATTTATAAATGATCCAAGTTTTATCAGGATTTTTTTTCTATTATCATGCTGAGCTCTGCAGTGCCTTTATTGAAAGGAAAAGAATGTATTATCTATTTATAGTTCAGATCCAACAAATAAGCTGCATTTGGGAAAAATGGAGATGACCTGGGGCAAGCCTGTCAGGCTTAGATCCATTTAGTATGTTGTTGACTTTCCTAAACCAGAAGAGAAAGGGAGATAGGAGCAAAATAAACAAATTTATTACTATGATGCCCCATGCAATCTGCCGAGCTATATTATTAGCTAGAAAAAAGATTTTCAACGTTGAAGAACGTTACATTGAGAACACCTGGGCATCTGTGAATTCTTTCCTTAAAAAAGTGGTGCTCCAGTGTCCTTAATTTCCTCAAAGCTGACAGCATTTTTAATCAATAAAAAGTTTATTTATGGTTGAGTGAAGACCTTCTATGGGTGTAGATTGTGTGGGTGGGGATGCTCCTTGTATACTTACTCTGCTGTTAGTTCTTTTGTTTTATTATGCTCTAGCATGCATATGTAACCATCCATGTGATTTACCAGTTAAAATATATAATTGGTGAATTACCACCTTACATCAAAGATAAGAAAGAAAAAAACAAATGAGCTGCATTGCTTGTAAAGTAATGGTATAAACAACAATCACGTTACCCTATCATGTAAATGGACTTGCTTCTCAAAGTAAATCATGAAGATGGAAGTTATATATATTCAGAATTGAGAATTCAGCTCATATTATGTAAAAAGAAAAATAATGATGGAAAAATAATTACATTTACGTTCACATTGAGCACATTTTAACATAATCAAGGGACTTGAAGATGGACTTGGTTCTCAAAGTAAATCATGAAGATGGAAGTTATATATATTCAGAATTGAGAATTCAGCTCATATTATGTAAAAAGAAAAATAGTGATGGAAAAATGATTACATTTACGTTCACATTGAGCACATTTTAACATAATCAAGGGACTTGAAGCATCCTCCACAAGAACAGCAGCACCGCAAATCTCACAAGTACAATTTCGGCAATACCAGTTACCATCAGGAAGGTCCTACAAGAAAGCAGCATCAACATTATGCAATTGCATTTTGAACTATGTCCAAGGATGATAATGCACACCAATTTATTACTTTCCAGCTACAACGAACAGCTCAACTACAAATTAGATTATACAAACTATCAAGATTCAAGAATGATGAATGCACAGAATTTTTTACAAACAGTAAATTGGAAGAACATCCCAATGAGATCATGATTTTGATCAAACAAAGGAAATAGGATATCAGATAACTATTGGAATCATTATGTAGGCCTGTTGTTGGGCCCATGTTGGGAATTGCCGATTAGGAGTATGGGGGCAGAGCCCCCGACTCGAATTTTTGTCATGGGTATTTTGGTCTTTTTTTTGTTTCTAGGGTTTATATATCTTGTATCTTATATAAGAGACATTTTGGCCTCCATTACTTAATATAACATTATTCCATTTATTTCTTCTATAACTATATACAAAAAGGTGTGGTAACTTACTCCCATCTCCTTTCGGTTACCCCATCCTGTTAGCCGTCCCACCCGCACGTTTTGTACCCTGTAATCCCACCCCCCATACATTATACACAAACACACATTTTACTTCATCCTCCAATCCCATCCAATTCATTTCTCTCTCTATCTTCCCTTCCCCTCCACCACCCTCCAACCACCGCACCTTCCCCAGCCTGTTTCTCTGTCCCTCTCTCTCCCCCCCCACCCCCCCCCAGCCCTCCCCGGCCTCTCTCTCCACCCCCTTTTCTCTCTTCCCCTCCCCTCCCCGACCTTCGCCCTCCTCTGCTCACGACTCCCTTCCCGGCCTCTCTCCCACTCTCTCTTCCCCTCTCCCTCCCCGCCCTCCTACACCCAACCTCCCTGGCTTTTTTCTGTTTCCGCATCTAGGGCCTGTGTGTTTGGTTCTGGGGCATTCTTGATGTCTTGGTCCTATTTTATGTTTTTTATCTCATCTTATTCTCCTTTTGATATCTGTTGTTATCGAAACTTGATGACAACAACCTTTTCTCCAATAAATGTTGGAGGGGAAATTCAGATGATGTTAGTTTTTATTTTTTATCTTTATTTTCATTTTATTTTTTTGGGAGGAGAAAGGCAGGTTCACCAATTCAATTAATCAATATAAACCTGGACAAACTATAAGGTATGGAAAAAAACAGCCATAAAGCAAAAACAAAAAGAAATCAGATAGAGAGAGAGACAGAGAGGCAAAAGAAAAGAAGTACGGAAAGACACCATATAATATCTGCATGTTAAATGGTATTCAAAACCATAAAAGATTGTGAAAAAAACCGAGGGGACATGATGGTACTTGCAAGGTGCATAACATACAACATTGCTCATGAAGAGTTAATATAATAAAATTATGATATCTTTTTGTAGATAAAACAAATAGATGTCAGGAGACTTTGATCTGCAAAACATACCTGTGAAGGCAAGCATGCTTGATGAAAGGTGGATGGGCAGTTGTCACAGCATATTAACTCACCCCCGTCGCCACAAAGTCCACAAGTATCGTCATTTTGATCCACCTCATCGACCTCCACAGCACGTAAAGCCCCTGTCCTGGCCTTGTATTCAGAAGACCAAGCCTGAAGTTGACAGAGAGTGTATGATTTACCAGATTCCAGGAATAAATTCAACGATGGTCGGTGCATCTTCAAGCCAGCGTGGACCTTGAAATCTGACACGGAAAGTGTCATATTGCAGCACTTACATAGTACCCCATTTCTGGTTACCCAGCCATCTTTAACCACAGAATCACTCTTTGGCCTCCGATACTGGAGAATACTGTTCACAGATATAACACCACCATCAATCATCCAAGATAGCACTGTTCTTGGTCCAGAGGGGGACCACTTCCTGTCCAAAGACAGTTTTCCACCTTTTCCAAATGCCCGTGGAAGCAATTTGCAACCTCCTCTCCAGCTCTTAAACTTTTTTTTAGATTTTGGTATACTGCTCCCTGCCTTACACGTAGACAATTTACTGTCTGAGATGAAGTCCTTGCTTTTCAGAATAGCAGATATTAAAAGGTCATTATCATGAATACGCTTGCGTGACTTCCTCCGTTTATTTCCCTTGTTATCTTCACGTTTCTTCAACTTGGCATAATTTTGGCTTTTTTGAGAATCTGGAGTCTCATTGTCCACAAGAACTGAATGCTCTTCATCACTGCTGCAGTGAGGCTCCTCTGAACTTCTATTGCTCAAAGCCAACTGGGCCAACTTAGGATTGGAGGGCTGCTGAAGTTTCTTCAGGTTGGATGGGCTTAAGTGTTGCCACTGAGAAGATCCACTAGAAGAGGTTGGTCGGGAGCCTATTTTCTCTGCATCATGTTCATAGCATTGCATGCTTTCTTCCAATGTACATTGAGCTGTGTTCCCTTTGTATTTGTCTAATACCATTTCTAATCGAGCTCCTTTATCTGCAACTACTTCACTCTTCTTTTGCTTGCCATGTGATTTTGTTGCTTTCGTTTTTGAATTCCTGAGTTTCTTATTGCCCTTTTTTGTCAAACCAACTTGTTTTTCTGTGAAATTGTCAATCGACAAGTTTTTAACTTCGAAGCACCCACCCATCTCCTCTTTGAAAGACTCAACCAACGGAAAGTGTCTAGGAGATAGCTTTCTCCATGAAGGATCGAACTCTTCTTGGCCGATGCTAAAACCACGATTGCCATTTCCTCCATTAGCCATGCTAAAACGAGGAACCCCACTGCAGTTCAAGCTTGGTAAAGAATCTCTTATACCCTCACTGTTCAAATCTGTTGCTTCAATTTCTGATATCTTCTTACGCTTCTTGCGCGCCTTTCTTGTCAGTTCAACCTCCAATCCACACTTTACCGTTTCGATGGATGAGCTATGGTGTGCTTGATGAGATTGGAGGGGCTGCTCTTCTTCAGGAGAGTAAAAGTTGTCATCGTATCTAACAAGCTCCCCTGGAGATTTATTATATAACATTTCCTCCCGAGGGTAAGTTAGTCGCATCTGCTGCTCTTTAATAAGACATTTAAACAATTGATTTCCTCTTACTATTTCCCTGTTTCCACCAACATTAAAATCATATTTTCTTCTTCCCCTTGGCCTACCTTGTCTTGCACCAACATTTGTTTTTACTATCCCCGTCTCCTTCTGTGAATGCAACGCACTAGTTTTCACAGAAACATTGTGGGATGTCACACTACTATCCATCCCTCCAACAATATCTGGTTCAAGATCCTCATATACAGAAGCTATCAAACTAAGTGAGTTGGAGTCCTTAAAAGGGGGTTCAGCCACCGGAAAACCAGTCTGCCGGGAGAGACACACATCTGTACCTGACACACCGGCAATGACTGAGTCTACCAACAACTGATTCGTTTCCTCAAGCTGACTCGCTAACACATTGCACTTCATGCGACTAAACTTTCTAGCATCCCGAGAACCATTTCCCATCCTTCTCGCAAGCCTTCTCAAACCTTTTCCAATTAATTCACCATCACGTCGAACCTTACAGAGCCCAAGCATCATGTTGAACTTGTGTTTAAAATAGTCCCCTTGGCATATCTGCTTGCCATATATTGGAAAAGCCCCCCTCCCCTTCCGCACATTGCAGGAACTTCCAATACCCACGTCAACCATCTTTGTTCTTTTATCATCTAATGGAACCAACCCCATACTCTTATCCGCACTTCCTAGTAACCTAAGTGGTTCAACAAAATGATTTCCCATCACATTAACCCCATTTGCGCTTACAACCATTTCTTTCTCCCCTCCACATTTCTTCAGACGCCCCCGACCGGAACACACAAGCTTTCCCTTTCTCAAAGCACCGATCTTTTTCTTAATGCACGCCAGGGACACAAACGGATTAAGCAGCCTCCACCGACGCGACAACAAAATAGGCGCCTCGCTCTGCATTTCATTCTCAACATACACCAAAATCTTTGATAAATCGCTCCAAAACCCATCAATCGTCGCCCACTGCCTCCTATCCACCTCGCTCTCTCCATCCCCAAACATACTCACCCCGCACGCCATCCACGCCTTGATGAGAGAAAATAATTTATCTCCAGTGGGCGATATAAAGAGGAAGTAATCCGTATTCCTATCCTGCCTGTTGCGGTTCCTTATTGTCCACCCCGCATCTTTGAGAAGCTGGTGTGCATGCAAACGGAGCGAAGACCGGAGTTCCTCGCACTCTGCAGTCAAATCACGGTGATCATCATCACCAGCCTCATGACACACAATGGCTTTCTCCTTCTCTTCAACTGCAACAGCCAAAACCTTCAAATCCTCGCCATCATCACGACTCGCAACCGCATTCTCTGTTTTCCCATGAGCGTCATCTAGAAGATAACAACTCGAAACGACGCCCACAGACGAGGACTCCACGATGTTGTACAGCGTCAGTCGTCCCGCCGTCGCCACAGATGAACCAGACTTCGACGAAGGCTCCACCTGTACCAATTCGCTGCCGACGTTCTTGTAGACAACAAACCCGTCCGGCGTGACATTCAACTTCTTCTCCCCCACCGCATCCGAGCTCTCAGAGCCTCCGCCGCTCATTTTGAGTATCGATTCCGTGCCGACACCACCGCTGTTGCCGCAGAAGATCTCCATGAAGATCCGACGCTCCTCGTCCAACCCCAGAAGATCGTCGGCTCCCTTCATTTTCTACAATTCCAAGCTACGCTGCCAAATAATGTGGTTTCATCAGATGATTTTTCTAAGGCTGATAAGCCCCTATCAGATCTACCGTTTCAATCCATTCATCAACAGATCCAATTTTTACAAACAAAAAATGTGAGAGTGAACATACAGGAGTGAAGAGGAACACCTGATAGAGCCTTCATTGGTTTCAACGCCTCAAAATCGCTCGTCCGACGCCGACCGACCATGAATCCTTTGTCGAGTCCTTCAATGGAGGTCTTCAAAAATGAAAACACGGATCCGAATTTTAGGGTTTCGAGTGTTTCCTGAAAGAGGAAAGCGAGGTGATGAAAAAAAGGCGGACTTTAAAAAATTGAGTTCTTTTTTCGTTTGTTAAACTACGTTTTTACCCTTCATTTCTTTCGTTGCTATTGTTTTTTCGGAGGGTATGTAATGGAATTATAGGCACGTGTCGTTCGTGGTGACGACACGTGGTTGAAAGTCAGTTAATCTTTCACGCTTTCTGGTTAAAAGCGTTGGTTTTGTTAATAATGTCAACCGAAGTTATGTTTAAATGGATTTTGTGGACCTCATTATGATGTGTTATCAATCATTGTGAAGTGAAGTGTCACAGATTACATAGTTGATGATAAATATTAATATTTTGATGACATGGTATTTTTTACCTCGATAAAGTTTGGGGAGTTTGGAAAGATTTTTATTGAATGTAAAGATATCAAATATTAATATGAGGATCAGTTTGGAAAGGTTTATTTAATAGTAATTCTAAGGAAAGATATTGATTTGTAGATATCAAAATATTTAATATGAGGATATTGCTTTATTTTTGCAATTTTTTTATATAGATGTTCTCATGGATTATAATTTCTGTAACATGGTGTGGATCAATACTAGGTGATGTGTTTTTTTTTTTATAATATATATATTGTTATGAGTGCATGTGAACATCTCAAATAGCCTACAAGGTTAATAGAACTTGTCGTTTTCTAATGTCAACACTGAAACAAATTTTTTCACACACACAAAAAAAAAAATAACACTGGAATTAATTTCAAATATCGTTCTTACATAAAAATACTCAAAGTGTAGTTTTCTCTTAAAAAAAAAAACAATTATCTAACTGGGTATTTATGTAATGCCATGTGTGATTTTAGTTGAATTAATCAGAGAATGATGTTCTTATATGCAAACTTTGTATATAGCCAAATGTTATTTTATGTTTATTGTGTTATGAGTAATATACAGTTTATTAGAGTATGTATTTTATTTTTTATTGAGATACATGGGTGGAATCAGGAATTAGAGCAGAGAGGCAAAAGGTTAAAAGACTTATAATGAAAAATCTTAAAATCTTACGATTCCCACCGCAAAAAATAGAAAAAGAAATGAAGTTTCAAAATTTGAAAAAATGAATATAAATAAAATAACTGATTACAAAACTAAATAAGGATATTTTTTAAGTTTATATTTTGGGGAGAGATTTTAAAGCATGACTTCTAAAAAAAAATTGAGCGACTCAATATAGCAATCATAAAAAATTAAAAGAAAAAAATCACTAAAAAAGTCAAATCATTTATTTTTCAACTCTTGAAAATCAGATACCAATATTCCCTTAAAAATAAAGTTTTCCACAATTTTTTTAAAAAAAGACTTGTGCCTCCAAATCTTAAAATATTCAATGGGCACCAATATACTCAGTTTATTTAGTAGCCTTATTTGTATTTACCACTTCTAACACAGTATATAAAATTAACTAACTCAATATATATTTCACTATCTCCGTATACAATATTATAAAAAATATAAATTAAATATATGCATATATTTTCATAAGAGCATGTATTTCAGTTTCTATAAAAAAAAATGTAGTTTATTTATTAATATACTTCATTATAGGTATACAATTAAAAAAATGAAATGTATGCATGTTATCAGTGAAGCAAACATGACTAAATATTACATTTTTCAATAAAAGATTCTATTTGTGTAGTTTGTAGTAGTGTCTTCGAACAATAAAAGCGAGACGCATTTTGATTCGATGGATAAAATAGATAAAAAAGATAAAAATATGATTTTTTTTTTCAAGATACAACATGGGGATTGGGCGCATGTGATTTGTCAATGGATTAAAAAACACGTTCTAAGTTATCGATGTTTAAATTAAGATTGTTTGGGTTGATGTGAAACATCTTTAATTAAATGGGGATTATTGCAATTCATAATTTATTAGAATGTGAGGATTGGGCACGTGTGATTTGTCGATTTATATGGGTGGGCGGGCTGGTTGGACAATGAGATCGATTCATAAAAAACTTGCGTGCCCAAGCTAGTGTTTTTTTTTTTTTTTTGAGTGGGGGACTTGTATTGACCCATGGCCTAGGGGGCCCGGGCCCCAACCTGCCCCCTCTTTCAGGTCACCCCTGTTGAGGTACGTATAACTAATATATAGGAGTTTTTTTATATATATATCTCTATTAGGATCTAGTTTTGTAGAACTACCCCTGTTAAATCCACGATGGCAAAAATACCCCTGCTAAACTAATAAGTAAGTTATTTTTGTTACTACTTAAATTTATAGATTATAACTTATAGATTATATATATATTGTAACTTTTCTTATAAGTAGTTGACATGTTTGTTGTGGCTGTTGAAAAACAGAGAATAAGCAGTTGTGGCCTATGGGTGTTTGTTGAAATAAGTTGTAAAGGTGGTGTTTTCCCTCAATAAATATAGTCAGGTTGGAAGTCCGCCTCCATGTGAAGATTTGAGTCGTCGCACCTAAAATCCTGCACCAAGAGAGCTTGGGACACTGGTGTGACGCTGGCCAAAGGGACTCCGATGCTCACGTCGTTACCCATAGTGTTTTGGGAAGATGAGAGAAAAATTGGAGTAGATGAAAGGACTTAGTCATTAGTAAATAAAATAAAAGATAGTAATGGATCCAAAATATTTTATTAAATAATCTGTAAGTTATAATCTAAAAAGCACCATTAACCCAACTTAGAGATTGGAACCTTTTTAAGTTGTTTTTAGCTTAAATAAGTTCAAATAAGTTTAAACAAACATGCAACAATTGTTTATTTTAAGCTATAAATTATAATATGCAACTTATAAGTTTTAACAAACATGTACGTAGTGCAATGATGCCCCTGTGGTTAGTCACTGTGAGATCTGGTTAAAAAATTGTTGTTATCCTTTGTTTATGCAGAGAAAAGTAATAAAATACCCTTTAACTCTAGTTTTGTTGGCTGAACTCATCTCCTTCTTCCTTCTCCATTTTTCTCCGTGTTTCTATTTTTTGGCCAAATCTCCCTTGTCTTTCTTCTTCGTAGCAGAGAAGTCTCTCCTCTCATTCACTTATTTCCTCTTCCCTAAATCAAAAGCTCTAGTTCCATGAGCAGTCTCAACCCAAACTCTTATTGTTATTGTGATTTGTCAGGTAGAATATGAACATCATGCAAAGAAATGAGTAAGAGAAAGCGATTTTACAAATGTCTTGGGGAACAAAGCCCCTTCCATAGAACGCATGGACCATCTTCGAAACCTCCTCCCTCAACGATTATGTGATTTGCAAACTCGTTGATTGATCAGTGGTTGATATAGGTTTGAATTGGGTTCAATTTGGAGTGGATTTGGTTGGTGGTTAGGGTTTCGTTGCAAGTGTTGAGAGGAGTTAGGATTAGGGTTTTCAACAGACGAAATGAAAGGAGTGACCAGGGGAGTATGACTTGTATTTTGGTCGAATTAGGGTAGTTTAAGTTAGGGATAAAATAGATAATCTTTGCATGTGTGGTTACACAAAGTATTTAATATTCATTCCATTTTGTTTATGATGAGTAACGGAGGAGTATATTTACAAAAAAATGTTTTGTTTTATGAACATGCAGTCCCATTCAAAACAAAACATTGTTTTTTGTTTATATTGAATACTTACTGTTTATTTGATATTTTTGTTCTTTATACTTAATGACTATGTAGGTGTTTGATTTCCATAAGAACTAAAATGATATAAATAATAATTTTATTCTTTGTAAAGACTTAAATAACTGTATGAGCTAGAAGATAACTGCTATTCTGAAGGGTTCGACACGTTCAGTTGAATTCCATATAACTCATTCGACAAGTTTCTTGTCGACACTTGCTTAGACAGGTCGACGGATCTTGAGTCGTTCCAGTGAAACATATTTTGACTGGGTCTTTGTCGACACATGTTTGGACAGATCGACGAATCTCTTGTCATCCGAATAAAAAAAATTTCGACTTGTCCTTCTCAATAGTGAGACTAATGGTTTTTTCTTAAAAAAAAATAAAATTGATTTTTTTGATAATATTGGGTTGTAGATAAAGTAAGGAGGTGTGAATAATCCTTTTTTTTAATAATTATTCATTCTGATAAAAAAAAAGGAGAAAAAATCGAGTTTTTGAGAAGATGTACGAGTGCGTTTCCCAATTACAAAACTGATTATGCAGGAATCTGGATTTTAAAACTAATTATGCAGGAAGCTCATCTCCCAAGTTTTTTAAAATAGCAGTTTTTGGACACTATTTGTCTTAAATCTATGTGCAGAAAGCTGCTACAATAAAACTGTTTGGTTACACGATTATAAACTTAATTTTCTGCAATCGCAAAAGCTGCGCAATCGCGCAACCAAATGAACCAGTAGAGAAATAGCTTCATATAAAATCAATTTTAAACGCAGCTTTTACGTAAAATCAATTTCACAATCGCGCGACTAAACGCAACCTTCATGGTTTATACATCCCGACGTTTCCCTACAAACGAGTTCGGCTGCTCTCTCTCTATCTCTCGCTCGCTCGCGTCGACCGTCACTCGTCAGATCGCAAAGTGAATAGAGAGGATTCACTTCAAACTCTCCACATCCGATCCGTTCCCCGCTTCGAACCTTCCATTAATGGCGACCAGATCGAGCCCGGCGAGTCTCCCCAAGTCCGGCGCCGTCTCCAAGGGTTACAACTTCGCCTCTACGTGGGAGCAGGTGATCCATCCATCCTTCTTTTCTTCTCACCTTACTTTACTTGAACCGATCGAAATGTAGCGGGATCTGTATCTGAACAGTTGTTTTGGTAGATCTGAACGGTTGTCTTGATTTGCTCGGCGATTGAGGTTGAATACTTGAATGGATCTGTTTGATGTTGTTTTCACCCGTTACGGATTCAACACTTTCATTTCACTCTGAATTGCAGTTTTTGTTCTTTCTATGTTTGAATCTGTTTATCGTTACATAGAATTTTGAAAATCGATGACTTCTCGTCAAGTGGGATCGAAGGGTGCCTCTGTTTCAGATAGATTATTCGGAGGTGGTTTGTTTTTATGACTTCGGCATTTTGTCAATTGAGAATGATTTTCGTTTGTTTCCTCCAATTGAATACTTGAGCATGTACTATGCTTGAATGTCATCGATGGGCCTAATGTTTAACATGACCTTACAATTGCCCTAACATTTGAATGATTTTTCCGTAGACGCTTTTTTACGTAGTTTTTTTAGTTTTAGTATTTGTTTTTGATTTGGTTGTTATATTGATCCCTGTATTACATTTTCCACCGTTCAACTCCTGTGCTTGTGTTTTCATCTTACACTGTTTGCTTATGAGAGTAGTTCTTTTTAATTTTGCCTGTTGTCATCCTCTCTTTTTTTTAACCTCTGTTGCTACCAGAATGCTCCTCTGACGGAGAAACAGCAGGCAGCAATAGCAGCACTATCTAATGCGGTTTCTGAACGACCTTTCCCCGCAAATATGGTGAGTGCATTTTTTGGAACTATACTTGAATTCAGAACCAGTGCACAGCTTATTAATAATGGGCTCTGCATGGATGTTCAATTAGAGGCTGCATGAATGCATTTTCAATTTTATGGTGTGAAATCCCTATCTTGTACCATCGGATTTCTGGTTATGACATGACACCCACAAATTCATTTTGGTGTATAACTCTAGGTCTCTAGCAGTCTCTCATCTAACATCCAATCACCCACCCGAGTTTTGTTAAGCATGTTTCATGAAAATAGTAGTAATTGGGCTCTATTTAGTTTCTTGTTCATGATTATGAGACATGGTGCAGTCTCAGGGACAGATCTCGGGGAAGGATGATAGTTTGTCAGACACACCTAAGGATGGTGCTTTCAAAGACCCTGGAGTTATTGATGCAGCCTTGGTCAATACTCATCAGGTGTGTGCTTTAAACTTATTTCAAGTTTCTATCTGAGTGTAGCTGTGTAGGTGATTGTCTAACCTACCTTAATATCATATTAAAACTTAAATTTTGACTTAAAAAAAAAGTTATTTGTATCATTGATTTGCATTTGGCTTTTCTCCTGAGGATCAGGGCACTTTTAAGAACAATTAGTTTTACTTTGCACAAGTCCTTGTCTTGCCTTTTGATTAGAAACATGATATTGTTTTTTAATATTTAAATGGCAGTTATTGTGCTTTGAGTGATATATAGGAAAGTTTTAGGAATGTCGTTTTGTATCTGCAAGTGAGCAGGTGTTAATATCTAAAGCAGTAATTAACGAGTAATATTTTTCTGTTGATTGTGGTGGATACTAGATCGAAACTCCTAATGGTCATCAAGCTCTCTGATGATTAGGTCTGGGAGGTCCATATTTTTTTATTTTATTTTATTTTTAAAAATTGGTTGCCCTGGGTTCTGCAAATGCATGGGAAGCTGCCCTTGAGAGGTCTACACTGGGGAGTTGTCAATGCAAGCAACATGGCAACTATACTCATCATCATATCACTACTTGTGGAGGTAGCTATTAAAGATTGTATTTTATCAACACTTTTTTTCCGATATTGTAACCTGGGTAATCTCTTTGTCAGTAGCACCTACTTTACTGTGTCTTCTAATCTAACTAAAAAAATATGTTCATTTTGATGGGTCTAGGATTGCTGTCTTCTAACTACTTTATTTATCCTCGTGTTTTTATTTTCACGAACTTGTATTATTTTGTTTTTGTACTCTGATATCTCATTTCTGTCAAGTGGTCTGGGTTGTCTTCCTTTTGTATAATTACTCACTATCTCTCATTTTTCTCGTAGTTTTACAAGTGGTTTGCAGATCTCGAGTCAGCCATGAAGTCAGAGGTATGTGCTAGTGGTTGCGAGCAAAGAAAACATGAACAACCTTGAAAGTTCAAGCATAATCCTAATGGGTTTTCCTCTGTACATGCTTAGACTGAGGAGAAATATCGTCAATGTGTCAGTACTCTGACAGAACGCATAGAGATATGTGATGGGATTCTCCATCAGGTGCATGCTTTATTTTTTTGGTTAATTCTATTCTCAAATTCTTGTAGGATTTATTTGGTTTCACTTCATGTATCTCTCATAGTCATTCCTCAAATTTCACCAAAGTCATTATTTAATGCAGGTTGATGACACCCTCGATCTATTCAATGAACTACAATTGCAGAATCAGGCAGTAGCTACCAAAACCAAAACTCTCCATGATGCATGCGACCGATTAGTATGTATTCTTTTTCTCAATATTTGCACTTTCTGAGGAGTTGAGAGTGTAAAATTTGGCAAATGGAAATTGTTTGTCTTAAAAAACAAGCAATCGGGGGTTTCACTTCTCTCTTTTTAATGTAGATGTTCTTAAATTGTGATTGATATAGTAGGTCTCAAACATGCATTCAACAACCAAGTTGAAGGAAAAGTTATCTGTTATTTTGTATTACTGTTTTGGGTGTTTTTTTTTTCTTTGAAGAAAGGTAGACAATTTACCATCTACCTTTTTTTAGGAGGTGAATGCAACAATAGGCATTCATTTGCACATCTAATATTGTATTCAGAGGATTTGCAGCAGCAATTTAAAGCTGATAAAGCTTTAAATTCATATCAAAATTGAAACTGTGAAGCAAGTGCCTTATTTTGCATGTGAAATACATGCGCCATCATTTTACAGTCTGACTTTGCATGTATTTTTCCCTCGGTAACATTCTTTTCTGTTGTTACCCAGTGAAAGAGGATGCATGAAGTGAAAGCAATAATGTCTCAAGAATAATCTCATAGAAAATATTGTCTCAAGTATCATGAAGACTGATTAACCTGCTCTCTGAGTCTTTGTTGTCATAATATTTTCTAAATGGTGGTTGTAGTTGGTGGAGAAGCAAAGGCTGATAGAGTTTGCAGAGGCGCTTCGAAGTAAGCTCAAGTACTTCGATGAACTAGAGAATGTAAGGTCTGTTTACTATCTCATCAATGTTTTTTATGTCCATGTTTGTCATTCTATTATATTATCCCGGATAATATTATTCCTCCTTTTGAAATGACACAAATGCTGCATCTTTATTGTAGTGCTGAAATTTTCCTATAAAAATTCAAAATTTATAGATGGCATTCTCTTCTTTTCTCATGATTGATGTAAAAAAAGCTGTTGATCTATGTAACAAAGACCCTGGGTGAGTGTCTATCCACGTTTTGGAACCATGTCAGGAATTATGTGCCCATATCATGACTCTGACATGGACGTGCAACTCGTGTGGACACTTGTTCTGGCTACATTAGGGAATCAAGTCCAGGAGTCTATATGATGAATCTCGTGTGTCTATGCTACATCATCTATGGTATATGATGTTCTATATTATGTATTGAAGTCTCAGCACCTTTTTCAAAATTTTAGAGTTTCACATGCAAGTTTTGAAGTGTCAGTTAATATGAAAATGACTATCAGAAACATGCATCAAGGACTTTCTAATTAATCTATATATCTAAAAATACATGCTTTTGATTCTTCGTCAACAACCGCTTATATGTTATAATGTTGCATCATTTGTGGTTTACTGAAAAATGCTGAAGCCGGAGATATTTCTTTAAGGGGTTATCTAAAAAAGTAGTAGATTCTGGTATATTCCAGCAGGAAGGGAACTTTAAGGCCTTACCTCCAAAAAGAAAACTATGGAGATAAACCTCTCCATGAAAATAAAACAACAAAGAAAAGCCTCAAGGGGATGCATCAACAATGGAAAAAAATTGTTCATTGCCGCATTTTATTTTTAATCTCAAATGGCATCTTTGGTGGGGTCGTTTCCGCTCTTATGAGATGCAGGATGGCGGCATCTTCTTGTTTTCGAGTCTGCTGATTGAGGCCTTTTTATTTTGAGCGGAGAAATTTTGGGTTGGTCTATAATTAGTGCTTGCAGAGTTTCATATTCTATTTCATTTAGACGTGAAGCATATTAGCCTTTGATTTTATAGAGGAGAAATCATTCTCAGTCTAAAATTGCAGCTTTGACTGCTCTTCCACAAATAAATTGATAAACATGTTTCAATCCTTTTTTTTTGCTCTTCTTCACTAAAGGCCTGCTCCATCATATTGTTGAAAGGGTGGTTGACCTATGTTCATCAAATTCTTCTCTTTTTTTTTGTGGGGTGGAGGGATTGCATGAGCTGGTAAAGTTTTTTTTGGAGTGTTCAGCAGTTTTCTATATCCTTGAAAATAATAATGGTTCTTTCAAGGTTTATAAAACAATACATTGAACAGTTTGGTGCCCATAGAATTGTTTAGTGTACGAATGGTCCCCATCTTACAACTGGATGGTTTCTCTTGTTATTCATTGTAACTGGGTTTGCATTTTGACACTTGTCCCTTTTTATTTGAAAATCATCATTTATCAAATTTCAGATTTGCAAGTTTTATTTTTCTCATTTTCTTATATTTTATGTTTCAATGCAGGTTGCAAAAGAATTTTACTCTCCGAACATGAAGGTTGGAAATGAAAATTTTCTTCCTTTGTTGAAAAGGATTGATGAATGCATTTCGTAAGTGAAATTGTTGGCTGTATTATTTCTTATCTCCATATATGTATTTCAGAAAAGTAACAAATACCATGGAGACCTTGGAATTGTTTTGTAGTATTTGTTTTCACAGACTCCACTGATTTTGTTTCATCTATCAACAAACTTAGGTATGTGGAAAGCAACTCGCAATATGCAGAATCTGGTGTCTACTTGGTTAAATTTCGACAGCTCCAGGTATTATTCAAGTGTTAGATATGTCAAAGAATATTTTCAATAAACTGCATATGATCAAAATTTTTTTTTTTGGTTAAAATTTCCCCCTCAACTCAATTTAGTTTACCTAACTTAGAGAATTTGTTAACGTGCTGTGCAGTCTCGAGCTCTTAGTATGATTCGCTCTCATGTGCTTTCAGTTCTTAAACATTCTTCTGCCCAGGTAATAATTTTTTTCTTTCTACCTTTGGTTGGGGAATGTAATTATGCTTAATAGAGAAAATAATCAGTTTGATATGTGTTATATATATATAAATTATTTAAAATTTATTAAATATGCAAATATAATCTAAAGTAACTGTTCTTCCGTATACGAAAAGTATTAGGAACTTATTGTGCCATCACATCGCACACAACACCTCATATAGAGTATAGGTGTATACAATGCGTTGCCAAATGCAGCAACGCCTCCTCTCAGCCTGAATGATACCTACATTGTTTACAGGATTGCCAACTCTCTGTCTCTCTCTTCCCACTCAACTAGCTTATGCAGCCATCATGTGATGATTATTTCTAGTGTTCCATTTGCATCCTTTGCAATGCCCAAAAATTGCTTCTGCAATCTTCCCAATCCAACATACAGGAAGATCCTTCATACACACATATCACCATCTTCTCCCAATCTCTTTCCCAACCCAGTGTGTAGATTGAGGTTGGGCTGTGCAATGGAATTTGAGAAAGTAAAAAATTGCTTACCAAACCAGATTAATGAGCACACAAGTCACATATAACAAGCTACTGTAATCTTGGGCATGAATTTCTGGAGCTTTCACAAATGCACATATATTCAACTGTCTGAAGCACTTATACCACAGGTTCAGGCAGCAATTAGAGGCAGCAAGGACAACAATATTTCTGTTTCTGAGGGTGTGGAAGCATCAGTTATTTATATACGTTTTAAGGCTGCAGCAGGAGAGGTATGTTCAGTTGAACCTCCAATCAAATGAATTATATTCAGAATAAGAACTTGAATATCTGTTAGTCAGGTTATGCATCTAGAGGCCTTGATGTATGAAAATGTAAGCTGTCTCTGTTTTTCATTGCCGAAGAATTTGCTTATAGCATGATAGCACTAGCTAATGCATAGTCTGATCCAAGTGGAAAAATATAATTCATTAGTGCCTCGTGTGCCTTGTGAATGTTAGTTCAAATGTTTGCCTCTGTTCATTCATCATTGTGAACTTGTGGGGAGTATATGCTCATAGCTGCTTTACTGGTTTGCAGCTGAAGCCAGTGTTGGGGGAACTTGAAAGTAGGTCTTCAAGGAAGGAGTATGCACAAGTTCTTGAAGAATGCCACAGATTGTACTGTGAACAGAGGCTATCCTTGGTGAGTTTGTGCCATGCCAAAAAAGAATCTTCTCGGAAAATTGCCAAATTCTATTCAGCATGACAACTATTGTTAAGCTTTCTTTTTCTTTTTACATTTTTTCCATGCAGGTGAAGTCCATAGTACAGCAAAGAGTTCATGACTTTGCCAAGAAGGAATCATTGCCATCACTGACTAGATCTGGCTGTGCGTACTTAATTCAGGTCAATCTGAAGTGTCCATTCATTACCAAAAGATAATTTTTAAATCCTGTCTTAACTCAAGTATCTAAAATTGATTTACACTGGCCTTATCTGAAATCAGGAGTGATAGGTTTGTGAGAGATATCAGTGTTATCATGCAGTTTTACACATTTTTGCTTTCCTCTCAATAGGTTTACATCATGTTTTTTAACCTTAAATTTATAATCTCTAACTCATTATTTATGTTTTTCTAGACATTTAAACACAAAAAATTGAATGTTAAATATGTTTCTATACCTGAACAACACATATTTGTTGGTAACAAATGATAGGTACCTTTTATTATCATAGACATATATTTTTTGGGTTAAAGACATATGAGTTCCTGTAAACATCATAAACCTATATAAGTCCTTGCAAACTTGAAGTCGGATATATATGTCCTTTAAACTGTTATGGTTAGTTAATTTAGTCCTTGGGTTAACTTTTTATCCAATTTGACGATATATTCTTATAATATTCTATATCTGTGAAATTAAACACTCGTATAAATCACTGAAAAAATAGAAAAAACATATATATCCTTTTAAATGACCATCTTGCCCCTGATCAAATTCATTTTCACTTTTTTTTTCTTTTGCAGATTTTGGTGTTATTGTTGCGTACTACTCCATTATTATTATTTTTTTATTCTATTTCAAACAATTGTAATTGTGAAGATGATTTTATTTATGTATTGTATTTAATATGCTATAGATATTACTTAGATTTTTTATTTTACATTTTGATGAGGTGATTACACAAGTAAAAAAATTCATATTAATCACCATGTTGTGCATTGTGGAGGGTATAATTGTAAAATCACACCTATGGTTAATTTTAACCATGATAGGTTAAAAATGATTTAACAGGGATGTATTAGACATTTTTTGTGTTTCTAGGGATGTAAATGTCCTGTCCCAATTTTACAAGGACTTAAATGGGTTTATTTATAGGTGTTTATAAGGACTCAAACGTCTTTAACCCATTATTTGTTTGGGTGGTATAGCCATATAGGTTGTCTTATAGCAATAAGTGTATTGGATCATTAATGTGCAATACTTTCTATTGATACCTGAAAAATTGTCATGCTTACAATAATCTATATTAATGATGTTTGGATGTGCATTTGTGTGATTCATGTGTGAATAAGTTTCTCGGGAGGTAGATTATATGTCCAGGAATAGAATTGATTCGGGTTGTGGTGATTGTAGAATGTGGGTAGATACCTCTTCTACCTAATCCCCACTTTTCATTTTCGCCTTTTGAGTTGTTGTTTGCTTTGGCATGCTTCAGGAATTCCCCTTTTTAGTTATAAAATGAGGTCGAATGCCTATCGTATTAATAAAAAAAAGTTGGGTTAAAGACATTTAAGTCCCTACAAACATGGGTAATCCCATATAAATCCCTGTTAAAGTTGGGGCAAACATATAAGTCCCTGAAAACTCATAAAAACCCAATTATCATCCCTGGGTTAAATTTCCGTCCAAACTGAACAGAATATTCCATCACATAATTGTGTGAACATTGCAATCCCTATAAACAGTCATAAAGACAAATTAGTTTTTGCAAAAGATAAAATTGCTCTTGAAAAGCTTTTACATTTAATTATAGTTCTTATAAACAATCGTAAAGACAAATTGATCCCTGTAAAAGACAAAATTGCCCCTGAAGGACTTTTACATTTAATTGTGTAGACAATATAGTCCTTATAAACAATAATAAAGATAAATTAGTCACTGTAAAAGATAAAATTATCCTTGTTGGAATTTTATATTTAAAAGGATTATAATATCTTTTATAGGGACATTTTATCTTTTACAGTGATTAATTTATCTTCGTGATTGTTTATAGGGATTGAATTGTCTACACAATTAAATGAAAAGTATTTCAGGGTCAATTTTTTCTTATAGAGATCAATTTGTCTTTGTGATTGTTTATAAGGACTACAATTAAATGTAAAATTCCGTCGGGTAATTTTGTCTCTTTCAGTGACTCATTTGTCTTTATGATTGTTTATAGGAACTGCAATGTCCACACAATTATATGTCATGGAATATTATGTGAATATTCTGTTAAATTTGGATGGAATTTTATCCAAGCGATGATATTTGAATTTTTGTGAGTTTTTAGGGACTTGTATGTCTACATCGACTTTGACAAGGATTTATATGGGATTACCTATGTTTGTAGGGACTTATATGCCTTTGATCCAAAAAAGTTATATTTTAGATGCTCTTGGTACATGTGCATGATATTATACTGTAGCCCTAGAAATTTGCATCTTTCTTTCTATGTCTTCTCATTTCATTATATTCATATTTTGAAGCCTTGAAGTTCTGTCTGCAATTCTGAAATTTATGATTCCATTGAACTATATAAAGGTAAAATCCCTATATATTTTACTACTAAAAATCTAGTAGTTCTGGCTAACAGGTTCTGTTATGTCTTTTCTTCTGCACCTTTTTTCCAATGTACATCATTTTTCATTAGAACTAGCACTGATTTTTTTCCTGTTCTTTATTGAATTGTAGGTCTGCCAGCTTGAGCATCAACTCTTTGATCACTTCTTCCCATCTTCTTCTAGAGATGTTTCTACTCTGGCCCCTCTAATGGATCCCTTGTGAGTTACCTAAATCTCTTTGCTAATTGTTTTTTTTTTTTTTTTATTTATTTATTTGATTTCTAAGTGGATTTTTAATTGGCATTTTCTTGAAGAGAAGTACTTGGAACAGCAGTCTTTTAACTTTATAAAGTTGTTGATCTTACTCTTAGAGCTACATATGCATGTTTTATCTTAATAAAGTCAGCACTGTAGTTTGACATTGTGTTGAATGGTGCTGCTTCCCTGGACTCTTATCTCACCTCTGCAAATAAAATCTGAGCATGATCTTACATATCACCAGTATTTTGACCCCATCAATTTTGCTGATTAATTTTTTTTCCGACACCCTTATTAAGTGTGCATCATCAACTATGCATCACAATAATGGAAAATGATACATCCAGCCCTGTGTGCGGCCCCAACTGTTTTGATTTTTTCTTAAATATACTCGTCTAATGAAGTACATATTGTTCTGTAAAGTGAAGTATATATTTGGATAAACCAATATATATTTTTATTTTTGAAAAAAAAATATTTTTTAATTTTTCATGCACTAGGGGAGTATATGTTGCACTATAACAACATACACTTCACTAGCGGAGTGTATGGGCGGTTGGGGGATAGTCTCTTGGCTGCAGACGGGGCTACAAAACAGACCGAGTGTGTCAATGCCCCATAGTAATTTACCATTGCCATTCGTCTATGCAGTCATGAAGGCTATCTATTTCTGATAATGTGCCATTTTAATATCTCTTTTACTTAATATAGATGCTTCTTTTGGTTTGTTTTTTGGGTAAAAAGTTCTATTGTAACTCTCAGCCATTCTGTGCTTTGCTTGGAAAGTTCTTGGGTGACTGATTTTTGTTGATATTGTTGCTGACCAAAGTGATTATAGCTTGGTATTGTCAGGGATCAACATACTATAATTCAGACAGTGCTTGATGCATGGTCTCTTTGGATCTTGGAAAAGGGTCATAAGGTTCCTCAAGCATCCCAGAAATAAATTTTTATAAGTAGGGAATGCAAAAGTTATATTGTTTTGGCTGGTCAGTTGAGGTAGAGCAAGGGGGGTCTATTGGCTGGTGTATTCCAAAATGTATTTAGCACACTGGGTAACGAGAAAGACGATCGTTTTTGGGGAAAGGGGGATTTTGTGTCCTAGAATTTGTGGAAATCCAATGAGGCTGAAATGGTGAGGTGGAGTTTTATTTTAAAGGCTGCCTTAAGAGATTTTGACGGAGCAGACCAAGGACTGGAAGTTCTGGGAAGAAACGAGAAGTTTACTATGAAGTCCTTCTATTCAGGCCTTAATGAACAGCCATGAGCTTGTGTCCAACTTCCCCTTGGTTTGAAAATCTTTGGAAGTGTGCATCAGATCTCCTCTCAAGGTGCAACTTTTCTGGAAAAATCCTCACTGCGGTATATAGGAGTAAGTAGCCTCATGATGGTAGTAGTGTGTGCTTCACTGCTTTGCAATGGGGATGAGGAGATGGTTGATGGGGCGGACGTGGACCCAAAACTCTTTTGGGGAGGGGATGATTATTTTTCGATGAATGGTTGGATAACTGAATATTATTAATCAACAAACACCCATGAATTTCATATATTGAAGAAAGCCTCCCAACAAATTATGATCAGGGTTTTTTATTTAACCCAAAGACACTTGGATTGGATTCCTGTGCCATGCCCTTTATAAGTAAGCTCCGCATTAGCAAATTCTATAACAATAAAAATAGCAACATTTTTCTTGTGTTCTGGTTGTTTTGAGGAGATTTTTCTGTTTCTCTTTGATTTTTTTGGAGATGCCTTTCCTTCTCTTTTAAAATATACGTGGAGTGGCCTTCCAGCCCCAGCACCCCCCGGGTTCTCCTATTTTCTTTTTTTTGTCAATAACTCCCACCTTTAAAGAGCTTGTTCTCTGGGTCACTATACTGATCTTCTAAATAATGCTTCTGCAGGTGCACTTTTTTGTATGACACATTACGCCCGAGACTCATCCATGAAACACATCTTGACTCTCTTTGTGAACTTGTGGATATTCTTAAAGTTGAAGTCTTGGGAGAACAGCCGAGTAGAAGAGCTGAGTCATTGGCTGGATTATCTCCCACATTGCTAAGAATTTTAGCAGATGTCCATGAGAGACTGACTTTTCGAGCTCGAAGATATATCCGTGATGAGGTACATTATTCATCAGAGTTTTTTGCTCTCTAGTTGTCATGTTTGGCTGTGTTGTATATATTTCAATATAATTAATGTTATCTTAATGAGCTAGAGGGTTTGTTATGTCTTTTACTTTTGTAATTTTTGTAAACTTGTATTTATACTAGACATGAGTTACAATACCTAGAGTCCATAAATTGTAGTTTATCTGAACTACTTGGAATATGTTATGAACTATGCTTATGCATAAATCTAAACATTAAGAGTTAAGAGATAAGTGCACGTTATGTACACAAATTATTCACAAGAAATGCATACTAATTTCAAAGAGATCTTCACCAACCGAAATTTTAAAATCAGAGGAAAGGTTCAAGAGGAGGGGCATCAACCTCCAAAAAATGGAGTGAAATTCTAGAATTGCAGGGGTATGCTAATGGGGATTGACATATGCCCAAGGTATAATGCTTCAAAATTTTCTCTAGGAGGCAGGAACGTGTTCATGGGTTCATTGAAAATTTTGTTGTTTCTTTCTAGACAAATAGCCCAACATAGTGCGAACAACATCAAAAAGGATTTTGGATCCCTCCAAAAATCTTCCATAGGATGCTGAACCCTTCATACATATGAGTGATGTTAGAGGGTGTCACTAGACCAGGAGGTGCTTTTGAATAGGATTTCAAACTGACCCAGCTCATGGACATGGGAAGTTGATTGTGGTTTCTATGTCAGTAGGACATCGGGAATCAAGTGGAAATCCTCTCATTTATTTCTCTTTAGATTGTTTTGTGTGAGGATTCTTGCTTCTATAACCAGCCATGTGAAACCTCCAATTTTTAGGAAGTTTGTCTACCATATAATCTTTTTAAGTACACATTTTATTCCTCTATCTTCAATAACTTTATACTATGACCTAACAAAATACTCTGATACCGTCACTGGGTGTACACATTAGTTCTTACACTAGTTCAACCTTTTCCTCACAAGGATACACACACTCGAATTACAGGAATCCTTCTGGCTTGTTAGGCTCTCATAAGACAAAGACTTGTGAGACGATTAGGCACCTTTTCAACTTTGGACATGATGGATTTTGCTTTAGGATGAGGACACAGGAGGCACACGAGTGACGTTGGAGCTGTATGGGACTTGTACAGTTGTACCTCAACCTTTATAATGGAGCTTAGGAGTGGTGTTAAATTCGAGCTTGTCAAGTGGTAACATGCCCTCACTCATCCATCCATAAAGGAATTGGTGAAAATCTGAGTGAAAATATCTTTGACTAGGCGTGGGGTTGTTGAGTGGTTCTAGGGGCCAATAGGATAGTGTCGAAGACAGGGAACGAGAGACAATTGTTGCATGTTGGACAAGGGAGGGGTGATTTAGGTACTGGGTTTTAAGTTTTCACAATTGATGTTTAAATTCCTCGAGAGTAACCATCACTTCTAATTGGAACATCACCATCAGTTTTCCTCTTTTCACCGTTTGGAATTCAGGAATAATTCAGTGAGGGCAAAAATTACAAATCATGAAAAATTCAGGAAATGTTCAAGAAAAACCAGAATTATAAAAATATCAGTGGTTATTTTGGTATTGATTTGGTTAGATGATGTATGTATAATGGTGGTGAGTTCAATTTGAAGTCCTACTACATGCAACACATAATTGAGAGTTATCAGGCATGACAACTTGGAGGGCTTAAAGCTATGATATAGATTGCAAATGTTCCATGTGTCAATGACATTGGACAACATTGATACAGATTGTCCCACACAACTCCAAAAACAGACATGGAGTTCCCTATTACGTATCTGTTTGTTGTAATATAAAACTTCCTTTCCATTGAAATTATTTTAGATATTGTTGTATAGTTTTGTGGTGTTATCAAATATACTTATTGTGTTATATTTGTGTAGATTGCAAATTACATTCCCCTTGATGAAGATCTGGACTACCCTGCAAAGATTGAGCATTCTATTGAGGCATCATCAGGAGTATGTCAGTGAACCCTACCACCTAATTGAGTTGGATTCTAACTTCAGCTAAGATTGACTATCATTTTTAGTGAATGACCCTTTTTCCTACTTTTGATGGTCAATACAAGTTTATCCCACTTTCTACTGATCCATCTTATTTTTTTCCAAACTCTTTCGATGTATTTTCATTATGTTATTTTCATTAATTCTAATAATAAATTACAGGGTGATGAAAACTCTGAGCTTTTCAAGACCTGGTATCCCTCTTTAGAAAAAACACTATCGTGCCTATCAAAACTCTATCACTGCTTAGAATCAGCAGTTTTTACTGGATTAGCACAGGTATGTTGACATCATAGCAGTTCATTGTGATTGTATCATCACTGCACTTCATTATTGGTTATATTTTCTTATATTATCTTCATTTGTCTCTTTGTCTAGGAAGCAGTAGAGGTGTGCTCAATATCTATACAGGTTGGTTAGCTTCATTCCAGTCACATCGGACCACATGACATGCATGTCTCATGTGAATGAAAGGAAAGTGATACTGAATATCACATTCCATTAACTCTTAAGTGGCTTCTCTTTAAAATTTTTGGCTTGGAAAAGCATAATAATGGAAGAAATGCTCTGAGTGTGTGTGTGTGTGTGTGTTTTACTATGTTTTATCGGGTTTGCCTTCCGCATCACTGAGTGCTGCAGTGAGTAGCTGATTATCTATGGTAAAAGGAAATTGAAGAAAAAGCATACTGAAACAAAGTTGTAACATAAAGTACATCTCAGAATCCTGTTTGTCTTTCAATACAAAACATAATGGTCTATGTGCAGTAGTGGGAAGGAGAACTGTTTGACATACATCAAGTTTCTGGTGTGTGTAGCATATTCCTTAATTAACTAGTTTTTGTTTCTTTCAACTTATTCTACAGAGAGCTAGCAAGCTTATAGCGAAAAGATCTTCTTCAATGGATGGCCAACTCTTCCTTATCAAACATCTCCTTATTTTAAGGGAAAAGGTGTGTTGTGTCATCACATACTTTCGAGCATAGATTTAATATGGAGTTACTTTATTCTGTTCAAAGTTCATTGCAGAATTTTTTTAACAATGACTGCAAATGATTGATGTGCAGATTGCACCTTTTGACATCGAATTCTCCGTGACTCACAAGGAGTTGGACTTTTCTCACTTACTGGTTTGTTTCCAATAAAGGCTCTTTTTCCATTTAAAAAGATCTCACTAGTTGATTGGCTAGAGCATGTTTGTTTCTACTGTATCTGGTGCGAATCCATCAATTTCGGTTTCTTTCATGGATAATAAATATATTATCCATGTGGCTTTTGGCTTTCTATATTCAAGAGTTGATAAGCTGCGAGACAACCTTGTTATTGATGGCCATTACAAAATCAGCGTTAAATGAGACCAAAGAATTTACTACTAGGGAACACAAGATTATCAGGTGTGCTTTTTAGATTTTTCATTCTCTTAGGTAGTTTTTGGAAACATTGCAAAATCTGCATTGAATAAAAAACAGATTTTTTAAAGTTAGTTCCAGACACTAATGCATCCTTTCTGAGGCAATTTTTTCTTTTCTTTTTTTAAAATCTGATTACATGGTTTACTCGTATAAAAACCATGTAAACTTAATTATTATATTTTTAAATAGTTATTTGGATGCATTTTTTTTAAACATATACTTGACTAGAGTTCAGAATTTTCTATAAACATGTTAAAAGAAATGTTATGAGGGTTTTGCTTTTTTGGAAAGTGCACATCGAAATGTACATTGTTCTCCATGATATTTATGCGGATCTCATATTGATGATTGTAGAACATCCTAATGATTTGTTAGAATGGCTGTAGTTATTTTTTTAAGATCTTAAATGAGTACATATAATTTATCTTATATTTTGTTGGTCACGATGTTAGGAGCACCTAAGAAGAATATTAAGAGGTCAAACCTCATTGTTTGACTGGTCAAGATCAACTTCGTTGGCGAGAACATTATCCCCCAGGGTTCTGGAGAGTCAGATTGACGCAAAGAAGGTATCACATATGTATTTACATTGTTTCTGTTTTGATTATAGTGGGTCTCTACTTTAAATTGAAATTTTGGGGGATCCTTCTGGATACCTTCCTCTGTTCTTCTGAAGAATTCTTGAAGATATTGCCAGCAAACTCCTCTCTAAAATCATGGAATTGACTTTTTTTTCAAAACAACCCTGTGGAATTAACTTCCTTCAGTGAACGCCCATTTTTTAGATTTCTAACTATTTAAATTAGATGCATCAATCAGATATTATAAAGAACAGAATTAATGACATGTAGAAGATTTTTCAGGTCGCCACACTCGGTCTTCCAAATTTGCTCTAAAAGTATTCATTAGTGTCCAATTTTTTCCCTTTCAGTTGCTTCTTTTCTTTCCTGCTCAAATTTGCTGGTTAATCTTAGCTTTGTTACTCAATAGTGGTCAGTTCATCGGTCAGTTTTCCCCTTCATTATGCCATAGTGCCACTATTTTCAGGGTTCGCTGGGTATATATTTTTCTCCCGACCCCCAAGTATGAATCGAGTGAATGACAATTTTTTAAAAAAGTTTAGGTGAATTACATGATTAGCGGTTGTGAGGTTTTTCATTCATGGATCAAACACCTAAAATCTCGAGTGTGCTTCCATTGGTACTGATATATTGTGCATGTAACAAAGGTTAAATTTACACTTCCATTGGTACTGATATATAATATATTGTGCATGTAACAAAGGTTAAAGTGGGCAGAAGTGATCATCTACTCCTGGTTCTAAATTATTATTTTTGTTGGTAACCTGAACACATGCAAATAGTGTTTTAAACACTCAGTCTCACTCAAGTTTTCAGTCAGTCTTGATTTATTTGTTTGTTTGTTTATTTATTGGTGCTGCCTTATGTTGTAGCTAAAATCCCTATGACACGTGACTCAAAAATTATTATCTGTTTTGCAGGAACTGGAAAAGATACTTAAGAGCACATGTGAAGAATATATCATGTCGATAACTAAACTTGTGGTGGATCCAATGCTTTCATTTGTTACTAAGGTAGCATTTCTTTCTGTTATTTTGTGGCTACAGTGTCAATTATTACATCAACAGTAGCAAACTGATTGTGAATTCTCCAGATCCTTCATACGAGTTTTTATTCAAACGTTAAATTTGGGTTAAATTAATGTGGTTGAACATTTTTTTTATTATATCTATATTTGCTCTTTTTCTCTTCCTCCTTTATTTTATTATTATTTTGCAGCTTATGACCATATTTGTTGAACCTAGCTAATTTGGATTTCAACTAAAATCTTGATTTTCTATTGTAGACTTTCCATTGCTAATCTGGGTTTTCCATAAGAGATTGAGCGAATGATGAAAAAAGTACTCTGTATTCACAAAGAAAATTGATCTTATCATGTCATGATTCCCAAATTTGCAACACAAAGAGCAGTTGATTAGTTAATCAGAGGAGTTGGGAGGACTCAATTTTGCAACAACATTGCAAAATCCGCGGTGTATTTTGCTTCCTTTTTTTTTGACTCGGAAACTATGCGGCTTTCTAAAATTGGACAATTTCTCCTGTAGGTTACAGCTGTGAAGGTCGCACTTTCTTCTGGCAGTCAAGACCAAAAGTTAGATTCTGTACTGGCAAAGCCCCTCAAAAACCAAGCATTCGCTACACCAGATAAAGTGGCCGAGCTTATTCTGAAGGTACCTTATGTCACATTATGAACCTATGTTCATACGTTTTTTAGTTCAATCATTTCCTTACTGAGCTCTGGAAACCTCCTTGCATGCTCATTAATCAGAGATAATGTAATCATTTCATAAACATCTTCTTAAGTTTCATTGTTGTTTATGTGACATGATGATTTTGAAAATTAACTTATAATTTAATGTGTCAGGTGTCTGCCGCTGTCCAACAAGAGTTACCAGGGGTCATGGCCAAAATGAAGCTTTACATACAGAACACCTCCACCCGGATGATACTCTTCAAGCCAATCAAGTATGCAACTTTTATATGCTTTTCAAAGATCAAATATTATTTCTGGAAAAATTTCTAATAACTATAACTATGACCAATTTGGACATGGAACAAAAGTGAAAGTCACTGGTCCAATTTGGCGATCCAAACTGACATCGAATGATATTGTTTTTAGGACGAATATTGTGGAGGCCCATATTCAGCTACATAAACTGATAAAATCGGAGTACTCTGCAGAGGAAATGCAAAGCATTGGCATGGTGTCTATTGAGGATCTTCAGTATCTACTTGACAGCTTCCTGTAGATCGTGATCTGCCTTCATCGCTCACGGGTTTGGCATACTTTATCCTCTTTTTTTTTAATTAATATTCGAACATACTTGTAGAACTGAATTAGAGAAATTCGAGAGGTTGATATTTCGGATTTTATTATTTGGATTACTTGATTGGTGCCCTAACTGTCATTTTTTACCACCTCTGCATGAAAAATTTAAATGTGCACATCGATTCTGAAATGAATAGCGTTAGGGACAATAAAAAATAGTAAACATGCACCAGTGAGAGTACATATTTTTATGAAAAATATTAATGCTTTCAATAAATTGAATTGATTCATTTTTAGTACATGCTAATTTTTAATGATGTACATATCTCTCTTGACAAGGTATATACCTTGTTGGAAGGTTATCAAGATATATGGACTGTCTATGGAGTTGTCCCCAAGAACTGTGTGTAACATCGTAGTTCTGAAATACTTAAATCTTATCTGTGTGTAACATTGTTCTTTTGAAATATTTAATCTTTGAGATAAGATCTGAATTGATCTTTTCTTTATAATTTTATTTTTTCTTACTTACCCTCGCCTTTATTGGGTCCTGATCTTGTGACCAATTTTTTGACATTTTTTAATCAAACACTTTTTAAATTAATGAGGAGTACAAGTTATCCAATCACTACCTTTGGGTAGGGTGTTTGAAATATTAGTTGTCCTTTTCCTACAGTTCAGGTTCAGTCAAGCCTGACATCATCAGTACCATAACTTGACAGCCTATGAATCAAACTATACAGTTTCTGAATCGAATTGCATAGAGAGTAACACTATATCCAACAATTTGCTGTGCAGTTCGATATTGATGGCACCCAAGCTTGACTGGATCCGGATCCCTTTTCCTATGGATAATGTTTCCTCCCAAATGCAGTCTATGGACAGTCTTCATATGTTTTAATAGTTTAATAAGATACATGTTTTAATAAAAAAATATATATCATTCAATTATTGAATGGATTTTTTTTATAGTAAATGTATTAATGAAATAGTGAGATACATACCTCGTTGGATAGCTGTAAAAAAGACCATGTGTAACAACGCCCATTTCCTGTTGGTTTGGTTTCATTTTAAGGTACTAAATCATATCTCATCTTTATAGTAAATGTATTAATGAGATAGTGAGATACATACCTCATTGGATAGCTGTAAAAAAGGATCATGTGTAACAACGCTCTTTTCCTGTTGGTTTGGGTCAAATGTTTGGTTTCATTTTTAGGTACTAAATCATTTCTCATCTTTATTGTCTCCAGTCTTGATAAGTTATGTTCAACTACTTTGAGAGTTTCAATTGTTTAAAATATAATATTTTTTTTGAAAGCCTGCCCCAAAATCAACCAAACCCGGATTCCACGTACTAAATTCAACGAATTTGACGGTTTGGTTTCAAACGAGGTCATATAGATGCATGCGGTCTTCTATATATGTTTTTTTGGGAGACATCCAAATAACCCCTAGTAAATTGTATGAAATTCATATGACCTCTGATTTTTACCCCGTTTGTAACGGGAATAAAACTTATTCTTGGGTATATATTTATTCCGGCATAAGTGTATATAAATAAGGATAAAATGATTTTGTGTTTGATTATGTTTTGAATTATTTTCGTTGGTAAACATAAAAATAAATGTTTTATTGTTTGAGTGAAATGTAAATAAAGTATGGATAAGGATTTATAAAAGATAAAAAAATAATGATAGTTGATTTGACATGTGATTTATAAGAGGTGATGATAGTTGATTTAACAGTAGCTTCACATATTCTTTGGATGGAATAACTTATGATAACTTTAATTTCAAGGGTTGATTGGAATCCATATATCACTTTATATCAATTTATTCTGGTATACTTTATCCATAGTTATTCTGTGTTTTCAAACACTTAAAATCCTTTATTCTTCTTTATACCAGGTTATTCAAGGGCTTATTCCTGTTTCAAATGGGGGTTTAAAGTTCATAAAACTTTTTTAAAACGCCTCTGTAAATTCAAATCACCCTTGAATTAAACTTATGTAAATAGAAATTTGACAGTTTGGTTTCAAACGAGGTCTTAGATACATGTGGTCTTTTATATATGCTTTTTGGGAGAAATCCAAATAAACCCCTATAAACTATGTGAAATTCATTTAACCCCCTGGCTTCTCCTAAAGTTCATATAACCCTTTTAAAACACCTATTGAAATTAAAATAATCATCTGAGTTAAACTTATGTTGATAGATGGAGAATATTATGTGAATATTCTATTTTGTTGATTTTGATTAAAAACACGATATATAAAGAATCTACTACAATTTGTTAAGAACGCGAAAAATCTTCTGTACATCGTGATTTTATCATTTCATATATATTTTAAAACTCTATTTGGAGGGGTAAAATTATCATTGTAGATGATGTTTCATATTATTAATATACTGTAGGAATTTTTTTATATACTATATTTTCAACCAGGGTTGACCAGACATAATATTCTCATAAAATTATAATCTATCAATAAAAATTTGAGATTTTTAGTTTTAAGTCCTTCTAAACTATATGATTTAGTAATCGATTCCTCACTTCTTCCTCGTATTTTAGTTTAAGTCCCAAGATTTCAAGGGCATGTTCATTTTAAAGAAGAAAACCAAATAATTTAGGGGTAGGTCCTTGGGAGGGACTAAAAAGGTATATACCCTTTAAATCTGAGGACTTAAACCGAAATATGAAGAAGTGATAGATCGATCACTAAATCATATAGTTTATGGAGACTTAAAACTAAAAATCCCTAAAAATGTAACTCAACAAACTATTTAAATTTACATAGATATTTTCATAGAGTTTATATGAACTTTAGGAAAAACTATGGGTTATATGGATTTTAGACGGTTTACAAGGGGGTTATTTGGATTTTCCCCCTTTTTATTTTTGACAAGTTCACGCGCTACAAGAAATATTCAAATTCAAATGTCAACGGATCAATCTCTCAACAGCTTCGGATTCTTTTAATCTTCAGACTTTTCGATTGCAATTTTGAAAGTTTCATCATCCCCACCTGTCTTGTCAGAAAACTTAATTTATTGCAACTGATTCCACGTACTATATATAATCCGGGTTGATTTAGTACGTATTATATATTATAGAATTTTTTAATTTTAAACATATCTATTTAAAGATAGATTTTTCAATTTTTTATATTTTAATTTTAATTTTTAGATTTAAATGATACGTTCGTTTTTAACTAAAAAAAAACTAAATAATTTAGGAATAGTTTTTTTTGTAAGGATTAAAAAAAACATATTCTTTAAGTCTGAAAATTAAAATCAAAATATGACGAAGCGAGAGATCAATAACTAAATTTAAAAATAAAAAAATCTTATATTATAATATATAGTTGTGATTTACAAACTAACCACTGTTTTTTACCTTCTAATAATTTTTTCAATAAAAAAATAAAAATAAATAGAGATGCTGTCGGATAGACCTTGGTAAACTCAAAAAAAAAAAAAAAAAAAAAACTGTTGGACAGAGATGCTGTTGGATTACAGTACATTTCTTTCTTTACATTTATAAATGGAGATCATTTCAATGACACTTTTTTTTTTAATGATTTCATTAACACTCTTACACACGCTCATTACCAAGATCCAAACTACCAATATAAAATAATGTATTAAAAAAATTTCAACTTTTATACACCTCACATAACTTTACATCACGTGTATATGATGAACCAAGATGATTTTTTAAGTTTTTAATTTAAAACAAATAAATACATATATAACATAATATAATATTCTAGTGATTAAAAAGACACCTCTTACTTGAGAGGTATTGTAGCTCAAATATTGAAAATTAAAAAAATATATGCAACAATGTGAACTGGTTTATGTAGGTTTTTGATTCACCACTATGGGTCTTTGTTAGCCTAAGCTTTTGTACTACTGTTCATCTTGTTTAATTAATTTTATGTTAGAATTTTGTAGCTTGTTAGGATCCTTTGGTAACATTTGAATGTGATTTTTAATGTTTGGATGAAGGTGAAAAGCAAAGATTTCAAATAGACGTTTATCTTTACGCACGACATAGATTTTTCATTCCAAATCTAATTTGATTTTGAAATTCAGATTGAAATGTAGTTTTTGGAATAAAACTGTTTTTTAAGATGATTTTAGACCTTCACCTTTTTAGAATTTTTTTTTTTTTTAATTCAGGAATCAATATTTAAAAGGAGTTTAATGTTTGACAGAGAAAGTTGTTTTTCAATTAAAAAAATTGATTTCGACAAAAAAACGTTCTTGAACTTTTCAAAACACATATTTCGAAAAAAATTAAAAAGAATCCAACTTTCGATCATGTAAAAAGCTGTTTTGTTTAACTGTACGATTTTAACTTTTTAAAAAATAATAACACAATCAAACGGGGCTTTAATAAACTCATAAATGACAACAAAAAGTGAATCAAACCGTGCCTCTGTATCAAAAATCAAATCCTTCATGTCAAAAGTAAAGAAAAAACAAGCAAACAAAAAAAAAAAAAAAGAACATTAGATGAAATAAAAAACAAAAGTTAGATCTTCTTTTGTCATCAAACACTTTTGAGAAACCAAAAGGGTCATATCTTTTTGTCTGCCCAATGATTATGATTATGTTCACAATCCGTACAAAAATATAAAAATAAAATAAAATACAAACTCTCCATCACATAGAAAGAGACCTCTCTGAAAAAAAAAAAAAAAAAAAGCTGAGATGGGTTAGACCAAAAGTCATTGGTTTTTGACCCACGTTTACAATCACACTCCATGAAAATCAATCACTTTCCTCCTCCCAACTAATCCTCCTTTTTTTAATCATCAAATTATTCAAAAATAAATATATGCATCAATATTGAACTGCATAGCATATGAATCAAACGAACTACATAATCTATTAATCGAATTGCACAGTCAATTCTTGAGTACAAGTTCCGCTTTCCTATTGAATATTGATGGTATTTATTCATGTTTTATCAAATAGTTGACTGGAAGCATAACAATAATAAAATCAATTTTTTTTTTGAAAGATGGACATTTTTATTTAATTAAAATCAAATTATAATTATTGAGAGAGTTGAGAGGAAGCAGAACAATACTGGAATAGAAAACAGCACAGAAAATCTCATCTTGATAGGATGAGAGAGGCATCCATTTTTTAGTGGGAGGACTTGAGTTCGAGTCTTGCCGCCTCCTGATAATGGAAGATTTGACAACAAAAAAAAATTACCCACAAAAAAAAAATTCACCCTCCAATGGTATATATTAAAAAAGAGACCACCTAGATCCGAATTGCCCCAACCAAACCTAGCCCACTCCTATATATATCAAAAAAGTAATTAAGTCCAACATACACTAATGTGTCTCGGGAGAGTTAATTTACACTTCTTTTCCTCGTTGCTCGTCTCTTGACTCTCTGCTCGTCTCTTGAGTCCATCATCCAATTATTATTCATATTTAGACATGTTAATTATTCAACAAATATCTTTATCGGCTTCAAATATAAAGTTATTCAAATTTAAATATTTATATTCCATATATTGTATAACAAGATAATGATGTTAAATCATCATATCTGAATTCAAATATTAATATTCCCAATAATTTTAGGGTAATAACTATGGTATCCAATTCATATTTGAACATTAAAATTGGGTAGGTGATTATAACATTAAAATCACCGAAAACATCGGATCCGAAACCACGGCGGGGTCCCCCCCATTCGTTCACCGGCTCTCCACCTACCAACCGTAATAAACCCGAAACCCCAAGGTCATTTTCGTCCAATCACCAAATAATTGCCACGTGTCCTCACCAGGTGTCACGAACCATCGCGATCTGTGCGTGCGATTCAATAACCGTATTCAATGCCCGAAATTGAAATGGGGGGAAACTTAATTAAGGGTCCCGCGGAGCCGCTGAATTATTTTTCAGTCCCTACAATATGTTAATTTATTTTAACGTCCCCAATTAGTTGGGGTATTATTTATGGATCCTTTTACTCTCTTTTTTCATTTTTGCCCATGTTCTCATCTTTTAACAGTGTATCTAGGTTTATTAAAAGTGTATTCAGACCCACTAATAATGGACCCGGACCTGTTAACGATATTCAATGGTAAATAAGAGAGACAAAAATGAGAATGTTCACGCAAAAACATCTGATGATTTCATGTCCTATAGTGAGGTGCACGTGTTTGAGGCTGTTTTGGTTTGACTACTGGTTTGATTTTTTTTTTTCTCTTCTTTTGATGAGGTTTGAGAGGCTAGTAGGTGGCTTAAAAGTCTAGGTGATATGAGCACTAGCGCGAAGATCTCTCAGTCATATATCCTGACTCTCTATTGGGCGACATGGCTTACTGGCAATCATTCCCTTTTTAAGAGGAGTGTCCCGTATCTGAAAAAACACTTGGGAAAAGACAGTGCATTGTATTTTTAGATTTAAGTCAATTACGTGCAAGGGCAAGTAGCATGGTTTATAAGGAGAGCATATTAACATGTAGTTTTCATCACTTTTGGACTCGTGCTTTATAACTTCGTAGAGTTCTCTTTTACAAGTAATATTTGCTTGAACATTTCTTGTATTTTCAGTTCAAATAACAAATAATGGGCTTGAGGATCTAAAATTCAGTTTAAATATTTTAGGGACCTATAAATAATTTAGAAGTTCCCGAAGGACCCGGAATTAATTTCCCAAAAAAAAAACAGAGCTCATCGTTTTCACACCTTCCGTTACAAAAAAACACTCATTTTCAATTTCTTGTAGGAAAAACTGAATCAAATGAGCACTTCCTCAAAAAATTTGAATCTCCATTGATTCTTCAATTGTTTGAGGTGATGAAAGTCAGATGGGATGCGGAGGATCGAAGATTGACGACCTCCCTCTCGTGACGATGTGCCGTGACCGTCGCCGCCTCATCCGCGCCGCAGCCGACCTCCGCTACGACTTCGCCGCCGCCCACTCCTCCTACTTCGGCTCCCTCCCCTCCGTCGGCTCCGCCCTTCACCGCTTCGTCATCGAAGAGCTCTCCATCTCCGCCGCCTCCTCCTCCTCCTCCCCCCCTCCCCCCTCCCCCGTCCTCACCCTCCCCTCCGACGAGGGAAAATCCAAGTCCGCCTCCTCCTCCTCCTCCCTCTCCCACCTCCCCTCCTCGGGCGAAGGGTCTGGCCACCTGGATCTGTCGTCCGAGGCTTCTTCACCGGCGCATCAGTCTTCGGCGTCTCCGTATGAATATTACAACGGCGGTTTCACCACCGCGATCCCTTCGGTGGTCTACGCCCGGAGCCGGGCGGCGTCACCAGAGACGGAGACGTTCGAGTGGTCGACCAACCCCGTCTACTACTACAACGGCGGAGGGGCGAGCCCGCCGCCGGAAGCCAGGCCTGCAGTGCCGCCTCCGCCGCCGCCTGCGGCGGAGGGGTCCGCTTGGGATTTCTTGAACCCGTTCGGTGCGTACGAGGAGACGTATAACGGGTTCTCGCAGGTTCGATTTGGTGGGGCTTCGTCGGAGATTAGTAGTCCTGATTCGAGTGAGGTGAGGCGGAGGGAGGGGATCCCTAATTTGGAGGAGGAGGAGGAGATTGTGTCGGATGCGCATATTGATTTTGGGGGTTCCGG
This sequence comes from Acorus gramineus, assembly GCA_030737835.1. Lineage (NCBI taxonomy): Eukaryota > Viridiplantae > Streptophyta > Magnoliopsida > Acorales > Acoraceae > Acorus > Acorus gramineus. The sequence goes on along the minus strand of CM060853.1, from coordinate 8,680,095 downwards.
TGAGTCGTCGTCTAAGGTGGTTGATGCGGATGTATTGGAGGAGAAACAGAGGAAGACAAGTTCGGAGAGTAGGAAGAGTGGGTCGCCGGCGACGGCGGGGGAGGAGGAGAGTGTGAGGAAGAAGGGGGTGAGTTTTGAGGTGGAACCGTCAGTGGCGGAGGCCATGGGGTCTACGCGTGATAGTAGCTTGACGGCATTGCCGACGCATGGGACAAGGGATGTTTTGGAGGTGGTGAAGGAGATTAAGCAGCGGTTCGAGTCGGCGTGTGATTGTGGGGCGGAGGTCTCGGCAATGCTCGAGGCGGGCAAGTTGCCTTATCATTGCAGGGGTGGTGTTTTAGGTGGTGGGTATTCTTTACAAGTTTCCATGCATTTAGAGACATTATGTTTTTATGATTCATTAACACATTTTTATTTTATTTTTATTTTTTTGAGAAAAAGTAGAGCTTGCTATCATCACTTTTATATAAATTCAAAAGGGGGTTATAAGTTTGAATGGGGGATGAAGAGAAATAGAGATAAAACAAAACAAAAAAAAAGAGTGCCAAAATGCCCCCGAGCAAAGGGATATTTGGGAGTTATCTGTAGATGGTTTATCTACCAATAGACTCCCTTCAATCCATACTCGAAAACGCGCTAATCTGCGATAACAAGATCGCTCCGGCTATGTTGCACCCCCATTCCCCAATGTAGGAAACTACCATTTCCCACATGTTTTCTGGGTACGCTTGGGCATTATGAACATGATGAATGTGATTTTTCTATAATAAAGGAAAAAAGTTAAAGAGGGAGACTCCCGTAACGCGGTTCATAGTAACAAAAGAAAGGTGGAAACATGATTTTTAAACTTGAGTGGTCAATTGAAGAGTTTTTCACTTGCTGATTTATTTTCTCACAGTGGGAGTTGATTGCAGATGTGTCTCCACTCTCCATGTCGTTCATTTGTCTAATTTGGATTATTACTTTGAATGCAGTCCTGTTTTAACAATCCATGTGACAGATAAATGCTATATAATATAATAGATGGTTGTAAGCTTAGGTGATTATAGTCTCTGACTGAGCAAATCTAATGCCTGAGATTTTGCATTTTATGTAATTTCTGAAGCTCAGTTAATGAATGCTGTAGTAGTTTCACTTTGAGGTTCTGGTATGTGAAGGAACTATTTGGAGCTCAAATGCCTAGACCTAAGTGTAATTTTTATGATTAGGTTGGTAATAACAATTACGTCTTATAATTCTTGGTGCAGTAATTTATTCCAGGATTTGGGATTCATTGGCCCTTTCTTTGTGGACATCTTCTCGCTCTGTGCCGAGGAACTCACGGTATGCACGAAGAACAGCTAGCTCTTATCGTGGAGATGCCAAGAAAGTCAACGGAATGAAGTCTGGCAGCCTCTCATCAACTTTGGCAAAACTATACGAATGGGAAAAGAAACTTTACAAAGAAGTCAAGGTACAATGTATAGTCATCTGGTTTTTAATTCATTGTTTGAGAATATTGCATGAGATGTCATATTCGTTGCTGACTGGTCCTTAAAAAATAATTTTGTGCGTCACAATGACATCAGAATTTTGCCTGGATGGAAATATTGTAGTAATGCTATTTATTTCCAGAAACTATGCAGTTAAAGTCTTCCCATTCTTATGGTTTGGTTGAATGTCAGGAACAGCACTAGTGCTTACTTGAAGGTGCAGGAATTGTTGTAAACTAGAACCAGTGAATGCGTTGTTCCTTTGTGATGTCAGATGTGTGTATTTTGCTAAAGACAAACTCATGACACCTGATAGAACAATCTTTTAATTTTAAAGATTTCATAGTTCGCCACTTCGCCCATTCATGTAACTAGCATAAATAAATAATATGAGAGTTAAATGTCTACATTAAACAATGGAAGATCATCAGAATGTGCTGGATTGGAACTCCCTCATATGTAGATTTTGGTGTTGGCAATCTGTTGAGAAGTTCTTAAATACATCATGCAGTCTCCTTAATAGCTGTTTATGATTCATGGAAATGAATCATGTAGCTTTTTAGATGACCTTTCTTTTCAATGAAATGGAAATAGTCGGAGTGACAACATGGAAAGCACTATTATTATGAGATGCAACTGGATTGTTATGAAGATTGATGTGAGCCTGGAGGGAGAAGTTGGCCATTGAAGAGATGACTTGAGAGATTATCATCACCAGTTTTTGTGAAAAGAAACAGCTGGGAAGGGGATATATTTGTGGAAATTTTTTTTTTGTCTCCATTGTTGAAAGGGAAGACACTTGCCTACTATTTGCGAGGATCAGTTGGCTTGCTTTAACTATTCAATAATGTGCACACAAGTCAAAGATACATCCATGGAAGAAGATGCTGGGTGTGGCATGAGGTATCATGGTGCTGCATAGTGCTAAGGCCTTGTTGTGGGTGGGTTGGAGTGTTATTTTTTATCTTTGGCTGACAAAGGTAAGAGCAAACCTATAAATGAAGATGCCCCTCGAACAAAAGAAAGGAAATGAGGTATCTCCAAAGATTAAAGTTTGGTAAACAATAAAGAAATATAAAGAGAATTTCCTACCATGCAAAAATGGAAAAGACTCACATCCTGAACCCAAATACTCTACATAAAAGAGATTGAATATTATTCCCAAAGAAGCACCTTCGTCTAAGATGTAAGAGTAGATGAGATCATGAGATTGACATGCACGTATTCTCTTCATAAACTCCCTTCCTTGAAAAAAATGCCCTCATTCTGTGAAAGCCCAGTGTTCCAACGTACAATGTGGGGGATTGAGCTATTGAATTTGCTTTTGTTGCTTCGATCTCATCGACCTCTCCTCTTAGGGAACCATCTTCTTGAGGTTTTGAAGGGAGCATCTTGATCCGAGAGCCATTGCCAACTCTAAAAATAAGACCTAAAGGATGTTGTTTCGAAGGAAACATTAAAACCAGTTAAGAAATTATGTAGTCTGGAAGATGATTGTTAGTTGATTATCATCGGGCTTCTTCGGGGAATGTTGAGAGGATTATGTCATGGGAGAAAGAGAATCTTTCAAATGGTCGGTCACTAAAATAATTATGGAATTCTACCGAACCCCTCGAAGTCTTGTTTAGCAAATATTTTGAAGTTGGTTAAAGAGAAGATAAAATGTGGGGGAACTACAAAATTTGTTTATTTATGTTGAGATTGTACACTGATGCTTGTTGTGTTTTACATTTTGCAATTCAAATTGGCAGTAGGCTTTTATGACATATGATAGGAAAATGGTGATCTATAGCTGGTGGGAATTTGCCTGTGTTGAGTTAAACTTCAATTAACTTTTTCCGATGTAATGGAAAAACTGATCCTATAAATAAATAATGGAGTGTAAATTCGATTTAATGTACTTATGATATGATAAATTTGTTTAAAATTCATCATATTATTGACATTTTAATGCTCTATTTTTTATGATGCCTCTTTAATGATAAGTTTTGTTTATTGGCTGAAGAAACTTTTCAAGGTTTTTTGGATTTCATCCGATTCTTGTTAAATTTGTTTAGGTGGTTGTATGAATCTAGGATGAGGAGAAGATGCGAGTTTCTTATGAGAGGAAGTGCAAGCAGCTGAAAATTTTGGATGACCGAGGAGCTGAGTCTACTAAGATTGAAGCTATTCAAGCTTCAATTACAAAGCTGCTGACAAAGCTCAGCATTACAATCAAATCTATAGATGCTATTTCGCGCAGGATACATAAATTAAGGGATGAGGAACTGCAACCCCAACTTAGTGAATTGGTTGAAGGGTAAGCATTTTAGTAGTTAATTTAGCTTTTTCAGAGAAGAAAATAGTTTCATTTAGCTTCAAGTTTACTGTTCAACTTGACATGTTTAATCATCTATGCGTTGTTTAAATTTGCTTCAGCCTAATGTATGTAGAGATAATAACCATCCATGAGTCTTGTTTGAGCTTTAGCATATCCATTTCTTCTTCTTTTTTCATGTAATATCCAGATGCATTATCCAATCTGTGTGCTCATGTTACTTTTAATGGGTTTTCATTTTGATTATCTTCTAGAATCAAATATCTATCTTAATAACAAAATGAGTGGCTTTCTTTTCACAAAAAGAAAAAAAAAAGAAGAAAGAGTGGCTTTGGATGATGGATGGTGTTTTCTTTTTTCTTTTTTTGATATCGGAAAAAAAAATCATGTCCAATACAGGGACCTATAATAGTTGATTATATCCTATACAGGGCCCTGATAAATGAGGTAGGCCATTTTATAAATCATGTCCAATACAGGGATCTATAATACCTTGGTTTTTGAAGCTTATCTTGAAAGAAATAGAATAAGACTAGGAGTCTATTTAAAAAAAAAAAAAAACTTCATTGCTAGGAAGAAGAAACTGTATGGGCATTGATGTCGTATGACTAATGTACTGCACTCACCAAAATAAAGTACTGTATTGCAAATTATTCTTTGTTCATACTTGTGTCCTTTAATATTGCATATAGTATGGAAGGAATGCTTGAGAGAAAAGTTAGATAAAGAAAAAGGTAAACACATGAGACTATGGTAGGAATACTTTTGTCCCAACTGCACTCTTTGGATTTATCTGTAATTTGGATTGTATTCTTGTTCTCTGTGTTTACAGAAATTGCTTATGGGATGACAAACTAACGGGATTGTGATTCATGTATAGATTGATCAGAATGTGGAAGTCCATGTTAGACTGTCACCAAAAGCAGTTCCAGGCAATCATAGAGAGCAAAAACCACAGGATCATGGCCAAAACTATGATGCGAGGAGACTCTAAGCCAAAGGCCACCATTGAATTCGAATCCGAGCTCCTGGATTGGTGTTTGCATTTCAACTGCTGGATCGCCACACAGAAATCCTATGTAGAAGCCCTAAATGGCTGGCTCAGAAAGTGTCTTTTTCACGAGCCAGAAGTGACGGCCGATGGAGAGGTCCCATTCTCGCCAGGCAAATTAGGAGCCCCAGCTGTTTTCATCATCTGCAACGATTGGTGCACCGCGATGGAGAGAATCTCAGAAGACGAAGTAAAGCGATCAATGCACGCCTTTGCCGATAATCTTCACAGGTTATGGAAGGTTCAGGATGAGGAGCAGCGACAGAGGCTCAAGGCTGAGTATTTATCGAGGGACTTCAAGAGAAGGCTTGACTCTTTGCACGTGAATTGCATGAATGGAGATGCATCGGTCAGGACGGCTGTATCAGTTGTGAGCAACAGTGAGACTTCAGTGGACGATCACGTGTCGGCTTTGGATATGATGAGGAAGAGACGGGATGAGGAGAGAGCGAAGCATGTGGAGACCATAAAGCACGTACACGAGGCGGCTTCTGGCAGTTTGAGGACGGGTTTGATTCCCATTTTCGATGCGTTGAGTAATTTCTCATCAGAAGCACTGAAAGCTTATGGAGAAGTGAGAATCCCTACTAACGTTGAAAACACAAGTTAAAGTCCACAATCTGAAGACCATGATTTTCTCTCTCTCAAGTGAAAGCAGAGGAGGAACTCGTTTTCTGGTACCGATGCGTGGTGAGTGTACAGAAATCTCTTGTTGGTTTCATCGTTGTTGCTCGTGACATCTGAATTTTTATTTTATTTTTGGGATCGATATCGTTGGGGGGACGACCATGGCAGGAGTTAGTTTATGTTGATTGAAAAACTTTGATCAGAAAGATTGGATTTTCAGGCAAGTTAGAAAGAGATGTGACTATTTTAGGTGAACTGAAGTAGGTTCTGATTTACAAATTCAATGTTTCTTTCCACTCACATCCATGTTAGGTAGCTTTGTTTTTACTTTTTGTTGTAATTTTTGGAATATTGTTGAGTTTCTCTTATTCTTGTATATTTTTTTGGCATCTCTGTTGCAACTTGTCTTAAGTCTTGACCATGAAGTTTTTTAAGATGTTGTGGAATCATTGGATTATATCTCATTGTTATTATTATTGGGGGGTGAGACTCTGTATATGAGTTTTCATATTTCAAATTAATCATATTTTATTAATTTTTATCAAAATAGGCAAAAAAAAAAAATTCATTATAAAACGTCAATGACAATGATATTTTTGGTTTTGATAGATTAAAAGGTCACTGTCATCGACAGTTTTATATGATGATGTTTTTCGTTTTTACATATAAAAATGTCATGGTCATTGACAGTTTCATTAATTGAAAAAAAAAATCATTAAATATGTCTTGGCGTCTTCAGGTTTACACAGTTATTATGCAAATGATACATGTTTACATGGTTATTATGCAAATGATATCATATTAAAGGGAGTGATAGATGTGTATTGAAAAATAGGGAATATTATAAAGGTGGATGTAATAAAAGAAACGGTGTTAACTTGGGTTTGTCATCTCTTATGTCTCATAGGTTTATTTGATGGATTTTCATTTTCTTAGGGCGCCTTTGGTTGCGCGATTGCGCAGCGTTTGTGATTGCAGAAAGCTGCGTTTGCAATCGTATAATCAAACAGCAGTTTTACTGTAAGAGCTTCTTGCACACATATTCCAAGTAAATAGTGTTCAAAAGCTGCGATTTTAAAAAGCTAAAAAAGTGAGCTTCCTGTAAAATCAGTTTTAAAACCTAGATTCCTGTTAATAGTGTCATGTATAGACCATGCAATGTGATCTTGAAATGTTGGACTTTTATCGGTCTGATCTTTCAAACACTAATTTTGGAGAATAAAATGGGTGAAACTGGTGTACAAATTTTTTGGAAAAAGTAAACTGGTGTACAAGTTGGGTGGATGTGGTTTTCCCTTTGAAAAATGTTGCACAATCCAGATTTCAGTCTCATCTACTAGTCATAGAATGTACATATTTTGATTTTTTTTTAATTATATACATTTTATATTAGAAATTTCAATGATGTAGGTACCTTTAGCTCAAATTTTAGTATGAAAGTAACATAGCTTTTTCATTTCCGTTTTTACCTTATGCATATTTAACAATTACTTAAATATCCTATTTATTCAAAATTTAAGATTTTAAATCAGATTTTTAGATGAATCATAAATATATTTTAAGACTTTAAAATTATATTTAAATAAATCATATCAATATATTGAATTTTTTTTATTAAATCTATCTCAATTATATTGAATTCTAATATAAAATAAATATTACATGGTATTTAAATTTATTACCTTATATATTAATATTAAATGGAATGAGCTATTTAGGTGATTTAATATCATATAAACATTTCAGTTATATTGTGTTATTCATATAAATATTGTAATTACGTCTTTTATATTTAGGCCACTTACATTTCGCACGTGTATGTAACCAATATATATTTATGAGATACCTTTCAAAAGATATATGTATCCCTCGGGCTGTGTTTATGTGTATCTTTATTCAATACAAATCAGAAAACTTTTGAGTAAGTCAGCTCTGTTTATTTTTTTATATAAAAATCCTATCGTTTTTTGTGGTAATATCAAATTCTACCATGAATATTAAATTACATTACTATTCTACCATTTACAAATTAATTAAATTATTATCTACATCCTTTCCAAAATAAATAGCCTCCTCTTTTTTTTTACCCACCATTTATATATTCATTTTGATTTTATAACTAATAAACTATGTTCTAATTGGTATATGTGATGTGGAAATCTTGACTGTATATTAGATATTGATTTATTTTTTGAATTCAGTTTTTATTTTTATAGATAAGTTTAGATATTATTATAATTAGTATAATAGTTTTTATTTATCCGCGTTCGTTAAATATTTATAAAAAATTACTTATTTTTTTATAATTGTGATATAGGTAAAGAAATAAATTCTACAAGTATATACATATCGTAAAGATATTTTAGATATTTAAATAAATCATTTATCATTTTTCATGTGTGAATTAAACATCGAAAAATGATTTTTGGATAAATCCACTAGTGAGATGAAATTTGAATTCCTTGTTGAATAATTTTTTTTAAAAATGACACGAATTGAACATGACTTAAATATTTATAATGTATTAAAAAAGTAAATCTACTGTTTTTAATCCCAATATTCAATGCACTTGATCTTCCCCATTATTATCACCTATTGAATTGCAGTTTTTTTTATAAATAATACCACATATATAGAGTTGATATGATAATCTTTTTGACATCCATTCTATCCTTTATTTTGAGAAATAAATAAAATAAAAGAAAATATTTAATTATTGGATCCGTTCAATAATGAGAATCCTATGAACGCTGAGCCGTTTTCAGAAGGGACCAAAATCAACGGCTCAAAGCGCACGGCCACGTTACATTCCTAACTTTTTCATGGCTCGAAAAGTCCAATGTTTTTTTAATCTATGTACCCTACTAACTTTATTATTTATATCTGTGCCCTTGTAAAAGTGAAATAGTATTAGCGATTATTTACCTCGTTATAAATATTTTACATTTTTTATAAGGTAAAAATCCAAATAAACCCTTTTCTTTTCCTAAAGTCCATTTAAACTGCATGCATTTGAGTGGTAGCAATTAAACTGCATGAAATTCATATAACCTCCTTGTTTTTTTGTAAGAGTTCATATAACCCCTTAAAAACATATATGTAAATCCAAACAACTATTTGAGTTAAACTTTCGTTGACAGATAAAGAATCTTCCTTCAATATTCTATTTTATTAACCTTGACAGAAAACACAGTATACCAAAAAAACCTCTATAATTTGTTAAAAATGTAAAAAACCTTATGTACATGGTGTTTTTACCGCTCCGGATAGATTATAAAATCCTATCCCGTGAAATAAAATCGTCTATTACGAATGATTTTTTACATTTTTAATATATTATAGGAGGTTTTTAGTATACTATGTTTTCAACCAGAGTAAACAAGGCAGAATATTCACAGAATAATCCTAATTTATTGACGAAAATTTAACTCAAGATTATTTGGATTTACATAGGTGTTTTCAGAATGTTATATAGACTTTAGAAAAATCAAGAAGATATTATATGGATTTCAGGCATTTTACAGGGGGTTATTTGGATTTTTTTCCTTTCTAAAAATGATATTGCTCAATTCATTTGTGTATATACTTCACATTTTTAAACAAACATATCTCATTAGATGAGATATATGATATTTATAAAAATAAAAACATAAGCTAGCTACATTTTGGATTGTGAAAATGAATTTAGTGTAAATTTCCTATTTATTTTAGTGTAGATAAGGAGTAAGCACATTTTTGTTTGATTATGTTTTTAGTTATTAATTATCATTAAAACACATAAAAAAGAAGTTTTATTATTTGATTGACTTTGATAAGTTTTGTATAAAATGTGAATAAGATGTAGATAAATAATTATAAAAAAAAAAATTAATTTGACATATGGAGTCATGATTTATAAGAGATGATAAGGTATATATTTGTTAAAACTTCTATTTAACTTAAAATAAGCCGTTGTTTCATATTTATATAACCTTATTGGAATTTGAATAAGCTAAAAAGTAAAAATCTCAAAAGTTGGGTAAATGATGCTTTTCAAAATTCGGATTATAGCTTAAAAAGTTCTTTTAAGCTTAAAAGATCCATTTGGAAACATATTTGAAAAATAAGATTTTGAATAAAGTAGCTTAAATAGCTTAATTAATATAAAGGACATTTTTTGCGCTTTTTAAAAAGTAACATTTTTGCACTAAAAACTGAAAGTAACTTTTTAAAAAGTCAACTTTTTAGATTGCGTTTGACAAATTTTTTTAGTTTTCTGCTTAATTAAAAGCAGAATCACCCCCGTTTGGCATCGCTTATTTAAAGCGATTCTGCTTTTAATTAAACAGAAAGCTAAAAAGTGTTGTCAAATGCATTCTAAAAATCTGGCTTAATTAAAAAGTTACCTTCAGCTTTTAATGCAAAAAGTTTGATTTTTAAAAATGAAAAAAATTCATTTTTCATGAATCAAGTCTATTTACTTTATTCAAAATCTTATTTTTCACATGTGTTTTCAAATAGGCTCAAGTGATTCCGGACCAATGTTTTTAACTTTTTTCACAAATGACCAGACTATTGTAAAAAAATATATTTTAAACACTAATGATCAAATATATTAGAGTTGTAAAGTGTAATATTTGAAAATTATTGTAGTGAAATTTAACTTTTATCAAGTTATATTAATTTGTTTTCTAAATATTCGTAAAACTAATTTTATAAGTAATACCATCTAATTTATCTAACATTAATTTAATTTTACTTATTACATTCGAAAACGACATTTTTTTGACAATTAAAAAGTAAAAAGCTATTTTACAGCTTATTTTAACAAACATCTACTACTGTTTATTATCTATTTTTCAACAATTACAATAAACACATCTACTGCTTATTAGATAAGTTAAAATTTATAATTTATAAGGTGTGTTTGAATGTGGGTTTGAAAAATAGTTTTTCTTCAAAAACTGAGTTTGTAGGAAGTCGTCTCTCCACAAATAATGAAAAAGCTAGCTTTAGACACTTACATATAAAAATGTATCTATACTTTTTTATTAAACTACAACATTTTTTTTTTCTGTTTAACAACAAATTTGCTAAAATCAAATTCATGTAAACTTATAATTTTTCCACACCAATATCCAAACTCCCCCTAAATTATAATATATAAAAGGGAAAAATCCATGCAACCCCCTTAAATCTGACTAAAATCTATATAACCCCCTAACTTTTCTTAAAATCTATCTAACCCCCTAAAAACACCTAGTTAATCCAAATAACCCCATGAATAAAATTTTCATTAGTAGAAGATGAATATTTTGCTAGTATTTTCTTTGGTTAACCCTGATTGAAGACAAAATATACTAAAAAACCACTACAGTTTGTTAAAAATATGAAAAATTATATAAAAATGACGATTTTACCCTATTTGGATATAGTATAAAACTCTATCTAAAGGAATAAAATCATCATTTATAGAAGATTTTTTACATTTTTAACACATCGTAGTTTTTTTTTGATATACTGTGTTTTCTACCAGAGTTAACTAAACATAATATTCACAAATTATTTATCATCTATAAACGTAAATTTTATTCAGGGAGTTATTTAGATTTATTATGTGTTTTCAGGAGGTCATATGGATTTTAAGAAATGTCAGGGGGGTTATATGGATTTCAGTCATATGGATTTTAAGAAATATCAGGGGGTTATATGGATTTCAGTCAGTTATAGGGGGTTATATCAATTTGTCCCTATATAAAATCTGTAAAATTATAGCTACAAAACCAGCAAGTGAAGAAAACCATCTAATAGACTATATTCATAAACTATTTCGTAAGGGCTTTTATGCAAAAAACCACAGACCTTAAAAAACGCCAAGATTTTCCAGAGATTCCATCTCACTCTCTCGTTATAAATCAGTAGACAAGTCGAGAGAGGACCCAGAGAAATCACGGGTCTTAACAATGGCTTCCGTTTCTAGGGTTTCGATCTCGATCTTATTATTCCTCGCCCTCTCCTCGATCTCCTCATTAGCCGTCGCCGACGAGGCGCCGGAGGTCTCCGTCGAGGCGCCAGAGGTCCCCGTCGAGCACGTGCTGACTCTGGAGGCGTCCAACTTCGACGACGCCCTCGCCAAGCACCCCTTCATCGTCGTCGAGTTCTACGCCCCTTGGTCTGTCCAATCGATCTGTCTCTCTGTTTGGATCGCGTTTTAAAGTTGATGTTTTTGTCGAAAAATTGGTTCTTTTTTAACCAGATTAGGTTTTTGTTTTTCTTCTGCGAGATCTGAGTATGTAATTGTGTTTGTTTGTTTGTTTTTCTTTTTAAGATTTTGGTGGTAGATGGTAGATCGAAAAACTGGTTCTTTTTTTTTAACCAGATTAGTTTTTTTTTTTGTTGAGATAGTTTCTCTTTCTTTATATGAGATCCAAATATTTAATTGTGTTTGATTTTTTTTTTTTTGTCTTTTTTTAATTTTGGTGGTTGATGGTAAATTGAGTATGTTCAGATTTATATTTAAAGACCGATTGTATGATTTGAATCTAAATGTACATGTCCAGGCAGTTGATCTGAATGGTTGAACTTTGTTGATAAAGACAATATTCTGCCTTAATTTTTTATGTTTGTTTCTCTTGTTTATGTGCTAATTTTTTAATCTATTGATAAAATTTTCTCTTTTTATGTTAAGGTGGTGTTTTACTATGTTTGTTATGTGATATCAGTTGATGTAAGATCCATTTTTTTTACTATCTGTTGCAATTTGGGGGTTTCCCCTGCTCATTAGGTTTTTGTTCCCCTTGTGGTTATCTCAGTTTAGGGAATTTTCATGGTTGCTAATTTTTGGATGTGGAGATTATGTGTTAATCCTGATCCTTTTGGTTTGTGTCTTATATAGAATTATAGATCAGTGTTTTTGACGGTTAATCATTGCAAATTAATGAATTATTCTCACATGCTATGTCATTTTGGGGTTGATAAATTAATAATCGGACCTTCCTTCCCAGCTTGAGGATCTTTATCCTTGTTGAGTGTTTCATGCTCTCAAATCATTTACGTATAGATATTTTTTTATTCTTTTGATTTTGGTTTTATCCTTGTTGAGTGTTTCATGGCTCAAATCATTTGCATGTAATGGTCAATGTTTTTGTTACATATTTGACTATCGAATGGTATGTTATACATATGATTTTTTATTCCACATAATTCTTAGTTGTTAACCTTTATTAACTTATGGATTTCATATTTATTTTCTTTCTCCTCATTACAGGTGTGGACACTGCAAGAATCTTGCTCCAGAGGTATCTTTAATTTCTTCTGTTTCTCAAATATTAGGCTGGAAAGATTTAAGCATATATAAGTATAGTCAGTGTATCTTGTTCCTTAAAATCATCGCAATCTATTGCATGTTCATCAAAAACTTATTGATTACATGAATTCTGATCAGTCTTTCATCTGTCAATTGTGCATAATTTTTGCAGTATGAGAAAGCTGCTTCCGCACTGAGTACCCATGAACCTCCGGTAGTCCTTGCGAAGGTTGATGCTAATGATGATGTAAACAAAGAACTGGCTACTAAGTATGAGGTGAGGGGTTTCCCAACACTTAAGATTTTCAGAAATGGGGGAAAAAGCATCCAAGACTACAAGGGCCCTAGGGATGCAGATGGCATAGTTGAGTATTTGAAGAAACAAGCTGGTCCTGCATCTGCTGAGATAAAATCTAAAGAGGATGCTGCTAGTGTTATTGATGAGAAGAAGGTTTCCATTGTAAGAGCTCCATCTAGTAATGCAAATTTATCCTTCTCATTTTTTCCTGATAATCTCCTAAGTGCTAATTATACTGCATCCTTTGATAGGTGGGAATATTCTCAGAATTTTCTGGTGAGAAATTTGAGAACTTTATTGCTCTAGCAGAGAAATTGCGTTCAGACTACGATTTTGGTCATACCTTGGATGCCACGCTCCTTCCACGAGGGGAAGCAACAGCTAAACCCCCTGTGGTTAGGTTATTTAAGCCGTTCGATGAACTTTTTGTTGATTTTCAGGTATTTGCATTTTGAATATTTATATCTTTTATTTTTTTAGATCTTTATTATGTAGATATTCTGTTTTGTTAGTGCAATATTCACTTGTTTTGGAATGATTCCTGGGCAGGATTTTGATGTGGATACAATGGTAAAGTTCATCGAAGAAGCTAGCATACCAACTGTCACTCTCTTTAACAAGGATCCAAGCAATCACCCGTTCGTTATGAAGTTCTTCAATAGTCCCAATGCCAAGGTAATGACTTGTCTGAGGCAGGTGTACCTCACATACACTGTTAAATGAACTGTTATTACCATCTGTGTGTACCTTAAATCAGAAATTTGTTGTGTTTTAAATATATTGCATGGAAATAAGTCACATGATAGGGTCTCAAATCACTTTTTTTTCCATAGGAAAAAAGTACTTTGAGAACTAACTATTATGTTGAAATATCTCTTCTTTTCAGGACTATAGAAACACTCTTCTACTGCTCTTTTACAATAATTGGAGATGTTACAGGGTTTATAACACTTCTGGATTATTTTTCTTTTATTTATTGCCATCTTGTGTCTCTTGCTATTAACCCTGTATTTTCTCTGCAGTATGTCTTAATCTGATCTTGAACATCTATTTTTTTTAAGGACTTCTTTTATTTAAAGGATACTGTTGTACAGGTGTATAAAACATATCTGGTCCATGGTAAGTTCATATGTGTTAGTATTTGTAACAGTTTGTTGACAAAAAGATGCCCAAGGTTGTCATTTTTGCATACACTGATTGCCTCATACTTTCATAAACTGCCAGCATTGGTTGTCTACTTATGATATATGTCGTCATGAAAGTTGAAACATGTGGATTTCAATCGGTTTTATGAATTTGGTTTATCAATATTTGCATCTTCAATGCAAAAATTTTACTCTGGTGTTTATGGCACCATTTGTGTAGAAGACTTCATAGAATTGTATTTGTTACTTATGAGAATGCACTTGCCTGCACTCCACCAAAAAAGAAAATATAGACTTGAGGATAAGATCAAGCAGATGTGGAACTTATGTTTTATATGTGATTACCATTGTATGTTAGTTATTGATTTATGCCATGAGTCTGTGACTATGATTTCACATATATAATTTCAGTCACCATGTACTGCTCATTTCTTATGCAATTTCTCTAAAAACTGTAGAATATGTGGTAACTATTCAGCTCTCTTTTAGTTTTTTAGGATCACTCTTTAACATTTCCTTCTTTTGTGGGGAATTTTCTTCGTGTTGTCCATGCTGGATGTATAGGCCATGCTCTTTCTGAACTTCAGCAGTGAATCCATCGAGTCCTTCAAGTCTACATACCATGATGTTGCCAAGGATTTGAAAGGAAAGAACATAAGCTTTTTGATCGGTGATGTTGAAGCCAGTCAGGGTGCCTTCCAGGTAATTTCTTGGATTTGGTACAGTTAAATCATCAGTTATAATTAATGTATCATGTATGATTTTGATGGCTTACCATTTCTCTTAATGGTTTACGAACAGTACTTTGGCCTTCAAGACAGTCAAGTGCCTCTAATCATCATTCAGACCGCTGATGACCAGAAGTATCTTAAGCCAAATTTGGAGCCACGCCAAATTGTCGCGTGGTTGGATGAATTCCTGGTAATTGTCTATATTTTTCTATTTACAGAGACATTCAGTTGCAAAAGTTATGTATGCAGCTGGTCTTACTTTCATATCATTCATGGTATCAACATTCTTTTGGTTGGTGAAACATGAATAGGTCCATCGCTTAATGTTATGGCTTTTTTATATTTAATATAACATGGGCTTTGACATCAACATATTCACTGCATGTATTCAGGCGGGTAGCTTAAAGCCTTTCAAGAAGTCCGAGCCTATTCCTGAAACTAATGATGAACCAGTCAAAGTTGTTGTTTCGGACAGCGTAGATGATTTAGTTCTCAAGTCTGGAAAAAATGGTTGGTGCTCAGATATATTTTCTATATTGTTGTCTATATGCTATTAGTTCATTCCTGTTATATATCCTTTTAGTCTTTTCTATATGCTTTCTTATCTTTAGTTATGAACTGTTTCAACAAAGTTTTGAGCTTGACTGGAGTTTCTAAAGCCTCTGTCTTGTTCTTGATCTTGGTTATGTTTTAAATTGCAACCATGGTGGTACGCTATTAGATAAACTTTGAGGAAAATGCAGTCAAAGATAACTGTGGTTATATTGTAATTAAAGATATGTTATTGCATTAGGGCAGTGGTTTAGAAAGCATTGCTGAAAAATCTCCTCTTAGTTTATTATTTGATGAATTAATTTACATGTTTTTAGCTTCAATTGGTCTTATTTCTATTTTGTTGCCCTAATGAGGAATGACTGCACTAAGGGGTTTGGGTTTAGTTATAGTGATGTGGGTCCCTTTTTTCCCGAATCTTCATGTGGTACTCAAATATTCATGTTTTAATTTGACAAATCAATATCTTTTTAGGTTTAGTTTGTTTGATCAGATTCCTTTGACCTTTGTTGTATGGATGTTGCATATCTGGTTCAAGATGTGAAGGATTTGACTATGACGATGCTAGAGTTTATTACATGATATTCATCAGAATCTATGGTTATTTCTACATATACTCATATTAGTTTCATCTGCTATCTCACTGATATGTGTGATTCCATCCTGGTGGTGCTGCACAACAAGCATAACTTTGTCATGCTGTGGATCCATATTGGTTTCATTGGCATGCAATTGACCTTTATCATACCAAAATTGAACCACATTTATTATCATGTTATTCTGGTTGGCCAAAATAGCTCTAAGGCTAGAAAGTGAAATGGAAGTTTACCTGTTAGTGAGTTAACGTCTCCCCAAAAATTACTCAACTGGTAGTTTACTTATCTTGATTTCAAGCTATATAACTTAGAAGCAGGCAAGTAATATGGTACATGACAAAATGATAAATGATCTTGATGATTAATTAATTTGTGGCACTTTTTTTTTCCCCTCTTTTTAAAATATACAACTTAGCATCTTTTCTATGTTTTAACATTGTCAATGTCTAACCATGTGAACATTAATTTGCAGTTCTGTTGGAGTTCTATGCACCATGGTGTGGCCACTGCCAGAAATTAGCTCCTATCCTAGATGAGGTAGCTGTTTCATTTGCAAATGATGCTGATGTGACCATTGCAAAGATGGTAAGTTCTGTTTAAATCTGATTTGATGCTTTATATTGGTTGTGATCATGATCACTGGTTAAAAATAACAAATTAATGGGGTTTTGTATGCGCCTTGAAATTTTTTACTTTGCAAGTATGATTAATGGACATCTAGCGTAATTATGTTGTGAACATGGATGTTCTATAATGCCTTTCTTAATTAAATTATTGGCACTATAAAGCCTCAACAACTTTTGTTTATCTTTTTTTTATCAGCATAGAATCATTTAATTACTCTTCTTCATGTTACATGAAATTATTCCGACAATGATACTTAAAGCGAAGGATCTTCAAATTCTCTGTCTGAAATCTTTTTGATACCCTGTTTGAGTTATATACTCTTAAATCTTAATGCATCTTTGTCATATGCTATGCTCCTGATGCTTCTTCTAAATCAAATAGTAGCTCCACTTTCTAAGGTCTAATAAAGATTGCTATTAGTAATGCTCATCCCTTTCATAAGGATTATTTTATTAGGTTTTATTATGCTCATAAACTAATAAAATTCATTTGATGTTCTTGTTTACATGCATGCTAGTTTTTCTATGAGTTTGTAAATTCTTCATTCATCATTATGAGAATTCGAAATGAAACGAGCAGCTTTATCAGGAACCTTCATCAATGTAGCATTATTTGAAAATACTGAATCATCAATTAAATGTGCTTCATGATTCATCCAGAGAATATTTGGTGTAAAACGCTCGAGCTCCAGTTCATTTGCCTTGCAAACTTTTACTTCCATCTATTGTTAATTGGTCATCCGTTCATTTAATCTGTTCTCTTTTACAAGATCGTTGAAATCATAGTCAAATATGTAAAAAGATAAGGTTTACCCTGTGGCAAAATTTTATTAGGTTGCATATTGCTATATTAAAAATTGGATCAGTTGTGATTATGATGTCCACAGCCATTTGTCGAATATCTTGAGATGTTAAACCATTTGTCTAACTTTCTAACTTATAATATTCTGATACATCTAGTATATATTTATGTGTGTTTTTCCAATTTTATGTATTGTCATGTGCATCCTTATTTTGGAGCAAATACTTTCCTTCTGTCAATTCTTTTGCAATTTTTTTCCTGTCATAAGACACTTTTGACTTATCTTGCTGCATTTCTATGTGTATATATATTATAGGATGCAACTGCAAACGATGTTCCAAATGATTTCACTGTTCAAGGATATCCGACATTATACTTTTTGTCTGCAAGCGGCAAACTTGAGCAGTATGAAGGGGATAGGACAAAGGAGGCCATCATTGAGTTTATTCAAAAGAACAAAGATACAACCAGCCAAGCAAGTTCACTAAAAGAAGAACCAACTGAACAGGAGAGCACACTTAAAGATGAATTGTGAAGGTGATTACATTGCTTTGCTTATTTCCTTTTTTTTTTTCTGGTTGTCAGTGATCTTAAAAAAAATTAGAGATGTAACATTATACTATTTATATTAGCGTTACAAGTGATGTTTTTCTATTGGCACTTATTTATGTAGAGACTGGGACCCCACTTTTTTTTTTTGTTAATAATATGTTAAAAAAAACAAAAATGAGAATGTATCTCTCATAAACACATTCTTTCCAGTGTGTGTGAGGGAGTGTTTGAGAGAGTTCAAAAGTTCTTCAGACAGCCAGTATTTTTGGTAGATTTTTTTGACTTATTTATCGCTTGAGTATTTAAGATTACAGTGAGACGAATATCTGGTAGAATATCTGGTTCTGTTTTAGTAAGCCTTTAGTAACAGAACCAGATATTTTTCTCACTGTAATTTCGGAAATACTTAATCGATGAATAAATAAAAAGAAAAGAAATCTACTAAAAATACTGGATAAAAGACCTGTCTGAAGAAATTTTGAACTATCTCAAACACTCCCTCACACATAGAATGTGTTTATGAGATATACATTTTTTAAAACATATTATTAACAAAGAAAAGAAAAGCGTGGTCCACAGTCTGCCAATAAAAAAACATCACTTGTGATGCTAATAATAATAATGTTACAGATAGCTCTGATTTATTTTAAAAACCAGTAAGGCTTTTCTTAGGATTAGTTTCATGTGCATTCATCTAGCAGTCATCATTTAATATCTCATACATTTTTATGGATTTTCTTTTATTAATTTATGAAAAAAAAAACAAAATAGAATACCATTCCATTTGGCTGCAAAATATTATATGGAACCTTGCCACAAAATTTTTGAAATGGACTCTATTTTCTATTTCCGCGTCTTTTTTTCTACCCGAAAGTTCAATGATTGTGATTTATGACCTGGTTTGTGCGGACATCAACAAACAATACACCAAAAAACGCGTACAATTTTTTCTTCTTGCATTAGCTGTTGTCTTTTTGAAGCTTCTTTGATGGGATGTCTACATTTGTTCTTTGCAGAAATTTGAGAGGCCTTCCATCAGTTTGGAGGAAGGAGATATGCTTACTTTAGGGTTATTTTGTTTCTAAATCAATTATCTGGTGATAGAGAACTTCCAGGTCTTACATATAACAGTGAGTGCCATTTCCCCGGGCAGACTGAATATCCATCTTAGAAGACCTAACCATCCAGATCAATAAGAGGAAGATATCTAATGGTCTTTGGGATATTTTGGCCCTTTGTAGCATTTCCTTACCTTTGATTGTTGCTTTAGACACTTGAATAATCTTTTTGAGCTTTGTTACTTTATAATAGTGTTATGTTTTTCATTTTTAATATTCTCAGCTGATCTTTTATTAGTATGATAAGTTAAGTGAATCAGGGTCCCAGCATGTGGTATTTTATTAAATAAGGAAAAAAAGGATGTGTGAAAGGAGAGAAAAAACTGGTTGGTTGTGTTCAGAATCATTGTAGAGAAGCAAAACAGAAGTGGGGTTATGTGGAGTGAAGTGGATGCTCAAGGAAGAGTCAATTGTGGAATCTGGATACAATCAGACTTGAGTACTATCGGTTTCATCGGTATCGAATTGTACAATCTATGAATCGAACTGTATAATCAATTGTTGGATATATATGTCACGAGTTGTACAGTTCTAGTTGTACCGTTCGATTCATATAATTCGATTCATACGCTTTGTAATTCCATAGTGATGGTATGCAACTTAATTGTGAGGCCCTAAGGTCCTTTGGAAATTGGTTTGAAAAATATGATTTTATATAAAATAGTTTAAAGAAAATTTGTTTCTCAGGAGGATCATTTTTTTTGTTTTTGGATTAAAAGGTAAAACAAACTTTTTAATTAAACGGGTTGTAGCTTTTCCTGAGGGAAACAATTTTGTTTTTGTTTTTGTTTTTTTTTTTTTGGTAAAAGGAAAATATTATCTAAACGTGTTAAAAAATGGCTTTTAAGGTTTTTTTTAGTTGGTGTTAGGGCCTCAACTTGGGCGGGTGGGGTTAGATTAATCCTCAAATCAAACCTAATCAAATTTGGAGAGGATTAGATTCATGTTTGGTTCTAAAAAAAATCATTCTAATTGTCGCCTCAATTAACTAGTTACATGGTTAATCCTAACTACACACTAAAAGTTATTAGAATGCTCTCACCCTTTATTTTCAAAAAATCGATATAGCTCCCCTAAAAACTTATGAAAATTGAAAAAGATTTCTATAAAATCGGTAAATCCCCTTAGGTTTCTATCTTATTAGACAATTTTTATTTTAGTCCCTACCGTAACCAAAACTAACCAAATCTGTAGTTGATTCAAACCATATATGATTAATTACTGTAATATCCTTTTAAAATTTACTTAATAAATTCATGTAATACACTTAACCAGATTTGTGGTTAACTTATAGGGATTTACTGATTTTTATGGAGATATTTTTTTATTTTCATAAGTTTCCAGGGAGTTATATTAATTTTCTCCTTTTTTTTTCCCATTGATGAGAATAGGATAGCAGAAGAATTTTCAAGAAAAAACAAGAGCATTTTTGTCAACAAAATAATTAAAGTGGATTTTTCATATTTTAAAGGTATTTATTTGAATGTATTTATTGACGCAATTTAACTTAAGGGTTAAATCCGTTAACCATACATACTTTTTGGGGACTCGTGATGATTTTTCAATTTTACAAAGACTAAAACCAATTTAGTTAACTTTCAAGAGAACTATATCAATTTTTCCCAAAAAAGTATAATAGATTGGAAATTTGTGTCGAACGTTCTAAATAATTTGAACTCCTTCACGGGCTATAAAGTTTAAAAAATGAATGATTTTTTAAAAAAGAAAATAAAGATGGGTAGACGACGTTTTAGACTATAAAATGAACTGAAAGTTACACATTGAAAATTGTAGTTCTTTGGGTAGAATTATGTCAGGTTTATTATGTCCAAGTCAGTACCCCCTACTGAATGAACAAGAGTCTAGATCAAGGTTCAGTTACCCCTACTGAATGAACAAGAATCTAGATTAAGGTTCAGTTTGACATTTATTATTCTTTTAAAGGAACACCTAGAAAAAAAAAATTATGTTTGAAATCTTCCATTAAGAAATTTCTCTTTCTACATAATTGATTAGAACTGAATTTATGGCCCTAAGATTGTGCCCTCAAGTAGAATAATATGAATAATGTTAGGGACAACTGCATGGACAGTTCGGTCTCACACATCTTTTAATTTTTTTTATAAAAAATAAACATCTTTTCAATGAGATATATGTTTTGATGCAAATTGTATATTACTTCATTTTGAATTGAATTGATCTATTTTTAACAAATGTAAAAAAAATGTAAGTAGTAGGCCTTGCTAGATGACTATAAAAATATATGGACAATCTACGCGGACTATATGTAACAACTCTCTTTTAACATATAGAACATAACTTTACAGCTTATCCCCACTAAATAAACAAGTTATCAATTTATTCCCCACTGAATAAACATTATTTCCCTGTCCATCTTGGTTAAAAGTTCCTAATGAAAATATAAAGGGTAAATTACACCAAGATCATTTATGTTCTACATTTTTAAGTGACCATAATACATCCATTGGTGTGAGGTTTATGTCTTGCATTCTGGTTTCTGGATCATCAAAGAAGAATCGCAGTAAAGTTTCCCCGTGATCAAATATGGTTTTGACTTTATAACTAGAAACACAAGGGCATTATAGTCATGTATTAGACTATATTAACATACAATTGAGAGACCACCCTAGAATTTAAGAGGGATAATTAGATTTATAACCCCATCACATAAAGTCTGCGTTTCAGAAAACTAATAAAAATTCTATCTTCTCTTTCTGTTGATGTAAACAATCTTTGTTGAACCACGTAAATATATTCTGTGGTTGTGAACTTGTGATATGTCATGACCATAATTTAATTTCCATGGATCACTCTTGCTGTTCATTGGATTACATGTTGGTCAAAATAGCCAATCATAGCAAAATCTCACACTATCAAGTTCAAAACAGAGATTAAAGTTTGGAATCCTGAACAAAATTGAACTCTCATTAAATCAGGCACAAATCATTAATAAATGCTTTGGGTATCATACAGATGGACCAATGATTCTTTGTATTGTTTCAGATGATAATTATGATACAACATCAAAGATGCCTGCCAAAAATAAGTTTGGATATATCCAAAAAAAAATTTCATAAAGAGGATAAGCACTTGGAAGATCTGAGAGCTTATGTGGGCAGACCAGATGAAAGAATAGGTATGGAAGATTAATGAATGCCTATTATGATGCAATATGAGGTTTTAAAAAAAATGCAGTGTCCAATTGATGCAATTTGACTGACCGGTTTCCAAATGAATGATGTGTTCTATCTGAATGTGTCGACTTCAATCAGACAACGCTTCGCTGATTCTCTGCTTTGTGATGGAACAATTTTGCAATGGTTCGTCTTTCGCAGTCCTGAAAACCAATGTGAAAATGCACAGTTATCCAGTATAAAATCAAACATATTTTTCTTTTTTTCCCCTCTATTTTGTTTAGTTGACGCACCTTGAACATATTGAGGCGGAAATTCTTCCCGGGATTCATCCTCTGAAGTTTCTGATATGTATAAGCAAAACTTAGTTGATCACGGGGCGTGAAATGTTCGACTTCATTGAACCAGAGACAGGAGAATAAATTCGACATGGGTGTGTGCGCTCTGATGATGAATGATCCTTCAGGAACATCTGTCCATCAAACATTTTATGGATGAGTAGAGTCAAAGCTGCATAGACCGCGTGTATAAGGACTAGTTCGATATAGAAATAAATAGGTATAAATTACGAACAATTGTTCCGATTTTGAAATGAAATGGAAATTTTCGTTCCACCAAAGGTTAGAATAACATTTATTCCCTTCTTTTTGTCTTCATTTGAAAAATGTGAATGCATATAAAATTGATGGACTTTTTATCTCCTAAAATCAATATAACTTATCCTCAAAATCATCCTATTGCTAAGCTAACTGATTTGGCAAGGGAATAGGTGGTAGGATAATGGGATAAATGGTTGTAGAACAACTTATCCAGTTTGTTAAAAAAATTATCGGTATAAAGTGGGGGTCGTTGTCCCGATCTTGAAATGAAAATGGACTTTTTATCCCCTAGTTGCTTTATCCAGTTTGTTATAAACATTTATCCCATCTTTTTATCCTGATTTTAACAAATATGAAGAAGGACAAAATAGATGAACTTTTTATCCCCTAAACTTGGGATAACTTCTCCTCAAATTCTTATCCTCTTGCCAAAGTAACCCTAAAGAGTTTTTTTAAAGATCCAAAATGATTTACTTACTGCTGGGGAGAAGCCTTTGGGGATCCGAGGCGTTGAATCTTGTCAGTCCATCAGCCTTGTAGAATGCAAATTGTTCATCTATGATGGTATGGTTGTATTTGTTCAACCTTTTGTTTTGTGCCACTTCTTCCCACACACAATGCCGATCGTAATGATTTGAAATGGCGTACTCATAACCTCCACGCCAAAGGAAATATTCCAGGATAAGTAATGGGTCTTTCTCAAGCCGCAATTTGCTATCCAGCCAGATTGAATACCTATAAACAATTTGTATAGAGATAAAAAAAATCAAAACAGAATCACAAATAAAAATTTCATATAAAACCCATTGTTATTTATCTTTCCAGTGCTGCATTCTCTACTCATAAAGACAATGCGATGATTTAATTGGAGAGATCCTCATATGCCAAATAGTGAGGAGAAAATGAAACATTGTCAAAATTTAAGCTTTATTGAGGCTAAACACATTGGTCAGGATGAGTCGGGCTGCTTTCTATGCAATATTTACATGAGCAACTGGAGTGCAAACTATTTGTCATCTTTTTATCACTGCTCTCACCTTGCAGAAGGAAAAAGGCGATGAGCCAGAAGCTTGGGTATTTTGCCAACCCTCCTCATATCAGTATACGGTAGATTTTTCACCACCACAATCTTCCATAAACCAATAAACCCCATTCCATCTAGTTTTTGGCCTTCTGATTCCAGTGCTTGCAATGTATCTTCATCCATAAACATGACAAAGCAAACATTTTTCTTTGATGAACGTGTGATCTGCGAAATAAAAATGAAAAATGATCCTTCAATTCATATATAAATAATTCATATCCATGCAGTACGTAATATATTATGTCTAAAATGAATTCCTAACATTAAATTTCATAGAAAAATACTTTGTTTCTTAAAGATGGAAATGACAAAAAAGTCACTCTTATGTGGTATAGAGTTTAAAGAGTTACAGTTAGCATGCATTGGGTTAAGCCTATTGCTTTTAACTCCATCAGAATTATATATGCTTCATCAGAAATCACAAACGGGAGAGTGATAAAACATAGGTGGGAATTTCACCATCTGAATTATATTAATCAGTGGAAAAAAATCCATAAATAGGCAGACCAGGAGTCTACCAAAGCAGATGAAACAGAATAACAAAGATTAGAAAACACATCACTTCTAAACCCCCACCTCATTCAACTCACTCTCTCTGGACAAACCAACATACTTGTTCGGTTGTTCCCCATACAATAAACACCCCAATATTTTAGCCAACTGATAACACTTTCCCAGATATTTATTTTGCTTTATGACTGTCTAAAAGCTGAAAAGTAGACACTAACCTCCAATCAATTAGGTTTTCATATCTCCAGAAATTTCATGATACTAGGGACGGATGAATGGTGAAATGAGTGACCACTCCTATTACGAATAGAATTGATGAATTAATCGTAAAGTAACAGAGTAGAGTTGGTTTTAGAACTCTGGAGAAAGAACAAAACAAAATAAAAATATAAATATACGATCATTACTGGAGAGGTAGTGAATATTATCTAGTAATTCACTTATGGGAATCAAACTAGAGAGTCCTGACAGGAAAGGTACATCACATGTATTAGCAAAATATAGGCAATGCAAAGGAAGCATCAAAATCAATCGGCTTTAAATTAAGCGTAAAAAAATAAATCCTGACAGGATAATGAATTAAAAAGTTCAATGGATAATAATCAAAGAGAATCAACACAATAAAAAGAAATCCCCATACCATTTTGTTCGTAGGTTTTCTCAAGTAATCTGAATTACCAAAAATGCAAGAAGATACAGCTATGTGGCAACTACTCATGAATCTTAGATCATCTTCTGCCAAGTCAAATCCAGTGCTTGGAGATCCTTTAGGACCTTTAATAAAACCACAGTTGATTCTTTGGTCTCGTGCATAGTATGATTCTTCCCTGTCTTCCCAACTTTGATGGCCAGCAAATCTCGGCACCCAATCTTCTGTCCCCCTGTCTTCAACCTCTGTATATTGCAAGGAGAACCTCGTAAATTTGTGGTTCCCTACAGGCTCTACAAGTTGCGCAGTGGAGTTCAAGAACTTCATCTCACAACCTGGAAAAAGTTTATAACAAATTTCAGGGAAAATAATAATATATCATAAAGACCTTTATCAGAAAAAAGTTCTGGTGGTAATTTCAGGCAAGCAACAACTTATACCGATATGATTGAGAGTGTGAATTCATCTAAAAAATAAATCACAAAGGAACATAATTCTACAATAATATATATATATCATAAAAACCTTCCCAATTCTAAGCAAAGTTGGTAACATATTTTCTGAGGAAAGGTGGGAGCACACCACCTGTAAATTTATTCACTAATAGTGGTAAATGCCAACAAAGAGGGGGACAATAAGACTTTCTCAAGTGAAAAAAGACAATAAAACAAAAGAAAGTGACAGATAAAGCATCTCCATTACACAAATCCAATAAACTGCTGATCCCGTGATCAGCCAAACCACGACCTACCTACTTTGACCAGAATCGACTACATACACACAAGGATAACCAAATTATGTCCAACGACAACTTTTCAACAATCTTTCAAGAAAAACAAACCACAAACCAAATGTTTCAATGTAAATTAACTTTTAATGAATGACCGTGTCATTGCATGTCGGCCCATATTTTTTTTTTGAATAAGGATAGGAACTTTTATTAATTAAAAGCCCCCAAACAAAGGAGACGAGGGATCTCCAAATAGTTACAAATTGTGCGATTTGAGGAAATCCCAAATCGTAGTAATGAGAAGATAAATTGAATCACTTCCTCGTGAACCAAAATGGACCCATAACTGTGGTAGGATTATCTTTTTGTAGGATCATCTTCACCCAATCCATGAGCAAAAATGAAATATGCGCCCAAGTGTTTTCCACGTACACCCTCTTCCTTTGAAATAGACACTCATTTTGCATCAACCAAATACTCCAACAAACCGCATGAGGAATGAATAACTGAAATTTAGCCATATTACTACGGACCCCTTTTTTCTTTCTATGACGGAATAGCTCCCACATTTCATCAATATTAAGGAAATTACATGACGAACCAATCGCTTTCCCAACCAATCCCCAAATCGATAAGACAAATGGACATGTAAAGAACCAAAATGGACATGTCGGCCCATATTAACCAGCAATGACATGAGATTAGTCACATGTTTAGCAGAACATGATCAACATCTATCTATAACTCTGAATATGATCTCAGATAGTGCATTTTGAGTGCTAGATATTAATATAGCATCTTCTCATCTCAACTTCTAGAAATTACTACAAATCAAAGCATGACCACTCCCAACAGTTCTTATTAATATTGCTGAACAAAGAGAAGTTTTTCATAGAGCAAGGAACTTAATAAACTTTTATCGTGTGGTAACTTAGCTAATAATGCAAGCATCCATGTTTGCATGCAAAACTCCTGAGGTTCATGTTTTTTTTAAATTCTATTTCTTATATTGAATACTCTGAATATAGACCTGAACAAAGGGTCAAATAGAGGAATAATTATTCAGGACATCACTCTTAAAACGAGGTCACTAAAATGAAACCTTTTCTATGCATCATATGTTGGAAATATATGGCAGACTGGAAATGAAAAATTCTTCTAACAGAAGCAAGCTTTGTGAATAAACACTCAGGACGAGGTGAATGAGGTCTAAGGGCTAGGGGAACCTATGATGCCCAGAATTTTTCTTTATCTCCATGCTGTGATGGGATTTTCTCTTTAGCTTGGACAAATCGTTGTTAATGTGGCCTGTGATTCTTCAGTTTCTTCTTTCATGGAAATAATTTTATTCTTATTTTATTTATTTTTATTTTTTGAGGTAAGGCCTTAATGAAATGCTTCATTTAGTCAAAAAAAAAAAAAAAGACGAAGAACTTACTTGAAAATATATGGCCCTTTGGTTTTCTTTGTACACCTGACCGCTTACCAACACCAGATTTGTCAGATCCACCCTTTGTGTTAACATTCCATGAAGAACCATAAGATTCTTTATCAGATACGCTCTCACTACTGCTGGTATAAGAATTTGAGAGCTGGTTTGCACTATTACTCTTCTTTGTTGATGTTCCATCATTGTCACTTGCAGTCTCTATTGTACCAGAAAGGCCTCTGCTATCATGTTTTGAAGGATCATATCCTTCCAACTGACCATCTTGAGTGTCAATGCGATCGTCATTTTCGTCATCAGAGTTAACCTCATTGTTTTGTTCCATCGCATCGGCATTTTCTTCAGTGTTTCTCAAAGAAGTCTCATACTCTTCTTCATAATGTCTCAGTTCATCTCGTCCTGCCTCGTTATAAAGTCCACCACTTTGATGATTCAACCTTGTGTAGTGATGAGTACCCTTCAACGGATCTTGCTCGCCCCCATTTCCATCATCCTTCAAGATTCCATGTTCCAAAGCAACTCCAGATGAATTCATCTGGTTCAGGTTCCACGGGAAACCATTTGCATTTTCAACCTGATCATACTGATTGTTTGGATTACCCCATCTGTCTGTAAAAAATCCCACCAAACTTTCATGCTTCAATCAACTTTGATAATTGACAATGCAAACACACTTCAAAAAACATATAACAAACAGGCATTTATACATGCAACACTAAAAACCTCCCATAAAGCCAATCAGAATTTCTTAGTATCATTAGGCATGATTTGATTGAGCTCCTCAAACAAAATAATATTAAATTCAAAAATATCAACATTAAATATCAATGAAGCCTAATTTTTTCATGTTGATTAAAAAATGCTACAAAATCATTCAAAATGATCCAAACAATATTTTAATAACTGACAATGCAAACACATTGCACAGAAAACAAAACATAAAAGGCATTAATACATACAACAAATAATAATAATAAAAAAAAAACTCCACAAAACTAATCAGAGTTTCTCAGAATCATTAGACATCCTCTGATTGAGCTCTTCAAGCAAGATGAAAACTGAAATTCAGACAGACAATAAATACAGACATCAATCATGCCTAATTTTTTCATGTTAATTCAAAGTGCGACAAAATGATACAAGATAAACATGTAAACACGGATCAATTCAATGTGTATACCATATATTATTCACCAAAAATGAGATTTTTTTCAAGATCGGGCTCCCGTCATGTAATACCTTCGATTCCGTATGAGTAAATGAAGGCGAAGAGGGAGACGACGACGAGGACTAACAAGATCACGACAACGAACCGCGCCGAGAACCGCCGCTGCTGATTCTTGGACCGCCGTCCGACGCCCCTCTTGTAATGGTGGTTGATCCGGATCCCGATCTGATCCGACGCGACGGCGCCGGAGCTGCTGCCGTGCATGTCGTGCCCTCCGCCGCCTCCGCCGACATGAGACGTCGCGAACCTCTCCGTCCCTGTTTGCCTGTACTGGGCCATCCCCGCATTGTTCGGGAATCTGTCACAGATATGTTTTTCTTTTTAGGGTTTTCGAGAGTCGTTTGAGATTTCTTGGGTTTTGTGTTCGTCCGATTTGATCCGTGTTCGTATAATTTTTGTAACAATACGTTTGTGACAGTTTTTTTAGACACTCAACAGTTTACACCATTTTTTTTTTTTAGTTTTTGAAGTCTCCTAAACATTTAGTGATCTATCATTTACGTCTTTATATTTTGATTTTAGTCTTCAGATTTAAAGAATATATTCTTTTTTAGTCATTCCTAAATAATTTAGGATAATCCTCTTAGAAATTAAAAAGGAATATATCTTTTAAATCTGGGGATTAAAAACCAAAATATAAAGAATTGAGAGATCGATCACTAAATCCTATGGTTTATAGGGACTTAAAAAAAAAAAACCTTTTTTTTTAAAGGAAATTCATACTTCCAACACCATTGCAGCGCCAATTGTAGTCACACTGATTTTTTTATATATATAAAAAAATCATACTCTCTTCATTTGAAATATATGTTATATGAAATGAAATATTAGTGTTGAAAAAATATAAATTTTTTTGAGCCATATATTATGATGAAACTCCATGCTATGATAGCACAGTATGTATTATGTTATTATAGTGCATGGAACTGCAAAACGGACTAATGTATCAAGACACTTAAATGATACACCTTTTCCATTCACATATTATGTATTGTTAGTCAAAAATGAAATTTATCATGAGAAACAATAACATATTTTTTAAAAAAATAAAAAATTATCAACTCATGATTATGATAGATCTCCCGTACTGCAATATCATATTGTATAAAGTTGTAGATGGTGCTATGGACCGAGTGCATACACGCTCTTTTTTCAGTATTTACATGAGTTTAAACATAAATTGAGAATAATAATAGTAGTACTAGTAATATGTAAATTTTAAGATCAAAATTTCTCTTTCAAATATTTAGAAGGAGAAATTTTGTTTGAACGTCAAATTGAACTATAGTTATTTGCGGATTTCAATTACCTTTGTGCACAATACATGTTTAAACTTTTAAATTAAAAATAAAAAAATTAAGTATAGTAGGAGCTAATTTTTTTGGATCCACGTGTAATCTGAGCGTCTCCACGACACGTGTCGCCTTGCCTCACTTCATCTTCAATTGATAGGTGGAAACAGATCCCCCCATCCTTGCTTGAATACACAAGATTCCGCCATATTATCAATGCTAAACACCATGATAATTATCGTATCCCTTCTGATGCATGAGTATCCCATCAAAATGCAATCATCAACCATTCATTCAGATGTTCAAAGAGTTCCAATGGAGATATCAAAGTGAAGTGTTCTTTGGCTCCTTAGAAAGAGTTTTTAATTCATAATTTTAAGATTCAACCTCTTTTCAAGGTCAAAGTGAAACATGAAGACTCTGGACAGATTTTCAGTGCCATTTAAAAGTTCTCTCTAATCAAAATTATGGTTTCTAGGTATCTTTTAAAATTTCTAAAGAGAGTCTTAACCATTACTAGGAATGTTTTCTTCTTCCAAAAAGAATATTAATGTATTTGAGTCTTAAGAAAGGTTTAACTTTTAGTAGTTTGAGTTTCATTAATGTAATGAGTTGGGGACTTGTCCTAACCCTCTATATAAGCCCATGTAAACCCAAGATAAGTTAAGCCTAGTTAAATTGAAATTATATCTTTAAAGTGAGTCTAAGAGTGGACTCTCTAGTGCAAACTTTATCTCTTATTCGTTTTCTTGTGGGAGTTGAAGGTGGCGAGAACCAATCTCTTATTCTACTCACGTTTGATCGTGACCGATCCGTTGAAGGTGGCGAGCATTCTCTTATCCTTCTTTGTCTGATCGACCGATCCGTTTGAGGTGGCGAGATCCCTATCCTCAATCCCTATCAATTGGTATCAGAGCTACGAGTGCTTAACTCAAAAATTGATCCTTGATCTATTTATCTTATTCTCTACTTCTTTACAATGATGATGCATAGCAAGTCATTGAAGCAAGAAGATCGAGCAAAGAAGGTTCGGCGACTTAAAAGAAAGCCGGAAATCCTCACTGTGCTTCTCAAAGCGAAGGAGCTACTTGGTCACATCGAAGATCATGAAGTTCACAAGGAAGCCCGATGGAAATCTATTGTCACCCAAGAAGCGAAACATGACGTGACAATGGATTGGAGTGTTTCTCGGAACTATGATGAAGAAGTCCACAACGGCGTGGCCTTCCCCTCTATTGTATTCCCCTTTACCAATGACGAGTCACCAAAGAACGCCGTCAATTGTCTTCCTCCGATCTACGACGAATATCCATCAGATGAAGAAGAGGTGTTGATTTCCTTTTTTCCTCCCACCAACTCGACCCTTACACTTCACTCTCTTGATGAATTCGACTTTACCACCTCTTCCATGTCCCAACTAACTCCCGGTCCTCCTTTGCTGTCCTCTTTTCCTTCACCCACCTCCTCTCATGAAACTATACATTTCATTGATTCCCGTCAACCCACCCCTCGTGAACCTCCACATTTTGTCCAAGCAGCCGAGCATGAGTATAAATATGTGGATCCATTTTTGTCATTCTCTCCCTTATCACACGTACCACTACTTCGAGTAAAAATTCTACTTAATTCCTAGATCAAAGAATTTTGGTAAGACTGGATGCACATAATTCAACGTCCTGGACAATATTTAGTGCGACCGAGACCTTTATGTGATGCTCAAGGATGAGCTTTTCTCCAACCTGGGGAGTCTGATGCATGAGCATCCCATCAAAATGCAATCATCAACCATTCATTCAGATGTTCAAAGAGTTCCAATGCAAATATCAAAGTGAGGTGTTCTTTGGCTCCTTGAAAAGAGTTTTTACTTCATAATTTCAAGATTCAACCTCTTTTCAAGGTCAAAGTGAAGCATAAAGACTCTGGACAGATTTTCAATGCTATTTAAAAGTTCTCTCTAGTCAAAATTATGGTTTCTAGGTATCTTTTAAAATTTCTAAAAAGAGTATTAACCATTTCTAGGAATGTTTTCTTCTTCCAAAAAGAATATTAATGTATTTGAGTCTTGGGAAAGGTCTAACTTTTAGTAGTTTAAATTTCATTAATGTAATGAGTTGGGGACTTGTCCCAACCCTCTATATAAGCCCATGTAAACCCAAGATCAGTTAAGCTAAGTTAAATTGAAATTATATCTTTAAAGTGAGCTTAAGAACGAACTTTTTAGTGCAAATTTTATCTCTTATCCTTCTTCTTGTGGGAGTTGAAGGTGGCGAGAACCAATCTCTTATCCTACTTACGTTTGATCGTGACCGATCCATTGAAGGTGTGGCGAGCATTCTCTTATCTTTCTTTGTCTGATCGACCGATCCGTTTGAGGTGGCGAGATCCCTATTAACTTCATTTCCTCTCCCATCCTATAATATCTTCTCATCGTTGTTGTAGACTTAAGATTAGGAGGGTATCCGAATTGGTGGTTAATGGCTGCAATATTTAAAGTGAAAACAATCTCATGAACAAAGTATGTAAAAATTATTTTTTACAGCAACCTTAAATCGATCCCTATCACCTTCATTTCCTCTCCCATCATATAATATCTTCTCGTCGTTGTTGTGGACTTAAGATTGGAAGGGTATCCGAATAAGTGGTTAATGGCCGTAATATTTAAAGTGAAAGCAATCTCATGAACAAAGTATGTAAAATTATTTTTTACAACAACCTTACATCGATCAACTAAATCAATCAACTTACTGACCTGACTGTCGGAGGACTTTTTGCAGGTCACTTCCCCTCCCCTGGTTAGTTCGTGAATATCATCATTCGACGCAGTAACCACTACTGTATAAGGAGCAGTGGAAGAGTACGGATTTGTATTAACCAAGTTTTGTCCCCTCCATTCTATATTTATCTAATAAAATATATTTTTTTATAAAAAAAACTAAAATGAATCGAATGCATTTAATATTATATATCTCATTGGATATACGAGACTACAGACGACATTGTAAATGAAATTGTGTGTAACAATTTTTTATTTAATAATAACCATTAAAATGCATACGTGCATTCATCTAAGTATTTTGATTTTATCAATATTAAATTATGGACTTTGTTATACTTAATCATTTTTATCTTCACATATGCAATTTTATATACCTTGTTAGCCACTTTTACTCACTCTATATATCGTTAGAAATTTTTTCACATTTTCTATAAACAATATCATTCAATTCATTAAAAAATTATATTTATATACTAATAAAAAGAAGATAAATACACGTATGGATTCGTTTACCTATAAAATAAAAAAATTGAATGGATTGCACTTCTGTTTTAACATTTTGTTTGAAAACTGAATATGAGATGTTTTTTAGTTTACAAGAAACTGAGTTTTTCATAATACGTAGAGAGACAATTATTCTGATATGACGTCGGTTTTTAATTAAGCAAAAAATTAAAAAGTGTTGTCAAATGCATTCTAAGAAATTGATTTAATTAAAAATTATTTTCAATTTTTAGTTAAAAAATATTATTTAAAAAAAAAAATGCTGTTTTTTAAAAATTAAACACTTTATTTAAAATCTTATTTTTCTAACTCGAAATGGACCCGTAAATATAAATTGAGGTGGTGAATCGGTAAACCAACCTGGTCAAATGGATTGACACAACAACCAATTAATCTCAAACTAAATCGCCGACCTTACATTGCGCCCGTCAGCTTTTGCCACCATCACACCACACGTGTGCAATGAATCGAGACCAATCATGTTCCGCCGATGTTACGGACGGCCCCGACTCAGAGAGAAAAACGTGTTCGTTCTCGCGTTTGTGGAGACTTCGTTCGCGTGGAGTTCACGCGAAGGAGAGAGAGAGAGAGAGAGAGAGTTATGGCGGCGGAGAAGCAGAAGGAGCCCTGCAAGAAGGAGGCGTGCGACATCCAGGCCTGCCTCACCAAGAACAACTTCATCCCTCAAAGGTTCTTCTTCTTCTTCTTCTTGTTCTTTCAAATGGTTGTTTGATTTGATGTGATTCAATCTGTTGAGATGAAGCATTCATTCTTTGCCCAAAAAGGGATGATTTTTTTTTTCAATTCATTTTTTTTTCAATTACGTTGGTTGGTCATGATGGAGTCGTATTGGGATGTGGAACTGTTGTAATTTGATTGGATATGGCACCCTCCAATCCTCCATCAGGTAGTTACGATAACTCTCTGTTCCATTGGAGTTATATTGAAGAAGTGTGAAGAAAAATCAGATTGAATAAAACCAACCAAACAGAGGGAGATCTCGAGAGCATAGTAACAAAGTACTTGTCTGAATATTCGTTAAAGTGCTCTGATTAGACATCGAACATAATGCATATGGAATTCATTAATACATATTAATGCTTAAATTATCTATAAAATAGTCTATTATCTCCGTACGTTTCTGTATCTAGACCGTTTGGTTTACGAATGTACACGTACCATACCGAACATGACACTTGCCGAATATTTTCCATACACGAACTTTGTTACTATACTCGAGACATTTGTGTTGTGGATCTATGGGATTATTTCTTGTAAATAATCTCCCGACTGGCGTGTAAGTCTAATCGAGGAGAAGAGATTTTGGAAGATTTAATTGGAGCATTTGAACATGTAAGTGATATGTTCTATATATCCATGTTCATGTATTAGGATGATTCATGATTTCTAACATTTGGTATCAGAGCTATATGGGTAGAATTCATGCTTGAGGGATTGATTTGAATTTGAAATGAATGTGGAAAAAAAAATGTCCGGCGTTTTTTATATATCTCAGTGTGACATATTCGGATGATTTCATTTTGGAATTGTTAGATGTGAAAGATATGTATATTTGGATGATTTCATTTTTGAATTTTTAGATGTGCAAGATATGTGATATGATTTTTTTGAAAATCAAATCCGTGTACTCCATATATCACATAAACAAGGGAGTGAGATCACATTAAAAAATGGCTGAAATAAACAATCCTGAAAAAACGAAAATCCAAAAATATATGCTTAAATAAAGTCCCCAAAAAAAAGGCTCGGCATTTCTTTTTGATTATGTGATTCATTTTTTGCTTGACATGTGAATCAGTTAGAATAATTTATCTTGATCCCTAGATCCCCATATATGTGTAATAGATATATTATTCTAGATTTATGTCTCTGTAATCGGATTAGTTATATATGCATGTGATATATTTATGCATGTTTTAGGGAACAACACAGATCCTGGGATTTTTTTTAAAGAGAGTAATATGACAAGATACGGTATAATCATATATTTGCTAAAAATTAAAAGACCATACATATGTATTTTGAGATTCTATTATGAGACAGAAACATGTATTTAAATTTTAAATTAAATATTGGATCATGTTCCATCCGTATTTATTTGTGATGTTATTGTTTCTGAAAAAAAAAAGGGAAGACTAAGGATAATGTTTCACTTCTGAATTAATTACTGCCATGTAAAATACAGCATATCTGTATATCTTCTGTATTATTGAATATGTTGTATGCATGTAATAAGTGAGTCTATTGAATGGTAGTAAAATGAATAAGTTGCATGGGTATTGTGGCTCTACCTGCTTTCTAATTTTTCCTGCCAAACAATGTTCACAAGTGGGCAAGTCAACCTTTGCTATTGAGCCAAGAAGACCTTCTTTAGCAAGTCTGTTCAACCATATAATCGAATTATCTGAAACATTTTTGCTAAAATGGGTAACATAAGAAAAACTACTATCAACATTACTTGAAACACAAACAGTGTATACTATAATGAAACCATAAGACAAATGTCCAAAACCATAAAAAGTAGTTCCCAAAAACAACTTAACACAACCATCAACATATTCAAACTTGATACCTAAACTAAGAAGAGCTAGAACTTAGACAAGATTTTGCCGGACTTTAGGTGCATACAAAACATCATGGAGAAACAAAGTGTGTCCGCCTCGCAAAACAAGTTTGCAAGTACCGATTCCCAGATCCTCTGCACTTGAGTTGTTCCCCATGTAGATTCGTCTACTCCTTGCTGGAATCTGATGAAAATCCACATACGATGTCCAATCCCTTGCTAGGTGGTCTGCTGCTGCTAAGTCTAAAATCCAAATAGTGACAGTTTTAGCGAGCATCAAACAACTGCTAATGTATAAATGTGAAGAATTGGACAGTTTTGTACATACCTTCGGCTTAGTGCATTCACGAGCGAAGTGACACAACTGATTGCAGTTATAACAAGTCATCTTTGTCTTGTCTTTCTTGTCACCTCGCTTTCCTCTCTGGCTCTTAGCATTCTTAGCTTTCTTAGGAGCCGGTCCCACCTCCTTGCCCTTCATGTGTCCCCCCACCTCTAGTTCTCTTGCGTCGTGAGCCCAATGCCCTACGCAAACTAGATTCGACCATGTTTGCCTCTCTAATAGGCTTTTCTGCTAGTAGGTGGTCCTCTTCCTACTCTACATGCCAAAAGCATTAACTGAATGAGAAAAATTATGATGCTTGGCATCATTTGATTCAGTATCTCCTAGAGGAGCAGGATTTGCTAGAAACTATTACACAAATCATGATTGAACCTGCGCATGGGACCTCTGCACAACATAGGCGAGATCATGAAGCCTATTTAGCTTTGAAGAAGAAGGATTCTGTTGCTCGCATCCTATTGTTGAGCAGCATAAGAAATGATATTATGCTGTGCTGAGAGGAACAAGACAACAATGTCAGTTTGGGATGCTGTCAAAATCAAATACGGTGGCACTTCAACTACAACACTTTGCCAGCTCATACTGATATTTGATGCTTATAAGAAGCGCCATGATGACACAATGAGGCAGTTATGGCTAAGTCAAATATGATGAGTGAACTGAGGGCTGCAGGTCATGAATTGACATATAAGCAACAAGTGCAAGCTGTAATTCATTCTTTGCCCAACTCGTGGGAGCATATGCGAGTTAATATGACCCACAATGACAATATCATGACTTTTGATGATGTCGCTTGCCATGTAGAGCTGGAAGAGGATCACCTACTAGAAAAAAACCCAGTTGGTGAGACAAACATGGTGAAATCTAGTTCGCGCAGGGCATTAAGCTCACGACGCAAGAGAACTAGAGGTGGGGGACGCATGAAGGGCAAGGGAGGCAGGACCGGCCCCTAAGAAAGCTAAGAATGCAAGCGCTAGAGAGGAAAGCACGAAGGCAAGAAAGACAAGACAAAAATGATTTGTTATAACTGTAATCAATTGGGTCACTTCGCTTGTGTGAATTCACTGAGCCGAAGGTATGTACAAAACTGTCAAATTCCTCACATTTGTATGTTAGCAATTGTTTGATGCTTGCTGAACTGTCACTGTTTAGACTGTAGACTTAACAACAGCATACCACCTAGCAAGGGATTGGCCCTGTATGTGGCTTTTCGTCGGATTCAAGCAGAGAGTAGACGAATCTACATGGGGAGCAATTCTTCTTAGTTTAGGTTTCAAGTTTGAATTTGTTTGTGATTGTGTTAAGTTGTATTTGGGAACCACTTTTTATGGTTTCAGATATTAGTCTAATGGTTTCATTGTACTAGACATTGTTTGTGTTTCAAGTATTTTCTTATGCTACCTATTCTAGCAAAAATGTTTAGATAATTCAATTTTATGGCATGCTAGATTAGGTTATTGGGCAAGATAGGATGAACAGACTTGCTAAAGAAGGCCTCTCAATAGCAAATGTTGACTTGTCCACTTATGAGTATTGTTTGACAAGAAAAACAAGTAGAAAACTATTTGGCAAAGCAGTTAGAGCCACAATACCCCTGAAGCTTATTCATTCAGACATCTATGGGCCAATGAATGTGAGGGCGAAGCATTGTGCCTCCTATTTTATTACTTTCATAGATGATTTCACGTGATATGGTCATATTCACTTGATCTCCCATGAGTTAGAAGCCTTGGATTGCTTAGATGTTAAGTTTGGTTGAGAATAATTAATTGGACAAGAGTATTAAGGCTCTTAAAACTGATCGTGGTCGTGAATATCTATCACATCAGTTCAAGGAACTGTGTAATGAGAAGGGAATAGCCACACAACTAACTATTCCAAGGACCCCACAACAAAATAGTGTCGCTGAGAGGAGGAATAGAACCCTTCTAGACATGGTAAGATCAATGATGGCTCATGCAAATTTGTCCATCTCCTATTGGGGAGATGCGCTTTTAACAGCAGCCTACATTCTTAACAGTGTGCCCTCCAAATCTGTAACTTTCACTCCCTATGAATTGTGGACCGGTAGAAAACCCGATTTAGATAATCTTCGACCATGGGGATCTGCAGCTTTCATTCACACTTATTCTCATAAGTTTGGGAAGCTGGGGCCTAGAGGGAGAAAATGTATCTTCATTAGACACTCAGAACACTCCAAGGGCTATGTATTCATTGGTGAATAAGCTGATCGAAGTTTAATAGAAATTGAGTCTCGAGATTCAACTTGTTTAGAAGAAGATTTTCCTAGAAGAGGAGAAATTGCATAGAACTTTCAATTATTTGAACACGTAAGTGATCTGTTCTATATATCCGTGTTCATGTTCAAGAACAAATTAACTGGGTTAATTAAGATTTGATATTAGATTTTTGAGATAAAGTTTGTTGTAATAGTTTATATATTTATTGATTAATATCCATATGTGGAGAAGACTTTGAAATGTATTGGCAAGCAGGTAGGTAAGAGGGAGAAACTCTTTGCAGGTTTGGCAAGGGGTTAAGGTTTTGAGGATAAATTGTCTTAATTTTAAAAGATAAAAAGTCCATCAATTTCCTCATATTCACATTTGTCAAAAGTGGGACAAAAAGTGGGGATAAATATTATTCTGGCCTTTAGGTGGAATAAAAAATCCCCATTTTCATTTCAAAATCGGGAGAATTATCCACATTTTATTCCGATTATTTTTAATATCAAACGGGATAAGTTGTCCTTCCTTCGCTTATCCCCACAATTAACCATTTATCCCACCACTTTTCCCTTTTCCAAACCATTTGTATATGGAAATGAGTTTGGAAGCAACTTTTGAAAATAGCTTTTCAAGGAGCATAGCATACATTTGCTAGATTACTGAAAAATCT
Source organism: Acorus gramineus (assembly GCA_030737835.1). NCBI lineage: Eukaryota > Viridiplantae > Streptophyta > Magnoliopsida > Acorales > Acoraceae > Acorus > Acorus gramineus. The sequence continues at coordinate 8,641,124 of CM060853.1, read as the reverse complement.
GTTTTTTATAATTTAAATAAATTTGTTTTTCGCAATCTTCAAAAGCTTGGACTGCTGGGGCATTGGGAAATGATTTTGGGTTAAACTAATGATGTGACCTTTTCTAGTGACAACCCTTTAGTTGTTTGTGTGGGTGTGCACGCGCGTGCATCTTAGGAAAACATGTTGCGATGTATAATTTATATGACACTTACTAGTGTCATGAATGAGCATTGAGAACATGGAGGTGAATGGGTGCATATTACACTATTCAAAGTCTTGTTGCTGCCATTGTCCAGTATAAATAAAGAGAAGAGCTAGATATGGGCTATGAATAATTTTGCCATGCCATTAATTTTGTCAACGGCTCTATGCAAGTGTTGGTAACCCATTGTATAAGTTGGATGGTATAGAAAGTTGCAAATTCAAGAAAAGTAGCCCTGATTACCTTTTTTGGGAAAAAGGGTTAGAGTTTTCCACCGAAGTATTACTAACTGGGATAAACTCCAAAGAGGTAGTAGAAAAGGGAACTACTGACCATCACAGGGAAGAGAAAGCAAATTACATGAAGGAGACATGGTATGCCAAATCCTCATACCACTAAAAATTTACCGTCTAGTACATATTCTTCCCTTTAATATCAACAACGATGCATTAAAATAATGGCATACGTTTCTTTTTAAATTTTCATGCGCCTCCCATTATAATTTATGCAATAGTTGTTAACTCTAGTTTAAATAGTTTAAATTTCTTTTCCCCAATCATACAAGTACATGGTATTCTGATTTCTACTGTCTTTCTATGGTTAATTCCCTACATGTTTCATAGCTCTTGCCTAGACTACAGAGGGGTCATCCACCTGTGGTTTGCCTAGATTGGCATTAATCTCTTATTCATTTATGTTAGTAGGTCAATTTACATAAGATATTTAAAGGGGGTCATCAGAGGTTTATTTCAACAATTTACACTTATGTAATCAGATCTCAGTGCCAGATCAATCCATTTCAAATCCTGGTCTATTTGACTGTGTACTAGTTTGTATAGAATTAAGTTTGTACAAGTAGTTAATACTAATTCACTTAAGTGAAATTCCCAATTAATGTATTGTTATCATCAAATGATCCAGTTGTTATTTAAAGCAGATTTAGGTGAACATGTTTAATAATGACATGAAGATGGATGTCAATAAAAGCACCTACCACAATTCTATAATTTAATCCGCGTATTGTGTTCGACATGGCTTTAGAATCTGAACTTGAACTATCCTTGATTATAGTTAAGTACCTCTGTTTGGAAATTTAATTTTTGAGATCAACCTTCATTAAGTGCCGGACAATGATTTTTGTTTGAAGTGTGTAGACTACCATATAATATCTCCAAATTGGCAAGAAAAGGTGTCTCTCTATTTCCTGGGCTGGTTATGTTTATATCATCATTTCGTCAGTAGATGAGATATTGTAATTGGTTGCATAATAACCATCTAACATGCCCTTTACTTAAAACACTCTTTATTTATTCAGGGCACATAAATTTTGTCCTCTAAAGAGTTCTTTTTATACCACACACCACTCACATGTTAGGGATCCTTCTATAATAGAACTTTTCTTTCTACTCAAAGGGTTTATCAGTAAGCAAGACGTATCAAAAGTTCATTTTTTTTTCCCTTACTAGTTCCAGTTAAAAAAAATGTCATCATCCTTATTTTTTCCATATACTTTTTAATATATTAAAACCATCACAGACCCCTGGCCTGATGTGAATATAGGACTTTGTTTTTCTATAATTAGTTCTCTTCTTTTTAATTAAAATTTACCAGTTAAATCGTAATTCTCTTTTTCTTTGGTTTTCATATTGCGGTGCAGTTGTAATATCTATTAACCACCGAGATTACAAAGATCAAAGAACAAGATGGTATGAAAAGTGAAAGAAATGTTAGAATATCTATGACTCATGTAAGACCCTCACCAGAGTTGCCCAAATGAATAATAGCTCATGTCTGCTATATATTTAACACCAATTCAACTTAAATTTACGAGGACTCCTATGTTGGAACATGTGTGAACACTTCCTGAATTAGGACATGGAAAACAATTCTATTCTGTTTTTGTTCTGAAGGTGCTTAGAGCATATGATTTTCATTGATCAGCTACTTCCTATAAGTGAAAGGGTATGTTTTCTTACATGTGGACGGGTGTATTGATTGCGGGTTCTTTTTATTGAGTATAAAATTATTTCATGTTGTTTAAATACATTAACATGTGATATTTATATTTATTAGTTCGTCTGATGAATGTTCTAAGTCAACAGTGGTTAGCTATCTATAACTTCTCTTTCTTTTCATGATTGATTTTACTCATATTCAAGGCATTTGAATGAATGTTATGAATGCATCGATTCATTTTTTTCGATATGCTGCAGGTGCCTGAAAGTCATTGAACTGTTGCAATCTTGCTGCGAGAAGTGCAACAACAAATCAACCCATTGCGGTTCTGTTTCTGGTCTCCTGAAAACAAAACCCAAGTAAAATTCAACACGCTTCGACTGTCGAGAAAAGCTTTTCATATCTTGGGAGCCTTACGAATAGCAAGAAAATGCATGTCGCTCGTTTTGATGTCAATCAGTTTGCAGGGCTGCAACCATGGTATGAAATGCAATCTCATCCTCTTCTAGGGAGCGTGAATCTTGTTTCACTAATTAGATTTTTAAATGGGGTTTCATGCATATAGTGGGTTTTATCTTCTATGGCGAGTTTTATATTAGCCTTAATTAAACCTTACAGTTAGGATAAGAGCAGGTATCAGCAGTTCACATGCTGCATGTGGCCCTTTTTTTTTTCAATACATTGAACTTCTGCCTTCCGCAGACTATAAAAAAACATCATCCTTATTGTTATAAAAGGCTTTCACTATTTTGACCTGTGATTACATACACCGTGTGTGATTAAATATTGCTTAGCTGACCCACATTCAGAGCCATTGTTTTGCTGCTACCAGTTTGTTGAAAAATAGGCCCTCGAATCGAAACAAAGAGAGGAAAAACAAAAAACACAATCGCATGAAGTAGTGTTTTTAACGGGATTGCAAAACTGATTTTCTGCAATCACTAGGTTTAAAATTGATTCTGGAGGAAGCTGCCTCCCCTCAGCTTTCTAGAATCACAGTTTTTGGGCACTATTTGTCTGAAATCTGTTTTGTAGGAAGCTGCGATTGTAAAACTGTTTAGTTGTACAATTGCAGAACCAGTTTTCTGAAAACGTAAAAGCTGTCCAATCGCAGAACTAAATGCTGTCATTTGGCTATTTTTTTTCTAGATCACAGATTTTGTGGTTAGGCTAGAGATCTAACCCTCAAAAACCTAAGACTGCCTCTAAATGGTACAGAGGAGGATATATTTCCCGATGCATTACCACAGTGCCCCCACAATAATGTAAGAATCGCATAACTACTATTACATGTGAGAATACACGTGCACAAAAAATGAAATATTCTAACTCACAAAAGAGGATATATACGTGCACAAAAAATGAAATATTCTAACTCACAAACGAGGATATATATCTCGTTTCATTCGTAGGGGCAACAATATTATGGCCACAAGGAGAACTTCTCTGCCACAATTCTTTCTTGATATCCAGAACCCAAAATACAACACAAACCAAACACATGTTGTCCAACCCTGCTTAGTCAACAGGGTGGTTGAAGAAGCAGTTGTGTGTTCATCCACCTCTTCCTTGTAATCGTATGTTTGACATCAAATATATTCGTAGTAATTGTATGTTTCACAAAAAAAAAAAAGAGCTCTCTCTCTCTCTCTCTCTCATAAAACAGGTACCTGTTAAAGTGGGCAACCAACTTCAATGGTTTTTTAATCAAACCTTTTTTTTTATTGCAGGTCAAGGGAATGTTGTTCTCAAATAGTATATCCACTCAATAATACAGGAAGTTCATAGATTAGTATATATTTTGGGTATATGTATTATTTCACATGGATTGATCCGACGGCATGGGTTTGGGAATCTTCAATTTTTGCTGGGTCCAGAAGGAGAATTCATCTTTTTTGAAAGGAATTATGATAGATTTTAAGCTTCATTTACTTGGGTACTCCAATAAGACAATAACACCTACACTTTGATGTACCTTCGGATTTGGTTCTATAGCTAGGGCCATGATGTACTTAAGATCTTGGATTCAAATGTTTTGGATGCATATGATCCATAGGAGTTTTTGTAACTCAATGTTGGTGTTCCTTGTTACTAGCAGTAATTCTTGAGGAGTCTTATCTGTCTAACGGTTTGTTTGGTTGTACGATTGAGTAGCTTTTGTGATTGCAGAAAGCTGTTTCTACAAGTGTGCAACCAAATGGTTTTACTGTTAAAACCTATATTTCTGCATAATCAGTTTTATTATTGTGCAACCAAACGCAACAAAATGACATTGATTTGAAGTTATATTTGAATAGAGTGCTGTTACACTCAGTTTTTTTCTCAGTTCAAAACACAGTCCTATATATCAATTTAGAAATCTAGTTAAGCATATATCTAGTTAGATGTTGTATATACAACATTAAATATTTTCTTACACTTACTACAAATAGGTTCATTCAATTCAAAATAGAGCAATATACATTTTTTATTAAAACATATATCTCATTATATGATGTTTACTATTTAAAAATAAATAAAAATATGTGAGGTTGGTGAATGTGATTGAGTCTAACATTTTCCATTTGAATATGAACCAAATAACCAAACCCAATGAAGGTGGGTTTGGTTTGACCTTCTCTAACAAATATAAAATGCATCATTTTTATGTTTTTAAAAATAAAAAAAATGAATGCATGCACATTGTAAAGTTTTTTTTTGTGTTGTCTGCATAACAATTTCATATCGTAGAACACATAATTTCTCCGTGTTTAAAACACACAGGATTCCAAATAAATAAAATAAATAACAAAATCTAATTAAATCAATTAAAATGTCAGAATTGAAAGAAAAAAATTCTTAAATATCAAAACAAAATACTCAATCACAGTATGATGTAAATACAAAATAAAAAAAATTATACTATTGTATCTTAATATATATTTTAATTCGTACAAAAACACAACACCATGGTATATAATAATAATAAAAAAAAATATAATATCTACTACATAGTTTTAGGACAATGAGACCTCTGAATCAACATGAACTTCTTCAACACCTTCAACATCACCACCAACACAGCCCCCCTCCTCCTCATCCTCTTCGCGACCACTCCCGACCTGCTCCTCCTCCTCATCATCATCTCCTTCTCCGCCTCGCCCAAAGTGAAGGTCCTCCTTCGCGCCTCCTCGTCGTTGAAGTCCTCCCAAAGCGAGTCCATCCTCTCCTCCTCGTCGCGGAACCGTCGCTCCCCCTCGCCGTCGGAGAGGGAGAGACTCCTCCTCCTGCGCGCGCGCGAGAGCGCGAGCGTGAGGGGTTGGTCTTTTTTGGGTTCTTCTTTTTCCGATGGCGCGCGCGCGAATTTGGGGAAGCGCGCGGAGACAGGGGAGGGGATGGACCAGAGAGGGGAGGAAGGGGTGGTGGTGGTGGTGGTGAAGTCGGGGGAGGAGGTTGGGTCGGCGGCGGCGATGGTGGGGAAGCTGAATTCGTCTGATTCTTCCAACATCTCTGACTCTCTCTCTCTCTCTCTCTCTCTCTCTCTGTTTTGATACAGAGTGAGTATGATACGTAACATCCCTGTCTCTAATAATTATGATTGTTTGAATGAAGAATGGATGGGGTGGAAATGGAGAGGTCCCCAGAGACAGAGAGAGGATTTCGTAATCATGGGCAGTTGGGAAGTCTCATCTGCCCCGCCGGATTGAGCGGGGAAGATGTTGATAGTGATGGGAAGAGAGAGAGAGAGAGAGAGATTGATATTAAATTTTGGTCGGAGTTTTGGTTTTCAAGTATATATTTCAAGTAAGTTTGACATTTACACCCTGTTTCAGTTTGGCATTCATTTTTATTTTCAGGGTAAAATGATCTCATGAAGTTTTCTAAACATGTATAAACATCTTTTATAGTTTAAAAACATACAATCACACCCCTTGTAATTAGATTTTTCTATTAAGATGAGATAAAAATAGAATTTTGCCATTTTAATTAAAACTTTACCATGTTTTTACTTTTTTGGTGGGTTGTTTTCACCTTTTAATTAATTTGATGTGATTTAATTCTTACAAAAATGCATCCAGATGCATTTGAAGAATTAATTATTGTATAAGTTAATATTCATTAAAGCATATATAAAATTAATTATATGGGCATTTGGATAGTTAAGGGTAAAACCGTAATTTTAAATTTCTTTTGTTACATTTTAATGAAAAAATATAATGGCAGGGAGTGTTAGTGCATGTTTTTATATTTTAGGGGGTGTGTTTATGTAGGTTTTGAAAACTTTAGGGGGTCCAAATACATTTTACCCTTATTCTTATTCTATTGGAATACTTAAGAAATTTCTATTTAGAATTTTCCATTCCTGTGTTTATTTCTAGATATCCCATGTAAATAATTTTATTCCACAAACTTTATCAGAACTGAATTCTTAAGAAGTAGGAATTCTCTATCTAGATCAGAATTATCAAACTAGCCCTTAGTATCAGTTTGACATTCATTTTCATTCTACTTATGACGAAACATACAAGAAAATTATATTTGACATCTTCTGTTCATTCTTGGACATTTTAGATAATTTTTTTCCTTTTACTGCATCTATTAAGACCAGAGTTATCAAAATGACCCTTATTCTCATTAGGATGGAACACCCTACAAAATTGTATTTGAAATCATTTGTTATTGGATTTAGGTTGATGGTTGGGTTATTAGAGTCTAGTTTCAAACCTGAATGGTAAATTTATATATGTGTGTGTGTAATTTTGATCATTTGGTCTTTGAGATAAAACGTTAATTATTTAATTTGTTTTTACCCTAAAATCTATCAGATTTTCATGATGCTTTGACCATTTTTAATTGTAGTTATTGCGGAGTTCGAATCATTTAGAATGGTATCAAGTTAAATCTAAACCCGAACCAAATATGATGGGTGGACTTCCCTTTGGAGTTGAGTTTCTCCAATACTGGTCTAATTTTTATCATAGTTGACATGGCATGTATCTGCTAGACAAAGATTAGGTGAGAATCAATGACACAGTATGAATAGAATAGAGAAATAAACTCCCAAGTTCAACTGGTATTGATTATTGATGACACTCAAAACCATAGCAATCACATTTTGAAATTGTGTCTCATGTGGCAAGTTGAGGATTGAATTGGGAATGTGTTGCCCAAGGTGAAATTGACATATACATATGATGATAATGTATAAGATTTTAATTTAAATGATTGCATAATATTGTGTATCAATTTTATAATATTATATTTATAGTTTAAAATAAGATGATGTATAATATTTAAACAATTTAAATTTTTTTATAAAAATATTTAGGGTCTCGTTTTAAAACCCTCAAAATGTCATTGTGTCAACAAAATGAATAGATTTTAATTAGTTAAACCATGTTACCAGTTGGTATTATTTGTTGGTTAAAATGCGTAATTAGCATTAATATGTACAAGAGTAGTGTGTAATATTGCATTTTTAGATTCTCAATCTAAAAATAATATGCGTAACACCCATCTGGAGAGAAATTAATATTTGAATATCAGGAATAGTTGTTTTTCATGATTGCATTGTATATATCCTAACATTAAGGAGTACATTATTAATTTATGAAGAGGTTCCTTAAAGCATCTCACCTATAACAGAACAACCTGGCTCTAATTGTAGTTATTTAATTTGTTTTTACCCTAAAATCTATCAGATTTTCATGATGCTTTGACCAATTTTAATTGTAGTTATTGCGGAGTATGAATTTTTTAGAATGGTATCAAGTTAAATCCAAACCCAAGCCTAACTAGAACCTAATATGATTGGGTGGACTTCTTTTTAGAGTTTGAAGAATGGGTGGGTGAAATTTGGGTTGACTTTCTCTAACCTCATATTAGATACTGGCCTAATTTTTATCACAGTTGACATGGCATGTATCTGCTAGACAAAGATTAGGTGAGAATCAGTGACATACACAATATGAATAGAATAGAGAAATAAACTCTCAAGTTCAACTGGTATTGATTATTGATGACACTCAAAACCTTTGCAATCACATTTTTAAATTGTGTCTCATGTGGCAAGTTGAGGGTTGAATTGGGAATGTGTTGCTCAAGGTGAAGTTGACCTAACATTGGAAGCTGGAAGGTTTGTTGGTCTGATGCAATTGGAGGGAGGCCAACTTTTTATCATCTGATGTGATCTCTCATATTCTCTTGGGGGGAGAGGTTGCACTGTCTGAACGGTTGAGATGGAGACTTGACACCTGCTTGATTTTACATTGATGCACTGTCTGAACTGGTTGGGCAAAGAGATAAGATTTTGTGGGATAAGTTGTTCTAATTTTAAAGGATAAAAAATTCATCAAATTTGTTCATATTTATATTTGTCAAAATTTTGATATAAAAAGTTGGGATAAATGCTATCGCAGTCTTTAGGTGGAACAAAATATCTCTATTTTCATTTTAAAATTTGGACAACTATCCGTAGTTTATACCGATTATTTTTTATACCAAACAGAGATAAGATGTCTACCTACTCGCTTATCCTCATAATTATCTCTTATCCCACCATTTATTCACTTGTCAAACTAGCCTTTAGAGTCGTTTCGTTTGGAGACTCGTTTAAAAAAAGTTTGATTTTATATAAAATAGTTTAATAAAAATTTGATTTTCAAGAAATTCACTTTCTTTGCTTTTTAAAGTAGTGTGATATGATTCAATTATTTATGATGGAATTGAGCTACCTAAATAAATGGTTGAAGTTCTTACCTTAAAATCATGATCTTTCTTTTTCATACACATCTCATCATCATCACTGTGTGAGAAAAGACCAAAAAAATAAAGAAAAAGAAGAGAAAATTTGAGATGTCAGGCAAACAACACAAATCACCACAATGATTTTCCTCCTCTCTTGTTCATCAAACACACAACAGAACACCACCCTCTCCTCTGCCAATCTGAAGATCTTTTTTTTTTTACCTAAACCTCAAACAGAGATCAGCTTCACCAGAATGATGTAACACTATCCAATGTCAAAATATACAGGGGAAGCAAACATAACAAAGAGTACTTTGATTATCATTTTCATTCTCCTTTTGTGAAGCACCTAAGAAAATTTTGTGTAGAATTTTTTATTCCTGTGTATATTCATGAACATCCCAAACAGAGTACATAACAATCACTCTTTTGCCCAATGTGCTGTCTCTTTTTTCTCCTACACCTCAAACACATGTACACTCTTCTACCAATTTTAATCGGATAATGTTAAGTACGTATCTTTTTTCAACTTCAATTCCAGTTTACATGCGTTTTGATTTTTTAAAAAATAATATATATCTTCTAATGAGGTATATCATTATATGAAAATCAAACATATATTTTAATAAATTGCATGGATGTATTTATAGAAAATGTAAAAAATTTCTATCGAAATATATAACTCGTTAATGTGAATATATGATGCTAATGAAATATATGGACTGTAATTGTCAGTCACGGAGGGTTCCTCCGATATAAAAAAAAAAAATGAAACATATGGACTGTAATTGTCGCTGGAAAAAGAATTGTGTCTAACAGTACTCTAATTGATTTTTAGAGATTGTAGGACCGCCTTTAAACTGTGGATGTGGCTGTAAAACAGAATAAGTGTATCAACCCTCAATATTGAAATATATTGTGAAAAACAAACAACACAAAGGTGTGTTTGTGCATAAATTTGAAGGAAAAGTAAAAGAAAATGAAGGAATTTGAGTTAACTGAGAAAGTGATGGGAAGTTATAAAAAAAAAAAAAAAACTCTCTTTGATAAACTTTCAAAGTGTTTATGATAGTAGTGAAAAAGTTTTCTATCATTTTCTCTCAAATCCTCAGGAAAGTAAAAAAAAAATTCATTTTTTTTAATAAAACAAAATAAAAGAAGAAAAATGCTGAATTTTTTTTCCTTTCATTGTTTTCCACGAGCATTAGATTTTAGATGATCAAAGAAAAAAATTTCAATTTCTATCTTTGCATCACTTTCAAAAACACCCAAAGTATAAGATGCACATAATCATAAATTCTGTCTATCAAAACACGAGAAAAAAACGAGTGATCAACTATATCAAGGTTCAGTAAAAAAAAAATATAGCAATTTATATGATCTTCACACGCTCATTAAATCAGACAGTCTAAACTCAGTTCCATACGGAATGGGAAATAAGAAAAAGAAAAAAAAAAGTGCTGTTACACACAGTTTTTACTCCGGCCCAAATTCCAGTCTCATATGCGTCAATAAAACCTTAATAAGGTATATTGCTTCGATAAATTTTTTTTCATATTTTTTATAAATGCATTAATGTAGTTCACTAAGGAACAAATTTTATTTTTTATAAAAACATATATTTCATTAGATGATGTGTAATATTTTTTAAAAATTTAAAATACTAGATTTAAGTCTGAAAAATGAATCAGATGTAAAATTATGCCAAAAAAAAAAAAAAAAAAAAGATTTGCTTGGTCCACAAGTTGGCGTGAGGCCCAATGGGCCCCCACTTGCATGCACGTGGGCCAAGCTCTCCCTCGATCCATGTTGGCCATGAACGTCCTCAACCAGCAAATGGAGCGATTAATACATGAAAATTGATATGTCCAGCCCTTGAGCAACCCAATTGTATAGGCGCTCTAAATATAAGATGGTTGTTTAGGGTAGTCAATTAGGATTTTTATAGACAAAATGTCCATGCTCGTGGATTTGTAAATCTTGTGTTTTTCAATCAGGATTTTGGTTCGTGAATAAAAAGTCCAGTGTTATTCGATTAAGACATTATTTCGTGGACATAAAGTCTAGCGTTATTCGATTGAGACATTATTTCGTGGACATAAAGTTCAGTGTTATTCAATTAAGACATTATTTCGTGGACAAAAAGTCCAGCGTTATTCGATTGAGACTCCTCATAGTAGACATTTTGTCATGTATTATTCAATTTAAACAAGATTTGTGAAGACTTTCATAAGTGATGGATTCTTGTGGACTTTTGTGGACTTTAGAGAGAGAAATATAAAGGAAAAAGTCATTTCAAAATCCCACCCAAAATTCTCATGGACTTTGATTCTAGCATTGTGAATATTTCTTTTTTTTCTTTTAACAAATCTACTTTATGATTTTTATCACATGCCTTTCATATTTTTATTCACATTTTTTTTTCTTTATTTATCATTTTGTTTTTATGAATGTCTATATGTATGAAATATTCCTATCACCTCATATGTTTGATGAATATATGAGAATAGTAGATTATATTATATATGCCTAGATCATCCACAATTATTTTTTAAAATATAGATTTATCATATATTTGATTATATGTATAATGTTTGATTTGATTTTCCTTGAAGATGTTTCTATTATTGTACAATATAGATGCATATATATATTTTTTATAATGTTTAAACATATATAAAAGTAAAAAGATATATTTACATATATGAAATATACTGATTGCTTTTATTTTATTTTTATTTAAAGTAATATAATGACTACTTTTATTTTATTTTATTTTATTTTATTTTAAGTAATATAATTTATGATTTTATTTCATTATATTTGAAGAGATGTAATATATGATTTTTATATAATATATATATTTCCTTATTTTATTATCTTCCTAATTAAAAACTCATCCCTCCCCTCTATAAAAGCTTATGATTTTTTCTCTCTACAAAAAAAAAAGTTGGTTCATTGTAGATTTTTCTCAATAGAATGAATTTTTTCTCTCTTTGTTATTTTATTAAATTCATTGTTTTTAATGAAGAAAATTTTTTTATGAATGTGAATATGCATGAAATATTGATATCTACTCATATATTTGACGAATATCTAAGAATTATGGATTTGCTTTTGTTGCAATAAATTATTTTTTAATACTATGTATAATATATAATATATACATATATCATTCACTATTTTTTTCTTTTAAACCGAAGTATATTGTTTTTTTCAAACAAGGAGAGTGCTTCTGTGGAGAGGTTGAATACCTTGAACCATGGAATTAATCGAATTGCAACAAGCTTCGAACATATGCAGTCCCTCGTGCAGAAAAGGGATAAATCCTTTGATTGTTGGGATGCAATCAAAGAAACTTGATGGTTGTCATGTTGGTTTATTTATTATGGTTAAATAAAAATTTATGGTTGGTGGACTTATATTATTTTATTTTATTAATTTTTTATGATGTGTTTGATGTTTTATTTATCATATTTTTTATATATTAAATCAACTTTCTATCATATATTTTAAAAGAAAATATATTTTTTAAATAGATAGAAACAAGAGGGCTTCCATGGCCCTCTCGAAGTCGATGTTAGAGCAGTGGAGACTATTCGTGGCGAGGAACTGCCCGTCGGTGATCTTGGGCGTTGCGGGCGGCTCGACCCCCTCCACGAGGGGGCTCTCCCTCCTCCGCGAGGGGGGGCCGATCTTCGACTTGGTTGAAGCGTTTCGGTGCGAGCCATAGATAACCGGCGACTAGTGCATCCGACACGAGCACGGCCCCGACGATCACGAGTACTATAGAGTCTCTCCGCACTGCGCCACTCCGATGATCGTCGATGGATCCACCTTTAGAACTCAATTTGAGGTGCTCATTTCCGGTGGCATTCACTCTCACGGACGGTGGGAACGTTGGGAGAGTCCCGGAGAGGTTGTTGTTCGAGAGGTCCAGCGTGGTGAGGCTGTGCATTTGGGTCAAGAACGTCGGTACATCGCCCGTGAAACCGTTGTCGGAGATGTCCAAAACTTCGAGGTTGGACAATTCATAGAACGATTGTGGTATCGGCCCGTCGAACCTGTTTAAGCTGAGGTTCAACGACGTGCTCAGGCTCACCGGCAAGCTCGGGATGTCCCCGCTTAATTCGTTCGCTCCGAGCGAGAGTTCAAGTAGATACTCGAGGCCGCCTATCGATGCTGGGATTGACCCGCTCAGAGAATTCTCTTCCAGACTTAGTGTCTGGAGCGTCTGCATGCCTGTAATCCTGGATGGTATCGGACCGGTGAGCGCGTTCCAGCTGAGGTTGAGATTCAACAGGGCGTTCAACTGGAAGAGCTCGTCGGGGATCGATCCGTTGAAGCGGTTCATCTGGAGCTGAAGCACGTTGAGATATTGAACCTCGCCGAGCTCTCTAGGTATCTCGCCTTGCAAGCGATTGTTAGCGAGGTTAAGCAAGGTGAGGTTCGCGCAGTTTCGCAGCGACGCTGGGATCACCCCCTCCATTCGATTATCATCCAATTCGAGAGATTGCAACCCCAAAACCTCACCCACCGAAGGCGGGATCGCCCCGGTGAGTCGATTATCGCCCAAACGAACACGAAAGAGCCTCCGCGACATGTTTTGCGGGATCGACCCGCTAAGCGCATTCGACGTTAGGTCCACGGATTCAAGAAGCGGAGGGGAAAGCAAGTCCGCGGGGAGCGGACCGCTTAAGCCATTGAAGCTAAGGTCAAGCACCGTGCGCAAATTCTTCATAATTCCGATCGGAATCGGTCCCGTGAATTTGTTCTGGTTCGCGCCGAACCGCGAAAGGCTCTTTAAGGCCGAAATGCTCGGTGGAATCGCCCCGGAGAACTGATTTGAAGATATAAGAAGCGTATTCAACGCAGAAAGGTTCGCGAATTCGTCCGGAATGAATCCCGACAAACTGTTCGAGCTGAGGTCCAAGATAGTTAGATTCGAACAACTGAATAACTGCTTTGGGAGGGAACCAGAGAAGTTATTGTTAGAGAGTCTGAGCTCTCTAAGACCCAAATTTAAGCTCGTCGGGATTGGACCGGAGAAGTCATTGTTGCTCAAATTCAGGCTTTGGATATTGAGCAACGAATCGAACTGCGATTCGACCGGTCCAGTGAGAAAATTGGAGGAGAGGTCGATGGATTGCAACGCCGGGAACCCATTGAAGGGAGGCAGGGGACCCAAGAAGTAAGTATTGCTCATGTTGAGTGATTTGAGGTTTGAGAGAGACCCGCATTTGGAGATGGGAGTGGGTGATGTTGGTTTGATTGGGTTGTTGGAGAAGTCGAGTTTTTGGAGGGAGGACAGGGTGCAAGAGAGGGAGAGGACTTGTGGGTTTGAAACAGAGAAGGGTGGGAAGGAGAGGCTGATGACGGCGGAGGAGTTGCCGGAGCTGCAGCGGACGCCGGACCAGTCGCATGGGTTGGGTTGCTTGGTTGGGTCCCAAAGGGGAGAGAGGGTTAGTTTGGAGAGGGAGAGCATTGTTTTTGTTTGGTTTTGGGGAAGGGTTTGGGAGGTTGTTGGGATGGTGAGGAGGATGAGGAGGATGAAAGGAAATAATAATGCCATGATCAATGGTTTTTTGAAGGTTATGGTTATGTTTGTTTTGGATGTTTGGATGGAGAGAGGTGTTGGTGATGAAGAGGAGAGTCTGTTTTGAAGGTTTGGTTCTGTGTGTTCTCTTTGAATAAGAATCTGCTTGGAATTAAAATCAATCAATCAATCCAAATGTGTGAACCGACGGTTTTAAAGCACCAATTGTGTATTATTTGGAGTGATTGGATTTTAAATTATAAAAAGAGTATTTGAAATTTGTTAAAAAGGGTTTTAGAGTGATATTAGATAAATACTCCAAAGGGTTTCAGAAATTTATTGGACGTATGTGCTATGGAAATCCAAGGGTTGGAAAAGCTATGTTTGAAGAGCGTCTGAAAACTCCAAGAAATTTCAATGTAATTCAAGCGATGTGGATGCGAAAGCTGAAAACCTGTTTGGATATGTAGTGATTTTTTTTTTTAGTTTCCCCACCGTGGAATCCACTCTAATATAATATGAATGGTAATCCTAAGGTTTTGTTAATCTATATTCATTGTTCTAAGTACTAATACATTCAAACCCTTTTTAATCTATTTTCTAGTTCTAAGTGCATATGCACTCTAATTAAAAATCTATAGATATCACAAACATTTGTTTAAAGTGCATAATAAAATACAACTTTATTTTTATTTATTAATGTTTTTTTATAATTGAATTAACTTCACACACGCCTAGACTTTATCCGCACTAAAGTCTTCCTTTTTTTTTTTCCTTTTTTTTTGTGATTCAATGCACTAAAGTCTTGATATAGACTGTTTTATTTCACTCGTTAGTTATCAATCCTATGTGGAATTGACCAGTAAGTAAAGTTGGAAAAGGTAGACTATGATAGCATGGGGAAGAACAAGCTTCTAATTAAAATATCAATGTTTTAAGAGTGTTTTATACACCCAGTTCATTTTGCAGTCACATACATTATAATAGAGTAGTTTATACCACTTTATCATAGTGTGTATGGTTCTATCACAGTGTGTGGTGTAAAAAAATTTATAATTTTTTCAACGTGAAAAAAATATACTAATGTATCTCAGTATATACTTCATTTCATATAACTATACGTACTTCAATGGGGAATGTATGATTTTTTTTTTCAAAAAAAAAAGTGTGGACTATAGTTGGGACTGCAATGAGGAATGGATGTATCATTTTCCATGTTTTAAATATCATGTTGCGGGACTCGAGAGATTTCCCCATGCTTGCATTTTCTCTTTTATTTCTCTATATCTCTCTTATAAGCACCATTTGATAGCGGAACTTTAAAACTGATTTTCTGTAAATGTTTGGGTTTAAAATAGATTCTGCAGGAAACTGTACCTTTTAGCTTTTAGGAAATGCGGCTTTTATGCACTATTTATCTAAAATATGTCTGTAAAAGACTGTTTTATTTTTTCTGTTTGATTACACGATTGAATAAATCTAAATTAAATATCAATTTGACTTGTATCGGGTCACACACGCCTAGACTTGGAATTTAACAGCAATAAAGTCTTGACATTGATAGAAACCCAAATGGACCCATGGCTTTGATTTCTTGGGTGAGGTTCTGGTCAGGCACTCTTTGAGTTGGTAAAAGAAAAAAATAAAAAAGGTTTTGGATTTTTACTTTTGTTTTTTTATTTCATAGGAAACTTTAAACTGTTTTATTTCACTTGTTAGTTATCAATCCTATGTGGAATTAACTATTAATTAACTTTTTTTAATCTAACCTTTCATCTGATGTATTCTCTCAAATTCATTGGGGGTGGTTGCACTGTCTCAGCGGTTTAGATTGAGACTTGACACCCGCTTGATTTACACAGGGATTCTTTCGTTACCGTAGAAACATTTTGAATGTTAAAACAATTTTAAACTTACTTTCCCCGGAGTTCCAAAGCACATGAAGACTGTCAAATGTTTTAAAAAACCCAGGGTTGAAAAAAATGTTGACCTTTTACCTCCACTACGTTGATATGCTGTAAAAGTTCAAGGATCTGAATATAAAAAAGGGTAGAAAAAATAATTCTAAGAATTAATTTTCCCAGAGTTCGAAGGACATGAAAACCGTAAAACACACATGTAAATGTAAAAGAAAAACGTTACACCCAATCCATTTTACAATCTAACACGCAAGTGACACTTGTTTTTTTCTTTTTTTCTTTTTAAATTATGTACCTCATTTAAAGAGGTATACACTTTTATAAAAGTTAAAGCATATACTCATGAATTAAATGAAATTATCTTGATACAGTGAGAGAAAAGGGTTAATGATGTACATTATGACTGCTTTTGTGACGGTAAAAATGATGAGCTCAATATAAAATTATACAACTGACACGTCAAAACTACGAGAAAAGATGGCTAACAACATGATCAGCCAATGTTATTTCATTAAGTACAAGTCAACAGCTTAAACATGGTATCCTTCATCTTCTACAAAATGAATGAATTGCCTCTACACTTGTTTTACACATGTGATCCCTGTTTTCTTTTTTTTTCCATATAAATTACATCTTGTTTAGTTTGGAAAAATACATCCCTTTTCAAGATTGAGAATATGGAAAAGAAAATCAGCTCAAAGAAAAAAGCTGAGGATTTTGAACAATTGAAGGTAAAGATAAACACCATATACTCTCACATATAAGGTTAAGTAAGCAGAGCTTCACCTGAACATGCCAGGAACCAATTTCACTTCCCTTCCATCCGCAAAAGCATAATAATGGCAGTTGGCATTTCAGATCCCCCCGACGCATGAAAATGTGGAGTGCAAAAAAGAGGTGAAGATGTATGTGTATTACACTGAAGACCTAAGAGATTCCTGTCGTCTTAGAGGGATGTCCTCCACGGAAAATCCATCCTCATCTGTATGTTTATTAAGACGCATTGGCAGCGACGTCGACAGGCCTGCATAAGACATGTATCAAGACTAATTTATAGTTCAGGGAAAACTATTTGAGAAATAAAGGAAATGCTTTGACTGTTCATGTATGTGTGACCAAAGCAATATCATTCTTTTATTCCATTCAAAATGTGCACATAGCACTCGTAATTAAACACATCATCACTTACTGTCACTCATGTCCTTCGTTTTATGAAGGAGAAATGTCCCAGAAAGGATCGTCACAAAACCACACAACTCTGTGACTATTTGAGTTGGATTTTGACGGTCCCAGTCCTGGAACATGAAAGACATTAAAACTGTAACTAACGAGAAATCAAATTCAAAAAAGGGGGTAAAATTCAAATCAAATTACAAGGACCCGTGAAACAAAACCACTGTGATCAAACTTCTAAAATTTGACAAGTCTTTATTGGTTCAAACTATAAATAAAAAATAACGGAACATAAATACACCACAACAAATGAATGGTCACACGTTATACCTGAATATCAATCAACTAAACACAAATCTTTCTGAATCACACTCCAAGTGAAATACAGATTCAAAGAGTTTGATTGGTAAGGAAAAAATGATGTAGATCATACAAATACAACTATACAAACTGAGGATACTTATAAATGAACCATGATGGCCATGGCTTGTAGTAAACAAAGTAATATCACGAGACTGATGATGCTGGTGACATATATATAAAAAATGGTGGTTAAAATTTAATCAAGACATCCATGATGTTGTATTTCCATTGCTGACATTCAAAGGTTCAAAGCTACAGCCTTTTGAAATACACCTCCACTATCTAAATAGATGGCATGCATTTCACAGACATGTAAATATGATTCATTAATCAACCATAATTTGATACGAATATGGATAATATTGCATTCTAAACAATGCCATGTATTTAGGGGCATGAGGGTGAGAAATTACAGCAATGTTAGGTTTGAAATCCTAAGTAGAAAACTTCAGCTTGACCTCAACAAGAAAAGTTCATCCAAACCTTGCTACACACGAAGCCACAACCAATTTCCCAAGATAAATAAATAAATTTTACCTTAAACATGATAACACTTGCCAATATGGTGAAGGACGTAAACATCACATAGTATATAGGTGAGACAACTGCTGTATTGAATAAATCAAGGGCCTGCCATAAAAATTCATATGTTAGACAGATCTAAATTCTTCCGCTACCACAAAATATTTATAACAGATGCAACCTATCCCAATGAACAATAGGGACCTTGTATGCTACACAAGGAAAGGATTATCCATTTTCAAGTAAATAAACTGAAATCCAAAACATCATTAGTAATTTATGGTTTTTGAAGCAGTAAATGGTAGACAAGGTGGTAGACTAACAATTCCTGGCCATAATAGGGAGTATGAATTCCCATCTCATATACAAATTATAAGAGGGCTTACTCGCATGTCATTTGTTTTTGGTGCTGTTTGGAGAATTTTCCAGATCGTGAATAAAATTCCATCCTATATGTGGCACTATATATAGATTTTTTGTTTTTATATCGAGTTTACTCTCACAACATATTAGATGAGAAACTTGGAATGCAGTCTTACTTGCATGTTGTTTGTACATTTAATGAAACTCATAACCATTAAAACTGAAAATCCATGTACAAAAATATTGACCCACATGACTAGATTGTCAATAAAAAATATTGGAACTTTCATTCTAAATCCAACCTTCTTTCTCCAACATCTCCACATCTACTATCTTACACCCAGGTAAAACTCTTGCATCCGTAATCACGTATCCTTTCTCTAATAAGTTTTAGTTTAATAAAAGTTTTATATTCATGATTTTGAAGGCCTAACAAAAATTAAACCCCCTTCTCTCTTCACTTTTTCTACACTTTCTTCTTCCCAAGTCCTCGAGGTCGTGCATCCAAAGGCTGACTGCCAAAAGAGGCAGAGAGAAGGCAAGAAGAGGCTAAGCACAAGCAGGAGGAAGAGATCCACCACCACTCTCAAAAGTGAATCCAACCACCTACTTCATGCCCTCTCTTTCTGCCTCCAGAAAGATGCAAATTAAGATCACATTAAATTTGGCAAAAAAATGATGCTTACAAATGCATCATTACAAAATAGAAAATGTAAAGATTATCGTTACCTTGTTTAAATAATTCATCTGAGTAACCACACAAGTGGCTACAACTAAGGTGAAAAACCAAGTTTGGGGATAAATTAATTGATTCATTCCAGAAAAAGTCAACTTCAGAGCAATTCCTAAAGCTTTGACACTCATCACCTGTCAGACAACATTAAACATCAGAATGCATAAACAAGCAACTGCCAATCATTAAATGGAACAGAATTAAAATGATAAGTTGGCCATACAGATAGTCAGATACTTACTGATAAAGAACCTACAAGGGAACAAACTCCAATATACACCATTATGTGTGTCTGCCCATACTGTGGGACAAAATGGAATACAAGTATAAATACTGCCGCTGTCACTATGGCCGCATACAATAAGAAACCTGCAAATACACATAAAAACTCACTATGGCGGTTTCTCTGGAGACAACCCAATAACAATTAGAGTTTTTTAATTCAAACACATCAATACCGTATTTTACTACTGATGACAGTTTATCTAGAGAACCACAATCTAGTGTCAATACACCCCTAAAACATAAATCTATAGAGAGTAAAACCTGGTTCAGTGGCTAGATCCCATACTTCCTTCACAGATTCAATCTCGCGCTCCTGAGGTGCGTGAAGAACGATTGTTGTAGACCCCACAACGCATAAAACACAACCAAGAATACCAAAAATGTGTAGCCTCTCCCTCAAAATAATGTGCGCAAGTACAGCACTGCAGGATAACATGAAATTAGGACTCCAAAATTTATGAATATAAAGATAACATTATGATGATTGAATTAGATTGGTGCCTGATAATAATGCTGAGTGCACCAAGAGGAGTGACCAGAATTGCTGGAGCAAATGCATATGCTGCAAAATTGGCAACTTCACCCACAATCACTGTTGCAGAAACAACCACATTATAAATATTCACATTGAGAAAAAGGGAAAATACTCACATTTTTTTTAAGACTGATAGGGTCACGTCTACACATTGATGCACATCTTTTGATTAAGATGAAACCAAGTGAAATGGGAAGTAAAAGTAAAACTAAGGATTAATCTCAACTAGATTTGGTGACAATCTACATCATAAAATAAACCTACTTAATTCCAACGGATATCTACAAAATTCTAGAAAAAATGCTGTCATATTTTGTGGGACAAGCTAATCAGAAAATTTTGTGTTAGATTATCGAATAAATGAATGCTGCTTCACTATATGAAAATAAATCAATCATGTATCCCTAACTTATCAGTATACAAATAAATCAGCATTAAAGTTCATTTGTCTTAGTTTGGGAATTGTAATGGCCATACATTAGAAAATAGATAATGTATCTCCCTCTTATTGATATACTTATGCCTAACCATTACAGGAATTGTGAGCCCAAGGATCATTAATTTATTAAAAAATCTTTGAAATGACAACCCCAAGAGATACTTCTTGTTCAGTTGGTCAAACTCTTGACAGCACAGGTATATTACATGCCATATTCATTCCAATTGAGCTTCCCTTTAACAAAATTATTAAATAAAGGAAGTATGCATGATTAGGAAAATATGATGAACTGAAAATAATAACTATATAATAAAATGTATAGCTGAGCTGATTAAAATCTAAATCAACTTAATAATGAAATTGCATGTTAACTTAAAGTCCAAAATCTGATTGAACAAATCAATTACACTCACTTGTTATCATGCCAACCCACCAAAGTGGCTCATAGAGATAGGAATAACCTCCAACTCCTGTAAAAAATAAAGTTAAATGAAAAACATCTGCAACCCAAAAATAATAGGATGGACTTATAAAAATGATAATGAAAATAGTGGCGGATTTTGAGATCATTACAAGTCAGAACAGATGTCAAACAGCAGACAGCTGCAGATTCTAGTCACCCACAGGCTTTAAGATCATGTTTTATTTGTAAATTAGTACCTCAGGAATGTTTTTAAATCAGTGTCTATGCTGATTCATCATCCTGACATGCAGTAGAGGCAATGCTATTAAAAATAAGAACTTAATAATGGGCAAAAATATTGCAATAATGGTAACATGCAATCAGCTCTACCTGATCTGGATAGTGCTTTCGATAGGAATGCAAATATCAACGCCACAGGGGAGCCAATTGATGAGGAAGCTGTTAGTATGTTAGCAGCCAAGTTACAAATTACGATGGGGTGATCAGAGAGAACTTCAACAACAATATGAGTGGCAGAGAGGAAGGGAATAGTAGAAGAAGAAAGGAAATGTCTTCTGAAGATTGCAATTGCCAATTTGACATTCGGTAGGCAGAACATGCAGCTTGGAGAAATATCTTCTGATGAATTCTTATCATAAAATATATACTCTCTACTGGACATCGTCAGCAACTAGAAGCCTCCACAACTAAAATCGAATAATAACCAAATGCCAGTCCAGGTGTTATGGAGTTTTAACAGGAGGATTCATTGAATATGTACACCCAGTCACCCACAAAAATATCACATTATCAAGCATGCAGTTTAGCGAACATGCTTCTCGAAAGCTTCATTCATCCTGATGAGAATACATGTCTCAAGAAAACAATGACCATGAAAACTAAGATCAAGAAACTTGTCATAATGAAACAAAGTCACATACAACTCCATGGATTTTCCAATTGAATCGAATAATCAAATCATTCATCTTTACTCATCAAATGCTTATGATCACTCCAGTAATGGGAATCTAGAATAATAAATCAATAATGGGCATATCATCAACTCAGGCAACCATTTCAGTTACCATCTACAATTCGTATGATCCAAACTGCCTCACAACACAATCCAAGTCCAACAAAACCCATTAAATGTTCCTCCCACACAATTATCGAGTAAAATACATCACAAATTTGGGCGATTTGGCTGATCGGACATGGTGGTAGGGTTCGATACGGTTGAGGGGATGTGGGAGGCAGGCAGGGTACTAAGAAGCGCCGGAGATTGATCGGTTCGGGCAAAGATTACACAGTCATATGTTCCAGCGGTTGTTTGGGCGATTTGGCTCATCAGAAACTCTCTCATTTTTAGGGGACAAACGCCTTATGCTAAGAACATTTGGGAGATGGTGATAACCTTCATACAAGAGTGGGGTAACTCCTACAGCGGGGCCAATTCGGTTTGGCGTCTTGGCAGGGGGCGTGGTGATTAGAGAGTAGGGTGGGGATGGTTTCGAGGGGTCTCCGGTAGAAGACTTTTCTATAGGGGGTTTTCCGGGTGGTCTCTTTTCTGTATATGTCATTTGCTTTTATTGCTTTGCAACTTTGCTTTGGGCTTTCACCTTTATTAATATAAGGGGGTCGTCTACCGTATTATCAAAAAACAAAAATCACAAATTTACCAAAGCAACCACACATTCAAAATTTAGAAATGTTTGATTTATGTCTTGCATTCTAGTGACTTAACTCCAAGGAAGGACAGCACACAAAGGGCATCTTTACACAATTCCACAGTTGGGGTGGTGATGGTGGTCTGGCTACACACACCACACACAAAATTTTCTAGTGCACGCGCAAAGTTAGTTTTGTAATTACAGTGTTATGTGGGGACACGGTAACGTATCTGGGCTGATATATACTCTTAGAAAGGGTATCTCATACCATTGAGAGATGATGTACCGCCGAGGAAGAGTCCATAACCTCACGGAGTCAGCAATCCATAAAAAAAAAAATCTCTTTCCTCGTCGGAACACAACCTCAAAGTTCATCTGTGGAGGATTTTCGGCAAGTGTTCCATTCAATATGGTACACTTACATTCATAAATCATACGAGATAAATATGGTAGAAGTATGAAGGCGGTGATGACATTTATGTTTAGCTTTATGAATCACCGAAGAATGTAATAAATCACTCAAACTATGGAGCTCTATTAACTCATTCATTTTTTACCGTCCAAAATAAAGTCATATATACCTCGTTAGCCCCCTTTGCTAACTGTATCGAGGTCTATACATCATTATTTATTTATTTTTTAAATGATATCATTCAATTCATTAAAACATATACTTCACATTTTATTAATATACATACATCATTAGATGCAGTATATGATTTTAAAAAAAAATGAAAACATGTGCGATCTATGTTTTGGACAGTAAAACGGACACTTTCCAGCTAAATGGGTACTCGGATTCTGAAAGTACTAAATGTATAGTTCGACAAACAAAATTATGTTCAGCCGAATTCAATCGCCAAACTTTTCCAAATGTTCAGAGTACTTCGTGACTATGAATCCGAACAAACGCAATCTTTTGCCTAATCTGATTGTATGTGTTTTTCTTCTTCTCTACTTCAATTTCCAACCCTATTTTGCTTTAACAACAAGATCTACACAGTACAACAAGAAAGTTCAACCAATGCAACAACTCTCCAAAAAAAATTTCAAAAAAATTCAAAATCAAGTCCGAACCTGCGCGAACACTAGTAGCCCCGGCCTTCTTCAACCCCTTCTTCTTGACGATGAAACTGGCGCCGATGAAGAAGCTCGAAGAGAGCGCCATGACCAAACCCTTGATGTTGTCGGACGACATACCCTTATAAGGTCCCCAAACCACAGACCCCCCATCGCCGCCGCCTACCTGGGCCGCCGCCGCCGCCATCCCTTACTAGATCGCGAAAACCAGATTCGCCGCCGAGCGTCAGCAGATCCAGGCCGCCGTCCTTGCCATGTCGGCGGTGCGAGATCCGACAGACGAGAACGCAAGATTCGAGATCTGGAGAGACAAGGCAGTGAGTGAAGGTTTTTTTTTTTTTTTTGGGCACGTTTTGGTGAAGTAAATAAGGTGAGAGAGGAAACGTATCTCTCACTCTCTCTCTCTCGCGGTTTCTTTTTGCGTATGAAAAATTATAATACACAATATATAGTCATGTAATAAAATGAAATACATATGTTTTTAAAAAATAAATTATATGTTTGAGTAATTTAAATACTTACATTTATATATTTTATATTTTATTGTATGAGTTTATCTTTTGAGTGTGGCATATATTGGTATTATAGCTATAATTTATTTTATTCAGTCATTGTTATTTTTTTCTATAAATTTTTTTTAAGTTAAAAATAAATAGGTCATTACTGTTTTTATTAAAATTATCATTATTTTTATATAATTTTTTTTTTCTATTATCATCTTATCTAATCCTTATGACTTTGACTGGTGGGTTTGAATTTTCATATACTTAGGGAGTGTCTGGGGAGTGAGTTTTTTAGGAGTTTGTGGTTGAAAAAGCCACTGAACTGTCAGTACTGAACCAAACGGTTTTTGAGATTAGGAGTGCAATAAAATTATAATTAGTGAATAGAAATAAAAGCATAACTACCCAAAAAAATGTTAAGACACAAATAAATACCCACACAGTTTTTATAATATAAACCTACACCAAAATATTAATTAATTTGGGTAGTCCATCTAGGAACATGCCTGCAACCACTTTTATGATCTCTCCTATTTTAGATGTGGAAAAAAAAAATCACTTGCTTATTTTTACCATGACTTGATTTTTTTAAAGGATTAAGTCATTTGAGTTTGTGTAAATATCTATCAACTCATATAAGTCTTTGCAAATTTAGTAAGACATATAAGTCTTTTAAACTGTTATAGTTAATCAATTTAGTTTTTAAATTAATTTTTTAATTCAATTTAACAATATATTATCATAATATTTCATCCGCGTGAAATTAAACACTCATATAAATCACTAAAAAATAGAAAAAACATGTAGATCATTTTAAATGATATTTTGCCCCTAATGAAACTCAATTTCACTTTCTTTTTCGGATTTTGTCGTTAATGTTGCTTACTACTCCATTGTTATCTGTTTCTTGTATTTCAAACAATTGTAATTGTGAGTATGATTTTATTTTTAATTTACATTTTGATGGGAGGTGATTACATAAGTTAATTGCTTTTTTTTTTAATGAAAAAAAATAAAATGAAATAATCCTACCTACCGGTACCGGATTTGAACCAGCGACCTAAGGATCGTTGAAAGGCTGAAACCAAACTGCAGTCCTCCGCTCTACCAACTGAGCTAAGGTCGGTTTGTGTTAAAAAAAAACTCTTGTTAATCGTCATGTTTTGCATTACGGAGGGTATAATAGTCAAATCACACACATGGGTAATTTTAACCATGATAAGTTAATAGTGATTAAAAATAAGAATGTATTAAACATTTTATGTGTTTCTAGGGATGTAGTTGTCAAGTCCTAAGTTTTTGAGGGCTTATATGGGTTTATAGATATTTATGAGGACTCAAATGTCTTTAACCCTTTTTAAAAATATATGTTTTTACAAAAAAAAAAAAAAAAATTATGTTATCTCCAACCCTTACTCAAACCTATGCACAAATTTCACTAAAAATTTGAGTAATAGCTTCATTTGATATGGTATATCTCCAACCATCACTTTGTGTTTTACTCTTTTTTTTTTCTTTTTTTTTGAGGGAATTGTTTTACTCAAATGTTTTAATCTGGTTCATTGTTTGGCCTAAAATTGTGAAGTTGAAAAAAAAAGAGCAGTTAGAAATTTGTGTAAAAAATTTGAGTCTCCCTTTATTTAGATAAAATTTAAATAAAATCTTGATTTATTATGGATATAAGTAAATGATTGGAGATATTTTTGAATGACTTTTACTCAAATTTAAATTTAAATACATATTTGGGTATAAGATTGAAGATACTCTACATATTTGAATTAATTAAATGCATGGTTTCTTATATTTTCTCAAAAATATATATTATTTAGGAATACCAAAATACAAAAATAATTGAGTGTATCAACGCCTAGTCTGAAAAAATATAATATGCTTCTTAGAAAATTTTCTCAAACCCACTACAAATACTAAGGGTCTGTTTTATAATTATGATATAAAATGAGAATTCCTCGTTCTTTAGTTCTATAGATTTCGTAAAAATAGAAAAATTATTTAGAATGTTCATGAATAAATACAAGAAAAAGAAAAAATTAAACATAATTTTTCTATTTGTTTCAACAAATTGAAAATGAGAATGAAAATGAAAATAAATTACTGTAGTAAAAAATTTGTTGAAAATGTGAGATATCATTGTGTTGGAGTAGCCCCTGTCCAGGTAGAGAAATGGTCAACAAGTGAGTTATAGCATGTGATAGGTTGTTATTTAATTTTTGTATCTGAATGGTTAGAAAAATGTGAAAGTGACACGAAATGAGAATGAATTGTAACCTTACAAATTATTCTAGTCTTCACATGCAATGTGAATGGTTAGAAAAATGTGAAGTGTATTGAACAACCAAATTTCTCATTTATGTAATCACAAGCAATATTTTTTTATTCTTTTTTTTTCATAAAATTTTATCAAAAAAGTTAAATAATGATAAATTCTCTTTCTCGATCAGAATTTTGAACTAATTTTAAGTTTAATATTTTGTAGAATGAAATTAGAATTAATGAATCTTCCAAACAAGAAAACAAATAGAAGATGTGGCATGTGGAAGCTAAAGGACTTACAAGTGTAAAAAAAAAAAAATTGGAGAGAGTTTTTTTTTTTTTTTCATTTTTGAAAAAATATACCTAGATGAAACTTTCATTGAAAATAATTTTTAAAACTTGTCAAGAAACTTATTTTTGTTAGATTTCTAAAAAACTCTTTTTATAACTTATAACTGAGACCATTAGAGATATTTGTTTGACCATTAGAGATATTTGGAAACAAATCTTTAAAAAGTTATTCAAAGGCATTTTGAATGCCACCTTAATGACATGTTTGGGATTAAATATATGTGCAAATTAGTGGGTTACCCATTTTAGGAAGTTATGCTTTCTTATTTTTTTGTGAGAGTGGAATGTCCACAAAAAATATTAATAATGAATAAACAGCTTCATAAAAAGATGCTGATGCTGATGAAGCAAAAGCGTGACCTAAATATTATGATAATATTAGATCAATTTTTTCTATTTTTTAGGGATTTTATTCTAACCTTTTCTTTTTTTTTTTGTCAGAGTATGACTTTTCAAAAAAAAAATTTCCAGTGACGAAGAACCTCAATATTAATTAGACAAATCTTTGTTGAACAAATATATTAAAAATCATTGATACACTCAGTTCGTTTTATGGTCTCATCTGTAAATCAGAAACGGTCCTCCAATAGTCTATACATTGCAATAGTATTAGTGTATCTCATTGTCTATTGTCTAAAGTACTTCGTATAACAATACTTTAATGGATAAGTGTTAATTATTTTTTTAAAATGGTGAGTACTGGGAAATGAGTGCATCATTTTTCTTGAAAATCTATTTAAAAATCTCATTAATATATTTGATATACACCTATCACGATACGTACTGATGGAAAATATCATCTCATACAGTTTCTTTTGGGTTTCTTGCATATATACCCTTCAAAAAATCCTATATTGTATAAATACCTCTCTTAAAACTCTATTTCCACCCATACCCTCCAAAAAAGGTAAAAAAAAATGTACATGAATCTCCTTTTAAACGGTATTTATGCACATGATAAATATTTAAAGTTTTATAAAAATACCCCTCAAAAGAGTATTAATGCATCATTTATGCCCTTTTGAGTGGTATTGCTACTAATAGTCATTCATTAAAGAGTATTTTGATACTTTCCCAAGCGTACATATGCCAAAAAAAACCCCAACTTTTTTTTCCTGTTCTCCATTCACACAAAGAACCCAATGTCCCCATAACCTCCCCCCCAACTCCCTCCCGCCAAAATTCAAAAAACCCCTCCCCATGACCCCCAACCACCTCCACCACCACCACCGTCTGATCTCCCTCACAAAGCTCCTCGCCTCCCACGTCAACCACTCCCGCCACCACAAAGCCCTCCACCTCTTCCGCCGCCTCCTCTCCGACCCAAACCTCTCCCTCGACCCCTTCGTCTACCCTCTCGCCCTCAAGTCCCTCTCCTTCCTCCACCTCCACCCCCTCCTCTCCCTCTCCCTCCAATCCCACCTCACCAAGCTTGGCCTCCTCTCCAACCCCTTCATCTCCTCCTCCCTCCTCAAATGCCTCCCCCTCCATTTTGCACAACAACTATTCGACGAATTGCCCCATAAGAACGTCGTCGTTCACAACACCATGATTTCAATTCTCGCCCTCGATAACATCCCCGCCGCCCTCCGCCTCCTCGATTCCCTCCCCGTTCCCCCCACCGCCTCATCCTTTAATCCGATCCTCTCCGCCCTCCCGCCTGCCGAGTCCCTCCTCTTCTACCGCCGCGCCATGTCCCCCTCCGGTGTCCGTCCCACACTCGTCACTCTCCTCGCCCTCCTTCGAGTCATTTCGGGTGGTGCTGAGGTGTCCCGCTTGGTCGACGAGGTCTTCGGGTTCGCGGTGAGGCGATCGATGGACTCGAATGCGCAGTTGCATAGCGGGATTATTGATGCGTATGGGCGGTGTGGGGATTTGGAGAACGCGCACCGGGTGTTCGATTGGGGGGGTGGGGAAAGGGATGTTGTTGTTTGGAGTTCGTTGTTGTCGGCTTATGCGATTAATGGGCGCGCTGAGGATGCGATTAATGTGTTCGAACGGATGGCGGGGGAGGAGGGGATCCGGCCGGACGGGGTGGCTTTCCTCGGGGTTTTCAAGGCGTGTAGCCATGCAGGGTGGGCGGACACCGCTCGTGAATATTTTAGGAGGATGCGAGAGGATTACGGTGTCTCGCCGAGTGCGGAACACTATGCATGTTTGGTTGACGTGTTGGGACGGGTGGGGAGGTTACGCGAGGCGTATGAGGTGATCCAGTGGATGCCGATGGGGAGGGCGAGCGCGAAGGCTTGGGGGGCGCTTCTCGGGGCTTGCAGGAAGCACGGGGAGGTGGGGCTCGCGGAGGTCGCGGGGAGGGTGTTGTTCGAGATCGAGCCCGAGAATTCGAGGAATTACGTGGCGTTGGCGAGCGTTTATGCGGGCACGGGGAGGTTCGCGGAGGCGGAGGGCGTGCGCAGAGAAATGGTGGAGAGGGGCATGAAAAGAACACCTGGGAGTAGCTGGGTTGTGTCTCAGAAGAACTTGTGATTTGTTGTGTTGATTTATTGATTTTGATTGCATTCAACAAAAAAAAAATTTTTTGTTATTATTACATAATATTAATAATAATGGTAAGTTTTTATTTTTAGTAAAATCTGGCTATTACCCAATATTGGAATTGATTTTCTGTTTGTTAGGTTAATCAGTAAATATGAGGGCCAAGCAATGGAATTCCTCTTTCTTGACTCAGCATTGGATTTTATTCATTGCTACACATCATTTAAAATCAAAGAAATTTGTGCCTTGTGTATTGTATTGGAAATCTATGTTCACTTAGCAAAACAATGTCATATATATAACCTTTCATGACCTATTTTTTTTTAAGGGTTAAAGACATCTAAGTCCTCACAAACATAAGTAATCCCATATAAATCTTTATTAAAGTTGGGATAGACGTATAAATCCTTGAATACTCACAAAAACCCATATACATCCTTGGTTTCAACAAAAATTAATTATAACCCAACCTATCCTGCTTAACTTTAACCTATAACCATGAAATGATTAAATTATCCTCAAATTTTTAATCATTTTTAATCAATATGTCAATGGAAATGAAGAAATATAACAAGTTTTACAAGGATAATATGATTTTTGCATGGACTAATTTGTTTCTATGATTAGTTATGGAGATTATAATGTTTATACAATTACATGGTGATAAAATATTTTGTTAAATTTGAATAAAATTTTAACCCGATGATGATAATTAGGTTTTTGTGAGTTTTCAGAGACTTATATGTCTGCACCAACTTTCATAAGGACTTATATAAGATTATCCATGTTTGCAATAATGCAGATGTCTTTTAACCTTTTTTTAATGATAAACGCGTAAAACAAATCAAAATCATTCCCACTTTCCCAGAAGCAATTTAATGTGTCTAGATTGTTAACATATGGTCCCTGACCTCAACAAAATAGACAACCTTAACTACTAGTCAATTCCACAAAGGATTGATAACAAACAAGTGAAATAAGACAGTTTAAAGTTCCTTGTGAAATAAAAATATAATATAAAAATCCAATTTTTTTTTGTTTTTTTACCAACTCAGAGTGCCCCATCAAACCCCCACCCCCTCCCAGAATCAAAGCCATGGGTCCATTTGTTGGGTTCCAATCTACATCAAGACTTCAATGCGTGCATTCATCAAAGTCCAAGTCTAGGCGTGTGTGACCCGATACAAGTCAATTCAATGGACAAAGGAAAGAAAAACAAAATTAAAAAAGAGCTGTTAAGTCCAGTCACAAATTTTAATTCATTTTCTCATTCTAAACCACAATAGTTTTGTTTGGATACATGATGAAACGGATCTAATAATAAAAAAAGTTAGAAAACCAAACTCTCGTCAGTTCAACCAATGAATTAACTGGTTTTAATTCTAACCCTATTCTTGTTTATCACCATCCCCACAAAACGAACTCTCATCTTCATATCCAACACCTCTCTCTCCACCCAAACATCCAAAAACAAACTATCAGTAGATTGACTGATTTCAATTCCTCACTGATTCTTGTTTATTATCATATTCAAAGAGAACACACACACCCCACAAAACAAACTATCCTCTTCATCTCCAACACTTCCACCCAAACATCCAACACAAACAAACCTTCAAAAAAAACCATCAATCATGTCATCACTCCCTTTCATCCTCCTACTCATCCTCCTCACCATCCCCACCACCCCAACAACCTCACAAACCCTGCCCCAATCCCAAACCAACACAATGCTCTCCCTCTCCAATCTAACCCTCTCTCCCATTTGGGACCCAAACAAGCAACCCAACCCATGCGAATGGTCCGGCGTCCTCTGCTCTACCTCCTCCTCCGCCGCCGCCGTCATCGGCCTCTCCTTCCCACCCTCCTCTGTTTCAGACCCACAAGCCCTCTCCCTCTCTTGCACCCTCTCCTCCCTCCAAAAACTCGACTTCTCCAACAACCCAATCAACCCAACATCACCCACTCCCATCTCCAAATGCGGGTCTCTCTCAAACCTCAAATCACTCAACATGAGCAACACTTCCTTCTCAGGTCCTCTACCATCGTTCACTGGGTTCCCTGCCTTGCAATCCATCGACCTCTCCCGCAATTCACTCTCCGGACCGATCGAATCGCAGTTCGATTCATTGCTTGATATCCAAAGCTTGAATTTGAGCTTCAATAGCTTCTCCGGTCCAATCCCGAAAAGTTTAAATTTGGGTCTTAAAGAGCTCAGACTCTCTAACAATCACTTCTCCGGTTCCTTCCCAAAGCGGTTATTCAGTTGTTCGAATCTAACGAGCTTAGACCTCAGCTCGAACAGTTTGTCAAGATTCATTCCGGACGAATTCGCGAACCTTTCTGCATTGAATACGCTTCTTTTATCTTCAAATCAGTTCTCCGGGGCGATTCCACCGAGCATTTCGGCCTTAAAGAGCCTTTCATGGTTCGGCGCGAACCAGAACAAATTCACGGGACCGATTCCGATCGGAATTACGAAGAATTTGCGCACGCTTGACCTCAGCTTCAATGGCTTAAGCGGTCCGCTCCCCGCGGACTTGCTTTCGCCTCCGTCTCTCGAATCCGTGGACCTAACGTCGAACGCGCTTATCGGTTCGATCCCACAAAACATGTCGCGGAGGCTATTTCGTGTTCGTTTGGGCGACAATCGACTCACCGGGGCGATCCCGCCTTCGGTGGGTGAGGTTTTGGGGTTGCAATCTCTCGAATTGGATGACAATCGATTGAAGGGGATGATCCCGACGTCGCTGCGAAACTGCGCGAACCTGACCTTGCTTAACCTCGCTAACAATAACTTGCAAGGCGAGGTACCGAGAGAGCTTGGCGAGCTTCGATTGCTCGTCGTGCTTCAGCTCCAGATGAATCGCTTCAACGGATCGATCCCCGACGAGCTCTTCCAGTTGAACGCCCTGGTGAATCTCAACCTCAGCTGGAACGCGCTCACCGGTCCGATACCATCCAGGATTACAGGCATGCAGAAGCTCCAGACACTAAGTCTGGAAGAGAATTCCCTGAGCGGGTCAATCCCAGCATCGATAGGCGGCCTCGAGTATCTACTTGAACTCTCGCTCGGAGCGAACGAATTAAGCGGGGACATCCCGAGCTTGCCGGTGAGCCTGAGCACGGCGTTGAACCTCAGCTTAAACAGGTTCGACGGGCCGATACCGCAATCGTTCCATGAATTGTCCAACCTCGAAGTTTTGGACATCTCCGACAACGGTTTCACGGGCGATGTACCGAAGTTCTTGACCCAAATGCACAGCCTCACCACGCTGGACCTCTCGAACAACAACCTCTCCGGGACTCTTCCAACGTTTCCACAGTACGTGAGAGTGAATCACACCGGAAATGAGCACCTCAAATTGAGTTCTAAAGGTGGATCCATCGACGATCATCGGAGCGGTGCAAAGCGAAAAGCCTCTTTAGTACTCGTGATCGTCGGGCCGATCGTCGGGGCCATACTCATAGCAGGCGCGCTATTCGCGGGTTTTCTATGGCTCGCATCAAAACGTTTCGATCAAGTCGAAGACGAGAGCCACCTCGCGGAGGTTGCGGAGCCGCCCCCACCCCCGAAGATCACTGACGGGCGGTTTCTCACCACGAACACCCTCCACCGCTCGAACATCGACTTCGAGAGGGCCATGGAAGCCGTGGCGGACCCGACAAACATCGTCGCGAAGACGCGGTTCGTGAAGTACTACAACGCGGTGATGCCCAACGGCGCAAGCTACCTTGTCAAGAAGCTCGAGCGAGAGTTCGCGCACGCGTTTGAAACGCTCGAGCTGTCAAAGTTGCGCAACGTGAACATAATGTCTGCGCTTGCGTGCGTGCGGACCGACGATGATGGCGCGTACTTGCTCTACGAGCAGCCCAAGAAGGGGACGTTGTTCGAAGTCCTGCACGGCGTGGGCGGGGGTAAGTCTGTCAATGAAGCATCCGAACTAGATATCCAAAAAATTTAAATTATATATCCGTATTCAGATATTTTATTTTGGACACGGATACCAATTTTCAAATATCCGATAAATTTTTAAATTTTCGGATACGGATTTTTTTCAACAGGCTTAGGCGGGGGGTGCGAAGGCGTGTTGGGCTGGTCGGAGAGGTGCAGCATTGCAATGGGGGTGTCTCAGGGACTCGCGTACCTACACGGGCGCACGAGTCCAACGGTGCTGCTCGACGTTTCATCGAAGAACGTTTTCTTGAAATCGAAGAGGGAGGCGGTGGTGGGGGACGTCGAGATTTGTAAGGTGATCCATGCGTCGGAGCAGGGCACCGGGAGCCTATCGACGGTCGCCGGTTCGGTCGGATACATCCCTCCAGGTGAGTTGTTGGCTGATCTATACATATGCCTCTGTTTTTGCTGTTCAGGTGGCTTTTTCTGAGAATGCTGATTCAATTTGAACCACCAACATATTTAATGAGGGTGTATGACGCTAACTAGATATATGAGATTGAAACTGTTTTAACGCATTATATACTGATTTATTTTGGTATATTCTTTAGTTTTATGAAAATGTATATTTCATTGTCCAAATATGTATTTCAAGAAAACGAATAGATGGGAATAGCTAAGTCAAAAGAAGTGAGAATAAACTGGTATTAATATTTTATGTCTATGCTATAAAATGCAGAGTACGCGTACACGATGAGAGTGACGATGGAGGGCAACGTCTACAGCTTCGGAGTCATACTCCTCGAACTCTTGACGGGGAAGCCGCCGATAACGGAGGGGACGGAGCTGGCGAAGTGGGCGCTCCAGTACTCGTCGCGCCCGGACGAGCAGGAGCAGATCCTCGACGCGCGCGTCCGGGCCGAGTCCTCGCGCGCGGTCTGCAGTCAGATGTTGTCCGTGCTCAAGGTCGCCCTCCGCTGCGTCAGCCCCTCGCCCGCTGCCAGGCCTAAGATGAGCAATGTAGTCAGGTTGCTCTCTGTTTGAAAAGACTTCAGATTTGGCAGAGGAGGAGAGTGTGTTCTGTTCTGTGTTTGATAGATTAAGATCATGTTTGTTGTGGTTTTAGTTTATAGGTCATAGATTATAGATTTTAATTTTTTTATATGAACGATAGATATGTTTGTTGTAGCTGTTAAAAAATAGTGATCAATCAGCGGTGAATGTTTGTTAAAGTAACCTGTAAAACAACTTTTTATTGTGTAATTATCAAAAATACCCCTTAAAACTATAGGAGGGGAAAAGTGTGGAAAAAGATGGAAGGACATTCATTAATAACAAAAAAAAAAAAAATTAAGGACATTAGTGTCTAAAATAAAGATTATTTAAAGCTCTGTATAAATCATAATATCATAAGCATCATTTACCCAGTTTTTAGATTGTGTCTTATTTAAGTTGTTTTTAACTTCAATAAGTTTTACTATGTTTAAACAAACATGTAACAACTACTTATTTAAGTTCCACTAAGTAGGCGTTCTGGTACTCGTCGCAACACCCCGACGAGCAGAGCAGATTCTCGACGCGTGTGAGGCCCAGGATGAGCAATGTCAGTCAGGTTGCTCTCTGTTTGAGAAGACTTCAGATTTGGCAGAGGAGAGTGTGTTCCATTATGTGTTGAAGATTTTTATAATTACATATTTAGTTTTATACGCATGTTAAATGCACGTAATTGTAAATGTACGTACAAAGACTATGAATAATACAATATGGATGAAATATTTATAAATGTCATCAGAGTGCTCTTTGTTTGAAAAGACCTCAGATTTGGCAGAGGAGAGTGTCTTCTGTTGTGTGTTTTGATGAACAAGGAGGAAATCATATGCAGTATGTAATGTGTGAGAGTATGGGTGCATGTGCATCCTATTTTGTTGTGTTGTTTTCTTGACACATTGGATGTCACCCATGTAGGTTTTTTTTTTTTTCCTTCTTCTTTGAGTGCTGTTATACAAAGTTCTCATTATAGCCCCTTATACAGTCTAATCATCCTTAATATAGATGACCAATGTGGTGGCCTAAAGATCCCTTATATCAATAGAATGAATTAAATGAAAAACACAATTTTAGAAAAATCTGGAATAATACTATCTTATTCTCACATATTTGGCATAGTTATACCCAATCTCTCGCCACGTAGCTTACACCAATCTACACTTGGATCAAAACTCTCACTTTCTTTTTGTTGAATACGTGTGTTGTTTGATGTGTACTGTGATACAGGATGGAGTAGGATATTTACAGGGGATAATTAATGGGATCCGACACTGACTAGATCTTGAGAACCGGCGTAAAGCGAGAATGGTTTATCCATGTGCACAGTTTCAGATCCAACATCTCAAGCATTCATGTAAAACACCAACAGATAAGCCTATAGACAGCCTGCTAAAGTTATCATAAAGCACCAACACAGCATTCATGTCCAACACAAACATCACAAAAAAATCAAAGTTCAAGACTTGAGAACATAATACCCCCTTTTTTTCCCCTTCTTTTTAATGTTTAATCCAAATACAAGACAACAGATAGATCATGCTTAAGAGATACATCTCTTCATATTTCAAAAATTTGATCATAAAAAAAATACCATGACAGTAAAAATTCTAACATAGAACAAAGACACCCAACATTATTCAGATAACCGAAAAGCCGATAAACCAATTTCCTTCTCTCATTAGAGACTTTGAGCATAGACACTTCACTTGGCACTGGCGAGCTCTGCGCGGAGCTGCTTGGCGGCGGCAACCATGGCAGAGAGAGCAGGCTTGACCTCGGCATACTTGCGGGTCTTGAGACCACAGTCAGGGTTCACCCAGAGGATGTTTGTCTCGAGCACGGCCAACATCTTCTTGATACGGTCAGAGATCTCCTCCGTGGACGGGATCCTGGGAGAGTGGATGTCGTAGACACCGGGGCCGATGCCTGCGCCATACTTGACGCCCTCACGGAAGACGGAGAGGAGCTTCTCGTCGGATCGGGAGTTCTCAATTGTGATCACGTCCGCGTCCATGTCGATGATCGAGTGGATGATGTCGTTGAAGTTGGAGTAACACATATGGGTGTGGATCTGTTGGTGCAAAATTTAAGGATGCTTTTCAGTTAATGTGTTAGCACATTTTTGTTACTTAAAAGCTGTTTTTTTTATAACTAAAAGCCGTATTTTCAACTTTGGGGGTGTTTGGTACCTGAGTTGTGTCCTTAACACCGCAGTTAGTGATACGGAAGGAGTGGACGGCCCAATCCAAATAGAAGGCTTCTTCTGATTTGCGGAGCGGAAGGCCTTCCCTCAATGCAGCCTCATCAATCTGGATAACCTGTAAAATGATAATGATATCTAAATTACTAAGGGTGCATTCATGGAGGTTTTTTTTTTAACCATAGTGATGTTAATGGTTTGGATTTGGAAACTATGGCTAAATTGTTAGGTACGGTAAGATGGTGCAAGAGAACAAGCGCTAAAAATGTCCACTAACCGTAATACCGGCGGCCTCGAGATCCTCAACCTCATCCTTGATGGCCAGAGCAATTTGGTAGCACGTCTCAAACCTAGCAATGAACACATGCAATGTTAGCAAAAAAAAATCACAAACAGCAGATACATTGAAGATTATTGCCTGTCTTTTATATGCACTTAGACGCCGTATGGAACAAATTTTAAAAAACTGCGATTCGATTAAAATAATTGATTCTGGAAAGGCTACTCTCAACCATCTTTTTTTTTTTGTTGTCTTTTTGAAACAAAAAACCAAAATCAGAAACCTAAAACTTACAAAAATACCCATTTGGAACCAATTATGTTCAAATTAACTTTGCAAAAGCAAAATCCATTAGGCAATTGGTTCCAATGAGGCCTTAGACCGACATCTCACCTTGGTTGATCATTTCTGACAAACGACCAGTTGAGAATGGTAACAGGACCAGTCAACATTCCCTTCATGGGACGGCTGGTCATGCTCTGCGCCATGCTCGACCAGAACACAGTCATGGCCTTGGGACGGCTCACATCACCATAGATGATTGGTGGCTTCACACAACGAGATCCATAGGATTGCACCCACCCGTTGACAGTGAATGCGAATCCTGACAACTGCTCTCCGAAATACTCAACCATGTCGTTCCTCTGCGCATTAAAAAAAAATCAGTGAGATCTTGTCAATTCCATGTGAAATATGAGTCTACAAATGTTTTCGTTGTTCGGGCTCACCTCAGGCTCTCCATGAACCAAGACATCAATGTCAAGCTCTTCCTGCAGCTTGACAACTTGAGCAATTTCCTCCTTGATACCCTTAACATACACCTCCTCGGAGATCCTGCAACAAAAATTCGACATTGAATGAGTCACTTACATGCAAGATTACAAAAGAAAATTAAAAGTAAAACTATTGTTGAATAGAACCTACTTGTTGGCCTTGTATTCACGGCGCAGCCTCCTGAGCTCTATGGTCTGAGGGAAAGACCCAATTGTGGTCGTGGGAAGAAGTGGGAGATTCAGCTTCTTCTGCTGGGCCTCGAGTCTAGAACTCACATTTGTAACCCGGCGGTGGTCAGAGCCCTTCAGTGCAGCAGCCTATAAAAGCAAGACATAATAGTATCGCTTAAGTAAAATCTAAGTATATATACAGCAATAAATTATGCACAAGCTTTTAATGTACTTACAGCTTTTTGAACCTCTGCGTTGTTGACCCTGGGAGAGGACTTCCTTGAAGCCTGGGCAGCTGCATTGGCAGCAAAGAAAGCCTGGAGATGATATTAAACAGTTAAGAGACAGGACAATGTTAATTGTGGCCATTCGACGTAAGGGCAGTGCATGAGTAACTACCTCATCCTTGTGACCAGCCAAAGCCTTTGCCAAGGCGTTAACCTCAACAACCTTTTGAGCAGCGAAAGCCAACCACGACTTGATTTCGTCATCCAACTTGGTCTCGTTTACAAGGTCAACAGCGGTGTGCTGGAGTGAGCAGGAGGTGGAGACAACGAGCTTGTCTGTAAAAAAAAAAAAGTGTTAACATAGTTCTCCAATATAGTTGCAAACAAAAGAAGCAAGCCTATCAATTATTCAAAAATTATGTGTATTTGCTTCATATTTATATCCAAAAAAAAAAAAAAGAAATTATCCAATATTCTGAGTATCAGACGTACAAATACAAATATCAATGTATCCATTCTAAAAATATATCCGAATCCAACATATATTGTAAAATTATGTGAGTTTGTATTATATGTTGTTCAAATTCAATAATCTTCAAATTTTAAATAACTATTGTATTCTCTTTACATGATCTCTGAAGGAGATGAAAGGCTCAGAAATCTCAATTTTGATTTTTTCATCTCTCTAATATGTCACTTGATCACCCATAGTGTGTCATTTAAATATGTCAATTATCCAAAAAAAATCTACATTTGCACTGAATCCAAAAATATTATTATCCATATCTGATTGATTTAAGATAGTACATGTGTTAAGGTATCCGATCTATGGACAAGCTTAAAAAGAAGTGAAATGAATACCTTTGCCAACAATGGTCTCAAGCTCCTTCAGAGTACCGAGGGAAGAAGCCAGATCAATAGCCCAAATGTTCCTCCCATCAACAACACCGGCAAAGAGATACTTGTTTGCGGGGAAACCTGCACTCTTAATCAAATCAAGAGTCTTTTCTCCACGGATCAGATCAAAGCCAAATCCAGTAACAGCCTTCAATGAAGTGATGGTCCTGGGGAAAAACAGATACACATATAAGTAAAATATAATCTATTAACGCATATGTTAGCATTAAGTCTATTCTGCATCTTCATAAACAACTTACTTGTATGCCGCAGCAGGAACATCGGCAAAATAGGTCTCAATGAGCACATTCAAGCCAGAGAGAGATGATTCCAGCACAGAGTAGGCGTGGGTAAATGCTTGCAACTGGTGAGAATCGAGATCCTTCACCAGAGTGGGCTCATCGAATTGGATCCATTTAGCACCTGCTGCTTTCAACTCAGCAATGACTTCCCTGTATAAGATCGATATATTATTAGATGGGCATAAAAAGGAAATTCAGAACATTATAATGTTCGATAAGCACGTATATGAATTGAAGTCTTACGTGTAGACTGGAAGAATCTTGTCCAAAAGTGAGAGAGGAACGAAACCCTTCTCAACACCCTTAGCGGGTTTTGAAAGCAACAGATAAGATACTGGTCCAACTAGCACTGGAACGGTATCGATGCCAAGCTGCAATGCAGAAGAAAATAAAAAATAAGGAGGGTTAATCAGATAAACTTTATTGTACAAACAATTAATATACAAGAATAAATATTGCACTAAGTATGAAAAAGAACAAGCTAGATCATGACATGGATTTGTTTTCTATGAAACCTTCAAAATGATCCAAGGAAACTCCGGAAAAAAAATATAGCTAGGTTTTCAATACATCATATGTTTGAGTTTGAAGAATACTATATCAGATTAGAATCGCATCACATTGCTTATTTAATAGGCCCTAAGAAAATGTGTAAACGTTAAAAAAAAATCAATTCATGAACCATAGATCACAAGATGAGTATTTTTCATTCTTTGGACAACTCGTCTACTAAAATGGATAAGATTCTACAATAAAACAATTGCAAAGCATGTGCTCTTTGTCAAGTCCATCTTAAAAACAATACCAAGTTCAAGTTTTAAACATAACACGTACCGCCTTAGCCTCCTTGTACTCACTGACTGCCTTGTGAGACGCATAGGAAAATTTCGTGTTTGGGCCCAATTCAGGGACAATGAAATGGCTGCATCCAAAAAACAAAGTGCACACATTAATATACATCGCTAGATGATTTTTCACAAAACACAAAAAACTATTCAATCAAAATCCAGTACAAAGCCCGATGAACTTACTAGTTCGTGTCAAACCATTTGGTCATCTCCATCGCAGGCAAAGTGGCATTCCCCCTTGCCATGGAGAAATATATGTCGAACCCAATTTCACCGCCGTTCCACACATAGCGATCGGGGACCGCTCCAAGCATGGCTGTTGTGTCAAGGACCTGATCATAGTATGAGAATGTGTTGCTCGGGATGTACTTGATCCCAGCCTCAGCCATCTGCTTCCAGATGGAGGACCTGAGATCCGCAGCAACTTTCTGCAAGTCCTCTGCGCTGCTCTTCTTGTCCCAGAAGGATTCGAGGGCGAACTTGAGCTCTCTCTTTGGGCCCATGCGAGGGTATCCAACGATGTGGGACGCCATCTTCCTAACAAGTGCATGGAAAAGAATAATCACATAAAAATCCTACATATTTATATGTAGACGGTATGAACAATTAATGGAGTAGTGAGAAGTACATGCATGACATCCTGCTATTAAGGCATGCTAATGAAAAGAATATGATGTGTAACTATTATTAGAAAGAATTCAAGAAAATCATCGAAGTAGGGTAGACATGAAGCATGCCAAGTCCCACATCCCGTTTGGAACCTTTTTTTTTTTTTTTGAAAAAATAGCCTTTTCATATATGTTGGTCTCATCGGGCTTTTTCAAAAAGCTGATTGAGACTTTTAGCATACAAAAATAAAATCCAAAACCAATGTTTTTTAAAAAACTCGTTTGGAACCGATTATCTGAAGATTGATTTTGCAGAAACAGACACAGTTTAACAATTGGTCCAAATGGGGCCAAAGTGTATATTCATAAGTAGGTGAACAATAAATCCAGATGATTGAATTACTACAATAAACGAGAGCTTCTATTTTCCGTTCAAAATGAACAAAACAAATCCAGGACATTCAAGTGGATACAAACACTATGGAATCATAAGAGATTGAATTCGCAAATCATTCACTGAAAAAAGTATTCCATGGCCAATTAATGGTATGAAAAAACATGTAGCCTTGAGTTTTTAAGAAAGATCAAATTCAATTCCTATAAACTTTTTAATGACCAACCCCACAAAGAAACAGATCTGTGTTCATGCAAATGAATCAGCACAACAAGATCAGATAAAAAAATATGATAAAATTTAAATCTTCACATAACATATACAAATACACATAGAAATATCAGAAACATAAACCAAACTCTTGTAAAGAAAGAAAAAAAAACACTTCCCAACCCCATTAAAGTTGTTCAAATCAAAACCCACAATAAGAAATCCACGACCCAAATCATCCACATAAAGCTAACAACACCATAAACAGATAAATCAGCCCCAAAAACCAAAACTTTTCAGATCTAAACAAAACCCAACAAAAAACAATAGATCTAACCCAAAAGTAAGATCTGAACAAAGAATCTTCAAAAGCTTTTAAACAGATCTAAACAAAGCAAAACCTTCACAAACCCAGATCTAAAACAGATTATAATTTGCTATAGAAGCAAAACCCAACATAAACAGATCCAAAGATTTTCAAAGTTAGATCTCACCAGATAGAGATCTTCCTTCAAAAACAAACAAAACCCAATAAAGGAAAGCAAGGAAGAAACAATGAAGGGAGAGGTATACCTCTTCGAATGGATGATATGGAAGGTAATGGAAGCAGAGGGAGAGAGTGAGTTTCGGAGGGAGAGGCGCGAGTGGAAAGGAGAGACCTTTGGTTTTATTTATAGACTCTCACATGCAGGGGGGAGTGGTGGGGGTGGGTGGGATCCCATCATTTTTTTAGTATTACGTTTGTTATTCCTATTCTACTTTGTCATCCCATCATTTTTTTAGTATTACGTTTTTCAAAAACTAGATTAAAAAAAAATGGTGAATTTAATTCCAATAAACATTTGGTCTATTTGGTTATATTTGGGGAGGATTGGAATAAGGGTGAATAAGACCCAAGCAAGTGTTTAAGTCCCAAACAATTGTATCATAAATGAGTTGGCATGGGTATTCCAACTTCCACATGTAATCTATTCCAACTGTATAAATGAGAATCATATATCAAATCACTTATCATCATAATGTAAAACAGATTTGAAAAACAATCACTTGTTAAAATAAAGTTTTATGAGATTTTATTATTTGTAGAAAAATCTTATATTATAATAGTCACATATATTGGTCTTATGAATTTAGGATTTGAAGGTCCTATATATTTTAGGATCTTATCTTCATAAACATGTTATTTGTGATGATATAATAATAAATGACATATTTTTTTATGGTATAGACACAAAAAATCCTTATTTTTAAGGTTTTTTAGTTTTAAGTCCTTGTAAACATGTCTATTTATCGATCCATTCTTTCTTCATATTTCTTTTTAAGTCTTTAATTTTAATCATCTATTTCGTTTTTAGTCTTTCCATCAAATGTTCGTCCATATACCGTTAGTTTGTGAAAAATGATTTTAATTTTCAAGTCCCTATAAACTATGTTATTTACTGATTAGTCCCTCCCTTTTTCATATTTTATTTTAAATCTCCAAATTCAATTCCTTTTTTCTATTAGTCTCTAGATAAAATGTCTATAAAATTTTATAAATATTTTGATATTTGAAACTTATATCAAAAATGTTTTGTGAAATATCTAAATCAAAACTGCATTTGCATTGTTAGGTGTTCAGTGATCATTTTAATGTTATTCATCATTGCTGATGCCCACCCAATCCGAGATTGCATGATCTTATAATCTTAGTTGTCTAATTATGATTGAAAGAATGATTATATAAGAAAATTTTAAGGATTTTTTCATTATTGAATTTTGATTTAAAATGTTTTTTTCTTGATTCAAAATTGTGAAATATTAAATTAGATATTTTGAGTGTGTTTTGAATTTTAAATTTAAAAATTTAAATGTCATTAAAAAATTTGTATGCAGTAAATGAAAATTTTATTTTGCATAATTCTTTATAGACATTTATTAAATTTTTTATTTTGCATGAAAAATTACAATCACGCAAAATAAAAATCTTACAGACATTTTGTATACAAGTTTTAAA
The DNA here is from genome assembly GCA_030737835.1 of Acorus gramineus. Taxonomy (NCBI): domain Eukaryota; kingdom Viridiplantae; phylum Streptophyta; class Magnoliopsida; order Acorales; family Acoraceae; genus Acorus; species Acorus gramineus. Next base: position 8,597,768 of record CM060853.1, on the reverse strand, counting down.
TATCAAAATACCTACAAAATTATTAAAATATTTTGTTCATAGACTAATAAGAAAAAGGAAATTGAAGTTTGGAACTTAAAATGAAATATGAAAAAGGGTGGGATTAATCACTAAGTAACATAGTTTATAGGGACTTAAAAATTAAAAAACTTTTCACAAACTAAAGATACATGGACGGACGTTTGGTGGAGGGACTAAAAACGAAATAGACGGTTGAAATTGGGGACTTAAAAAGAAATATGAAGAAGGGAGGGATCGATCCTTAAATAGACATGTTTAGGGTGACTTACAACTAAAAATCCCTTATTTTTATTAGATTTTAATAATCGTTATTTTAATTGTGTTTTTATTATTTTTAATATAGTCATAATTTACCTGACCGAATAGATTTGAACATAAAGTAGGGTCAGATACAGGTCCACCCCAACCCGATCTTATGAATCTAATACCCGACTTTTTTATATATATAAGCCCATACTTGCAAGAACTTGGTTTTTTAATATACCGTAAACTTAGTAATGCAATGTGCTTGTGTAACTTTGGTTAACTTATTTGAGTGTTTTGGACAATTTAACTTTTGAATTTGTATAATTTGGTTGGTTTGGTAGGTGATTTATTTTGGATGTTGTTGGAACTTGTAAGTTGTAATTTATAAGACTTTAAAAAATAAATTTAGTTTTTTATTTGTTTGTGTTTATGGGTCCAGATATATATACATGTTATTTTCATTTACATTCATCGACCTTTTTTGGTCTGACCTAAGCCTATCAATGGGTCGACCCGGACCCGATAAAGGATGTAAACTACATGATCCGAAGAGCTCGACAATCAAAACGGGTCGGGTCCGAGTTAACCCCGACCCGACTCGTTGACGGGCCTATCTACAGCCCTCAATGTTTTTCTTATACAGAACACACACATGTTTATTGAAATCCATGTAATTATAAAAGTGAAAAATATATTAAGATATATTTAAAAAAATAAAAAAAATGTTATACAGTAGTGTACAAGGAATATTTGACAGTATAAAAAGAAAGAAAGAAAAAAGGGATTTTTATTTTTAAGACCCCACAAATCATCGTATTTAGTGATCGATCCCTCCCTTCTTCGTATTTAGGTTTTAGTCCCCAGATTTAAATGATAGTTCATTTTTAGTTCCTAAAAGGGACCTATTCATAAATTATTTAATTTACTTTTTAGTCCCTGTGAGGGACCTATCCATGAATTATCATTTAAATAGGAGGACTAAAACTTAGATACGAAGAAGGGAGGAATTGATCACTAAATATGATGGTTCGTGGGGATTTAAAAATAAAAATCTCAAAAAAAAAAAGTTGAAAATTTGGGCTGAGTAGGTGAGCAGAGTTGGTGGGGGGCCCACTCTTTTTCCCGCCCACTTGGGATCCGGTCACACGTCACGAAAACAAAATACCCTCGTATCTTCTTTAAATTACGGTTGTATCCCTTATAGACCAAGGCTTCTGTCGGTGATTGGTGGGGGATCGGACAATGCATGTGATGTGTGGGTTGGTTGGTCATAGTTGCTGTTTGGATGTCCGGATATCACCTTGATAATCCTGTTTTCATTTATGCTGGGAATGACAATTCTATTGTTGTTGAGTTTTGGACAGTTGGGCTTGACAACAAGAGGATGTTGACCTATGATCTTTTTATTGCAGTATGAAAATCTTTACAATGAGTATGGTGATGTATCATTAGAGAATATAAAGATAGATATCAGAAGATTTTTTTACATATCTGAATGGAGATGAGAATGAGAAGATGAGAAAGAAAAAAAAAACAAAAAGCTAGGTAAACACCGGATAGAAAAGATTTAGATCAGAATCCTATCAAAACCGTTACTCGATAACAGCGCATGTTTGTGACGTATTGAATTGTGGGAACTTGCTTGTGTCTTCCACAAAAATCATGATATTTTTAAAAAATTTCACTTTTTATAAGAGCCTTTCCTTTTCAAATTTTGAGAGACTAATAATCTGAATTATTAAAGATAATGTTACAATATGATGGTTTCTTTTAAAGATATATAAGTTATGTAACGAAAAGTATTTACTTTTACATAATGTAGTGTATACCACAATGAATTGTATGAATCTACCTATAAAAGTATGAAAATGGCATGTTATAGTTTAGTGAGTAAGTTATCAACCCTTAATACATATGGTATGATTTTGTTTGGATAAGATTTTGTTGTCATATAGGAACATCAAACAAAGTTCTGTCTTGATAAAAAAAATTATATGTATGCTTTTTATTTCACTAATAGTATCATCTGATTAGATTATTAGAGCCCATCATCATAATCCACACACGATGTGTATATATATATATATATATATTTTTTATTTTAAGATTGATGCCCCAGGAGTTTGATCGTTTTACTTCTTTCACAGAGTGGGTAGTGCTAGTCAATTTGATCAAATTAAAGCTCAGTTCGCTGTGTATAAAAATTAAATCACCAAAGTTGTGAAAAATTGATGTATTAAAAGTTCCTGTACATATAGATGATAATCATCAAACAATCGTCTTATAAACCTAACTAACAAGGCAGGAATTCAATTCAAGTCTTCTGACCCACATTTCTTGTCATGAAATGAACATCATGTCTCATGCATGGCATTGCATGATTTTTTTTTAAAATAATTAATTAAACAAAAAGCCCTTTTTCATTAATTGGATTTGATGAACCACTGCACAGAACACTAAAAAGATGAACAAAATGAACCAGCGCTCTGCTACTTCTGCTCACCAGAATTTCATGCATTTCATGTGGACATAAAAAGTTTAATTTATTAGTCATCTCAAATTCCTATCAATGGTGGCGTCTATGTTTGGTTTTTCCTTACCACCAACCTTGATGGCTATGTTTTGCTAATTTCTCCAACGGTGTCACTCTCATATTAATTTATTTATTAAGGTTCCATGGAGAGCTTAATCTATGATTAATATTGGTGTCACATAACAACCCTTTATAGGGGGTCCACAACAAAAGACCATGTTAGTGGGAAAGAAAAGCTGACCCAAGAAACCAACCTTTTGAGCCATTGGACTTGTTGATTTATTTACATTTAAGACTTTGTTGCACCTACTCTTTATGTGCCGCCTCTCATGCATTTCATTTTAATAACGATGCATGTGTCTCGTTAGATGAAACATATAATATATTTTTATTTATATAAGTGATTCAATGCAGGACATGCTAAAATGGATTTACATAGATAATTATGATCATCTGATTGAAATGGAAGGAATCCCATTCCAGATTGACATGGTATAGGAGAAGGTTGTTAGGATCCATTTCATCATCATGTAATTAATTAAAGACATTTTCCACATATTATAGCCCCCTTACCAAACATACATCATTTTTTTAATAAAAATATATATTCATAAAAATAAAAAAAAATCAAAGCTGCAAGTAAAACTACCCCTAACATTCTTTTAAAGAAAATGACCTTTTAGAAGACGGATAATGTTATGTTGAGCCCCATTTTCAGCATCAATTCTAGACTACACGTGTTTTGAATTTTTTAAAAATAGTATATCTCATTTAATGAGGTACATGTTTTTATAAAAAAATGAAGTATATACTCCAATGAATTATATGGATGCATATATAGAAAATGTAAAAAAATTCTTTTGAAACATATGCCTTGTTAACGTGAGCATATGCGTCATTAATTTTCTATCGACGCATATAGGGCTGGAATTGGGGTTAGAAACGGATCTGGGTGTAACTTCGTCCTTTAGAAGACATAATTTTAGGTATACAATAGAGTGTGGTCAAAGTCATCAAGGAAAAAAAAAAGACAGATTGGGTGAGTTTTTTTTTTTTTTTTTGGAAAAATAGATTGGGTGAGTTATGAGTATAGTATTTAGTGGATTAGCTAGCTCTCTTATTTTTAATTTTTAATTTTGAGTTATATAAGTTATATTTTTTCCTACCATATTTTTTATTTTCTTTTTCAGTTACTCAAGACTACAATAATCCCCAATTTATCTGAAACTAATTAGGATGATATAAAATTAAGTTTAGTATCATTTTTAAGATGTAAATTTCATATAATAAAATATGTATCATCATACAAAATAAATAAGGTCATCTCCAACCCTTACTTAAATCCATACTCAAATTTCATCAAAAAAAAAATTGTGTAAAAATATTCGTTTAATATAGTGCATCTCCAACCATTACGTACTTTAACCCTTCAAATTACCCATGTTGCGGTGTTACTCTAATAAACATTATGTTGCAGTGTTACTCTAATAAACATTTGATCTGAACCATCTCTCTTTCTCTCAACCTCCACACTTTGCCGCTCGCCGTCGTCACCCCATTGCCCTCCTCGATCACGCAGCCCTTCTCGCTGTTCGTCGTCTACCATGAAGAGTAAGCATCTTTACCACGATAATCCTTGTTTGTTGCATCTTTTTTAATTCATTCAATTCTTCATTTTAATTAATATGAGTTGTAATATTTTCAAAAGAAAAACTTATGTTTTTTTATAACAATATTAAGAGTAGATTTTTAAAAAAATTTATGGAATTTATTTTTTTGAATGATCATATTTATAAAAATTCATGGATCCGTCACTGTCGTAAACTATATAATTTAGTGATCGATCCCTCTGTTTTTTATATTAATGTTTAAATCCCTGAGTTTAAACGATATGCTTAGGTTCTATTGATGATGCATGTATCTCTTTTTTTCTTTTAGCTGAAAACAAAGACTACTGTGTAACAACACAGCTGCCCTTTTTTAATTGGGACAACAAGGTCCATATATGAAGCTGGTCATCAGGTGGATTGTCTTTTTGTGTTGTTGAAATGCTACACAGGAGTGTGTGTCACATTGAATTGCATTGCATTGTATGAAAGAAAAGAAAGAATGAAAAAAAAAGTGTCACTGGGAGTAATAAATGCAGAATAACATAACATATTAACATGAATACGCGTGCATGCACGTGTTCAATTCACGTGCAGCACGTAATTCCATTCTCTTGCGTGGCGTGCACATTATTTTATTAAAAAATGTTACACTTTTACCGTCATAAATATCATTCTTTATATAGTTATTAAAAAAATAAAATATATGCTGTAGTGAATTGAATTATGTTAATTATTGGGAAAATGACGAAAAAAATCTTATCAAAATCAGTCATTTTTTAAAATTATACTTAAAAAAGTCTCATTTCACAGTTTTGAAAACACAAAAGACTAATCTGCCCTTATGTAATTAAATTTTTAATATCCCTCTTTATTCCACACTAAAAACCTAATTTTCCTATAAAACAACAATCTCTCTATACATGATGAAAATCAATTCTCTTAGGGGTTTTGTTATTATATATCATACTGTGTATTTCTTATATATATATCTTACATGATTATTGTTTATCATTTTTCATTGTGTATAATCATAATGTGTAATTTAAATCTGTGTTGTGGCTCAATGCAGCATATGATATTTTAGTATTTTAAATCTTTATTCACATTCTTTATTCTTTGGCTATTTACGTATTTTTATGATATCATTAGTAGATATTCATTTTTTTTAAAAGCAACAACATTTAATGGAGTTCATCATAAAAAACTCAAATTATATTGATACATATTTCACAAAATCCACCTAATCACAAAGAATTTACAATAAAAAAAATTGATCTATATGAAAATGTGTGAAATATATTAATAAAATTAAGAAGGTGAAATATTTTACCAAAGTTAAATGATATAGAATGTATTAAAGATGTAATTGCATAATAGATTAGTCTTTTCTGTTTCCAAAATTGTAAAATGAGATTTTTTTAGGTATAATTTTAAAAAGTGGTCGACTTGGGTATTTCTAATTTTTGGAAGACTTTTTTAATCATTTTTCCTTAATTATATATATATATAATTTTTCTAACAGTGTATATATCTTGTTGTGGTGAATATACTAGACTTATGAGGTATATAAGACCATATTTTAAACTATATAAAAAACTAAATATAACAACGCTTTCATTTTATTGAGTGCTGATACACTGAGTAAGAGCATCTCTAATCCTATACTCAAACCTTTACCGGAATTTAAATTTGAGTAAAAGTCACTCAAAACCTTCTCCAACCATTTACCCATACCCATACCAAATCAAGTTTTTATCCAAATCTTTACCCAAATCAAAGAGACTCAAATCTTTACCCAAATTTTCAATATCTTTTTTTTTCTTTTATCTCTACATTTTCTTCCAATGTGACATTTTTTTTCCTTCAACTCTATCTTTAGTTGAATTATATTTGATGCCTTCCCACCCACCAAAATTTTCACCATCTCTTGAAACCCAAAAAAAAAGTGGTCTTCTTTCTTGAGTCTTCATCTTTGTTTTTTAACTTCTTATTTTTACTTCAATAAAAAAAATTATTTTTACTTTTTTCAAAAAATTGGATGATTATAATTTTTAAATTTAAATATTTTGAAGGGAAGAAAAATTGAGTAGTAAAAATGTTTGGGGAAAGACTTTGAAAATGTTTGCAAAAAATAATTAGAAGACGATATGAATTTTTTGAAAAGATTTGAGTAAAACACAAAGTGATGGTTGAAGACACATCATATCAAATCAAGCTTTTACTTAAATTTTAAGTGAAATTTAAGCATAGGTTTGAGTAAAGGCTGGAGAAGGCCTAATACATCAAATCAACAAATACGTTATATATTTTATTATTTTTAATATATATTTTTTATGAAAAATATTTAATTAATTTATTCAAATATCATATTTTAAAAAAATATTATATATTATTAATTAAATATATATTTAAATAAATAAAAATTTAGATGACACAAAATCAAAAGGGCGCTGATATTTCCACCCACAAAGTTCTTCAACCCAACCCTAAAAAAAAATAAGAATGTGATTTTTTTAAAAGGTGAACACACCGCGTTCCATTCGACTTTGTAAAGTCATCCATTATGTCACAGGCTGACATCACAAAGTCGCACTGGTCATAGAGATCTAAGGTCCGCTCTGCAACCCATTCGATTTTGTGTAGTCGTCAGTTATATACTCCGTTCGGCATTATAGAGTCGAACATGTCACAAAAACTTAAGGCTCTCTCTGTGACCCATTGATTTTGTGAAGTCGTCAATTATGCAGTGTTTTAAAACCCAACCCGACCTGCCTGGTTGAACCAGTTAAACATTCACCCGCTTTGAATTCCAGTTCGATTTACCCATATAACCCGATGATATAAAAAATCAATAAAATTCAATCAACCCACCGATTGAACCAATGATTTTTGTGAAACGGCTACGGGTTGGTTATATCGAATGATTCTTTATTCATATAAATTGTGATTAACCACTTGTTAAAATATGAAATCTAATAAAAAGTTTAGATTTTATATAAAAAATCATTCTATGATGTTAAGTAAAACCTTTATGCAAAGATTTTCTAAAATATTTTATATTTTTATTTAGAAATGATAATTAAAAAAATTATTATGTTATAAGTATGTCACGATTCAAATCCGGTTGACTCAACAATTGAACTAGTGACCCTTGACTCGTTTATTTTTCTGGTTTATTGAACGGTTCGGTTTTTAATATATTGTCATTATGTCACAAGTTGACATCAAATATTCGAACTGGTCATAGAGACTTAAGACACTTTCTATAGCCCATTCAACTTGTGACATAATGGACAACTTCACAAAGAGATATCCAAACATTACATTTGATCAGTCCTTCATGATATTGAATAACGCACTATTGTTTGAAGATATCATTTCATTGAGAACATCATAGCACGTGGACATATTGTTCAAAACACAAAGTCGAATGGGCCGTAGAGATGACCTTAGGTCTCTGTGACCAGTTCGACTCTATGATGTCGATCTGTGACATAATAAACGACTTCACAAAGTCGAATGGGTCACAGAGAAGACATTAGGTTTCTGTGACTTGTTCGACTCTGTGATGTCGAATAGAGTCTTAGATCTCTATGACTAATTCGATACTGTGATGTCGACCTGCCACATGATGGACGACTTCACACAATCAAATAGATCGGGGTGGGTTCACTCCTTAAAAAAATTATATTTTAATTTTTTTTAAAAAGGTAAGGTGAATAACTACGTGGGTGGGAATATGGGTGCTCAAATCAAAATGTCTATAATAATTTTTTTTTTTTGTTTTATTTATTAGTCCACGCAATAGGATTATTTATTATTATTATTGTTGTTGTTGTTGTTGTTGTTGGGAAGTGGGAGACTTGTGTTGCTGAAATCCAAGTAGGAGGAGAGTGATACGCAAGCGAACAAAACCTATATATCTTTAATTAAATTTTTATATTGTAATGTCAGATCCTGAAAGAAAAATTTGCTGCTTTTAATGAGATCTCTTGCTGGTGAGAAAAAATAAAATTGTCGTTTCTGATGGAGATGTACATTTTAGTTAAATTTGTTTACTAGATTAATATTTTGTTAAAATAAAAAAAAACAGAGAGTGTATTGGGTTGAACAATATTTTATACGATTCTTCAAAAGCAATTTTAAAATTTTTTTTATTATATTTTGATAATATAAATATAGCTGAGTCATTTAAAATGAAGCATTTCATTAGAGGTATTCTGACATTTTTATTCTGCACATGTTTAAATTCGTATTTAGGTGTATTATGGGTTTGAAAACTGAAAAATTGTCAAATGTGAATTCAAACATGAAATCGAAATCAATTGTGACGTTTAGCTTCTCATAAATAAAGAAACATGAGTTTGAAAAGATGCAAAAACTGTTTTTGAAAATCTATTGTTTTAACATTTGAAATGTGGTCTTCCCCTTTCATGATGTTCAAATTATCTCTAAACTATTGTGGAAATGACATACACATATAACTCAACATATCAACATATCAGCTCTCTCTCTGATCCAATTTTTAGTTTAGAGATATTTTAATAATCAATTTGTGAAGAAAAAATCTCACTCTTCCTGAGGGAGTCACATGTCTTCATAAGTCAGGCGACCTGACCTAGAATATTACAACCAAATATCAACCAGTCGTGGAGTCCACTGACTCCACGCTCGAGAAGCATTAGGGGTGATTGATCCCTCACCTATAGAGGACAGCCCGATTCGTTAGTCACCATAAAAGGCGACCAAATCGACTACCCGAGAAGGATCAGGGTTGGCCATTCGATCTGACCCCCTCTAAATACATGACCATTGGAGTGCCCCCGAGTCCAGCCTTCGCAGCCTAGGTCCATACTTAGCCCTGGTCATGAGAGGAGGGGGACCATTGGCACCGTTAGATAGGGTCAGGGCGGCTTTGCCTTGTCGAATTAGTAGAGATGCGCCTTGACCCCGACAAACAACTTGCTACTACTCGTTACAGTCACAGTTAGAGCCAATGAGGCTACGCTATGTGGCCACGTCATTATAAAAAACCTTCAGTACCGTACCCTGCGAAATCTTCCATGTTAGGAGATATTCGCGTAGATAGAGGGACTTTTGGGCGGGAAATGACGTGACCACTCACTCGGTTAAAAAGGGAATAGAAGGAGAAGAGAAGGACAATTCACAAGTAAGCACTAAAAATATTGATCTAGTCTTCTAGTTCTTTGAGTCATCTTCTTCACTCCACTAATTTGAGTGTTGGAGTCCCCATGACCGACAAGGCGACACCACGTCGGTGTCCCGGACTCTTTGGATGCAGAATCTTAGGCGCGAGGACCCGGATCTTCACCCATAGGCGGAGCTCCAACCCATCCAAACTTATTGAGCGTAAAACACCACCTTCACAATCAATTAAAAAAAAAATTACACTTTTTTAACAAACAAAATCTGAACAAAGTTTTGAAAATCTAAAGTGAAAGGGGGTTTCAAATTGTGGATTTTAAACGGAGGATTATATAAATCCAGACTTTTCAGTTTGGATCTTATGTTTATTTTTTCATGCATGTTATTCAACTTTTATCGTGGGATTATCATATCATCATAACTAAAATCAGATGATTATAAACATATCAAACCATAAACAGAATCATGTGTAATGAGTTGATCTATTTTATTTAAAAAATTTAAGATTATCTGATTGATCCAAACACAAATTAGCACGAAAATAGAGGATTCATTTCTATATGTTTGTAGCCGAGCATCAAACCTCATCTTGATAGGATGATAGATGTATCCACTCTTTAAAGAAAATGATTTGGATTCAAATCTCGCTGCCTGTTAATAAGAAAGAATGGGACGGAGAAAAAAAATACTTACCGGTTAGCAAAAAAGAAAATTGTTTGTAGCCGGGTTTGTTGTCTACATCACCTCTATGTAATTCCAAGTAATGTGAAGGGTCAAACCGTCAAAGGAGACCATGATTGATGTTTTTTTTTTTTAATAAAAATAAAAATAAAAAGATAGGCACCTACCATGACATTATGACAACGGCCTCTTTTTTGTGTTTTTTTGCTTTCAGATTTCTTGGTCGTGCCTCCACTAACATCTTCTCTCCTATAATAAGAGGATTTTTTATTTTTAAATTCTTATAAATTATATAATTTAATGATTGATCTCTCACCTCTTCATATTTTAATTTGATTCTACAGATTTAAAAGATATATTTCTTTTAGTTTATTTTAAAGATTAAAAAAAAATCAAATAATTTAATGATAACTCTCTCTCAGAAATAATAAGAAACATATCCTTTAAATCTAGACACTTAAATTAAAATATGAAGAAGTGATGGATCGATCACTAAATTATATAATTTACCAGGATTAAAAAATAAAAAACCCATAATAATAATAATATAAACTCTTTTGGAACTTTTAAATGATATATATATTTAGAAAATATAAGAATACATAAAAGTTAGGAAGTAATAGTAAAACGTAACAATCGCAGTTGGTGTTGGAGTGGGACAGCAGCCTTTGGAAGAAAGAATGGTCAACAACCCAATTAGTAGTGTTAGTACACAAAATACTCTTTGCAGCCCCTTCTACATTTTAAAAGTGATTTTTTCAGTGGACTGTATATTTCACTAGTCTTATTTTATTATTCTATAAAAATATTTATTAAAAAATAAAAATAGAAAAAATTCATATAACCCATTGCTTTCTTTCTAAAGTCCATGTAGCCTCCTAAAAACACACATGTAAATCCAAATAAACCACTAAGTTAAATTTTCATTGACAGACGCAGAATATTCTGCGTGTATTCTGTTTAGTTAACTCTGATTGAAAACACGGTATACAAAAAATCATATGTAATGTGTTAAAAATGTGAAAAATTCTTTGAAAATGATAACTTTACCCTTCCAGATAGGGTTTTATAATTTATTCAGAGAGGTAAAATTATCCTTTACGGAGGAATTTTAGCATTTTATACAAATTGTAAGGGGTTTTGGAATACTGTGTTTTCAATCAGGGTTGACCAAATAAAATATTCACATAATATTCCTCATCTTTCAACAGAAATTTAACTCCAGAGGTTATTTGGATTTACATAAGTATTTTCAAGGGGTTACATGGACTTTAAGACAATTCAGGGGATTATATAGATTTCAAACAATTTAGAGGGGGTGATTTAGATTTTTCCAATAAAAATATGTATTATTTATTTAGATACATATTTTATTTTTTAAAAAATCACATGCGATTATGTACTTAAAAAAAAATCAAAATGGGTAGTGACTGCATATAGGGTTGCAAATGAGAATGGGCATATCATTTTTTATTATGTAATAATGGGCATTGTTATACCGTCTCATTCATAGCATATACAAAAAATATTTACTTTTTTTTAATAATTTTGTTTATACAATTTTTTTTAGTATATATTTTATTTGTTATAAAATAAGATGAAATACACTGAAAAAAACATATGAGGATTGTTATTATTAAGAAACGAGTTTAAAATAGTTTTTCAAGAAAAACAATTTTATTATATTATTAAGAGAAACTTATTCTAATGACGGCTGGAATAGACTGTCGATACTTATAATGATAGAATAAAAAATTATAATCAAATATAAATTGTTTTAATTTTAACTATAAAAAAATTTATGTCACACCATGTACAGTAGCTACAACTTCACTTGCTAGCACGTGTGAACTAATTCATAGCCCAAATATTGACAATTACTGGTCAACAAATTATTGGTTATACACAATAGTTATAGACCACAACTAGCAAAAAAAAAAATAAAAAAATACAGAGGAGATATTATTCGTGTACCACTCAAAAACCACGTATCACAATCATGAAAAAAAGTAAAATATAATCCAATCTCACCAACCAATTTTTTTTTGGGTGCATTTTAAATGTTGTGACAGGGACTTATTCATAATTTTCCCACCCCCTAATTTAGTGGTGACAGAGAGGCCTCCCACCACTCCACCACCAACCCCACTCAACAACCCTTTTTGTCCTTTCCATTTTTTTATTATTACAGATCATGCCTTAAACATAAATTATTCTGAGGGTCCATTTGAAAACACAGATTGAAAAATAATTTTAGAAATAAAATTATTTTTTAATATGATTTTAGACCTTGACTTTTATTAGAATGTTTTTTTTTAATTCAGGTTTCAATATTTGAAAGCAGTTGATGTTTGACAAAGAAAGTTGCTTTTCAATTCAAAAAATCGATTCCGATAAAAGAATGTTGTTTTTGAGCTTTTCAAAACACGGAATTCGAGGGAAAAATTAAAAGGAATCCAGCTTCCGATTCTGAATAAAACTGCCCCGTTTGACTGCACGATTTTAACTTTTCAGTTTTTCAAAAAACAAAAGCTACCTCAAACGTGTAACCAAATGGGGCTTAAGTTATTCTAAAATAGGCAAATAGTTTGAGGTATAAATAAATAGTAAATCATTTTTTTATTTACACTTATTTTTAATTATTCTCATTAAAAATATGTAATAATTGATTTTTTTTAAATAAAATGTGAATAATGAATTGTACAAAGTAAAAAAATAACTTGATATGTGGATCTTGAGATTTATAAGAGTTAATGATAAATGATTTGACATATGATCTCTTATAACAATAGAATTTATAATTTTAGGGGGACTTGAATGCCAATACCAACTTATTTTATTATATTCTAACACAATTATATTTATTTATCTCAGTAAATGAACATATTTTTTATTTATTCACACTTATTATTTCACCCTGTTTCACTACCTAGACTAAGGGGGCGTTTGGCGACGCTTAATAAAGATGATTATGCTTTTAATTAAACAGAAAGCTGAAAAGTATTGTCAAATGCATTTTAAAATGCAGATTTAATTAAAAATTTATTCACAGTTTTGTACAAAAAATTGCTTTTTAAAAAGCTCCAAAAATGAAGTCTATTTAAGTCATTTTATTCAAAATTTTATATTTCAAACGTGTTTTCAAACGGACTAATAAATCAGGGGCAATTTCGTTATTTAGAATTAATTTTAAAAAGATATATTGCATTTTATATTATTGAATTTTTTCCTCTTTTAACCCCCCAAAAAAATCATTATGCATGAATTTAAAATATTTGGTTCTCATCTGGCTTTGACCCTTAAATCAATTTAAGGTCCCTGTTAACAGAAAAAATTATGCACATTCCAAATGCAACATTGAACAATTATTTTATAAACAATGCAACATGACCAAAAATTACTACAATGTTCAAAATAAATAAATCAAACCACTTCCACAAGAAATATGAAGCTCTATTAGGACACAAGTTTGGCTCAAATTTCATTGTTATACTTGATTCAGCTCATATAATAATTAATACAGTATCAACATTTGTTACATTCCGAAGAAATATATGAGGATTGGATTTTTGAGAAATGAAGAATTCTTCTTTTAATTACAGTTATCAAACTGATCATTAGCGTCAAGTTCATATCAAGTTCAAGTTAAGAGCACACTATGTTTGCACATAAGGTGAAAATGCTAAACAAATAAACTTTTTTTTTATAAGTTCTTTAATGAATTTTGTAAGCATTTTTTAGATGAAAAAAAAAACATTTTTTATGTATTTTTATTATTTAATATAAAATGATCCATTTATAAAATTAAGAACGAGTCTAATAACTATTACAGGGGTGCTGAGTTAATTATTAGGTTAATTTATGCCAATGGATAAGAATACATTTATGTGTCATTTAAAAAAAAATTAATCTAACAGTCTCACTCACATACAAAAATATGTCACATCTATCATATCACACATATCCCTTGCACTTATTCCTAACCATTTATGTAAGAGTATTTATAGACAGATTTGAAAAAAAATCATTGCAGAATATTTGATTTCAAATCAGTTATCAATCTCATAAATTTTATTTTGATGATTGATTTGAAATAAAATATTATGTAATGATTTTTTTCTAAATCTGTCCTCCATCAATAACCATATAAAATTGGGCGCTGTTACACCCAAATTTATTTCTAGCCCTATATGCGTCGATAGATTTCTATCGACGCATATACTCATGTTAACAAGGCATATGCTTTGAAAGAATTTTTTTACATCTTCTATAAATGTATCCATGTAATTTATTGGAGTATATGCTTTATTTTTTATAAAAACATGTACCTCATTAAAACTATTTTAAAAAAATTAAAAACACATGCAGACTGAAATTGAGACTGAAAATGGGGTTAGATGTAAAATTATCTTATAAAATTTTACCCGATATAGTTATCAAGGGCGAATAACTCTTGTCATTCTATATTTACCAGGTTAACAAATCTCTCTCACAAAAGAAAATTTCGGGGACCACAAAGAGTATAAAATTAAACGAAGGGCCCCGAAGCAATATCTCACATAACAAAAATGGAAATTAAAAAAAAAAATTTCTGTTCTTCAAAAATATGTGCCTATAAATAACCAGCGAGAGCTCCCCCTTCGAAATCGTGCTTTCAATCTCTCCTGAACCATCAAAAAGTAGGGTTTCTCTCCCGGTGAAGAAACACTAAATCAAGGTGAACCATCTCTTCTTCTTGTTCTGGGCAGATCTGAATCTCTGTTTCTTCTCAATGCATTCGTGTGATTTTCTCGTTTCAAAAGCTAGATCTGTGGATCTAACGTGATAGGATTTGTAGATCTGATTCGATTTGAGTGAATATTCTGGATTTGAGTGCTAGATCTGATTGATTTCTTTGAAGTTCTTTTTTTGTCATTGCATTCATGGATGGATTAGCCGTGGTTAATTCAATTAGCGAGTAGAAAGAGTGAAGAAGAAGGGACTTATATAGTCGATCTGATTAATTCCGACACGAATCCACTATTTGACACTGAACAATCTGGTTTGAAAGTTGGATCTGATCGGATCTCATTAGGTTCTCTAGTTTTCTATTTCGATGCATGCATGGCGGTTTCAGCTGATTTGACTCACTTTTGTTTTTGTGATTTTGGATTCTCTGTGGCCAATTCAATGAGAGAGTAGAAATAGCACACTCAATCTACTTTACTTAGTCGATCCGAATAAATCCGACATGAATTCAATTTTTAAGACTAAAAATTATGGTTTAAAAGCTAGATCTGATTAGATCTGATTCATTTTTTTAATTTTTTTCAGTCAATGCATGAATGGTTGTTTTAACTGGTAAGTGTCACTTAATTTGTTTTAACTGATAAGTGTCACTTAATTTAGTTATTTATTTATTTTGGGATCTGTGTGGCTAATCCATAGTAGAAATAGCAAAAAAGAAGGGCTTTTTTTTTTATAGACTTTCAGTTACTGTATGTTTGTTATTACTTGGTTGATCTGATCTGACACGAATACAATATTTAAAATTGAACAACCTGGTTCAAAAGCTAGATCTGATCAGATCTGATTAATCTCTTTTAAAACATTTTTTTTTTTGTCGAAGCATGCATGGCTAGTTTAACTGATTTGTGTCACTTTTTTTTTTTTGTGATTTTGGTTTCTGTCACCAATTCAATCAGACAAATAAAGTGCCTTTATAGCGTCTCATTCTACAGTTATGTTTTGCCATTACTTAAACAATCTGATTAATTCTGTCACAAATCCAATATTTAACACTGAACAATCTGGTTTGAAATCTGGATCTAATTATATATCTGATTGGTTTCTCTAAATTTTTTTTTATCAATGCACATGGTGGTTTTAGCTGATTTTGGGACCCATTTTTTTGTGATTTTGGATTCCGTGTGGCTAATTCAGTTAGAGAGTAGAAATAGCAAAAGAAAAAGAAATGGACTCTAAATCTACTAAATGTTTTTCCAATTAGTTAGACGATCTGATTAAATCCAACATGAATTCAATATTTGACACTGAACAATCTGTTGTTAAAGCTAGATTTGGTTAGATATGTTCGATTTATTTAATTTTTTTTTCCAATGCATGCATGGATATTTTAACTGATTTTGGGTCCCTTTTTTGTGACTTTGGGTTTTGTTTGGCCTATTTAATTATAGAGTAGAAATAGCAAAAAAAGAAGGGACCTTTATAGCCTCTCAATCTACTTTATGTTTTTGCTATTACTTGGTCGATCTGACTGAACAATCTGGCTAAAAAGCTAGATCTGTTTAATTTATTCATTTTTTTAATCAATGCATGCATGACTGTTTTAACTGATTTTATGCCACCCACTCACCCTCTTCTTCGTGCTTTTGGATTCCTTGTGGAAATAGTTAAAAAAGAAGGGACTTTTATAGCCACTCAATCTACCGTACATTTTGTTATTAGTCATTATCTGCCCTTACTTCTAAACACATTTTTCATAGTATCCAGAAAGGGCCAGTTTTAACTCTCATAATACTCATTTTACATTTGCTTCATGAGCAAGGATGCCACATGGACTAACAAATGGGAACTAAATTGACATGTCAATATCACGCATGTTTTCAATGTAACTTTTTAAATGATAGTGTGTTGGGTAGACATGATTGTGTGTATGGCATCAGTTTGTACCATTTTTTCCCTATTCAGTAGACCATTTTGCATTTTTTTCCCATTCATCAGTATAATTTTTCTTTAGCATTCAGTTTTTCATATGCATGAATTTATGTGGTTTGATAAATAGCATGCTTGTCTCATTTTCTTTATTTCTTGCATTTGTTAGAAAGATGGCATCACACATCGTTGGATACCCTCGCATGGGGCCGAAGAGAGAGCTTAAGTTTGCCTTGGAATCATTTTGGGATGGGAAGAGCAGTGCCGAGGACTTGCAGAAGGTTGCAGCAGATCTCAGGTCATCCATCTGGAAGCAGATGGCTGCAGCTGGGACCAAGTACATCCCAAGCAACACCTTCTCCTACTATGATCAGGTGCTCGACACGACTGCCATGCTCGGCGCTGTCCCCGACCGCTACAACTGGACGGGCGGAGAAATTGGTTTCTCGACCTACTTCTCCATGGCGAGAGGTAATGCCTCGCTACCTGCCATGGAGATGACCAAGTGGTTCGACACCAACTAGTAAGTGTAGTAACAAATCATCTAATTGGTTTTAATTACTGTGCATACAAGGATCTGTTTTGTACCACGTATTGATGTGTGCTTTCCGCTTGTTGATACAGCCACTTCATTGTCCCTGAATTGGGGCCGAACACGAAGTTTTGCTATGCTTCTCACAAGGCAGTCACTGAGTACAATGAGGCCAAAGCGGTGCGTGATCAATGAAAGAGTTTCAAGTCTGCTCTTCATTTTACATCAAGCATCATTTTTTTGTTTCTCACACTCTCATACTTAGAAGAAAGTGCATGTCTTGAAATTTTTCGATCTCTTCAACATATTTCAATATATAGGTTAACTAGAACATCTAATATGAAATCAATTTATCATGTGAAAAAGAAAATGCCTTGTGGTACTTTTTTGTTTGACTTTATTCCGTTACTTCAATCAGTCATTTTCCTAGAACATGACTGTAGCAGTCCTCTAACAAACAACAAGAACAGTAATGATACAAAATTATGTAGTACTAATTCTTCATTGCTATTGTGTTATCTTGTTAACTCCTTTGAAAATTTCGTCTAAACAACCTGCAATAATAAACATTTACTGGATTGTTTGTCCTGAATATTTATTTTCCTCCTTAACTGCAGCTTGGGATTGACACGGTTCCAGTCCTTGTTGGACCTGTTTCTTATTTGCTGCTCTCAAAACCTGCAAAGGGAGTTGAGAAAGGCTTTCCTCTTCTCTCTCTATTGGAAAAAATTCTGCCAGTGTACCAGTAAGGATTATAAATGCTTATTTGTAGCACATTGTATGATTCAATTTTTTCTGATACTGTTATTCCCTTTATATCTTACTTATAGGTTATTTGAATACTTGTGTTCAGGGAAGTCATTGCTGAATTGAAGGAAGCAGGTGCTTCATGGATCCAAATCGATGAGCCGACGCTGGTGAAGGATCTTGATTCTCACCAACTTCAGGCATTTACCCTGGCCTATTCAGAACTAGAGTCATCCCTGTCTGGCTTGAATGTTCTCATTGAAACCTACTTTGCCGATGTTCCTGCCGCGGCATACAAGTAAGTTGTTTATGAAGATGGAGAACAAAGTTTTAGACATAATGCTAACATACGTCTTAATAGATTATTTTACTTATATGTGTATCTGTTTTTCCGCAGGACCATCACTTCATTGAAAGCTGTTACTGGGCTTGGATTTGATCTAGTCCGTGGAGAAAAGACTCTTGATTTGATCAAGAGTGCAGGTTTCCCTGCAAACAAGTATCTTTTTGCCGGTGTTGTGGATGGAAGGAACATTTGGGCGATTGATTTGGCTTCTTCCCTCAGTACTTTGAAGGAGCTTGAGACCATTGTCGGCAAAGGTATTCATTTCACTTCTTTTTGAGCCTGTCCATGGATCAGATACCTTAACATCTGTATTATATCCTAAGTCATTCAGATACGGATAATTATATTTTTGGATTTGGAGCAGATGGCAAATTTTTTTCGGTTAATTTAACATTTTTAATGACATTATTTTGGGTGATCAAGTGACATAGAGATGAAAAAATTAAAATTGAGATTTCAGAGTCTTTCGTCTCCTTCAAAGATTATGATTAAGAATGCAGGATAATTGAATTTGAACAGTATATAATACAAACTTTTATAATTTTACAATATATGTCAGATTTGGATATATTTTCGGAATGGATTTATTGATATTCGTATTTGTACGTCAGATACTTGAATATTGGATAATTTCTGATTTTTCGATACAAATATGGAGCACATAACATTTTTTTGAATTTGAATAATTGACAGGCTTGCTTCTTTTGTTTGAAACTATATTGGAGAACTATGTTAACACCATTTTTCTTTTTAATAGACAAGCTCGTCGTCTCCACCTCCTGCTCACTCCAACACACCGCTGTTGACCTTGTAAACGAGACCAAGTTGGACGACGAAATCAAATCGTGGTTGGCTTTCGCTGCTCAAAAGGTTGTTGAGGTTAATGCCTTGGCAAAGGCTTTGGCTGGTCACAAGGATGAGGTAGTTACTTATGCAACGCCTTACATCAAATGACCACATTTAACATTTGTCGGTCTCTAACTGTTTAGTATCATCTCCAGGCTTTCTTCGCTGCCAACGCTGCTGCCCAGGCTTCGAGGAAGTCCTCTCCCAGGGTCAACAACGCGGAGGTTCAAAAGGCTGTAAGTACATTAAAATGTTGTGCATAATTTATTGCTGTACATATACTTATTTTACTTAAGCGATGCTATTATGTCTTGCTTTTATAGGCTGCTGCACTGAAGGGCTCTGACCACCGCCGGGCTACAAATGTGAGTTCTAGACTCGAGGCCCAGCAGAAGAAGCTGAATCTCCCACTTCTTCCCACGACCACGATTGGTTCTTTCCCTCAGACCATAGAGCTCAGGAGGCTGCGCCGTGAATACAAGGCCAACAAGTAGGTTCTATTCAACAATAGTTTTAATTTTAATTTTCTTTTGTAATCTTGCATGTAAGTGACTCATTCGGTGTCTAATTTTTTGTTGCAGGATCTCTGAGGAGGTGTATGTTAAGGGTATCAAGGAGGAAATTGCTCAAGTTGTCAAGCTGCAGGAAGAACTTGACATTGATGTCTTGGTTCATGGAGAGCCTGAGGTGAGCCCGAACAGCAAAAACATTTGTAATGGAATTGACAAGATCTCACTGATTATTTTTTTTTCTAATGCGCAGAGGAATGACATGGTTGAGTATTTCGGAGAGCAGTTGTCAGGATTCGCATTCACTGTCAACGGGTGGGTGCAATCCTATGGATCTCGTTGTGTGAAGCCACCAATCATCTATGGTGATGTGAGCCGTCCCAAGGCCATGACTGTGTTCTGGTCGAGCATGGCGCAGAGCATGACCAGCCGTCCGATGAAGGGAATGTTGACTGGTCCAGTTACCATCCTCAACTGGTCGTTTGTCAGAAATGATCAACCAAGGTGAGATGTTCGTCTAAGGCTTTGTTCGAAACCAATTGCCAAACGGATTTTTTCATTGAAAGTTGCTAACATTGCATATGTTCATTGCTAGGTTTGAGACATGCTACCAAATTGCTCTGGCTATCAAGGATGAGGTTGAGGACCTCGAGGCTGCCGGTATTACGGTTAGTGGACATTTTTAGCGCTCGTTCTTCTGCACCATCTCTACCGTACCTAACGAGTTGGCCATAGTTTTTAAATCCAAACCATTAACATCACTATGGGAAAAAAAAATCCTTCATGAATGAACCCCTAGTAATCCCGATATCATTATGTTTGCAGGTCATCCAGATTGATGAGGCTGCATTGAGGGAAGGCCTTCCTCTGCGCAAATCTGAAGAAGCCTTCTATTTGGATTGGGCCGTCCACTCCTTCCGTATCACCAACTGCGGTGTTAAGGATAGCACACAGGTACTCCCACCTTTCTCCCATCTATTTAGGCAACATTTGGAATCGCGTTTGGGGAGTTTGGATTAATCTGGATTCCTTAAATAGCAAAATCTTCAAATGCTCTCCAAACACGTTCCCAAATGCAGGTTTTCAGGGTTCAGATCCTCTATGAATCACAGAGCATCTTTGTATTGTATGAAAACCTACCACATAGACATGAAAAAAACAACTCCATGAAAATGTCACAATTTGTGATTTATGTTTTTTTGAACGAAAGGTAGATATGCCACCTCGATTTCATTAACTGAATTCGAAATACACTCTAAACTAGATGAGAGGAAAAGAGACAAAATACAATGCATGCACACTTAATATCTTTTAAACCATCTACGTGGCACCCTCTGGTAGATCTCAACATTGAGGATCTAACAAAAGTATGCATTCTGAAAAACTATTTTTAAAAAGTGGTTTAAGTGAAAAGCTGTTTTTCAAACTCGTTGGATATGCAAACTCTGATCATTGGTCCTAAAATTTTCCAACAGATCCACACGCACATGTGCTATTCCAACTTCAATGACATCATCCACTCGATCATCGACATGGACGCGGACGTGATCACAATCGAGAACTCCCGCTCCGACGAGAAGCTCCTCTCCGTCTTCCGCGAGGGCGTCAAGTACGGCGCGGGCATCGGCCCCGGCGTCTACGACATCCACTCCCCCAGGATCCCCTCCATGGAGGAGATCTCGGACCGCATCAAGAAGATGTTGGCCGTGCTCGAGACTAACATCCTCTGGGTGAACCCCGACTGCGGTCTCAAGACCCGCAAGTACGCCGAGGTCAAGCCCGCCCTCGCCGCCATGGTTGCTGCCGCCAAGCTCCTCCGCAAGGAGCTCGCCAGTGCCAAGTAAAATCTTTAATCCTCAAATCTGGAAGGAAAAGAAAGAGCTAAAAATGAAAATGGCCTCTTTGTTGTGTGCAATAATATGTTTGGGATCGTATATTTTTTTTCTTTCACTTCACTTTCATGGTAATGTATTTGTTTTTGTTTTTCCATTTTTGATTTGTTAACCTATGTAGCTCCAATGAAGCAGTGTGTCTGCCTTTGTTATGGATTGAAATCTTAAGAGGAAAGGTTGCATTATTGATCTCAGTTTTGTGGCTCTCTGGAATTATGTTTTGAGAATATTATTGGAATTTAAAACTGTCAATTCAATTCAATGTGAGATGTTTGAAAAGACAGATCTTTTGATGGAAGGATTGGAATTTGGGAAAGTACATGAACATATGATAAGTAAGGATTGATTTGTTGTCACTTGTCAAACATATATTTGTCCTAATGATTGGTTATTCATACATGATGTGAAGGAAATTCTTAATCTTGATCTCGATTGATCCCCTTATCTATTCAATAGTGTGAAGCAATTGCACCTGGATGTATATAATTTAATGTGAAAGAGTTCTCATACTGAAACGAATTGGTGGTAGCCATCAAAACCCGATATTAAGAGAACGTAATCCATATAATCCCAGGACTTTTCTTAAAGTCTATATAACGCTCTAAAAATTTCATTTTCATTTTCAAGGTATGCGATTGAGCTTTCAACGAATTTATAAGTTTCATTTCTGCAAGCCTTTCTTTTTTTTTTGTGAGTTTGCCTAATAATTCATTCATTCTTTCTGCATTGATATGAAGTATATCAATGACTTTGATTTCAAGCGCTTCCCAGTATGTTTGATGATGTGAAGTTATTGAACCTGCATGTTCCATCACAGTGTGTAGAGCTCACAAATGGTATCATAGCTGCTGGTCTTCAACACTTTCGACACCTAAAAAAACTCTGGATTAGGGTGGGTTATATGCTAATAGCTTCTTTTTTCCTTGTTTTTTTGTTGTTTGTTTGTTGGAGGAAGATGCTAAATCTATTTTTACTGTGATTGAACTTGGATTCCATCTGGCATATCGAATATAATGAGCTTTTTTTTTCCCTCTTTTTTCGCTGCAGTTCATCTATAGTGGTAACAAAAGAAATGGCAGAACTTGTGCTATAGATGGGTGTTATGCATTGAATCATCTGAAGGAGATCATTATGTGGTGGTTCTCAGGGAGTGAGGAAGAGATCGAGTTAGCTGAACTCTTATTGGGGAATGCTGTCGTTTTGGAGAGAATCTGTTTCATGAGTCATCGATATGGCCCGGGCAGAAGAGCATGTGAATCAGGAGCGTGAGCGTCTCTCTCTGCTTTACAGGGCCTCACGCGATGCTCGTTTAGAGTTTTTAAGTTAATCCTTGAAGAAGTGCTTGAGATTGGAGGAGACTGAGGTAGTGTGTGAACATTTTTATAGATGCATTTTTTTCGATCTGGCCTGCTTTCCTTGATGTCTATACCTATTATATTGCATATAACATTATTCTGGTGTTTTATTTTGAGACCAGAATACCCCATAATATAAGAATTCGAGCCATCCTCATTGTGAGGCTCCTTCACTTGAAATATTACTTAAATTTGAGAAACAAAAGATCCATCAGTTTAATCAATGTATCAACAAGATTCTCCTAAAAAAATTGATGATCTCTAATAATTGATATGATATATTTTACCAAATTCTGATTGATGATTGTCCTTCGCCTGATTGCTCTGATCTCATGGAAAATTCTTTCAAATAATCGCTAACAAACAGGTGGGTAAATCAACGTTAAGACTCAAACCCAATACCTACCCTTAACACAGGTAAACCCTGAAAAAACAAATTCTTCTTTTAAAAAAAAAATCCATCAATTGAGATAGATAGAATTACCATATGTGTTTCATGTGTGGCTAATATTGAAATCAAATTTTGTACTTTCAATCAATCTTCGGTTATCCTTTACTTTCATATCAACAATGGGTGTGTTTGGGACGCCATTGATACACATAAGCATGAGGGATTCAAACTTCCCCTAAAATATATATACTTTATATGATAAAGGTGTGCACATACCCATCTAATTAAAAAACAACAGAATCCAATGTATGTTAGTCATAGATTTGCCTGTTACAATCTATGGTTTTTATAGTTGAATGGTGTGACATTGCTCTTCCGTTTTGAGGGAAAAAAAAAAAACAAAAAAAAAGATAGGCATCACATTGTGCATAATCAGATGGACTTTTTATTGCATAATTACAAGACAACAGGACATGTTAGTGTCAAAACAAACTTGACACCAAAAAACATTGCCCCATTTTAAGAAACTAAATAACAAGCACAAACAAGCGAAGCAAAACAAAGCAAACAAACAGCAATCTGTTTGCTTATATGCCTAGCTTTCTAAAACAGAAAACAAACAATCAAACAACATATGCACACTTCATGGAATCTAAGTCATGTCTCATCAGTTCTCAATGAGAGAGTGGGGTACTGTGACATGAAATGTCGCGAATCTTAGATGTTTAACACATGTTACTCCTGAACATCAGTCGTGACAGGATACAACCCTGACTGGATCCGGGCTTGATGACTTATAAACAAGAGGGAGGGTTCTCAACCCCAGAAGAAGATCCATTAACATTCATGCAAACAGCATTGGTTTTCTTTCCCTTCTTGTAGAATTTCAGGTCGATGTTCTCAAGCTCCACATTCTGGCAAGGCACGCTATCGCTGCACACAAGGCTAACCGCCACTATTGATACAGACGTGCCTTTTATGTTTCTAAAGCTAACATCACTTATTTGCACGTGCGATGATGTCTGAACAAACAAAAGAATGATATCAATTTGGTGACCAAACCAATCATAAAATGACATACAATCGTATCATATTTTATCTGATGCTGCTTACCATGTTTACAGAGTGCCGCGGATTGTACTGCTGATCGATGATGATGGGATTGTGGACATCAGTCATGATGATATTCTCAAATGTTATGTTCTGTACCAAGGACGCGTTCGGCCTAGGCCATGTCTTGATTCTGACGCCGTTCTGCGTCCCGGTTAGGGTGCAGTTTGAGATGGTCAACCCTGATACATCCTCATCATTTGGGAATCTCCCTAGGCTCCCGATGCTGATGCCGTGGCCTGGACCACATTGGATGTTAGAGACCGAGACGTTAGTGCTCCCCGATAAGAAGGCGATGCAGTCGTCCCCGGTGCTGATGGTTGAGTCGGTGATGGTCACGTTGGTCGATCTCCCGATGTGGATGCCATCGGTGTTGGGACTGTCGGCCGGGGCGGTGAAGGTCAGGTTCTGGAGGACAATGTTTTTGGAGTCGCCGATGGTCATGTGAAATAGCTTGCTGTTGAGTGATGTGATGTTACTAACAGTTGCATTGATCACCTTGCCTAGTTGTATGGACTGTCACATGTAACAAAAATATTAATCCAAAAAAATGATCGAAGATATTTTTAACTCTATGCGACCGACACATGATTAGAAATATCACAATCTTGTCATATATCATTTCTTATTGGAAACACTTACAGTAGGACGAATCCTTAAAGAGGGCACGTTTTGTGACCAAGCTGAAGCCCCTTGACCGTCGAATGTGCCACCTCCAGTGATCGTTAGGCCCTCGATGTTCTCAAACACAACCCAACCATTCGAGTTATTGTAGGTTAACGCCTTCAACACTCCCATCATCTCGACTACCATGGAACCCTGGCATGGTCCATTGAAGATCAATGGACCAACCGAGAATGTCGATTTGGGGATGAGAAGCCTCACTGTTCCGTTGGCCTTGCATGCATTGGTCCATGTGGTCATGAAGGCCTAAAGGGTCATGAATATATAAATATTAATTGAATAAAGATACATCCAGTCTTATTTTTAATTTTAGAATGGCATAGTCCAAAAACATAAAGGAAGATGTGCAATCATAAATAATTCTTTTTTGTTATCATCTAAGTGGTCTGTACTTTTTGGATTAAGAAAAAAATATTTTTTTATTCATAAATGTAACAAAAATGTTCATTCATGTAACCTTATGGTTTGTTTTATTTGGTTTCTATGAAACATATCATTGTTACTTGGTTGTGGGTTTATTTAAACCAATAATGAAGGTTTTAAATGCATTTATAAAAAATGAATTAATCAGAATAGTGATCTGGATATTTGAAAGAGAAGATATAATCAATAAAACTAAGGCTCCCAGGGACTCTCTTTTCCAAATATATATTGTTGCACGTCTCAATCTCTCTCAACATCTCAAATGAAAAAGAACTATTAAAAGACAGGACATTATATGCAATTATTATTTATTTTTTTTCTAATTTTTTTTTTCATTACTTCAGAAACCATGGATTCAAATAAGAAATTATATAGATGATTGATTGATGGTAAAACTTTTCATTTTTATGTGGAATATGTTATTAGATTAAAATATCATGTTTTGAACTGAATATTATTAAATAGATATTGTGAAATGTATCAGCAAAATTGAATTTATTAGATAAAAAAATGTTCATTAAACTTTCTTTCCATCTGAAAAAAATATATACTTGTAAAAATTTCTAATTAAATCTAATCCATTCACTTCTCATCAAAGAAACCCTAATTTTCCTCTTACAATTCAATTTGGCTAATTCAAAATTGTGCACATAAAATAATAACATGAAGCTTAACAACTTAAGATTTTAAATGAATGACTAAAAAAACAGGAAAACAAAGACATTAATTTAATGAAAAATCAATACAAGAAATCAGTTAAATTATATTTTATATATATATATAAATGAATGCACACAAACGAATAACATGGAGCCTTTGAATGTTAAAAAAAAAGGAAAACAAAGAAATGAAATTAATGAAAAATCAATACAAGAAATCAATTATATATATATATATATATCAAACGAATAACATGAAGCCTAAGAACATAAAATTTTACGTGGAATCAATGAAAAAAAGGGGAAAACAAAGACATGAATTTAATGAAAAATCAATACAAGAAATCAATTACATTATATATATATTTTTATATATAAATGAATGCACACAAACGAACATGAAGCCTAAGAACTTAAAATTTTATATGGAATAAGTGAATGTTAAAAGAAAAAAGAAAAAGAAAACAAAGACATGAATTTAATGAAAAATCAATACCAGAAATTAATTAAATTATATATTTTTTTTATATAAATGAATGCACACAAGAATAACATGAAGCCTAAGAACTTAAAATCTTATATGGAATCAATGAATAAAAAAAAAAAAAAACAATAAAACAAAGACATGCATGCAATAAGAAATCAATTAAAATTCAAACCTCTGTTGAGTCTCTTTGTGCATCCCCAAAAGCACCATAATCCATGACATTGAATACATTATTATTTATTTCTTGTGTTGCTTCTGCTGTTACACACAAAAACAACAAAACCCATAACAATTGAAAAGATCTTTGGATCAAAATGAACTTATTTGATCCCATCTTTATGATTGTGTTGTGATCTCTCTTAATTTGTCTTTTATTATGTAAGTTTTGTGAGTTAGTTTTATATCCCGTATTCAATGTAGTTTTGGATAAACCTCTAAAAATAATTTTTTTAAAAAAATTTAATATTTTTGAAGTTTATCTACTATACCATAAAATCTTTTTTTAACAAACTATTCAGATTTGTTGTATATCATCATTTAATTTGAAATTTAAGTTTTTTCAAAAATGATAATTTCAAAATACTTTAATATAAATTTTGAATAAATTCATTTGATTTAAATTATCTAAACTTATATATATATATATATCCGATGACGCCAGCTTCATAACAATTTAAAAAAAACTTCACGTAAATTAAAACAAAAAAAAATTGGATGGAAGGATTTGATACATAGAAAAAATAAATCATCAACTTTAGATTGGGGTATTATATATATGAAATTGATGTCATGCATTTATCACTCATCGAATGAATACTAAATTGTAGGTGATTTAAGTTTCATTGATATCTTATGAACAAGATCTTATCTTATTTTTAGGAGTACATACCGGATTGTAGTTTAACTAATTAAAATTTAGTTATCCGGTAAATATAAGGTTTATTAGAGAATTTTTATTTTTATTTTAATAGTATGTAACATAATTATGTCTCACCAAACTAATTATAAAAATTAGTTGTTCATTTTTTTTAATTTGAACACATTCTATTTTTATGAATTAATCATACTTTCTTGGTGCATTAGAGAATTGTTGTTTTTATTTTAATAGTATGTAACATAATTATGTCTCACCAAACTAATTATAAAAATTAGTTGTTCATTTTTTTAAAATTTGAACACATTCTATTTTTATGAATGAATCACACTTTCTTGGTGATTTAAGGTTCATTAGAGAATTATTATTTTTATTTTAATAGTATGTAACATAATTATGTCTCACCAAACTAATCATAAAAGTTAGTTGTTCATTTTTTAAAATTTGAATACATTCTAATTTTATGAATTAATCATACTTTCTTGGTGATTTAAAGTTCATTAGACAATTGTTGTTTTTATTTTAATAGTATGTAACATAATTATGTCTCATCAAACTAATTATAAAAATTAGTTGTTCATTTTTTTAAATTTGAATAGACAAAGATAGTTTTTACAACACTTCGTACGACATCAGCTCTAAGAATAAATACAACACAAATTTAAACAAAAGAATTACCCTAATCTGGGGTGTAACATAGAGTTAGTCACCCATATAGTTAAACGGGAATAGTTAACTATCCATGCAGAATAAACAATTTATTTTTGTTATTCGACAAATAATTCAAGTTGGATATAAATAAGTAATGGATAAGACATGAATAAGAGTGTTGAATAAATGTGAGACTGTTAGCTATATGAGATAATTCTTCTTATACTCACTTATCCACATGAGCGGTGTCACATTGTTATTTGTGGGGTCAATTGACCCATCCAAATTCTAAATAACATCAAACATTACCCTATGTTAACCCCATCAAAAAAAAAAAAAAAAAAAATCAGAAAAAAAAAGGTGGACTGGTTGGGGTGAGTGGTAGATTGGGTGACATGTATATAATATGTTGTGATGGCCTAGTGGGTCCATCAATATTTTTTAAACAAATTTACCCGGCTATCCCACATTAATCCAAAACTGAAAGGATTATGTCATGTACAACCCTATTTTTAGCCCCAATTACAGTCTACACGTGCTTTGATTTTTTTAAAAATAGTATACCTCATCCAATGAGGTACATACTTTTATAAGAAATGAAGTATATACTCCAATAAATTGCCTTGGTGCATTTATAAAAAATGTTAAAAAAATTTATCGACGCATATACCTCGTTAATGTAAGTATATGCTTTGTTAATTTTCTATCAAAGCATGTAAGAGTGGAATTGGGAGTTGGGACTTGATTTTTTTAAACAATCAGAACAAATGAAGATTCAATATTAGACTCGTTTAAATGCTTTAGTTGATTGCGTAAGATTCCTTTTACATTAAGGGTTAACTTTTCTTGATGAGTCAACTAATAAAGAGAATTTTTTAGAGTTTCTTTAGTATTTGGCTGATCATAATGAATCTATCAATGAAATTGTGTTGTAAAATACTCCAAAAAATAACAAGCTATGTTACCATGATATTCAAAAAGACATCTAAATGCAACCACAATTGAAACTACTAATGTTTTTTTTTATAAAAAAAATAGACAATTGAAACTACTAATGCTATCATCATTGACCCTGCAAATATGAAATCTCGAGGGCAATTGTAAAATTTTATATATTGAAAATCCTTGATCTCATTTCTTTGATAATTTTTTTTTATTGTAAATTGTTATATTTTCTAAAGAAAATTTTATATTTTTGATAAATATATAATAAGTGTGGATTTTTAAAAAAATTTGTAGTATTTAGTTTTTAAATAACCCCATCTATAGAAAATCCTGGAGCCGCCACTACTTATCCAAGGATATTCAGCTAATTCTCTGAGAACAAACAATTTTTTTCTTCTCGTTATTCCACCTTATTCTCCAGTTATGCTGCACCCCAAATATGGGGGGCTATTGAGGCAGGGGCGGGAATCGGGGGCAAGGCCTAAACCATGGATGGAAATGACTATAAGAAAAATATGATATTTAGCTGCGAAATATTTCCTTGATAAATGATATAAATTCGTTGGTAAATAGTATTACCATGGAAAATATTTCTCGGTAAAAAATTCCCCTACGATAACATATTCCTTGGTAAAATATTTCCTTAAGTAAAAGTTTTGTATTAATTATGCAATGTAAGTATATATTACCCATGAAAATTTTTCCTTGTGAAAGACCATTTTGAAAATTGTTTTATTATTATTATGATTATTTTAGGGTGTGGTGGTGGGGGTAATGAAATGAATTGAAATATTATGTGAGTATTGGGGTTGAGCAGCCTAATTCGTAATCCCATTTGCATCTCATAATTTTTTTTTAATATATGCTTAACTAATTGAGTACCTTCCCTCATAAAAATTAAATACATACTTATATAAATTAATTGAATGCATATATTTTAATTATATTTTGTGTATAAAAGATATACTGAGATAGTATAATACATTAGTTACATGACTACAAATGGGTTGCATTTTTTTGAAATTGGTAAAAAAATCTTGGTGTAAGGGACGGTGGTTGAAAAACCACATCTATTTATTTGTTAATGATTTTTTATTTATTTTGTTTTTACATGATCGCTAATTTGAATATCTCGGGCTTTAAATCAAACTCTCTCGGGCTTCTCTGCTACATCATTTGATCACTCTTTCAAATTGAAATATTTAATTCAAATAATTTTTATTGTTCAAAGTTTTTTCAACTCTAGTTACTCAACTCTTCTATTCATTTTTTTTCCTCTATATTTTAGGTTAAACTACATTAAATAAATATTAAAAAAACATAAAACATAGTAAAAATGGTCCATGTCACAAAGCCTGGCCGGATTTGGCCCGCTTGGGGCCAGGCCCAGGCCAGGCAAGAACCCAAGCCCATGGCTACCCATATCTTAATTCTAAGGAGTGCTGTTACACTCAGTTTTATTCTCAGTCCAAAACACAGACCTTATATACCTCCTTATAGATTTAATTAAGCATATATCTCGTTAGATGATGTATTTATCTAATTAAATTTTTTCTTACATTTGTTAAAAACGAGTTCATTCAATTTGAAATAGAGTGATATGCACTTTTTACTAAAGTATATATCTCATTAGATGATGTTTACTATTTAAAAAATAAATAAAAACGTGAGGTCTGAGTTTTTGTTGGTAAATGTGACTGAGTATATCTTTTTCCTAATTCTAAGTGATTGAAGGTTAATTGTATAATCTTGTAGAGAATTGCTATCTTTATTTTAGGAATGAAAAATGTTACACTCAGTTTATTTTACTCTACATATTTTTTTAATCATTTTTCTCATCTAATGAGATAAATATTTTTATAAAATGTGAAATAACTATAATTAATTGAATGTTATTTATAAAATATGTTAGGATTGAGCGTAACATTAGGAATGTATACATTTTTTTAATTGCAGATAATGACACATCTTAGCATTCATTTTTTTATAAAATTTCATTTATTAGATGATTCAGGAGCTCTTCCTAAATTGGGGCCCTAGGCAATTGTCTTGGTGGCCTTGCTCGGCCCTAGCTGTCAAGGCCGACCCTGATTAGGATAATTAAATTTTAATCACTTGTAATAAAAACACATGTATTAGAAACAATAGTTGTATATGTTAATAAGGTGTGAACCGAAGACAATTTAAAACAACATGAAATCGATTTGCAATTCCAAGGAATAACTCCATTAGCAGAATAAGGGAGGAATAAAAGAATAAGTGTTATAAAAAAAATCGATTACAAAGTTTTATAATTAGTTTGGTGAATCAACCACAGTGTTATACTGCTCCTAAAATAAAGATAAAATAACAATAAATCTTCAATCACCTACAAAGTATACTTTAAAAAATGAATAAAGATTTAATGAAATGCCTTACCTAATGAGATATACATTTAACTGGACAGTTATAAAACTGATCACAATGGACTATGTGTAACAACACTCTTTATAAAAAAAATAGAGACGAGTGACTAAAAATAATGCATGAACTATAAATGTAGAACCATCCAAATTGCATCAACTTGATATGTAATACCCAAAATCTACAATTGGGATTCTTTTTTTTCCATCAAACCCTTTGATCCAAATTTTTCTTTTAAATTTATATGAAGATTCTGAAATTTGTTTTGTAGCTGCTGGCTTTGGGCTTATTCAATTCCCTCCCTATTTCTCACCACTCCCTTTCTATTCCACTACCCAAATAAAAGCTAATATAAAGATCTCACAGAATTGGATTGTTTAATCACAATTCACAAACAGAAAGAACAAAGATTTGAGAGGATGATAATAAAACAATGAGTTTAAACCTTTCCAACAATAGGTGTTTGGTGAGGAGGTTATTTAATTACCTAATTAAACTCCAAAACACCCAACACTTCCCCAACTTTATAAATAAAAATAACAATAACAGAAGAGGTTTTGGACGTTTCAAACCGTTATATATAATTCCATCTATAAATTCATGCAATGTTAGAACTTAATCTCTCATCTCATCTCCTCAAACCAAAATAAAAAAAATCTAGAGAGGCAATAAAAAAATATAAGTTTTTGTTTGAAAGAGATGGGATTGAATTTGAATAAGTTGAATATGATCCAAAGAGCAGCTTCTCTGCTGCTGGTGTTGGTGGTGGTGTTTGTTTTTGAAGCAGTGCATGCAACAGAGATAACAAGCAGAGCCTTCAATGTGGTGGATTTTGGGGCTGTTGGTGATGGAAAGACAGATTCAACCAAGGTTTTGTGATTACATTAAATATATGAGAATTTTTTTATTGCATTATGTATATATATTTGATGCATTGATGCTGATTCGTTTCATACATATACAAAGTTAGACGGTTTGGGTTTTAATAAAATTCAAATGAGACATGCATGCTTTATGTTGAATTAAATATGGTCACTCGTTTCATTTTTTGGTCAAAAAACATGCATGGATTATGTGAGTGATTATGTGCATATGAGATTTTTCAAATGATGTTTAGTGTTTTTAATCATAAAATTATTAATTTTTTTATAATTTTGTGGTAAGATGATATATGACCCCTAGTTAGGACAAATACCACATGTTATGAATGAATCAGAATGGATGTGATGATCAGTTGTTATTGCAAACAATCTTATCTAGTTCCATGTATCAGCTCACACATTTAAACATTAGGATTATGTGTGAATCATTTTGTGAGTCTTCTACTAATGGTAGAGGTATTTAACATAAGAAATTTTTATTTTCTTGGGTATGTCTCAAAACATAGTAGAATAGAACCACATTTTGTGTACTATGTCTGTCAAAACTCAAAATACAGAGACAATCAAATGTGCATACACAAATATTCTTAAATCCATGCCCATTCACAAATAACAAATAATGCTATGAATGACAGGCCATCATGAGTGCATGGACAGAGGCATGCAACAGTACTGAGGGGAGGACAAGGCTTTTGATCCCCCAAGGGACATTCTTTGTAGGTCCAGTGACCTTCAAGGGGCCATGCAAGGGTCCTATGGTGGTGCAGCTTCAAGGGGTGCTCAAGGCGTCCCCGAACCTCGCCGATTATGACTCCGACAACTGGGTCGTGTTCAAGTACATCGACGGCCTAGTTATCACTGGAGGCGGCACTTTCGACGGCCAGGGTGCCTCTGCCTGGCCACACAATCAGTGCCCTAAATCCCAGAAATGCAAGCTCCTCCCCACCGTAAGTGATTTCTTGTTTAAATCTTTAGTTAGTGGATTTGTTCGTTTAATGATGTAGTATTGTAGTTTAAAAGAAAATTTGTCTAAGTGACAGGCTGTGTTTGGATACAGAATTGAGAAGCGACGATTCTCAAACTCACGTTGGATTATAACTAATAAAAAAAGTCCTTTAAAAAGTCGAATCCATTCAAATGCCGATCCAAATTAAATGGGACCATAGTAATAACGTAAGAGAAAAATATATATCATGTCTTCTTTTTAAAGGAGGCATCGAATTCGTTAGGTGAAAAAATAAATAAATGATTGATTATTATTTATTTCATTGTTCGCCATACTTTTGTAGTGTCATTTTGATAAATTATTAATGATAGATCTCATGTGCCTGCCAGTTTTTGTTAGAGACTGACAAAAACTGATAGAATGTAACATTGACTGGAACACGAATATGAATGGCTTGCAGTCCATAAAACTATCCTTTGTGACAAACGCAACAGTCAAAGGCATCCAATCTATCAACAGCAAGCTCTTCCACATGCTCATCTTTGGCTCCAAGAACATTAATCTCCACTCTCTTAGCATCATCGCCCCCGGTGACAGCCCCAACACCGATGGCATCCACATCAGCAGCTCCTCTGACATCTCCATCGCCCGCTCGGTCATCGCAACAGGCGATGACTGTGTCTCCCTTGGCTCTGGAAGCGTCAACATCTCCATCTCCAACGTTGCTTGTGGCCCCGGCCACGGCATTAGCGTCGGGAGCCTCGGGAAGTACCCAGGTGGGGCAGACGTGTCTGGGGTGCACGTCGAGAATTGCACGCTAACAAACACCACGAACGGTGTTAGGATTAAGACATGGCAAGATTCGAACGTCCTCAAAGCGAGGGACTTCACGTTTGAGAATGTCGTCATGAAAGATGTCTACAATCCCATCATCATCGACCAACGCTATTGCCCCTATGCTAAGTGCAACAATAAGGTAACACTTCTTAGCCCCTAGGAGCATCATATGGAATAAATTGTTAAACTGATTATGTGAAATGAGTTCTTAGAATATTGGTTTTTTTTATTATGCGGGTCTTTTACTAACTTTAGCTTTTGGTTTCAGATTTTAGGTTTTATGTTGAATTAACGCGTAGGAAAACATGTTTGAATCAAATGCTCTCGATGATCCCCACATTTGATTAATGCAGAAAACAACTTTTAATTATAAAAAATAAATTTTCAAGAATCTAACAAAAGTGTGTTGATGTTGTTTTCAGAATTTGCTTTATGATGTTTTTAAATGCATTTTTAAACTTGTTTCTAATGCACCCTTAAAAGCCAACAAAATAGCTTTCAGAAATGGATTAAGAACAGCTTTTTTGAAAAATTGATTTTCAAAATTAGTTCTAAACTTGACATTTTATCAAATTACTATTTTCAAAATTGCTTTAAGTTAAAATCAATGGTCAAAATAATTTACAAAATCAAATCTAAATATTCCTTTTAAAAATATAGCTTTTGGTTTCATATTTTAATTTTTATGTCATAAAAGTAAACATCGGCAACGGGCCGTGCCCGGGCTTATGCCATGGGTGGACCACAAAACCCACAAAAAAAAAATTGGGCTTTTTACATGCTCACAGACCGGGCCCCTTGGCGGGCCTACTAGGCCGCCCAAACAGGCCTGATTCGGGCAGGCCTATGGGCTGGGAGCCCGGCCCGCTAACGGGCCTGGGTCGGGTTTAGGCCCTACGGGGCCGGGCATAGCGGGCTTTCAAGCCTCCGGCGCTTACATAAAAGTGATCCAAAACATTTTTGTATGAAAAAGCTAATGGAAAGCTTACTATTGGCAGAGTGTCATGTCATCAATAATTATTTTTATGAGTTAATAATCTATTATGTATGCAGGCACCGTCGCGCGTTGAAATAAGTGATGTTAGTTTTAGACGCATAAGTGGGACATCGGCTTCGAAGGTGGCGGTTAACCTTGTGTGCAGCGAGAGCGTGCCTTGCAAGAACATCGAGCTCAGTGACATCGATCTCACGTACAATGGAGTCAAGGAGGACACGACGGAGGCGGCGACGGCCACTTGTTTGAATGTGAATGGAATTTCTTCTGGGAAGCAAAACCCTCCATCTTGTATGTAGTTCTATATGTTGGTGTTATTCTTTCAAATGGTTGTCTTCGTATATTGATTTGTTCCCATGCTCATTGGAGATCTAAATTTGTTGTATAATGAAGTGTTCCAATGATTATGAACAATGTTATTGCAAGTATTTTGTTTTTTTTATGCTGATATACACTCAGTCATTCTTACAATCCCTCCAGTCTCCGTTGTCTTATTCTGGTATTCATTTGGGTTAGATGTCTATCAGAATAATTTTGGAATTTGTTTTTGAAGTGGGCGTCATCGGGTTGAGTTTCGGATAATTTGAATTAATTAAATTAATATTATCGCTTACGTGAGTAAATTTCAATGCTTATTTAGATAAAATTTTAAACTCTTATTCATCCCTTATCAACCATTTATCATCACTTTATCCAAGATGAATCAAACAACAAAAAAATCATTTTTACGTTTTCTAATGAGAATAACAGAAAATGCAACCAAACAAAAAATTGTTTATTCAGTCTGAATTGTTATCTATTCTAATATAACTATCATGAGCGAATAACCCAATGTCACACCCCATACGGGGGGTTAAATTATATCTCAAATGAGCATGGAAAAAATATTAAGATATGAAGAGATGGCCCATTTAAAAGAATAATTCCCAAACATACTGTGAACCGAGTTTTGGATAAATCGACAAACACCTCCCCTCTCTATAAAAGAGGTCAAGGGATGAAACCATTGGGAGCACCATATTATATGAGCTATATACAAGATGGAGGGTTTTGCTTCCCAGTAGAAATTCCATTCACATTTAAACAAGTGGCCGTCGCCGCCTCCCCTGCTGTTGTCGCCTCCCCGACACCTTTGTATATCAGATCGATATCACTGAGCTCGATGTTCTTGCAAGGCACGCTCTCACTGCACACAAGGTTAACCGCCACCCTCGAGGCAGATGTCCCTCTTATGCTTCTAAAACTAACATCACTTATTTCAACCCGCGAAGGTGCCTGCATATATAATATACAATTACATTTTATATAATAAAAAAAAAACAATTATATGATGAGATAATAGTCTGCCACTGGCTCGTGCTTGAGCTCTTGATTACTTTTTTTTTTTCATAAAACTTGTTTTGGATGACTTTTATATTATATAAAAATTAAAATATGCAATCAAAAAGTTAAAAATTCAAAAGTTTAGAACTGATATTCTAAAAATTGATTTTGTAAGAATTATTTGACAATTGGTTTTACCTTAAAGCAGTTTTAGAAATAGTAATGTGATAAGATGTTAGTTTATAATAGCTCTGCCTGAACCATTGAAATAGAGTCTCGTTCGGAACTAATTTTCAAAATCAATTTTTTTCATAAAAGTTGTTCTCAATCATCTTTTTCATGAAAGTTGTTTTGTTGGTTTTTAATGGTGCATTGCAAACGAGTTTAAAAATGCATTTTCACTGAAAATTAAACAAATTTTGAAAACTTTTTAAACATACTTTTGTTAGATTCTTGTAATTTATTATTATTATTATTATTAAAACGTTACTTTTTTTTGCATTTGATAACATGGGGATCATCGAGAGCATTTGATTCAAACACATTTTCATATGCATTAATTCAACATAAAAACCAAAATAAAAAAACAAAAGCTAAAGTTGAAAAGACCTGTATAATAAAAAAAAACCCAATACACTTCAAACTCATTTCAAGTAATTAATTTGACAATTGGTTCCATACGTCGCCCTAGGGGTTAAGAAGTGTTACCTTATCGTTGCACTTGGAGTAGGGACAATAACGTTGGTCAATGATGATGGGATTGTAGACATTGTTCATGATGACGTCCTCGAACGTGAAGTCTCTTGCTTGGAGGACGTTCGAGTCTTGCCATGTCTTGATCCTGACACCATTCGTGGTGCCCGTCAACGTGCAATTCCTAACACGCACCCCAGACACATCCGCCTCGCCTTGGTACTTCCCTAAGCTCCCAACACTGATGCCATGGCCAGGGCCGCAGACGATGTTGGAGATGGAGATATTGACGCTCCCAGAGCCGAGGGAGACACAATCATCGCCGGTGGCAATGACGGAGCTGTTGATGGAGATATTGGAGGAGCTGCCGATGTGGATGCCGTCGGTGTTGGGACTGTCGTTGGGGGCAACGATGTTGAGGGAGTGGAGGCTGATATTCTTGGAGCCGAAGATGAGCATGTGAAAGAGTTTGCTGTTGATAGATTGGATGCCTCTAACGGTTGTGTTTGTGACAAAGGATAGTTTTATGGACTGCAAACCATTCAAGTTCATGTATTCCAGTCAATGTTACGTTTCATCAGTTTTTGTGAGTCTCTAACAAAGACTAACAAGCACATGAGATCTAGCACGAATCGAATCCCATTGTAATGCAAGTTATAGAGTAAAATATACGAAAAGAGTGCAAATTTTCATTCAATTCATCATCAAAAGTTGATTTTTTTTTAAAGAAAATCTAAATTATAGTATTATAACATTGTTGATAAATTTTATCATTTATAGTACTATCTATTGGTTTGCTTTAAGTCATACTAAAAATTATGTAATCTTTTTGTTGCAATGACGCTACAAAAGTACCATAAAAAATTAAATAAATAAAAAATTTATTTTTTAATATTTTTCTCCTGACGGATTGTCTTCTAAAAAGAAGACATAATCATCTTCTCTCACGTTATTACTATGACCCGTTTGGATCCACATTTGGTCAGATACAGTATTTAAAAAGCTAAAAATTCTCAAACGCGAATCCAAAACACCTTTTTCGTTTTTCATTTTGTCTTTTAATTTGTTAAAATCCAACGAGAATTTGATAATCATCATTCCTCAATCCCAGATTCAAACACAGCCTATGTCAATAAACAATTTAATTAACTATACTCATCCCAATTGCATAAACAAAAATTCTTGCATATATCTTAAACCTATTTCATTAAACATACAGGATTATACTATACACAACTACATCATTAAATCAACATATTCCCTCACCAAAGATTCAAATAAAAAATCACTTACAGTAGGAAGGAGCTTGCATTTCTGGGATTTAGGGCACTGGTTGTGGGGCCAGGCGGAGGCGCCCTGCCCGTCGAAAGTGCCACCTCCGGTGATGACTAGGCCGTTGATGTACTGGAACACGACCCAGTTGTCGGAGTCATAGTCGGCGAGGTTCGGGGACGCCTTGAGCACCCCTTGAAGCTGCACCACCATGGGACCCTTGCATGGCCCCTCGAAGGTCACTGGACCTACAAAGAATGTCCCATTGGGGATCAGGAGGCTTGGCCTCCCCTCAGTACTGTTGCATGCCTCTGTCCATGCACTCATAATGGCCTGTCATTGATATATAGATATATGTTATATGTGTGAATGGGCATAAATTTAAGAATATTTGTGTATGCACATATGATTAATGATTGTCTCTGTTTTTTTTTTAGTTTGAGACATAGGGATCAGATTGTTCACTGTGACAACTGATCAAGTTATCACATCCATTCAATTGTGGATAGTATTTTGATCTTAGAATAACATAGAAGTGTATGTTTCATTACATCAATGCTAGGTGGTATTTATCATGGTTGGGAGTGAGGGGTTATTTTATCAAAAAAAAAAAAATGAAATTTTTAATGATAAAGAATTCTACTATGCACAAAATCATTCACATATAATCTTAGTGTTTAAACATACGATGCTGACATATGAGACAAGATTGTTTACCATAACAACTTATCCGAGTTATCACATCTATTGTGACACATTATTTAAAGATTGATTGCACATGTCAATATTTTGATCTAAGGAGAGATTGGAATAATGTAGGTGTTATTACATCTATAACAAGAGGTATATATTTATATATCCTAACTGGGAGTCATGGGTTATCTTAATTAAAAAAAATACTAGCATAATCACTCACATAATCCATGCATGTTTTTTATGTTAAAAAATCACTAAAGATAACATAATCACATATGTAACAAATAATCCCTAAAAAGGACAAAACATGATATATAATGAGGGAATGGACATTAGAATCAATTCAACCAATCAATGAATTAATGGTCATTGTATTTGGAGAGAAACACGTCTCATTTGAATGTCATTAAATATCCAAACCTGTCTAACTTTACATATGAAACGAATCAACATCAATGCATCAAATAAAAAAATATATATGCAATCACATATATACCTTGCTTGAATCTGTCTTTCCATCCCCAACAGCCCCAAAATCAACCACATTGAAGACTGTCTCTGTTGCATACACTGCTTCAAGAACAAACACCACCACCAACAACAGCAGCAGAGAAGCTCTTTGGATCATATTAAACTTATTCAAATTCAATCCAATCTCTTTCAAAAAAATAACTTATATATTTTTTTTTATTGCCTCTATTGATATATATATATATTTTTTTTGAGGAGATGAAATGAGATGGTAAGTTCTAACATTGCATGAATTTATAGATGGAATTATATATAACGGTTTGAAACGTCCAAAACCTCTTCTGTTATTATTATTATTATTAATTAGGTACATAACTTCCTCACCAAACACCTATTGTTGGAATTTGGAAAGGTTTAAACTCTTCGTTTTATTATCATCCTCTCAAATCTTTGGTGTTGGTGTGTGTGATTAAACAATCCAATTCGGTTATTATTATTATTATTATTATTATTTTTTGGGGAGGTGAGGGGTGGGGGATCTTTATGTTAGCCCTTGCATTGGTAGTGGAATAGAAAGGGAATAGTGAGAAATAAAAGGGAATAAGCTCAAAGCAAGCTTCAAAACAAATTCCAAAATCTTCATATAAATTTTTTTTTAAAACGGATCTAAGGGTTTCATAGAAAAACAAATCCCAAATCTATATTTTGGGTTTTATATATCAAGTTATTGTTTTTTTTTATAATAAATATAGATATGACTATTGCGTTTACATTATTGAAATCGTAGCACAATTCCAAAACGTATGGGAATTGGGAAAGGAGAAGGAAAGATAAATCAAAGCAACAAAAAAGTACGCCGCCACTCTCCGGTTAGTAAGATATTTAATCGAGATGGATCACTCCACAATGATCAATCTCCCGTCAAGAATTTTCACCTCTTGCCCTCACAATATTGTGTCTTGATCTCTTGGGCATGTCCAGAACATCTCTTATACATTCTCTCAATATATATTCATGCCTCTAAATATTGTCTCATTTTGAGTCTGCCATATTAACATGTAATTGTTTCTAGCTAGTACATATGTTTTTATTACGGGTGAAATTAAATTTTAATTATCCTATTCATTAACTATAGTTATTTCTGTGGCAATTTTTGAGGGTGATTAATTATAACCTTTTAAAATGTGTTACATATCATGTGTTGGATAGACATATCCAAATTACATTCTAAGAATACACATATTTTTTTTTATAAGAACATTAATAGGGATCCATATATACACCAGAATTTGAATTCTTTATTTCCATAATTTAGAAAAATAAAATTAAGGTGATAAGATCAAATATTTAATGAACATAAAAAATATTTTTATATAGATAAAATCTCAATTCTCTAAAAAAAGTATATTTTTTTGAAATATAATTTTGATGTCTTTATTGCTATTTAAGAACACACAAGAATAAGTGATAAAGAATTGATCCATCTTTTCTAAATGGTTTGAGTTGTTCATACATGAGTTAGTTTCTTTGAATTGAACCAATTTTTGCTGTGATTTTTTTTTAGAATGATTGTTTAATTCATATTTTAGATAGTTGTTGAAAAAAGAGGAAGATAAATTTGAAGATAAATAAATATAAATTTAAAATTTTATTTTAATAAGCATTGAAATTAACTCATGTAAGCGATATTACCAATTTAATTAATTCAAATTATTTTAAACTCAACCCGATGACGCCCACTTCAAAAACAAATTCCAAAATCTTTATATAGAATGAAAAAGAATAATTAAATATTAATTTGGGTGAATGGAAAAGGATCATATTAGTAACTATGGTCTAGGAGAAAAATGAGAATGAACATCCTATATAGCAAGTTGATGTCATGCAATTTGAATGGTCCATGAGTGATTTTTCATGCATTTTTGTAGTCACTCACCTAGTCTATTTATGAATCATGCCTCTTAGGTGATTGAAGGTTCATTGTAATTACATATCCTATCAATTTTTGAGAGGATTGATTATCTTTATTTTTCCACATTTCCTAAGATTAGACTCTAGTTAAAATTTAAGTATTGACTAAATCAGTTAATTGATGATCATCGAATAAGGGTACACACATTTTTACTTCTATTTGAGGTGTCATAAAATTATTCTTCTCTGATAGTTATATCGATATAGATAACAATCTATATAGAATAAACAAATTTTTATTTGCTTGATTGTTTAGTTGTTTTTATTGGGAAATGTAAAAGTGAAAAGATAAGAATAACCAAAAAAAAAAAAAACTTATTTTGTTACAAAGAATAAAACACGAATACTATGAAAGTCATTCCAAAGAGTTTGGAACTGCATGTTCCATGTCTTATACAACACAAAATAAAAAACAAAAGATGAAAATAGCCATCTATCCCAGGATATCAGTCCATCCAGAATAAGACAATAGAGATAGTAGGAATGGTAAGAATGACTGAGTGTATATCAACATAAGAAAAACAAAATACTTGCAACAACATTGTTCATAATCAGTGGAACACTTCATTAAACAATAAATTTAGATCTCAAATGAGCATGGAACAGATCAAGATATGAAGACAAGGCCCCCCATTTGAAAGAATAACACCAAATATATAAACTATATACAAGATGGAGGGTTTTGCTTCCCAGAAGAAATTCCATTCACATTCAAACAAGTGGCCGTCGCCGTCTCCGTCGTGTCCTCCTTGACTCCATTGTACGTGAGATCGATGTCAGTGAGGTCGATGTTCTTGCAAGGCACGCTCTCGCTGCACACAAGGTTAACCGCCACCTTCGAAGCTGATGTCCCCCTTATACGTCTAAAACTAACATCACTTATTTCAACGCGCGACGGTGCCTGCATACATAATAGATTATTAACTTATAAAAATAATTATTGATGAGATGACACTCTGCCAATAGTTCTAGTATAAGATTATCTTGAGTTTTTTTTCATAAAAATTGTTTTGGCTCACTTTTACAACGTAAATATGAAACCAAAAGCTAAATTTGTAGAAGGAACTAATTAGAATGATCTTTTAAAAGTTGATTTTGTAAAATTTGTTTGACAATTGATTTTAACTTAATAAAGCAATTTTGAATATAGTAATTTGATAAAATGTTAGTTTATAATTGCTCTGGCATGAATCATTGAACTACAGTCACGAATAGAACTAATTTTGAAAATCAATTTTTTTTTCGTAAAAGTTGTTCTCAATCAATTTTTGAAAGCTGTTTTGTTGGCTATTAAGGGTGCATTTGGAAACAAGTGTAAAAATGCATTTAAACTTAAAAACAAATTCTG
This sequence comes from Acorus gramineus, assembly GCA_030737835.1. Classification (NCBI taxonomy): domain Eukaryota; kingdom Viridiplantae; phylum Streptophyta; class Magnoliopsida; order Acorales; family Acoraceae; genus Acorus; species Acorus gramineus. Next base: position 8,554,571 of record CM060853.1, on the reverse strand, counting down.
AAAACAGTTAGATTCTTGAAAGTTTATTTTTTATAATTAAAAATTGTTTTCTGCTTTAATCAAATGTGGGGGATCACCAATAGCATTTGGTTCAAACACATTTTCCTACGCATTAATTCAACATAAACCCCAAATCTAAAACCAAAAGCTAAAGCTAAAAAAGACCCGTATAATAATAAAAAAAATCAATATTCTAAAAACTCATTTCACATAATCAGTTTGACAATTTGTTCTATTCGTCGCCCCTAGGGGCTAAGAAGTGTTATGTTACCTTATTGTTGCACTTGGCATAGGGGCAATACCGTTGGTCGATGATGATGGGATTGTAGACATCTTTCATGACGACATCCTCAAACGTGAAGTCCCTTGCTTTGAGGACGTTCGAATCCTGCCACGTCTTGATCCTAACGCCGTTCATGGTGCCTGTCATCGTGCAGTTCCTAACATGCACCCCAGACACGTCTACCTCGCCTGGGGACTTCCCGAGGCTCCCAACGCTAATGCCATGGCCGGGGCCACAGGCAACATTGGAGATGGAGATGTTGACGCTCCCGGAGCCGAGGGAGATGCAATCGTCGCCCGTTGCGATGACAGAGCGGGTGATGGAGATATCGGAGGAGCTACCAATGTGGATGCCGTCAGTATTGGGGCTGTTGCCAGGGGCGGTGATGCTAAGGGAGTGGAGGTTGATGTTCTTGGAGCCAAAGATGAGCATGTGGAAGAGCTTGCTATTGATAGATTGGATGCCTCTGACTGTTGCGTTTGTCACAAATGATAGTTTTATGGACTGCAAACCATTCAAATTCATGTATTCCAATCAGTGTTACGTTTCATCAATTTTTTTGTCAATATCAACAAAGAAGAAAGAAAAAAGAAAGAGAAAAAACAAAAAAAAAGAAAGAAAAAAATCAACAAATTCACTAACTAAATATTCAAATAAAAATCCCTTACGGTGGGGAGGAGCTTGCATTTCTGGGATTTAGGGCACTGGTTGTGTGGCCAGGCGGAGGCGCCCTGGCCATCGAATGTGCCACCTCCGGTGATGACTAGGCCGTCAATGTACTGGAACACGACCCAGTTGTCGGAGTCATAGTCGGCGAGGTTCGGGGACGCCTTGAGCACCCCTTGAAGCTGCACCACCATGGGACCCTTGCATGGCCCCTTGAAGGTCACTGGACCTACAAAGAATGTTCCTTGGGGGATCAAAAGCCTTGGCCTCCTCTCAGTACTGTTGCATGCCTCTGTCCATGTACTCATGATAGCCTGTTATTCATAGTATTATTTGTTATTTGTGAATGGACATGGATTTAGGAATATTTGTGTATGCACATATAATCATGTCTAAATGTGTGATGCTGACACATAAGCTAAACAATATTGTAACTGATCAGTTATCACATCCATCGTGAATCATCATGCTAAATTTTTTTAAAGCTATTTTAAGACTAGAAATTAAATACTAACATATATGAAAAATTTAAGATGCACATATTCAATCACATAATCCATGCATGTTTTTTTATGTTTATAAAATCTCAAAAGATAACATAAACATGTATGTAACAAAGAGGGAATGGACACTGTAGTGAGTGGACCCAAACCAATTCAATTAGTCAACCAGTTAATGAAATCATGGTAGCTATTTTTTACCTTTTTTATAAGAATAAAAAATGCATTAATAGAAATTCTTAAAGAATCATTTTAAATTCAACATAGCGCATGTCTCATTTGATTTTATTGAAAACTCATTAAATATGAAACGAATCAACATCAATGCTTAAATAATAAGAATAATAATTATTATTATTATTATAGTTAATGCAATCACAAACCTTTGTTGAATCTGTCTTTCCATCCCCAACAGCCCCAAAATCAACCACATTGAAGACTCTGCTTGTCATCTCTGTTGCATGCACTGCTTCAAAAACAAACACCACCACCACCAACAGCAGAGAAGCAGTTATTTGGATCATATTGAGCTTATTCAAATTCAATCCCATCTCTTTTATATATAAAAAAAATATTTTTTTTACTCTCTTTTTTGTTTTGTTTGAGGAGATGAGATGAGAGTTCTACCATTGCATGAATTTATAGGGAATTATAGAAACCTCCAACCTCTTCTGTTTTGTTTTGTTTTATTAGTTTGGGCTGTGTAGGGTGTTTTTTGGAGTTTAATTAGGTGCATAACTTCCACACCAAACTCCTATTGTTGGAAAGGTTTAAAAACTCTGTTTATTATCATCCTCTCAAAACTTTGTGATTGGTGTGTGTGATTAAACCAATTCTTTTCTTTTCTTTTCTTTTTTTTTTTGGGGTTGTACATGTGTAGATGGGATGAGATTTTTTGTACCTTAACCACCACTAGGCCAAGCTCTCTAATTTGTATAATAATATTAGCCCCTATTTGGATAGTGGAACAGAAAGAACTATTTGGATAGTGGAATAGAAAGAAATAGTATGAGTGCAACTCGGACAGGTTGGGTCGAGTTGGAACTCAAATCAAACCCAACTCAATCTAAGGTTGAAGAAAATCAATTCAAACCTAACATAACCTAACTCTCGGGTTTGAAAAGCTCAATCCAAACCCCACCCGTCAGGTTTTGTTCAGATCCGGGTTTGATTCGGATTATGTTAAGTTCAGGTTGGACTTAAAAAATGTATTATTCTAAATAATAAAAAACTTTACAAGAATCAATTCTCCTTAAAAAAAGATGAAAATGAGACAAGGAAGATTTTTATTTAGAGAATAAAAATATGAAAACTATAGAAGTGAAAGATTCTAGATAAAAATAAATTGTACAATTTAAATTTTATCATACAAATTTCAAAATTATAATTTTACAGAGAACATATTACTTAGATATAGAAACTTCGGGTTCAGGTTACCTGAACCCTCAACCTAATCCCAACCCAAATTAGGTTCGAGTTGCTCGGTTTCGGGCTCGGGTTGAACCCGAACTCTAAATCCCCGAACGCTAAATCCCCAACCCGAACCCGCCCAAATTTCAAACCGCCCAAATTTCAAATTGGGTCGGGTTCATCCCGTCCAAGTTGCACCCCTGAAAAAAATTAGTAATATGAGAAAACAAACTTAAAAACATGTTTGTTTGTAAAGAATAGATAGATATAACTATTTTAGAATAAATTGGTATTGATGTTTTAGATTCGTTTGCAATTGTGTTATTTCACTTAATTAATCAATTAGTATAAAAAGACATACATGTCAAATCATTTTTAAACTGAAATATCTTCGAGAAATATCTTGGATTTTTTATAAAAAGGAAAATTGAGGTACCTTCAAAAAAAAATGTTACATCAAACTTTTATTTTAGTTAACATTTAGCTACATTTAGCTTTTAGCCCTACCTATTTGATCTATTTGATTAAGGCCTATGAGAATTTTTTTTTCTAAATTGTTTGACCACCAACTAAAAAAGATAACTTCTCTTTACATCATTTGTCTTTTTTAAATTGCTTATCTCGTTTTAGATTTTTTTTAACTTTCTTTATATGTTGTTCACAACCAAACACAGAGAATAGAAAAAATCCTCGCCGAAAGATTTATTCCTAACAAACTACAACTTGAAGGTTTGCAAAGCCTTAAAGCTTCGACTTTATCATCTAAAAATATATCAAGGAAATTTGTGACTGATTTGATAAATTTGACAGTTTTTAAAATTTGTGTGTGAAACTGTTATGTTAAATAATTTTTTAAAATGACAGAGAAAAGTATTCTTATTCATTCACATAGATAAACTCAGATAAACAATTTCAGTTTTTCTTTACAATAGTTATTAGATTTTATACTAGCTTATCCACACAAAATTATTTTCAGGGTTTATCTTAGGAAAACAAAAAGCGAATAATGACTTTCTCCAGTATTCACCCAGATTATCTGTTAATTTTCAGGGTTACAAATGAACAGCATTTTGTGTTTATTCTCCTCTATTCCTCTGTATTTCTCCCATATTCAGTTAACTCACTGATAAAGAAAATATTTAACAAAAAAATATATATATCAAGGAAAAAAAAAAGGTAACTTATTAAAAGCAGTACCTGGAATTAATTTCTCCCACATAAAAAAATCTCTCACTCCTCACTCAAACCCCCTCTCGGAGTCACCCACCGAGATCCCATCGAATCAACCCTCCGTTCCCGTCTCCGGTCGCCCGGCATCCTCTCCTCCGCCGGTGGACGGTCGTCTATCGTCGCCCGGCGACACCCCTGTCGAGACCCACATGACCCATCTCTTGCTTTGATCAAGTCGAGGTAAATTCAAATTTTTTTTGTGAAAAAAACTGTCTTTTGCTTCCAATTCTATGGGTTTTGAGAGAAATCTTTTTTTGGGTTTGAATGGAATTAGAGATTTGGGTTTGTATAGAAGAAGCTCAATAGAAAACTTTGATAGGAGAAGATGTCAATGAAACACTGTATTTCAGTATTCCATAACCAATGTATCATGTATATTGTATAATGGGAATTTGGATAGAATGGGTTGAAAAGGTGGTATTTCGTCGCATATGGGATTAAGCGGCGACTAAGCGGGGTTTAATTCGATTAATTCATTTTTTTTTGTCCTTTTTTTCTCTATGTATTGAATGTACTTTAATTTTTTTGTAATATGTCTACTGTAAGTTGTATTTTTAATTATAAAAAAATGGGTGATTAATCCCCACTGATTTCCTGACTTGCGCCTAGTGTTTTTTACAACATTGGTCACTGAGTACTTGTTTTCAGTCTCATTTAAAGTTTGTGCAGGATTTGATGTTTTGAGATGTTTATATTGAATTAGTGAAGTATATAACGTTATGAAAATTTGAAGAAAAAAAAACTTTGTTTTGGTAATGTATGAGGAAACTTTGTGAGATTCTTTAAGGATTGGGCGATTCATTGTGGGGGGGGGGGGGGGCAACTGGCCAAGAGTGGGATTAAAAAGTGGAAGATTGGTGATTAGAGAGTAGATGTAGGGGTTTGCAGATATCCTAGTAGACCACTCATCTACTGGTGATTTTTTTTATGTTTCTTCTTTTTAGTTTTCTTTTCCTACTTTTGGAATTTCACCCCAGTGTTATAAATGAAATTTGGTGGGAGGAGGAAGGTTTCCTACCTTTTCTCAACAAAAAGAAAAACATATACTTCATCTTGATCTAACAAAGTATATATCTCATTAGAAAAATGGACTGGAAACGTGACTGCTTATAAGGACAGGATGTGTGTTTTTCTCAGTCTTCATAAGATTTTAGATAGCATAATCATCAATTCAGCAGCTTCATACTTGGATGAATTTCCTTTTATGATCACTCTTCCACTGTTTAAATTATTGTCAGTTCCATATATAACTTGGAAAATCGGTATGATATGCGATGGTATTTTCTGTTTGATTCTATTGTATATAGTCTACATTAAAATTTAAAAAAAATAATAATGTGGGATGATGCCTTCTTAAACAATCAACTCCAATTTCTAAATGAGATCCTATATGTTAAGGTAAAAAAACAAAAAGAGAAATAGTAGAGAGAGAGAGAGAGAGAAGAAAAGAATTTAAGAGGGTGATTTTGTATCATAGATAAGATACATAATACAGTGAGAAAATGATAAATATTGCATGATGCAGTTCCACATGTAACAATACTTTTAAACTATGTTTGTACAAGTATTTTTATAGTTTTGCTAGAACTTTCTTGAGCATTTTCTATTAGCTTCTGGATTTGTTCATGCCATGGGTACTTAGTTTCACTTCCTAATACTTTTCAAGCTTAATTTATTCTTCAATCTGATGGCATTGTTTCATTTCTACTTGCAGATGAAGTCAACATTGGCTTGACTAAAAATTTGAGAAAAAAATTGTTTGCGCTATATACACAACATCAACATTAAATTGTGAGGTTTCGTTTCCTTAGACATCTCTGTAACAGTAAAGTCGAGCTCCTTCATGAACGACGAGTTAAAGCATCAATATCACATTGAGAGTCATGTAAGGATTTTGAAGTACCGCTTATATCCATTACTATACCACAACATAGAGAAAACATTCCTTGATTATGCCAGGTGGAAACTAGTAGTCATAGTGTGTGTATAATGCCAGATATGTTGGGCTCTATGTTAATATTTTAGGATATCGAAAGGATATCATGGGTGTTGAGAAGGATCAGGTGCAATCTCATGATGGTGCGACTGATGTTGATGGTGTGAGCCTACCAATTACATCTGAGAATTTAGATACCTGCCCCACACCACCTCATGGCACAAATCTCAATGGAAATGTGGATCCATGTCGTGTCTGCCATTGTACAGAATCGGATAGAATGGCAGATGTTGCCTTGGGTTTCTTGGATATAGCTCCTCCATTACCAGAAAATGTCAGCATAAATAACGATGAAGACAGAACTGATAACTTTGTTCCAGAATCAGTTGGAAATACCCCTTGTGCTAGGAGCTTCGGGGGGGAATCTGGTGTTATGGAATTCATAAGCCCTGACGGGGAGATATTTATTTGTAATTCCGATGTAGAGGCAGGTTCCTGCCACCAACATGACGCACTAGTTGAACTTGGCTGTTCTTGTAAAAATGATATTGCTGTTGTACATTATGCTTGTGCCTTAAAATGGTTTATCAGCCATGGATCCACCATATGTGAAATCTGTGGAGATGTAGCGAAAAATATTAGACCCTGTGACTTCAAGAAGGTCGTAGATTCTCTGAAGGAATACGAATCATTAAGGGAAAAAACAGCCATGGGAGAACCCACTCATCCACACTTGAAGATGACTACAGGTGTTGATCCTGATGCTGTTGCTGCAATTCGGAGGCAAAGACTCAGTGAGATATCTTTATGGTTCAATCCGAACAATCATTCTACCACAGTTTCACAGGTTGTGATTGATCAGCCCACTACTACTATCACTACCACCTTGGAAAGTTCATCCCCAGTTGAACATGCTACAACCAAATGGGCTGTTGAAGGTACTGGGATACTAGTTGCTACCGGTCTGCTCACTGTTACTTTAGCTTGGCTTATTGCTCCTCGTGTTGGGAAGGTATGAGTTTTATGTCGCAGTTTTAACAATGTTTTATTGTCTTCGGTTGTCATTACCTTTTGAAAAAATAAATTCCTGTGTATATGTATTTAAAAGATATATGTTGTTACATTGGCATGTATGTGCTCTCCTTCCTCTCTTTCTTTGTCATCTTCCATCCCATTTTCTCACATTGGATGACACATAGCTGAGTTTGCATCCATCTCTGCGCACACAAACATAAATGAATAGTCTGTGTTCAAATTGGTTTGCCACTTGTGACTATCCATTAGCACCAGTATTTGTTTTCTTATTAAAATGATATTTTTCAAGATGCTTTATGTTGCATGCTTGGTAGGACTTTGTAGATGAAGTTAATCTAAACTTCTAAAATCTTCCTCTAAAATGCTTATTTACGTCTAAGTTTGATAGAGGTTAATCACACATTTACAGTGGTGCTTAGAGGAAGGTAAGTTTTCTCTCTTTTCTGTGAGCCAGATGAGTTCATAATCATTTGAACAAAAAAAGTCAGATTTATGTAGAGACCTTTGGGAACAACTATGATGTATGCATTATTCATGCCTTTATATGGCCTTTGGCATGTCTGATCTTTACAGTAACCATGACAGAGATGAGTGTGATTACCAAGGACTATGATGTACTAATTGAACTTGCCGACAAAGTTCTTGGTGTGGTCAAGATTGTGAATTTTATCGCAAAACGAAACATTGATGTCTTCTTTCATCAATACAAATCTAGGGTTTCATTATTTGATATGTCCGTTGCTAATTTGTTACATTGCAATTATTTGAACTATAAAACAGCCAACTTCTATAGTTCTATTCTAAAAAAAGGCTATATAAATGTATATATGGTTTACGCTATGGAACTCTTAACTTGTGGAAGGTTTTTTACGCCATGACAATACTTCCATCTTATGTTTATTTTTCCAATGTTGTTGTAATATTGGTTTCACCTGATGGTTTCATTTTGAATGCAGAAAACTGCAAAAAGTGGCCTTCATATTCTTCTTGGTGGCATATGTGCCTTGACTGTCATTATTTTCCTTCGGTTTGTAAGTAGATGATAATTTCCTCCTGTTTACTTCCAAGAACCTGCTCCAGATTATGATATGCATTATTTTATGTTGCTCTATCCAACTCCATTAAATTCGGCATTTATTATTATTTTTAATAAAGCACTGAATTACAAAAATTCCCTTTGACAAGAACCGAGTTGTGTGTTTTCCATAGACCCTTTAAACCATATGATCCGTCAAGCCAAGAAGCCATACAATTCGTGCAACCATTTCATCTTATTGTGGGATTTTCAAAATAGAATTTTTAGATTGAATGTCAATTAAGTAAACCCACTCATGTCATAACATGCAGATTGGCAAGTTGCTTTCAAGGACACTAATCCAAGAAAAATAGTTAGATTTCTCTCTTGGTAAATTCATGGCAAGGAACAGATTGATTTCAGCTCGTTTTTTTCCTTCTCATCTTATACATTGATCCTTGTTGCCAAGAAATTGCATTTTTCCTCACAAGTAGAACCACGTTGAAGCATCAAACATTATTTCCATCCGCAATATGTGCATTGATACAATCAATCTTTTTGGTAGTCACTTTTGCATATGTCACATGACGATGCATTATATGAAAATCGCCTATGCAGTATATATCCCACTATACCAGTATATACTCTATATGAAAAACGTAAAAAGTATATTCATTCAATTCATAAGATTCTTTTCTTTATGAAAGAATGTATTTCACTGGCCAAGTATATACTTCAAAAAAAATCAAAACATGTATGCTCTGCAAAAGCACTTGCAAAAATGACTGAGAATAACATTTTCCGTCTCAAATTGATGTTCAAGAGCGAGCTATGTTCGGCCAATTTAAGACATGGTTCATTATTGAAATGTCCTGTGGTTTCTATAGGTAGCTTCACACAGTATTCTGTAAATGCATGTCACAACATGTTATGAGCAATTCCTACATATTCTTAGTTGACGATTTCTACTAATTTGGTTTCTTGACTTTGTTTTAAAGACAGGAAATCAACAATTTGTATATCTCATTTACTTCGAATTGCTTTATGTTTGTTGCAGTTTGTTCTATCTAAGATAAAGTATGGACCAGCACGCTATTGGGCGATCTTGTTCGTATTCTGGTTTCTCGTATTTGGAATATGGGCGTCGAGGACTCATGGAGTTCATACTACATGATATGGTTGGTGCATTATATATATATAAATGGAGTTTCAGTGTTTTTAATTCATGAGCTTGTGTTAAATATGAGTTTCTCTTGGCTTTGATCCAATTAGGATGTGTTATTACATTGGCCTTGTGGCTTGTGTGTTGTATGAATGATGTTTTTATAGAAAGGACTTAAAATCTTGCTTGGCTGCAGTTACAGATTTAACCAAAGTATAAGCAAAAGTTAAAGCAGAAACTGAGCAGAGGACAACACATTTGGCTATAAAGTCCCAAAATGTGAAATGTCATTACAGTTTCCAGAATTATTAAGCTAAGGGTGCGTTTGTTTTGAGGTAAAACTAGTTGTATGAGCTGTTTTTTCAAGAAAAAGAGTTATATAAGTGTGTTTGATTGTCTCCTAAAAATATGGCGAATGAAGAATGATTTTCATATAACCGTTTTAAAATCCTGATTTTGGGATCAACTTTAAAAGAAGGTACGCGCAGTTTTCATATTTTTCTTCAAAAGTATTTTCAAGTCTTTACTATACATAAAAATATAAAAAGATTATATAATTTATATGATATAAAAAAAAATTAAATATATGAAAAAAAACATTGTTTAAAGATGTTTAAAAATGATAAAAATTTTAAAATCCGAATATAATTTTTTGGTATTTTCGCAAAAAAGACTATATTTCAATATATATATATAAATATTATATGAGATTTGATTTGGTAGTATCTTTTAAATCTTCTTTAAAGTCATTGACTTCACATTCTTAACAAAATATTTATAAAAACTATTTTTTAAAATCATATTAATTATATAATCATGTTAAATTTTTGTTAAGATTTGTTTTGTTAAGCTTTGAAACGGTCATGCTTTAATTTTAGAGAAAAATAAGGATAGATTAGATCCATTTTAAATATTTGTTATTATTTGAGAAAGATTATATCTTGTGTTATTTTTTAATTTTTAAAATATTATCTTGTAAAAAAAATAAACAAACTTATTATTTAACATTTAAATTTTTTCCTTTATTTAAGATTTTTAATATTCAATAAATATTTACAACGTTTCGGATCTTCAAAAGTGATTTACTGTGTTACCCAATACAAACGAGACACTTGGCATTTTTAAGTGACATTGGTTCAAGCGAAGTCCCTAACCCCCGTTTGGAACGGGGATATGTTTTATTCTTGGGTATACATTTATCTGAGCATAAGTAAGTATAAATAACGATAAAGTGATTTTATATTTGGTTGTGTTTTGAATTATTCTCGTTGGTAAACGTAAGAATAAATGTTTTGTTGTTTGGATAAAATATGAATAAAGTATGGATAAAGATATAAAAAAGTAAAAAAAATAATGATAGTTGATTTGACCGGTGATTTATAAAAGGTGATGAGTTGATTTGACAATGAGCCCACATATTCTTTGGATGGAATAATCTAGAGGAAAATTTTAATTCCAGGGATTGATTGGAATTCATATACCACTTTATACCAGTTTATTCTGGTATACTTTATCAGGGGTTATCCGGGGCAAACAAACACACCAAAATTCTTATCCGGGGTTATCCAGGGACCTATACCCAAAACAAACGGGGAAATAATTGTGTGTAATTTTCACAAATCAACCATGTGAATTGTTTTTTTCTTTAGCCCCTCTTTTTACTTTACAAAAAAAAAAAATTTGAAACTCTCTCTCTTTCTTAGTTGAGCCGAGATCTTCTTCATCCTCCTCATTTAGTGATAATCATGATTCAATATAGAGTTTCATGGTGATTTTTTGGTATTTATTATTTTTTTTAATCACTCTTTGTGAGGTTTTAATTTATTCTGAATTATAAATTTGGTGAAAATTTTTATTTTCTTATCACAAATGAATTCTATATTGATGTCGTCCTTCAACACATTGCTCATTTGGTTTTTAACAAACTCAAATTAAACCAAGTTATAATAACATATAACTCAAAAACCGAACTGAACTGAAAATCGAATAGAAAATCCAAAACCGAACAAATTTTTGTTTGATTAACCCAAACTAAACCCAACTGAATCGAACTGTTTAATTTTTTTCTTCCTACCAATTTAGGTTAGTTAGAGTTTTTTTGGGGCCGGGTTAGTTTACAACTTTACATACATACATACATATGTGTGTGTGTATTTGGTTAGGTTTACTACATACTATTGAGTTTGGTCAATAGTTTTTTTTTATTTGGTTTGGTTATGGAATAAAAAATTAATAAATCGATCTCATTTTGTTTTTGTTTGAGTTTGGTTTTACTTCACAAAAAATTGAATTAACCAAACCGAATCGAATTACATTTAAACACATGATTATTTAAATTCAATCAATTTTTCAATTTTTAGATCATTCTTTTATATTAAAAACTATATTGTTGTTATACCATTAATATTCATAAAAAATGAATACATTAATTTATACCATCAATCATAGCATTTCATATATATAAAGTTGTAAACCAACCTGGCCCCAAAAAACTCTAATCAACCTAAATTGGAAGGAAGAAAAAAATTGGGCATATCTATGTTTATATTTAATTAAACAATTCGGTTTAATTTGGGTAAACCAAACAAAAATCGGTTTGGTTTTGGATTTTCTGTTCTATTTTCAGTTCAGTTCAGTTTTTGAGTTATATGTTATATTATAATTTGGTTTAATTTGAGTTTGTTAAAAACAAAATGAGCAATGTGTTGGAGGACGGCAACAATATAGATTTCATTTGTGACAAAAAAATACAATTTTTCATCAAATTTATAATTCAAAATAAATTAAAACCTCACAAAGAGTGATTAGAAAATATAATAAATACCAAAAAAATCACCATGAAACCCTGTATTGAATCATGATTATCACCAAATGAGGGAGAGGATGAAGAAGCTACTGTATTGATCTGGCCTCAACAAAGAAAGAGAGAGAGAGAGAGTATCAAATTTTTTGGGTAAAGTAAAAAGAGGGGCTAAAATGAAAAAACCAATTCACAGGGTTGATTTTCAAAAATTGTACACAATATCGGCTCAACAAAGAAAAAGAGAGAGTGAGAGTGTTTCAAATTTTTTTGAAGGGCTAAATAAAACATATAATTTTTTACTTCTTCTATAAGTGAATTTATATAATTTATTAAAATATATACAATATTCCTTAATATAAGTATATGATTTGTTATTTTGTACACAGTTGAAAAATGTACACCTTTGAAGGGTTGAATTCGTAATGAGTGCTGCTTTATAGAATACATAAGCAATTGAGTGGTGATACACTTAGTCATTCTGCAATCCTAACACAATATATGAAATTTATAGTAGAGTATATAATTCTTTATAATCCATTAGAAAAAATATAAGAAGATATGTATTCAACTTATTCGAATATGTTTTTTTTTTTTATCAAAAGCTTATTAGACAAATACATAACTTCTGAAAAATTCATAGTGTGGTGGGATTACAAAAGTGAAATTTTGATCAAAGAGAATGCAGTGATCTTCCAGACATTTAAAACCAACGGTTATAAAAAAAAAACAAGACAAAAGGTGAACATGCCAACATAATCAGGTAAATGACTTGGTAGATAAAAATGTCATTATTATTTTTTTTCCCTACTCCCGTATAGTATAAGGTGTAACATTAGGTTATTCGTTTCTGATAGCTATACTAGGATAGATAACAATTCAGACTGAATAAACAATTTTTTGTTTGGTTGCATTTTCTGTTATTCTCATTGGAAAACGTAAAAATGATTTTTTTTTTTGTTTGGTTCATCTTGGATAAAGTGATGATAAATGGTTGATAAAGGATGAATAAGAGTTTATGACTTTTTAAATGACAACTATACCCCCTGAAAATAGTGTGAGAAATGTATGATTGATTTGATAGATGTGATAGTTTTGAAATCTGTGTGAGACTGTTAGGTGAGAAATTTTTTAAAACGACAAAAAATGGTATTTTTATCCATTAGTATAGATAAGGCCTGCTAAACAATTCTAACATTTTCTTAGAATAGTTATCAGGTCTTATCCTAACTTATTCAAACATAACTATCAGGATTTATTCTGTCAAAACAAACAACTTTTTTTTACTATTCTCCTGTATTCTTCCTTATTCTATGCTTAATTCTCATAGAGGGGTAAGAGAATATATACAATTCATTGGGAATATATTTTTTTTTATATAAAAGTACATGCTCAAAAAAAAATCAAAGTGGAGAGACTTTTAAAGTGATCCAAAACAATTAGGCATAAAAACCTCTCCATAATGTTTAGGCCAACTAACTGGAGCTTTTGCATCCAATGCAATTCAATAAGGGAAAATAAATAATGAAAGAAACAATAATGCATAATCCAAAAACAATATTCACCCACTTTACCCATGTTTCATATAAAAAGCAATCTGCATCAAAATAGTTTTATCAAAATGCTCTGGCATTGAGTTTGTACACACTTGTAGTAACCTTATCTTGACAATATACAATTAAAAAAAAAACACTAAAAATAAATAATACCCATTCGCAAATTCATTATTCCTTTTCCTTATTCTCCCTATACATTGCATGGGAAAGAACCATAAGAATGTTTAGGCCTTGGACCACCCAATCAGATTAAGAAATAGCCCTATGAAATCTCCGGTAAGTAGAGCTCGCAACACTCTTTGCTTTCGAGGTGTAAATGGTGGATACCTCGCCGAAGCTTCCCCACCAAAGGTTCGATATAACACGCCTTTTTTGTGGCTAAATGCATCAAATGAGAATTTACCATGGTAGGATCCAATCCCACTCTCCCCAACCCCACCAAATGGTAAGGTGTAATTCGCAAACTGCGAAAACCAAAAAAGAAAAAATTGTTACAATAGAACTAGAAGTGATGTGGATTGTTCAAGAATCAAAGACGATATCAATGAACCTCTATGAAATGATGCCTTATAAGATACAAAGTTCAATGTTATATATGCGTGTGGTGAATGTGAGATATCTAGGTGAATAGGTATCATAAAAGAGTATAGTAAGATTACGTGTAAGGTCGTGTCGTTGATGAGCATCCCCCCGGAAGAAACGGAACTCACAAACATCTTTTCTAGTTTCTTGTCCTTGGTGAAGAGGTACGCGGCCAAAGGCTTCGGTTTTGAGTTTATCACATCAAAACTGTCTTCCACCTTGTCAACCTTCATAAAAACTAACATCAATATCAACCAAACATGTGAATGTTTATGTGGGGAAGGTAGCCATGCATCACATAAATCTTTTTCTGTTTTTTTTTTTGGGGGGATTAAATCTAGTCCTATCAATAAGAATCAAACTCGAACCCCAGACCCCTCGGTGAAGAGAGGTGGTTCTGTTCACATAAATTTCTTGATCATTAATAATCAAGGTTTTGGGTTCCCTAATACTTATAAGACATCAAAGAGAAAGTTGTATCCATGACATGCATATTATGCCCCCCTTGAGACGTGCATGTAAAAAGAAAATCTTACCGTGACAATGCACATTAAGGGGCCAAATATTTCTTCCTTCATTATCAATGAATCTTCGGGAGCATCTAATAAGATAGTAGGTGCAATGTATCTGTAATGACATTCAGATGAATTATCATTATATGGTTTTTATGTCATCACTGCAAATCAAAAGGTATATAAGGACTGGTACTTACAGGCGTTTCTCATCCCGCTGACCTCCATAGACAATCTTGTCCGAAACCTTCTCATCGTCCAAAAGATTTGTCAAGCGTTTAAAATGGTTAGAATTCACAATGCGCGATAAATCTTTCGATTCTGATGGATCTTTCCCATAAAATTCCTCTAACGTAGATTTCAAAGCATCCACCTGGTAAATGATAGCATGATTAACAAAAGAAAGTGAACCACAGAATCACATCATTACATATACTACTGCCAGATAAATAATTACCAATTTCGGAGCAAATGATTTTGGAGTTATGATGTAATCAGGAGCAATGCATGCTTGTCCATTATTTGATCCCCATTTCCCTACTGTGATTCTTTTTGCTGCGACCTTGGAATTCCAAAACAAATCCATAAAAGCTTAAAATCAACAAGATGTCACGATAAACTTACTAAGTTAGCGTTTGGAAATAGATATGAAAATGAACGGTTAAAATTCGATTTTCAGGAAGCATAATTTTGTTAGATTCCCAAAAAGCTGCGCTCATTAGGACTGCTTGGAAGCATGTTTGGGTTAAGTCTGATTCCTGCAAAAGAAGAATCACCCAAATATGTTTCCAAATGGTACCTAAGATGAGACAGTTTTGTCTGTAAAAGAAATAAGAACAGAAGAGTACTTCTAAATTGACGTTCGAATCGACAATGACCGGAGATTTTCCACCAAGTTCCAGTACAACAGGTGTTAGGTGCTTCGCAGCTGCAGCCATTACAATGCGGGCCACTTTACTGTTGCCTGAAAATTTCCGAAGAAATACTGTCAGCCTATAGAGCATTGAAGCTTAAAACTCACGCAGGTGTGGTTTCATGAACAATTCAATGAAATAAAAAGTTATTATATTGATAAGGGGACAACAACGAAACCTAATTCATTGACAAAAATTTTATCTACATGACAAAAAATGTGAACTTTTGCACCTATAGAAAATGAAAATGTGCTCATCAGTCATCATTTTTCAAACTTTTCACGACCATTTGGAGACTTCGGGATCAAGTAAATTGACATCATATTACCTCTTTTTCTCATCTATCCAGGATATTCCTTGAATATGATCAAATATAAGTCTATCATTGTAGAGTTTTACCTTAGCCCATTTAAATATTAACTTCCAACATTCACTTTCAAAATCACTGAAATAAAGCCGTCCTTTATGTAATTCATATTTTTTTCATTTTCAATGCCAAATCAAAACCCCCATTCCTTCTGCGACAACTGGAACATGTGTTTATCAGCTGATTTTTTATTCAAATGTAACACATGTTCTAAGAGAAAGTAATGAAACTAAAAAATGACAGTCATACAACACCATTGATAAGGAATCATATATTGATTCATCAACATCATAATTAGTATAGTATATAGTGGGAATGAACCTGTATAGTGTATTTTATCCCACTGTTGCTCCAGCAGTGCAGTCGTTTCACCAACAGACCCCTCAACAACTCTTACAACAGAAGTATCAACATAGTCTGGTAAGATTTTTGCGAAAAGTGAAGATGTGGCTGGTGAGACTTCTGATGGTTTTAATACCACAGCGTTACCAGCAGAAATTGCTCCAATTACAGGATCAAGAGATAACACTGGGTAGGAAAGACAGAACAATTAGTTTTTATCAAGTTTAGCAGTCGAATACATCTCATGAAGTAAATACTTCAAATAATATTTCCATGATAAGAATATAAATATGAAAATTATCTTAAGGCATTTAATAAGATGACAACCAATGCCACAAATTCATGTGGCTTCAGGAAACTGTTATTTAAAGCTAAAATAAAATAAAATTTGTACCATCTTTGAAAGTGTAGAAAAATGATTCACTGGATAGTGAGTCAGTCAGTCATATATATCGTACTTAGAAATTAGAATAGTTGGGATAAAACTAAAATGTTGGATGATGCCATATGAAATGCTAAAATGGAATTGTCCCAATCAAGGTTAAGTGTTCCCATAGTTATCTAATTGAACATCTAACATATAACAAATTTTAAGTAACATAATCACAAGACAAAAATTATAGTAATAACCTACTTGAATGTAAACAGAATCACTAAGCGCTACCAAGTACACAGATTCCCCACAGCACTATCTTTGGGAACGTAGGATATCTGATTGCCTGTGATTCAATAGTAAATGTGTTTTTTTTCTATACCTCTTTAAAACTTACTTGGTTTTCTGGAGTAATGAAACAGAATGATATTTACGATATCATCACAACAGAATAGTATTTACGATTTCCGAAACTTCAAATGGGAAGCCAGTATAAAGGAGGAAAATCATTCAGCCAAAGCCTCAATCTGCACTCTTACATCATCAGTGACATCTACTTAAAAATTCTTACACTCGCCCACCAATCACATGAGTTCCACGTCATCTAATAAAAGAGTAGAGAGAGCATTTTATGAGGCCAAGACGCTATTTACAACAACCCTATCATGTACAAATATGTTTCTCTAATCTCCTGGAAAGTAAGAAGCAGCAGGTTTCTGTTGTTCAAGTGCAAAAGAAGAAGCATACCACGTGACCCAAATTACTTCTAAAATTGTAAATTTATCACCTACTTGTTGATATAGGTTGTTTTCTCCGTTAAAAAACCAGAAACTAATCCAAAATGTTAGCGATATACTCTTTCATCTGGAAACTCCTTATATGTTGTACACTGCAGTTTTGTTTGTAGATAACAACACTATCAATCAACCATTCATAGCTAACACTTACAATCTACTCGGTGTTTTAAGAGTAATATTAAATTGTAATATATCAAACAATATATTGTATGCATGTCCATCAGTCGAGTCTAATGAAATTACCCACTATTATGAGGCAATGAGTGGCCTGTAAACATTTATCAAATTATACCCTGATAAAAATCCGGTGAATGACAGACCTTTTAAATCCAAACTTAATATGCACTTATAACGACGTAGTCTAATGGAACCAGCACCACTAATTTCCTCAAATAGTTTTTCTTAACCAAATTTGATGGCGAAAGAGAATTATTTGAGATTCTATTGGCAGAATGAAAGATAATTAAACAAAAATAATATAAAGGCTGGCCTATTATACCTTTAAAGGACAGAGAAACAATAACCAAACTTATCTTGGAGTATTGCTTAATAACCTATTGTTCTTCTCCGTACTGATCTGAAGACCATGTCCTACAATTTTATTTTATCTTTTGAAAAGATGGTAGGCAATCTATCCATTAAATGATAGGTGCGCAAAACAGGGGAAAACAAACAAGCCAAGATGAATCAAAGCAGGAGAGAATCCTACTTAGAACTTGCCGGACACACTTACGACTCAATTACAAATTTTCCCCCATGTCCTAAAATGTTAGTTCTTAGTTCACCATGAAATCTACTTTCTAAGCCAGCTATCCATGATAGCCAAGAGGTTTTATGTGCACCACCCCTAGATATAGTGGGGAAAATATTCTAAAGAACATCAAGGATGAACACAGGTAAGTGCAGATTAATCCTGCGTCAAATGCATTGACAGATTACAGGCTCCATCCTAACCAACAGCAAAAACAAATATATAAGCATTTAATATAAAGAATTGAACACTTCTACTCAAATGAGACAGAGAGTGGGACATATATTTGAACAGAAAATGTAGTACTATTTTTATATTAGTTTTGATCATATTTATTGGTGATTTAATTAATAAACATATAAAATACGCAAATAAATAATTGGTTGGATTAAATTATCAGTTTTTCTAAGTACCGAAGGGATAATTCCATGCTGAAATAACCAATACAACCCCCACAGGCTCTGATACGATTTCTGCTGACGAGGGAAAGGTAGTCAATCCAGTCTTGGCCTGAAGAAAATCAGATTGGATTAAGATGATTAGCATCACATGACCTTGGAAAGAGAAAAGCTTACTAACTTTTTTTTGAAACTACGGATCATATTTTATATTACCTTTTCCGGTTTCATCCAGCGTTTCAGCTCCTTGATAACCAACTTACATGACTCTTTTGCCATTGATATCTGCATATTATAAACCATGAATCATATACGAGGGATTGTGTAAGTCATCGTGTTTAACCAACTAGCAGAAAATGCAAGCATTTCATTCATTGAAAATTTATCCATTACATGTGTCTGATAAACCAATAATTTTTAACAGAAAAAAACAGAGAGAGACTCCAAACATTTATGAAATTTCACAAGTGATTGGAAAAAACCCACTCCAAGCAAATCTTAAAACATCTTAGATAACGTAGAACAATAAATATCCTGCATATCCGTTATTCCCAGCAATGGCCTCTTGTTGTTATGAGTAACTTATACAATATAAATCAAATCGCCAATGTAGTTCTTGTTGCAAAACAAAAACTTAATGCATTTGGGTGAAAAGTAAATATAAGACATTAGGAGACCAACACAATTAAAATGAAATTGTTTATCTAGAAAGTCCTGAATGATATTCTGAGATATCAAATTGCAGCTGGTAATACATAGGATATTGTATATATTTTGGTTTTCAAAGCGAAATATACACTTATATTAGATGAATAGAAATAGCACCAAAACTTTGGAAAATAATGATAAAAAAAATTATTACTAAAAAATGAACTAATGATAATTTATATAGCTTTGCAAAAAGGGATGATTAATTAATTCAATGTTCACCAATCACCTAAACTTTCAGAATCCGGTTGATGTGATGTTCATAACCTTTGCATCAGATGTAAACAAAAATATCTAATCATTGGATGAATACAACATCAATTCTTTCAAAAATACCCATAAAAAATATCAATGCTTTAAACTTAGATAAGAAACTTAACCCAACAACATATATAAATACAAGCATTGTCACTTTCCTTCCCTTTTTCTACAGTCAAACAAGAAAAAATAGTATTAATAAAAAAACATAATAACCATATGCAATAACAAAGAAAAACTAACACAACAATAATACTTGTCAAATTTTTCAATTTTTCAACACCATTGTGTCTCCTCTCAAAACAATCCCATAAAAAACAGAGGAAAGCATCAAAAAATAAATAACATAAAAAATTCTATTGTTTTTTTTCCTTATCCTTCTGCAAAACTCAACATAAAATAAGTAAAAAAAAACATTAATTATAAATAAAAAAAATACATGAACACAGCATTAATACCTTTTTTTTTACAATTAACATAATTAATCATACTCATCCAATTTTCAATAGCATTACGACTTCTCTCTCAAAAAATTCACATAAAACACAGAGCAATCATCCAAAATTTAAAATTTATCAAAAAAAAAAGAAAAAAAGAAATCCAACACATTAACAGATCTATTTTTTTTTCCTTCCCCGTCTTCAAAAATCAATATGAAACGACTTAAAATCATTATTGCAAATCAAAATATATTATAACAACATCAATGCTTGATAACAAATAAAACCCACAAACATGTCATCCATGAGCATCCAATTTTTTCAATACCATTACAATTCTCTCAAATAGGACCAAAATCCAACAAGACGAACAAAAAAAAATTGTAATTCTCCCCCTCCCCATCTTCAAAACTCAACATACAATAAACAAAAAAAAATTACATTGATAACAAATCAACCACAACATAAAAACTAAAACCCATTTGAAAAAAAAATCATATTTGATAACAAATCAAACACAACATATAAATCCACAAAAAAAAAAAAAACCATCAAACAATAAAAAGAACCAAAACCCATCTTCAAAAAATCAACAAAACTAAACAAAAAAATACATTGACAACAAATCAAACACAACATATAAATCCACAAAAAAAAAAAAAATCCTTCAAAACAAATAAATAATAAAAATGTAATCTTTCCCCCTCCCCATCTTTTCAATAATCAATCCCAACATAAAACCCAAAACCCATACTCACAAAAATCAAACACCCCGAAGTTCTTCATCCCCAATCAACAAACCCCCAACAAACCAAAAACCCACCAAAACAAAAACCCAAAAAAAAAAAAAAAACTTTAACAAACCTCCTGAATGAAAGACTCAATCTGGGGCTTGCAGAGGTCATGAGAGAGAGCCTGCATGATCTCACTCTCCTTCTCCTCTATCATCTGAAGCAACCTCCTCATCTGCCCCACCCTCCACTCATAGCTCCTCGTCTTTCCTTTCAAAAAGTTCTTCCTCAGCTCCTCCACCATCGAAGCCGCCCAATCCACTCTTCCTTCCGCCATTGCTGAAAGAGTTAAAGATCTGACCTTTCTTTCTTTTTGGAGCGGAAGAAGACACAGAAAAAGCGAAACGTGAATGATATATTATATATGTATGTAGATATAATATATGTGGGTAACGTTTAATTAAAGATATTAGAGAGAGGGTTTGTTAAGAAAGAAAGAGAGATGGGTTTTGTTGGGGTTTCATTGAAAATTCAAATCTTTGTTTTTTTTTTTATGGGACAAATCCAAATAACCCCCTGCCTGAAATCCATATAACCCATGGATTTTCATAAAGTCCATATAACCCCGTGAAAACACGTATGTAAATCCAAATAAACCCTTAAGTTAAACTTCTGCTAACAAATGATGAATATTTTATGAATATTTCATTTTGTTAACCATGACTGAAAACACAGTATATCAAAAACCTCCTATAATTAATTAAAAATGCGAAAAACCTTTGGTATATGAAGATTATAAAACCTTATCCAGATAAATAAAATCATCATTTACATATGATTTTTCGTTTAATGTATTATAGGGAGTTTTTGGTATATTATGTTTTTAACTAGAGTTAACCAGACAAAATATTCATAAAATAATCTTAATCTATTAATGAAAATTTAACTTATGAGGTTATTTGAATTTACATATGTATTTTTTAGGGGTTATATGGATTTTAGGAAAAGTGAGGGCGTTCTATGGATTTCAGACAGTTTAAGGGGGTATTTGGATTTTGAGATGGGAAAAGAAAGAAAAAACAGATCCCAACAACTTATACCAATATTTGTTTGACGTGTGGAATTGACCTTTTATTTCTCTTTCCAGTTACGTGTATGACTTTAAAAAATTATGGCATATGTACTAAAAAATTATGGGATATGTACATGTATATGTGGCTTGATATTTTGAGAAAGGGTAAAATGCATTTCAACCCCTTGAAGTTTTTAAAACCCGCAAAAACACCCCCTGAAGTTTAAAAACATGCACTTACACCCCCTATTGTTAGATTTTCCATTAAGATGAGACAAAAATACTTTAAAATTACTATTTTAACCCTTTAATTAATTTTGTAAATACTCAAAAAATAGTCAAATTAACTTTGAATATGCGTTATAAATATTAATTACTACAATAATAAAATCTTCGAATACATTTGGGTTAATTTATTGTGAGAAATAACTCACACAACAGTTAATTAAAAGGTAAAAATACAATAATGATTTAATTAAAATAGGTAAAATCGTACTTTTGTTTTATTTTAATGAAAAATCTAATAGCAAGGGTGTAAGTGCATGTTTTAAAACTTTAGAGGGTGATTTTGTAGGTTTCAAAGATTTTATGGGGTCCAAACACAATTTACCCTTTGAGAAAACATTATAGGTGTGATGTGACATGCATCGATTTTAAGAGATTATAAGAATAGATGATATCAAATCAATATATTCTATCAGTATTTCTTGCAAAAAAAACTATCTATGTCACTCTTATAAATTTTCTTATAAATTCATTAAAATTTATTTTTATCTTAAAAATGATGGTATCTGTATATGTATATGTGGCTATATATTTTTAGAAACTTTGAAGATGTGAGGTGACACGTGTCGATTTCAGAGATCGATGATCAAATTAATATATTCTATCAGTATTTGTTATAAAAAATAATAAAAAAATATCTAAATGACTCTTATAAAAATGAATTTATTTTTATCTTAAATCATTTTTTTTCTTCTAATATTATCTGATGATTTAAATATATAATATATTTTATAAATTTTATATATAACTAGGCTGTCTAATAAATTAATTAAAATAAATCTATATTATGCATTCATCAAATCACTTAAAATTTTCTAAAATTTGTAGTTTTAATGCATATTTTAAATAATTTTTAGATTATTATTGTTATCATATATATTTTAATTTTATTTCATTTTATTTTATTGTTGGTGGGTTATTTGTTGGGTTACACTGATCCATTTATCTTATCATATTTTATTTTATTTTTAAATCCTTCCCTAGAGATAAGAAATGTAATTCTCTATATATTTTTTTATTTATTTTAATTATCAAATACTCTATTATGTCTATATACAAATTTTATTATAAAAAATATAAAAACATATGCATTTAATCAATGCAAGAATATAATTTTTTTATAAAAATATAATTTTGAAAATAAATTATATAAAATTGTATACATTCAATTCATTTGAAAATTCGTGATTTTTTTATGAATATAATCATTAAAATATATTATAATTAAATATGATTGTGGAAGCATTTAAATTATAAAATTGACCACCCCTCTAACATGGAGAAATGAATCTGGTATCGTTTGAATTTTTTTTTGAGTTATAGACTTCTAAGTCTCTATAAACATAGACAAATCCATATAAGTCTTTATTAAAATTGGGACAGACGTACGAGTTCTTGAAAACTCAAAAAAACACAATTATCATCTCTGAGTTAAATTTTCATCCAAACTTAACGGAATATTCCCAGAATATTCTATCACATATAATTGTGTAGACATTGAAGTCCTTATAAATAGTCATAAAGAAAAATTAGTCTCTGTAAAAGGCAAATTGCCCTTGAAAGACTTTTACATTAAATTGTGTAACATTGCAGTTCCTATAAACAATCATAAAGACAAATCAGCCTCTCCAAAATACAAAATTGCCCCTGAAAGATTTTTACGTTTAATTTGATAGATATTATAGTCCTTATAAATAATCGTAACGAAAAATTGGTCCATGTAAAACAGAAAAACACCCTGAAGGATTTTTATATTTAATTGTGTAGACATTGCAGTCCTTATAAACAATCATAAAGACAAATAATATAATTTTTTAATTTATCTTTTTATCTTTTATCATATCTCTCACACTCCACCTGAACAAATAATGAATAATGCTATTTTCTTTAAGGTGTTTGCTTACTTTGAAATACCTATACATGATTTTTCATAAAATTTGTTTATTTACATTCATAGCAGAGAGAATTTTAATAAACCCATGCCACTTTTTTTACTTCCCTACAAACAAAAAGGTAAAAAGAATGCATTTTACCGGTTAAAATATTTTTTTACATCCAAATTGAGATCTTTAGGTGGAGTGTGAGCGATATGATAGAAGATGAAAAAAAAAATTATATTATTTGTCTTTATGATTGTTTATAAGAACTGTAGTGTCTACACAATTAAATGTAAAAATCTTTCAAGGGTATTTTTATCTTTTACAATGATCAATTTGTCTTTATGATTGTTTATAAGGACTGCAATGTCTATTCAATTAAATGTAAAAGTCTTTCAAGGGCAATTTTGTCTTTTGCGGTGACTAATTTATCTTTATAATTGTTTATAGGGACTGCAATGTGTATATAATTTAATATAAAAGTCGTTCAGGAGCAATTTTATCTTTTGCATAGACTAATGTGTCTTTATGATTGTTTATAAAGACTTCAATGTCTACACAATTATATGTGATGGAATATTCTGGGAATATTCTATTAAATTTAGATGGAAATTTAACTCAAGGATGATAATTGGATTTTTCTGAGTTTTCAGAGATTTGTACGTCTGTCCTAATTTTAATAGGGACTTATATAAGTTTTTCCATGTTTGTAGGGACTTAGATGTTTTTAACCTTTTTTTTTTAAATGATTTTTTACATATACCCTTCAAACAAGTCTTGTAGGGCCCAAAAATGAGGCCCACTCGGGAAGCTCTACGTGACCAGTCCATGATCGGATTAAGCGACGGCCCACGGCCTGGGTTGCCCGCCTCAAGTGGATCCGGCCAGCCAGCCTACCAAAACCCTACGACTAAGTCAAAGACCCCCAACCCAGTCAATAGATCATCAACTTGTTGAACTCTTAAGACAAATACAAATCCAGCAAATATGGGGCATCAAAGGACTGATCCCCTTGAAAGTTGAAACCCTTATGAGGAGTGTTTTAAAAAAATAATAATTTTTAGGGGTATATACAAAATCAACCCAAAAAAAACTTAAAGGTCGCTTGCATTTTATTAAGGCACGCACATGATTTGTTTATACATTATAATAAAATATATATAAATGTCATTTTATTTTATAGTGCAAATGACAAAATCAGTCCTTTTCTTTGTATATTCTAATCTAAATAATAAAAAACATTTAAATAATGAATTGGATATGAATTTTATCAAACGGGCTTCATGGTTGCTCCAAATCTATTCTCATAATAGTTGAATTTTTTAATAAGATGGTTGCTCCAGATTAGATCCAAAAATCAGAACAAAAATTTGGATTTTAGTGTATACTCAATGTTGATAATTGTTGTTTATTTTTAGACACGTGTTAATTCTTTATTAAGGATGGATGGATATGATCACATCTATAAAATTGATCCGATCGATTTCAGATTTGGTCAAGATCTCATCTCATCCATTGATAGTGTTATTATCTAATTGATGTCGTAGCTGATTATATAGAAACAAATAATTCGTTTCATACGTATATTTTTCAATTTTAGTTTTATTTTTTATTTTTGTTTCTATATGTCAAAAATCACCAAAAAATTTACAAGAAAATGGTTGAGTGACATTTTCCATATAGTTTATTTTAATCAATTTACAGTGTCAGCTTTTTTATTGGTGTTTTTAAGATAGAAATTATAATATGCTATGAATATTTTGATAAATTTGATTTTGATTATGTTATTTAAATTATTTAAATGATTGTTTATGTTTCAGATGACAAATATAAATACATTAAATTTTAATATATATATGATGAGATAAACTCTAAACCTGCATTATTGAAATCCGAAATCCATGTCCAACATGAAAATGGGTGTAAATAATGTCCCTCCTCAATTGGAATAGATTCATGAATCTATACACCCTTCAATGATATTTTTTTTATTTGGGTTTTTTATTTAAAATATTTTATTATTTATGATGAGAGCCCAATTATGTCACTATTCAAGGGCATAAACAATGCTTTCCCCCCAAATATTAAGATGATAAACGAAGCAATTAAAAATTCAAATGTTTTGAAGAATCCAAAGAAAATCATTTTATATTATATCTCATATTCAAAAAAAAATTGGAATGTTTTGATAAATGTACCTGCTTTTAAATGAGTGTGGATATTAAAAATTTGATAATTTCTAATTTATATCTGTATAAATATCATATATTTCCTGATTTATCGTTTGTGAATTCATATAATAAAAAACTGAAGTAACAATTGAAGAAACATTTTTTTTTTTTTTTGTGACACTCCAATTAATGTTTAAATGTAAACATTTTAATCAATTTTTTAAAAATCGAATAGTTCATTTAAACAAAAAAATGAACTAGGTAAGGGTCGCTGATTCAACCTCGGCTAATCGGATTTGAATGGTGAGATTATCATAAAATAATAGATATATATCAATTATTATTATTACTAATGAATAAATTCTTCAAAAATAATAATATGTAATTAATCACAATATCCATGGATAAAATTTAATCAACTCGTAAAAACATGATGATTAATTTGTACCAATGTTTTATATTATCTGTTTTTTAGGATATCATTATAAACCACTGAAGGGTTTTTTGCATGTATACCATCCAAAAATATGTTATTTAATTTCACACTATCACAAATAACGTATTTATTTTTATACCATTAAAAATTTTCTTAATGTAAAAACGTATCACTCTTTTATCTTTTTTAATCTAAATGAACCTTAACTATAGTTAGTTTCTTAACCAAAAAGTAAAAATGACAAAAATAGCCTTAACATATAATATTTGTCATAATGTAAATAATTAAACAAAATAACTTAATTAATTTTTATATTCCTTCCAAATCAATCGTGAGTCATTCAATTTTATCCTTTTTTTTCCTTCCATATAAGATCGAATTTAAAAAAAAATTATCATTTTTGTAATATGTATGATTAATTGTTCTCAAAATAATTTTATTTCATTTTTAGTAATGTAAGTATTAATAATTATTATATTTTTGAAAATAAATAGTTTGTATGATTAATTTTTATGTTTTTTTATTTTAGATGAAATTTATCATTTTCATGTTAAAAAAATATTTTTATTTTTATAAATATTGTATTTGGTAAAGTAAAATATGCACCAAAAAAGAAGAAGGGTAATTTGGTCATTTATCTAAAACTTTAACAGTTTTAATGAAAATTTGGATGAAAGGTAATTAGGATGGTAAATACGCACAAATTTTATATATTGCAATGGTATATAAATAAATAGATTATTTGCAGTGATATAAAATTAAATAGCATATTTTTAGATGGTATACATGTAAAAAACCCAACACTGAATTATCATCTAAATTTAAATAATAATATTTATACTTAAAAAAAATAAATAGTGAATATCTATATTAAAGTATCTTATTATAATAAGAGATAAAGCATTTTTTAAAAGTTTGGACTTTTTATTTCTATATTCAGATTAATAGAGTGCAAATATGAATGTATGAATTTGACTTTTCTTTACAGTATTTATTGAGTTTGGACTTTACATTATTTTGTCAAAACATTAGACCATAATTAATGATTTTTGTAAAATTCGCGGGAAATTGGGAGATTCCCTTCCCAAGATCCGCGTCGTCAGAAATCTCAACGGCCCACATAGTGCCACGTGTCAAAACATGTTTGGTGCCATTTTGTCTTATCGGTACAAGCAAGTTTGATTTTTTTCAAACAAACCCCACCACTCTTTTTTTTTTTTTGTTTTTTAGCAATCAGTACAAATTTCATTCAAGTCCCCCCACTGGGCATATTTTGTTGTTCAACCATCAGATCCAATCATTGTTAAATTTACCAGTGTTAAATTTATCAGTGTTTTAAAATCCAATCTGACCCAATTAAAAGTACAATCTCAGTGGATTGAATCGGGTTAGAGCTCAACCCAAAGTTGAAGGAATCCAATTTATATTTAACTCAATTCATTCTTAAATCCATATAGACCCTTGACTTTTTTCTGAAATCCATATAATCCTCGAAAAATATCTATGTAAAATCCAAATAGCCCCCTAAATTAAACTTCCACCGACAAATGACAAATATTTTATGATATTCTGTTTGGTTAACCCTATTTGAAAACACAACATACCGAAAACCCTTAAAATGTGTTAAAAATGCAAAAATTCATATGCAAAAGATGATTTTACCTCTCTGCATAAATTATAAAACTCTATCTAAATGGGTAAAATCGTCATTTACATATGATTTTTCATATTTTTAACACACTGTGGGAGGTTTGGTATAATGTGTTTTCAACCTCGGTTAATTAAATATAGTATTCTTCATTTGTCAACAAAAATTTAATAAAATGAGCTATTTGGATTTACTGGACTTCAGAAGAAAAAAAATCAAGGGGTTTTATGGATTTTGGACAGTACACAGGGAGTTATTTGGATTTTTCATTACTAACAAATGGTCCGAGTTTGACGGACTTTGAAGCTCAACAGAATAGTTGAACAAAACAAAAGCCATTTAATTTAGTTTTTATTAGATAAGTTCTTTTTTTTTTCTTTTTTACCAATCATGTTTTATATCTTTTTTTAAGGGCATATTTTTACAATCCCAAATCTAGTTCTATATACCTCCTTAATAATCTAATAAGGCATACACCTCCTTATGTGAAGTATATATTTTGTTAATTTTTTTACATTTGTTAAAAATGAGTCTATTCAATTTGAAATGGAACGAGATACATTTTTTATCAAAACATATAACTTATTAGATGAAATTTACTATTTTTAAAAAATTAAAACAAGTGAGAACTGTATTTGAGGCTACATCTGGGTCTATACCTAACATTATTCATCTTTTAATAGGTTACGTAATCTTAATATTGTGGATCCTTCGATATCTCGAGGATTGTCAACGTTAATTTTAGATGATCTTTCATTTAATAATAAAATTGACATCATCTAAAAAAGGAAAAAACACAAGTGTCCTCACCCAAAATTTAACAAATATGACTCAAATTATTTTGCATCAATCATAATTAATAAGAAAATGTCACACTGACACGACTGCATTATCAATTTTGTGATTGTTACAAATCATCTTATTTGACATTAATTCTTGTTTTTTTATGGGGGGGGGGGGACCAACTTTGAGCATAAATTATTTAAGGGGAATAAGTCAAATGATAAGGAATAGAATTCACCATGCATGGAATCCAAGCTGTTAGAATTCAAGTGGTCTTACTTTGGGACCACAGATGATAGAAGTGAAATGAGGGTTTTTATATTTTTTATTTTTGTCAATTAAACTTTATAGAGACTATGCCATAATTCTAATATTGGTAGGATAGTAGATATTTTGAGAAATATTTATATTTTTCATTAGAGTATTTTTCATTAGAAGTATACACTTGGGTTAATTATGAAACGACATCAAACACGACTGCAATTTGGACTGAGTGGATAAACTTCCCTATAAAGTTTACATTGGTCTTCATCTTATATATTTTCACATCTATTGAACTAGACATGAATGATGTTGTCCTTCTGGACCTTTATATCAAACTGTCACATTTATTTGTCAGAGTATAAAAATCTGAGTTGCTACATGCGTGACGAAGAAGGCACTTTAATGAAGACAAAATAATTCCATGTGGACTCCATACGATATTATATTTAATTTGTCTTGATCAATAATTGAAGGCTGTGCAGGCCTTGTGTCACCACCCATATTTTATGAAATCATCTAACTTAATATATAATTATAAAAATATAAAATATATGTATTTAATTTATATGAGTTTTTTTATTATAAAAAAGTATATTTATTGGAATTATATTATTCTATCAAATCTATTCCACAGGTACAGGGAAACCCATATATCAAATTAACTGTTATCATTTTTTATAAATCAATGGGTTTTTTATAATTCTTTTTCAATGTCTTAATCACAACTTATCCATGGTCAATCAAACATAAAAACTTCTAACGAGAATTCTAAAAACAGAAAATGATTTATTTTTTAATCTATAGTAGAAACAATTATCTATCTCAAAATAACTTATATCGCTTATGTCTTGGATATGAACATTTAATTCCATTCATGAAGGAGGTAGAGACTAGAGAGTTGGTGATTAGTCACTTTTTAGAAAATGTCACACTCAATATTTTTTACAGTCCAAAACGCTGACCATAAATGTTTTTATTTTTTTTAAATAGTAAACATTGTCTAATGAGGTATATGCTTTGATGAAAAGTGTATACCATTTCATTTCGAATTGAATGAACTCATTTAACATACTTCACTAGATGGCTAACTATGTATATGAGCTTGTATTTGAGACTGTAAAAATGACTGAGTATAACAATGCCCCTTTTTTTTTGTTCTCTCCTTCTTCTTTTTTTGTCCAATTTGAGACTTTCCTTTTTTTTTTCAATAACTACTTATTTCCAATTTCGTGGATGAGGATAATTAATTGTGATTGTGATTTGTTGGTCATTGATGTACAAGTATAACTGTATGGTATTTTATTTATTTTAGTCATCTAAAATTTTTGAGTGAATAACACTTGGTGTGGTTTATTAATGAGCTGAATGCAATGACTGAGTGTCTTTGCATTTGTCTGAATAATTATATTTTTAGGGTGCTTTTTGCATATGATTCCTCACCCTCGTATAATCGTGTTTGTTGCAGCTTAAATTTATAGATTATATATTATAACTTATAGATTACAGATTATAACTTTCTTGATAAGTAGTAGACATGTTTATTGTAGCTATTTAAAAGAAGGAAATAAGCGGTGTTGATGTTTGTTTAACAAGTTGTAAAACAACTTTTTGACGTACAATTGTCAAAAGTACCCGTAAAAATTTGGGAAGATGAAAAGAGGTTTGATTATTTTTGGTGTAATAATAAAAATAGATACACATATTTTTAGTAATGTTTTAAAAATCGAACTATTCAATGAACCGGAAAAATAGCTGGGTCAAGGGTCATTGGTTCAATCGTCAAGTTAGTCGGATTTAAACCATGACATAATTATAATAAAATAAATATATTAATTCTCAACACTAAAAAAAATATCAAAATATTTTAGGAAAAAATTGCATAAATTTTTAAAATCATAATATGATTTCGTATATAAAATTTAAACTTTTTACTAGATTTCATACTTTATCAAATAATTCGTCACAATTTCTATGAATAAAGAACCGATCGGTTTAATCAATCCATCCCGGTTCACATAAACCGTTGGTTCAATCAAGTGGGTTGATTGGGTTTTATCGATTTTTTTATATCATTGGGTTTTAAGGGTAAATCGAACCGGAATTCAAAGCGGATGAAGATTTAACCGGTTCAACTGACCAGGTTAGATCGAGTTTTATAACACTATTATATTAGTAAATAAAATAAAGGCATGACTGTCCAAAATAAGAACTTTTAAAGCATTTATATAAGCTATAATCTCAAAAACATCTCTTTCCCAAATTATGACTTTAGGAACTGCTTATTTTAAACTAAAAACTATAATCTCCAGCTTATAAGTATTAACAAACATGTATTATATATTAAATTGGCTTGTCATATTATCATATAGTAGATTACACAAATGCAAAACAGTGTGCAATAAATTCATTTGAGTCTATATTTAATATGATGAGGATCATGATCACATGAAAATATTTTTTAGAATATTAAGTTCCATGATTAAAAAAAATAATAGCTCTTCAAATGATGTATGTAACCAATCCCATCATTAGTATGTTATACAAAAGGAAATTATGCTCATGAGACTGGCATATTAATGACTTTTTGATGTGTCACCAGTAGGCCTGTCAACAGGTCGGGTTCAGGTTGGATCGAGGTGGACCTAGACCCGACCCGACCCGTTTGATTGTCGGGTCTCTCGGGTCGAGTCCATATCGGGTCTTGGGTCTGGTCAGGTCGGGTCAACTCATTAACAAGCCTAGGCCTGACAAAGAGAGGTCGAGGAACTTCTCAAGAGCCTACAATGGTTTCATTTTTTTAATTTTTAATAGAGTGTAGTGTATTATAAATAGTTCTTCACTGTTTTGATTTTTTTAATATTTAATAAGAGAATATTTGAAATGCGGTTTGAATTATTATGCTTTTACGTGAAGTCAAAATATCGTAAAAATATTTCAAATGTTCTAAATTTTAAATGATCATTCAATATTTAGTTATAAATGTTTGGTTGAATAATGAGTATTTGATTGGATCATAAATAAAAAAAATCACAAAGTATTTGGATTGGGTCAATCGGGTCGGGATGGATTCAGACCCGACCCGTTTTCATTATCGGGTCCTTCGAGTCGGGTATTTATGCCTTTTATCTGGTCAGGTCCGGATTGACCAGCGACCCGTTGACAGACCTAGTCACCAGCCCCCCTAATTGTTCATTATTGACTTGACTATTACCTAATAAACGTGTACTTCATCATACAATTAAGACATTCCACCAAAAAAAAAAAAGGGATTTTTAGTTTTAAGTCCCCACAAACCATCATATTTAGTGATCGATCCCTCCCTTCTTCGTATTTAGGTTTTAGTCCCCAGATTTAAATGATAGTTCCTTTTTAGTCCCTGAGAGGGATCTATCCATAAATTATTTAATTTACTTTTTAGTCCCTGTGAGGGACCTATCCATGAATTATCTTTTAAATCGGGGGACTAAAACCTAAATACGAAGAAGAGAGGGATCGATCACTAAATATGATGGTTTGTGGAGACTTAAAACTAAAAATTCCAAAAAAAAATCCCCAAAATTTTCTCAAACTTATCATAAGAAAAAAAAAATTCATATTCGATTTGAAGCAAATGATTTTTAAGTCGAATCTCATTTTGGTATTGAATGAAAGAAATTGATAACTTTTTTTGGGTGCTAATGACTTACACTTTCACCCTAACCTTGATTAAGCAAGTGTAAATAAACATGTATTCAATTCATATTACATCATTTTTAATTTTCTATCATTTTCTACAAACAAATAACTGGAATCTTATAGAATTATTTGACAATGTCATTGAATTTGTGTTATGTATTTTTATTTTTCTAAAAATCATATATTTCTTTATACGAGATATGTATTTTTTTTATAAAAATGTGAAATATATACTTCAATAAATTAAGTGGTTTCGTTCATAGAAAATGAAAAATTTCTAACAAAGTGTATATAACTCGTTATAATGAGTGGGATAATGAGGTATATGGATATCTTGGGACTGAGAACTGAATGTAATAGGCTAACAACCCTCCAAGAAAAATGATGTCCTTTGCAATCCAGTCTACAGTTCTTAACCATTTAAATGTTTTTAAAACACATACTCATCTAAAAGTGAAGTATAATAATAGATAATCAAAATTGAAATAATTGATCGCATTTTATTCTAATTATTTGTTAAAACGAACATGATAATTTTTTCTCCCACTTATCTCCACATTTATTTTTATTCTACCATTTATTCCATTGTCAAACAAACTCTTATAAAAAAGGTAAAATTTCATGCTTTAAAACCAGTTTCATATAATTTGTACCTCATTCTTAAAAACCAGTTTTATTATTGAATTTCAAATATCCACATTTTATTCCACTCATATTTTTATTTTTCTAAAGATTAGAATATCTACCAGTGGAGTGTATATTTTGACTGTATAACCACTTTTTAACTGGAGATGGAGCTGCAAACGTAATTGAGTGTATCAACACTCATCTGAATAATTATACTTTAGTGTGATTTCTGCATTCATTCATGCATTCCCTAATTCGGGTGGTCAACATATGATTTCACAGAACCTGGTATATATTAGCTTAACCTGTCAAATACTAGAATACACAAACATAAAACTGTGGGTAATCAATTCAGGTATATATATTTTATTTCTTGAAGGGCCGGATGGGGTGTGACATATGCTTATTCGTCCTTGATAGTTATATCGGGATATATAATAATCCATATTGAATAAGTAAATTTTTATTTGGTTGCATTTTCTGTTATTCTCATTGAAAAAATGTAAAAATGACATTTTTGTTGTTTGGTTCACATTGGATAAAGTGATGATATGTAGTGGATAAAAGATAAAGAAGAGTATGACTTTTTAAATGACAATTACACCTTTAAATAAGTATGAGAGATGTGTGACTGATTTGATAAATGTGTGAGTTTTTTTAATGTGCGTGTGAAACTGTTAGGTGAAATAATTTTTTAAAAATAACAAAGAATGATATTTTTATTCATTGGCATATATAAGCTCTGATAAGCAATTCCCACATTTTTTTAGAATAGTTATCATGCATTGTCTTAGCTTATCTAGACATAGTTATCAATGTTTATCTGAAAAAAAACAAATACCCCAGTTTGGATTGAAGAATTGAGTTATTTTGGAAAGATAACTAACCAGTATAAATAACAATTCTACAGGAATAAGAGATTTTCTGTTTTGTTGTGTTTTTTATTATTCTCATTGAAAAACGTAAGAATAAAGGTTGAGTTGTTTGATTGATAATGAATAAAATATAAATAAAGTGTAAAAAAGTTGATTTGACATGTGAGCCCTTTGATGTATAAGAGGTGTTGATAGGTAATTTGATGTGATAAGATGTAAAAAGTTGATTTGACATGTGGACCCATGAGAATAGATAAACTGAGTATAGTTTATCATAGGGGTTACTTAGAATTGTTATACTCTCTTATTCTCGTGTAAACTGGTTTAGTAATACCAAGTTATATTCTGCAAACAAACAACTATTTTCCCTATTCATTCTTATACCACCCTTATCTGATCTTAACCCGTTACCCAAACGAGGGGATAGAGAATAAAGGTCATTCTCCAATATTCACCCTTATTCTCTTTTAATTATCCACCAAACAGGAGATATATGTTTAATTTGAGAACTCTAATAATAGGTCCTCATCATCACCAAACAATATTTTTTCAGAACACTGAGTTCCATAATTAAAAATAATAATAGCTTTCAAATGATGTTGCATATAACCAATCCCATAATTAGTTTGATATATAACAAAAGGATATATAGGTTCATCAGGAGACTATGTTTTTCCTAATAAATGAATAGATTAGGCGCATATTAATGACATTTTGATGTGTCACCCCGAATTGTCCATTGTTGAGACTGTTATCTAATAAATGTTTAACGAAAATTCGACCGTCACCCCCGTCGCCCCCGTCGACCGATGACCGCGACCCCCATCGACGACGACCGCGACCCCGTCGACCGCGACCCCGTCGATCGACGATCGCGACCCCTATCGACGACGACCGCGACCCCGTCGACGACGACGACGACCGCGACCCCGACTGCACGGACCGACCCCATCGACGACGACCGCGACCCCGTCGACCCCCGTCGCCCCCGTCACCCCCGTCACCCCCGTCGACCCCCGTCACCCCCGTCGACGTCACCCCCGTCGTCGACGACCGTTTTTTTTTTCCGTTTTTTTTGTTTTTTTTTAAAAAAAAACGTCGACCGTGCGACCGACGAGAACGTCGTGTGTGCACCGTGCGCACGGTCGCACCTCATCGGCTGTGTATATATATATATATATATATATATAAAGAAGAGAGATAAAAGAGAAGATAATGACACACTATAAGAGAAGAGACTACATCTCTTAATATTATTTCTTCATTAATCAGAAAGAGATCACATGGATCATATTTATAAACCCTGTAAGTATAATAATGACTCAAATCTTAATAGAATTTGTTAACTGAATCATTCAGTTATATTTGATTTTATCATCTTACAACTTAGTCAAATTTTTATGTTTAATATTTACTTCATCAAACAATTTAGACATTTCAATTAGACAACTACTTGAGACTTCTCTAACTTATCAATTCATACTTCATGTATTGTAAATGTAAATACTTCATTAGTCAGGTAGATATCTTTAAAAATATAATTCATGTTAGAGGTTGCAAAAGTGATCACATGAACTATTCCTATCATTTTCCATTAGTGTCAGGACACAGACATATGATCTTTCCCATTATTGAATTAAAGCAAAGTTTGATAAAATTAATGAGACATTTTATGGAGTTTAAGATGCTCCTCCCAAAGTAGAAGTCTTGAAACGAACCACTCTAAGCTCCCGTTTGGATAGAGAATTAAGTTATTATCGGGTTTATAATTATTCTAGTATGGATAATAAATAAATAATTATTTGTTTGGCTGTGCTTTTAATTATTCTTGTTGAGAAATGTAATAATTTTTTTTGTTATTTGATTAATCATGGATAAAATGTGGATAAGACATGAATAAAGATTTCTAAAAGATCAAAAAAATTATTCGACTTGTGTTGATAGTCGATTTGATAATAGGACCCATGTATTTAAATAAGTTGAATAACGTAGAATAACTTAATTTTAAGGGTAGCAGAAATACTTATACCATTTTATATCAGTTAATTATGACATACAGATTCTCATTTATTTCAGCCTTCTAAACACTCATTTTATCACTATTCCATCTTATCCCCATTTATTCTACCCCCAATTCCCCAATCAAACATGGGCTTAGAATCCAACAAAACCATGATAAAATTAAGAGCATGTTCAAAACTTAATCCTAACTATTTAGACCAATTCAGACACTCCATGAGCCTATCAATAGGTCGGATACCTTCATATTATCTCTTATCCTAAACCATTCCAACATGAAAGAAATTTTACACGTATTATGTAGGAATGAACACAATAATAAATACTTTCAGACAGAATTTTATCAGATATTCAACTATATGAGAATGAGTGAATCTAAAAAAAAACTTAAGGGTCTGGTTGACATTCATTCTCATTTTTATTTTGATAGAATAATCAGAAAAATTATATTTAGAATCCTCCATACGTACATTTCGACACATTTCAAGTTAATTTTTTTTTATCCCCACTTAGGGGCTTTTGGGTAGAGGAATTGATGGAGAATAGACCTGAATTGTTTGTTTAAAAGGAATAGATAGGTATAACTATGATATAATAGATGAAAATATGTTGATATTTGTATTCCACGTCCTCCATTTAATTATGTACCCAATTCATTCCACTGGTAGAAATGGGTCTCGCTGTCAAATCAACTATCATCACCTCTTATAAATCAGGGGGTTCACATGTCAAATCATTTTTTTTTACTTTTTATAAATTTTTATCCCCATTTTATTCATATTTTATTCACAACTTATCCATAATTAACCAAACAATAAAAACTTCATTATTACGCTTCCTAATCCCCTCGTTTGAGGTGTGACATAAGGTTATTCGCCCTTGATAGTTATACTAGAATAGATAACAATCCATGCTGAA
The DNA here is from genome assembly GCA_030737835.1 of Acorus gramineus. NCBI lineage: Eukaryota > Viridiplantae > Streptophyta > Magnoliopsida > Acorales > Acoraceae > Acorus > Acorus gramineus. The sequence goes on along the minus strand of CM060853.1, from coordinate 8,517,155 downwards.
TAGGTAAATTTTTGTTTGGTTGTTTTTTCTGTTATTCTCATTGGGAAATTTAAAATTGATCTTTTTATTGTTTGGTTCATCTTGGATAAAGTAAGGATAAGTGATAGATAAGAGATGGATAAGAGTCTATGACTTTTAAATGACAACTGTACTCCTGCATAAATTATTTGTGTTTGGGAATAAGTATGAGAGATGTGTGTATGATATGATAAATGTGACAGTTTTTGGAATGTGTGCAGAGAGTGTTAGGTTAGATAAAATTTTTAAAATGACAGAGAAGGGTATTTTTATCCATTGGCATAGATAAGCCCTGATAAGCAATTCCACTATTTTCTTAGAATAGTTATCAGGTCTTATCCTAGCTTATCTAGACATAGCTATCAAGGTTTATTCTTGTCAAACAGCTGTTTGAAGGCTATTTTTCTGTAATCTCCACTATCCATCGTTTATGCTCCACCACAAACGGGAGGATTAGAGAATAACTAAAAACACAACCAACCAAAAAAATTACTTATTCCATATGTCTTATTCCTAGAATAGCCATAGACTGGCACCTTGGTTATAGTCAACCTGGTCCCAGGAGGGGTACATATGTTCAGCCAAATCAGAACCATCTGATCAGTAAATCTCCAAAAACTCAATTTAATCAGACGGTTCAGATCGATTCCCGCCTCCACGATTTGCTGGCTCAGTCATCGGTCCTTGGATTCCTCTTTTTGGCGTTTCAGTGAATACGGTCACTCGCGTTTACATGTAAGATCCGGCTTACCCCCTTTGAAGTTTTGTTGTATTCAAATAATTCTTTTTCGCGCTACAATCTTCAATCATCCGTGTTCAATGTATTGATAATATTTATCGACTTTTTTTAAGGGAAAAATCGAAATAACCCCTTGTAGACTACCTGAATTACATAAAACACCTTGGTTTTTTCTAAAGTCCATATAACCCCCTAAAAAAATTTATATAAATCCAAATAACCATCTGAATTAAATTTTCGTTGACAGATGAGGAATATTACATGAATATTCCATTTTGTTTAAAATTGCAAAACCATACAATTTGTTAAAATTGTAAAAAAGTTATGTACATGATGATTTTAAATATAATATTTATAATTTGTAAACAAAAATTGTATTCAGGGTGTTATTTCAATTTACTAGACGTTTACAAGGGTTTATATGGATTTTAAGAAAAATCAAGGGGTTATATGCATTTCAGTTAGTTTACAGGTAAGCTTGTCAATTATTCAAAAAAATCTGAATTTGATCCGAATCCGTATCTGAAAAATAAAAAATATCCGATATTCGAAGATCCCGAAGTGCGGATATGGATATCAGTCTATCCAATCCAAAAAATATCCGTATCCAACATATATTATAAAAATATATATATTTGTATTATATATTACCCATATTGTTATCTTGTATGATAAATCACAATGATAATATATTATAATACTATTAAATTTTTAATATATGATATTTCAAAGAGATAATAAGCCTTAAAATCTCAATCTCAATTTTAATGTCTTCTCTAATAACACTTGATTATCCAAATTAATGTTAATATTCAAACATGTCAATTATCTGAAAAATATCCGTATTCCAAGGGATCCAAATCCAAAAATTGATATCCGTATCTGAATCCGAAAGTTAGGATATAGATATTAGCATATCCGATTCGTATTCATCCGATTAACAAGCTTATTTACAGGGGGTTATATGGATTTTTTCCTTATTATTAAGGAAAAAATCCATGCAGCCCCTGAAATCTGATTGAAATTCATATAATCCTCTGCCTTTTCTTAAAATCCATATAACCGCCTGAAAACACATAATAAATTCAAATAACCCCCGAATAAAATTTTCGTTGACAGATAATGAATATTTTGTGAATACGTGGTTTGGTTAACTTGACTAAAAACACAATATACTAAAAAACCATACAATGTGTTAAAAATGTGAAAAATCTTATAAAAATGATGATTTTACCATCTTTAGATATATTATAAAACACTATCCATAGGGGTAAAATTATCATTTACATATGATTTTTCACATTTTTAACACATTGTAGGATTTTTTTGATATACTGTTTTTTTATCAGGGTTAATCAAATATAATATTCACAAAAATGTTTATCATCTATGCTTGTAAATTTTATTCAGGGGGTTATCTGGATTTACTAGGTATTTATAAGGGGTTATATGGATTTTAAGAAAAGTCAGGGGGTTATATGAATTTCAGTCAGTTTACAGGGGGTTATATGGATTGTTCCCTATTATTAATGGTTCTTAATAGATAGTTGGCAAAGTGAGAGTAAAACAAGGAAGTTCACGAGATCCAATGCTTCCCCCCCCCCCACTAACCGGTCAGTCACGAAAAAATACAAAACCAAAGACGGCAGGGAGTGAGTGAGTGAGAGAGAAAGAGAGTGATCGAACCCTCCAAAAATCGATCGAACGATCGATCGATCGAGAGAGAGATCGACAATGTCGACATCGGCTTCGAAGTCTCAGCAGAGATCGAGCATCTCCCCCTTCCCTTCAAGGCTCGCTTCGACGGGGCCGAAATCCGCCGCCGGAAGACCGACGACGCCGTCCTCTTCGTCCTCTTCCAGGGCTTCACATCCCCCTTCGAAGCTCTCCGTCCCTCCAGCGCCGCCGCAGCCGGCGGCGGTCGGTTCTTCCCCGACGGCCTCGTCTTCTACCCCGACGAGCTCGGACCGTCACGAGTTCACCAAGCCCAAGGAGAGCGTCACCGTGACCGTCCGATTTCGCCCGCTCAGGTGACCTTTCACTTTCCACTGAAGTGTTTGGGTTTCGCTTTGTTTTGATTTTTTTGGCGTTTGTGATGTAGTGCGAGAGAGATTAACAAGGGGGACGAGCTCGCGTGGTACGCGGATGGGGATTACACCGTTCGGAATGAGTTCAATGCGGCTATCGCATATGGGTTCGGTTGGTATTCCTTCACTCAAGTTGTCACTGCCACTTTTGTGCGTTTGAAATGGTACATTGAGAGTTTGGGTTGGTGTGGACTTTGTCATGCTATTGGTGTGGTAGAGGCGTAGAACAAAATGGGATGCATTGGAGTGGACTATTCAAAGTCACATATGGGGTTTATTATATAGGACACCATTATTATGTTTTAGGAAGACAAATGGATGTTACACCATTCTTATGAAGTGTCATATTAAGAGATTGTGGCGGTTGAACAAGCTGGAGATGAGGGTTCTCCAAAAAAAAAAAAAAAAAGAATTAAAACCAGTCCCTAATCTATACTAAAACCAAACACTATCCCTTATTAATAATCTCTATAGCCCTATTCGTTTAGCCAGAAAATTTGATCCCAACACCATTCTCCATGTTTTTTCCTGCTAAATACCCTCTTCAAACATCTCATTTTCAGCTGAATCCTGTCTCATTTTATGGCATGAATGATCCCAATCTCCCCCACTTGCACAGCACTATAGTTGGTCTTTCTTGTTCCAAGCAACCATGAATAGCTGCGGATATGCTTCAGCTTGTCTTTCCTCCTGAAGCCATCAATCTGATATCCTCCCTCCCTCCAACTCCACTCTAGACCACTTCCGTATAAGAAATCAGCTACATTAAGAACACCTCTCTGAATACTAGATAGTTTATATTTAGATCATGGTTGAATTTCAAACCCAGTAACCCACCACAGCACTAATTATGTTTTTGTTCTCAAAGTACTTAACATATGGCTTCTAGAGCCATTTCTCTAACGTGTCAGAACATTAAATGCCACTTCAGTTATCTCATTACAATGGCTATGAATTCATTATGCCATCTTACATAAGTAGAGCTCTTGTTGACCTTAATGGAAGTATATGTCTTAATATGCACACAACTAATGCCAATTATGTGAATTCATTTTTTTTTATTCCATGAAAAGTTGGCTCACCGCCCTTATATGAGTTTTATAGTTCTGTTATAGCATCATGTGGGACAACCAAGGATTTGGTAAAGAAATATTATCAGAATATGTCTCTATATGTTTGAGATTACTCTATACATTATGTAAATTTCCTGTTGGGAGAGTTGTTGTCTGGCTGATAGATGGTTGTAAAAGATATCTTCACCTTAATGTGGTGCCTGTTTTTAGTGTTTGTGATGTGCTGCAATAAAGTTGACTCGCATAAATTTATAATTTTTTTTATCCGTGTTGTTAGTTTATCTGATTCTTTTCCTTCTTTTCGTATTCTTATTTTTTGTGAAAGGAAGCTGTTTATTAAATTTGCAAGGTTCACCAGTACCTTGAAACGACTTAAACAAATCTACATTATTTACATTTTTTCTTCTTTTCATATTCTTGTATTTTGTGAAAGGAAGCTCCTACTTTATTAAATATGTAAGGTTCACCAGTACCTTTAAACGACTTAAACAAATCTACATAATTTACATGCTTTCATTTAATTGCTGCTGAATACTGATTATTATTCTATGAGCTTTACAATTTTTTAAGGGATAATGGATGACTGTATAGTGTTTGATCTTCTTCTCTTTTATAATTCTGCTTCTTCTTCCTGTTGTTATTGCTAGTTGGGAAAAAAAAGTTCATCTTTTTAAATTTTATCTATTATAATTTCACAATGGTGTGTCATTTCACTATTATTATCATTTTTGAAGACAGAAGTAATTTTCATTTCTTGCAGATAGAGTGTTTGGTCCGGCAACGACAACCCGCCATGTTTATGATGTTGCTGCACAACATGTTGTAAGTGGAGCTATGCAAGGAATTAATGGTAATTTCTTTTTAAGAATTTTTATTAGTTGGCTGTTGATTATCATGGATAAAATTAGAAGATATGAGATGGACAACTTGGAATATTGAAAGAAAGTAGAAAGTTGAATTTGGCGTGTCTAAAACGAGATAGCAAGGTAATTTATAAATGGGAGAGAATAGAAGAAGAGGGAGAATATAGAAAAATATGGGAGATCTTTTCTAAAGAAATGTCACATATAAATTCAATTTTTTATTCGCTTGTCCTTAAAAATTTAGAACTTTTAATATAATAAAAATCCAACTTCTTTTATATAACAAATTTTCTAACAAATGGACCCATATTTTCAAAAATCAAACAACGCATGGACAACTAAAACAAGACCCAAATTCCTAATAATAAGCCCCAAATGAGAAATACAAAAATAATGCTCTTAATTTGACAATTAATCTTTAAATTTCTATATTCTCATTTGTTTATTTTCCTTTATCTCCTTTATTTGTCAGAGGTTTATTTTCCACTATCAATTTGTTGATATTGTTAATAATTATGCCATGCAATTGAATGATTTTTGGATTTCTTTATTATTCTGTTGGACTATATATTGAGCGTGGATGACAAATCGAGATATGCGTACGTGAAACTCATCCGCAGAAAATTGCTGTCCACATGGAGAGTAAATTTTTCCATGTTTCTCTTAGATAATTAATGCTATACAAACTGGAAGGCATAAGTGACACAACTTTCTACAAGTTGGATCACCAAAAAATGGGGATAGAATACAATAGTGCGATAGAATTGTTACAGATGTCAATATTATCCTTCTAGTTCATCTGACGTGTTTCTTTAGCTCTCCTATCTTACCTTTACATTGGTAGATCTTTTTTTGTTGAATTGAAAAAGTGTGTTTTCTGCATCAAGCTGCTCTACAAGGGCATGTTGAAAATCGCGAACATTAGATCTTACAATGTAGTGATTCTTGTCTTGTTGCTGTAAAATAATGTCATAATTTCATACAAATAATGAAATGGAGTCCTTAAATTCCTTGATTGTTCTTGCAGGCACAGTTTTTGCTTATGGTGTTACAAGTAGTGGAAAAACTCATACAATGCATGTAAGTCAGTTATACATATAGTAATTTAGTTGATTTTGGCCATTTGCGCAATAATACATGATAGTTATACTATACAATAAATAAATTGATTTTGTGCAATAGTGCATAGAAAGTCTCATTTTTGGTACCGAATCTAGATTTTTCAGATTCGAGGGTTGATTTTAGATTTTTATTTTGTTTATGTTGGATTTTTGTTTTTCAAGGAAAGGCGAGAATTTACCACAAAAAATATTATTAAATCAGGGAGAAACTCTGGACACAAGAAGACTAGCAGGCAAGGAGCCTGTGAACTAATGGCAGAGGCCCAAATGCAGTTATTTCGATTGATTATCATTCTCAGATTTGTTTGGTTTAGCAAACCTTGCTTGTAAAGAAGATTTCTTATTCATGGTGTCCCTACAAATTTGATTGCATAGTGGTGTAGAATTATTGTTAGCATAGTTTTGTAGTCTTGTTCATAAAACCTTTTTAAGACCGAATGAGGTCAGGTGATGGTGTTTGATGGAGGCTCTTTCATGAGTGCTCAGGGTGTTGCTTATCCATGCCGTGTCTTTGATGGGTATCCGAATGGTGGACTGCTTTCTGGACCTCACCACATTTCCTTAGATTGGTGTTAGTTTAACTTTTTTCTATGAAGATTTTCATATTTTGTTTTACTTTACATTTAAAGATACGTGATGGAAATTTTATTCTTCCCTTGATTATGCTTTCATCTGACAGGCTTATGTGGTCACACATGTGAATTTATTATGCATTTTTACTTCTTGGGGTTGTAGATTGCTTTAAAGTGTTGACATTTTTATTTTGTAAGGAAAGGTGGACCAAATCCAAAATTCCATGTCTGAATGATGGGGTATATCTTTAACAATTTTGTGCATTATTTAAATTTCAGGGTGAACAGAAGTCTCCTGGGATCATTCCATTAGCTATAAAGGATGTGTTTGGCCTGATACAAGAGGTGAATTTTCCCAGATGAAATGCAAAAAGTAATTTAAAATGTTCTTCTGAATGTAGAAAAGATCTAGCTGCTGTGTCTAATTTTGTCCCTTCCCCATGTTGTAGGCATGTGATCGAGAATTTCTACTTCGTGTCTCGTACCTGGAAATTTACAATGAGGTCAGTGTTATTGGATTTGCTTTGAAGTGCATGAAGTTTTTGAATATCATTGACAACTTGCATCGATGCAGCTCTATCAAATGGAAAATAAGCTTATATATAAAATTGAACTAGGCATATCGATCTGTATTTTCCTTGGTTATGGACTTCACATGAAGCATGCGTATTGTGATCTGCAATTTGTTTCCATTCCAATCTGAAAATATTTTTATATCTAATTGATTTTTAGGCTAGATTTTTTTTTTAAATACAATTTAGGTGATAAGAGGAAATTATGTTATCTTGGTGCATTCTCACAGAAATTGAGCCATTTGATTGGAGTTCTTGATAGTTCCCTAGACTTTTAATGGAGGTATGATCTCAAAAGTTTGAATCCACAATGGCACTCCGTAAATATAAAATTTGCCTTTTTTTATTTATTAAGAAAGGGCTGTCTTCTATGATTCTATTTAATGATGACACACCTTTTTTGTTCTATTATTTTCCTCCTTGTTTAAGAGAATCTATTGGTGGGTTTGGCTTGTATGATATTTTGAATATGAGCCATAAACAGACACAATAACTTAAAGATCTGAAATCTGGAATGACATGTATTTATCTTTTTTAGAGTGCCATCCTGCCGGATCATTGATTCTCAATTAAAAAAATGTTTCTATTCCCTCTCTTTTATTGAGGCTTATTGTAAGCACAAAATCAGAAGTATCTTTCTTAAAATGTCAATTGATCTTTTGGACTAGGTCCGTTTGGAAACAGATTGAAAAGTAGATTTTGGAATAAAGCTGCTTTTTAAGATGATTTTAGACCTTGACTTTTATTGGGATGCTTTTTTTTAATTCATGAATTGATATTTGAAAGCAGTTTATGTTTAGCAGAGAAAGCTGTTTTTTAATTTAAAAAATCGATTCGGACAAAAAAGCGTTGTTTTTGAGCTTTTCAAAACACAGATTTCGAGGGAAAAATTAAAAGGAATCCAGCTTCCGATTCTTCAAAAAGCTGCCCCGTTTGGTTGCACGATTTTAGCTTTTCAGCTTTTCAAAAATCAAAAGCTGCCCTAAACGTGCAACCAAACGGGGCCTAAGATTATGACATGATCCACTTCATGACAAAGAAAGATTCCTCAGGTTTACAATGGCATTTTATAGAGAAAAAGATGAGCTATTTTTCATGGGTAAGTGGGCGTCAAACCAGAGACATCTTGGCTGCATGACTGTTGCAGATTAAGCAATTGTTATCAGGGTACTAAGATTTAAGCAAGAAAGTATATATTTAAGGGTGGGAAGGGAGGGAGAGAGATTGAAGCTCGAGGATCATGTAAGTTTCAAATGAGATTTTAGGATTCTCATATCACCTCATTTGAATCTGAATTGATCCTTGAACTACATATATAAAGTTTCCATAAGCTTAGAATAATATAAAAATATGAATAAATCCATGATTAATATTTTAATACAGTTAGGATCTTAAAATCTAATGATAAAACAACTGAAATGAAAAGAGTTGAGCATCCTTATCAGTTTGGCTGATCTACAATTGTGTGGGTGCCCCTTTGCAGTAAAATGTTTCAACAGTCATGGGAATTTAGAGTGCCAATGTTTAGATTTTACCTTTGTGGTATTTACAAGTTTGACTGACCAATGGATTTCAAATTTTTTCTGAAACTGTATCAAATATGATGCCTGAAATTGCACTGCTCATGATAAACTGTTGTGACATTCTTACCAACATATCAGCTACTCATCTTTGTACTCTATGCTCAATCAGAGCTTCACTGTTCTTATCCCTATTGTTAATCATGCATGTGCTTTCCCCATTTGTTTGTGTGTCACACGACAGGTGTCCCATGCATGCTGACCCCCCAAACCATGGGAACTTGCAATCAATCACTTACACAAATAAATTTTTATAAAATTTTTCTTATAAATTTATTTAAGGTTCCCTAAGAAAATATTTATTCATACATGGTGTGCATTACACATGTCATCCCCTCGTACCTCTAGACAATTAAATGATCAGTTGGCTAAGAAGCATATGCAAAATTACCATTCAATAGTATTGTAGCCATTTAAAAAAAAAAACATATCAATGAATTTACTAATTGGTGTGAATCTATGCTTGGTTTTGATTTACAGGTTATTAATGACTTGCTTGATCCTGCAGGGCAGAATTTGAGAATCAGAGAAGATGCACAGGTAGAATAATTAATAGTGAAATAACTTTCTTTGATATGATAGTTAACAAATGTTACCTAGGTGCTCTTGACCTGTGTTAGTGTTTGTTTTTAGAGCCTTGTCAGACAGCCCGTAACTTTATAAAAAACTGTATCTAACTCGATATTTTTTTATTACAATTTACATCAAAGTATAGATCTTTTTGCAGATGCTCTGCACAACTTTGACACTTTCCTGTGTCTTTGATTCATAGCTCATGTTCCTTTTAATGTGTTGATATAAAGTTCACGCTGATGCATATTTCATTTGTGTCACCAGTGTTGCATCTCATGACAATATTTTTTCTTCCTATCCATTGTATCACTATTTAGGCTAAGAAGTTTGTCATATTCTTAAATAATAAATAAATCGTGCTTGTTGTGGAGGACAAAGAACATCAAGTAGTGGCATCAGAATAACCTCTAATACCATAATATTAAATGGAGCAGAAGTAAAAAAAAAAAGAAAAAAAAGAAAAGGTGAGAGAAGAAATGGAAGAGAATGTGAGGAAGAGAAGACGTATATGAGATAGATTCATATACATCTAATTTTCTTTGAGGAAGATTTGGAAGCTTCTTATTATAAATGAAGATCCCCCGAACAAAGGAGACGAGGGATATCCATAGAAAAAAGAACAAAGATACAAGAAAAGGGGCATGTGAGAAGGGGGAAACCCTGAGTCAAAATATCATGGTGACCGTAAGTTAGTAAGCCCATAATGGTTGATGGAGTATCCACTTCCAAATCAGGGTGACCCAATTTTTAAGGTTCGAGGCAATTGCCGTGCAAGTGTGTACCACGTAGACTATCTTATGTTGGAATAAACATTCGTTGCGTTTGAGCCATATACTCCACCACACTGCGTGAGGGATTAGCCATTAGAATTAGCAAGCTTGCTACGATTGCCTTGCTTGCGTCTCTTCCAGAACCAACACTACAGTCCTATTTCACTGACTTGTACTTTTGATTTGTGCAATTCTTTCCCTATTTTATTGGCTCAACCAACTATATTAAGGGGCTTAGAACTAATATACCTGCTAGTGTTTTTTGTAATAGTACAAGATGCACATGAGTCAAACATGCACATGCAGTATTAGGAAAGCAATTAAATAAACTAAATATATCTTGCTTTTTATTAATTATTAATTAAAGGCATCTGATTTTGGAATTCTGAAGCAATTTGAGGAACGCTCGTTGCTGGTTTTTTTAATTTAATTTGTTTGAACTTATGTAATCCATTGAATTCGGTGAATTGTTCTGAGCATCAAACAAGTTGCCCATGCATTAGAAATTAAATGCAAATAAGTAAAATTATGAAATATCTAAACGTTTAATAATTATCATCATTCAAAGGCATATGGTGTGAAGGCTTATAAAGCAGATTCTCAGAACCCTTATTTTGTCTTGCAGCATTTTGGTCTTTATTTTATAATCAACCAAAGTTCAGTAAAAATTCTAAGGTCTTCTGATGTAATTTTATAATAATCTCAATGGGCAGGGAACTTATGTGGAGGGAATCAAAGAGGAGGTTGTTCTTTCCCCTGCTCATGCCCTCTCTCTAATTGCATCTGGAGAAGGTACATTAACTCGTGGTTCTACCTTAACAACAATTTAATCTACTTCTGTAAAAAAACAACTATTATTGCATATCTTTGCCTAACAGTTGGTTTATTTCATGTTTTGAAATTATTAATTTTTTGAAATGGCTCACCACTCTAGGGTTCGTGGGGTTCCTTTAAGCTATATTTGATTGGACAATTAACAGTCTTCAATAATATCACTTTATGAACTTTGTCAATTTTTTTTTGTAATTTTTTTGTTTTTATTTTTATTTTGATGTGTTTGCAGAGCACAGGCACGTGGGTTCTAATAATTTTAATCTATTAAGCAGTCGGAGCCATACAATCTTCTCATTGGTAATTTTCTTTTTGCTTGTCATGATGTTTTTTTAAACATATACCTGATGGTCATGCAGATGTTCATGTCATGTCTTGACTGTCCTAAGGTTGAGAAGACAAGCCATGTTCTTGTTCTTTAAATTTAGTTTAGACAAATAACATTTTGGTTTTTTCTGGTTTCTTATCTCTATCTACTCCACACAGAATTAGTTGGTCAGAAGCTTTTAGTTGAGTTGATTAATCTTGGTGTTATGAGACATTTTGGAAAGTTCCATTTATGAAAAAGATGTCTCCTGAAACCAAAATGTAAGAAAAGAAGAAAAACATACCTATCTTCAAAGAATTAACTAGGCTACGACTATTACTTCATTTACTCAATAGATAACCTCGTTATCCTACCAAACCTTACAATTTTACTCCCAACATACGATGACTCCAAGCCCTAAGACATCCCAACATATACTCGCTATTGTTATCCACATAGCAAGTCTGTCTTAGAAGATTTTCCATTCCTTGCCAAATGCCAACGACATAACCAATAGATCGACTGAGGTGTTATCTACTCTTGCTTGATGCAGGAAAGGATTACATGTCCCCTAAATTTTTGAAAAAGGAATAGGGCGGTGATACACTCAGTCCACTGTGCAACACCATTTACAGTCGCCGCGTCACTAACATAATGTATGAAATCACCCAATGCAATATATATTTCGCTATCTCAGTATATACTCCATTATGAAATACATAAAAATATATGCATTCAATTCATATCAGTATGTACATTTTTTTTATAAATGAATGTACTTCATTAGCTAAGTATATACTTCAAAAATAAAAATAAAAATTGTGTGGGCTGCAAACGGGCTGAACATATAATTTTCCAAAGGATTAACTTCTGCCCAAATAGTAACCAAATGAGCCCAAACTTCCTGACTAAAAACACATCTCACCAATAGATGGGCAGTGGACATGATATCCTCATCGTTGAGGTCCAGCTGGATATTCTATTCTTGCACTGATGCTCTTATCCTTAGCAAACCGAGCTTTGATTAGTTGGTTAGCACCCCCGTCTCCAAAAAGGAGGTTAGGGGATCAAACCCCACCATGCCAAATGTACACGGGGGGGCACCAATTTTCAAAAAAAAGAAAGAAGAGAGGTATACTAGCCACATGAAGGCTTGGATCTTCAAGGAATCTGACCTTTCAATCCTCTCTGTAGTTCCCAACTCCCAAGTCATATTGGTCTGCACATGCAATGCTCCATAAAAGGACTTCATCAAATATCATTTTCTCAGTATTCTTTCAATTTGATCTTGTCTTCCCTGTCTGTGACAATTTGTACTTCCTACAACTTTGCACAACAAATACTCCACCTGCACTATCCTTTATGGATAAATCTCTTCCAAATCTTGGACACCAAAAGATTTGCCCATCAATCACCTGGATTTATCAGAATCCTAAGCTACTTGGGAAGGCCTGCAAAAAGCCCTTGAGAAGGTTCGCCTGGGATCTAGCTATACAAACAAGATCAAATCTCCTGACCTTATTTCATTTTGAAATGCCTTGGTTATCTGCAGCAATCCTTTCTGGATGCCTTGAGTTTATATGCAAGTCTTGGTTGAATCGCCAAATTTCCACAGTTTTCATAGCCTTCAACTGAATATGTTTTATCAATGGCTGAATGGGGCTTGTACCGTAGTTCAAAGGTTGACAATGTAATTTACAACCATGAGGCCTTGAGTTAGTTCGAGTCCCGTGGCTTACCTGGTTGAAGACATTGGAAATTATCAATGATTGAAGATCATTAATCTTATGATTTTTGTCGTGTCTGCCAAAGCCAGCTATCTCCAAATGAGCATGCAAATAATTTTTTTCACTACTATTCATTAATAATTATTTATTGGTAAAGGTGAATTATCATTGCACCATAATTTTCATGTACTTAATAATAATTGTAATTTACGTTTTATATATTTTTTAAATTTTCTTCCTTGACAAGCCACATCTGTCATGCGAGATCACCGGATTGAAAATTGATTTAAATTGGTTAATTACAATGGATTTGATTTCAATTACTTGGGTTGCTAAAATATCTTGTCTCAGACAATTGAAAGCAGTCCACGTGGTGAAAATCAAGAAGAGGATGTGACTTTGTCACAGTTGGTATGTAAATTTTGTGAACCTGATCAGAATTCATTTTGTTGGTGATGGAATTTTTATTTGATGTGAAATTTCAATGTTCAAGGATTTTCTTCAATGAAACTTGAAGTTTGTTGCTTTGTTTGCAGAACTTGATTGATCTAGCAGGATCTGAGAGTTCAAAGACTGAAACAACTGGGCTCCGAAGGAAAGAAGGTTCATACATAAACAAAAGCTTACTCACTCTTGGGACAGTAAGCTGTCACACCTTTCTCCTGTATTTTTTTGCCATGTCACAGTTGTACCGTGTCTTAGGAAACATTTTGAAGAAGTTTATAGATGAGCGGAAAAAGTAGAATCCTCTAGGGTAATATGTCAATATGGCCGACGTAATGTATACTTTACGGAATTAAGTAATAAGTCATACATCTGAGTTTGGAGTTCTGAGTTTCTCACAAAATTCACTGAGTTTCTTTACTTGTCAAGGACTTCAACATTCAAGGAGGAACAAGACAGCCTATATTTCCTCTTATTTTAGGAGTTTGGAGAGTTGGTATCTCAAGTCAATTATAGAGAGGTTTTTTCTTTCAGGCACTCCTGCATATTCAGATGGCAGAAAAGTAAAAGAAATCATTCCAATCATTCCAATAGAGGTTGAATTTAACTTCCCAAAAATAAAATAAAATAATAGAGTTTGAATTTAACAGTTCTGTCTCTTAAGATTCTTTAGAGCTGCGTTTTTTTCCATCTTTTCTTCCCATCCTTTGCATCCATTGTTCAGAGGGTAAAGATCTCAACACAACAGTGAAAGAGAAGAAAAAGAATTACTAGGAGAATTGACAGGGTTGGCCAAACAGAGAAGGCAAAGGGAGTGAATGAGGCAGGCTTGTCAGGTTTGGGAAAAAAAATACCACTGTGGAAGAGAGGGCAATTGAAGAACAAACCATGCTGTGGTCAACGGGTGTGGACTTTGGACAGAGGACTAGCTGATGTCAGACAGCATTTTTTTTAATCAATGAATATGAATATGCCTGCAGATATTGATTCAATATAGAAATATCCATATTTGGTGGATAAGAATTCACTCAATTCAGACATTAAATTGTATGAGCCATTTTCATATTCATTCAAAATAGATAGGAATATCAAATAAATGAGTAATACTCCTATTTTGATCTTAACAAATACAGATATAAGTCATGCATTTGATTTTATATTGGGTAGAAATCAAATGATCTTTAAATCTAGAGGAATTGTCCCATTAAACCATGAAGATCTTACCATGGTGTTCGCTTCTCATCTTTCATGGAACTGTGAATTGATATCGTCTTGTATTTAAAAAATATATGGAGAGGAGAATAAATGCACGTGTATGTTATTCAAAATTATATCCCTGTCCATTTTTTTTTAAGAAACAGATATGCATAGGAATATGGATGGATCACTGTGCAAAATGGATGTTTGACCAGTGCCCATATTTGATGACATCCCTTAATGAACTGACCATTTGTCCAAGTTCAGAGAACATGGGTTTCTCAAACTGTCAATGCTAGTTTATCTATGAAAGTTATTATGTATTTATTTTTAGCAGCAGTTCTTTCCATTTCCATAGCCTTTTGACTTATTTTCTTTTGACATTCAATTTATCAATTCACTTCGAGTTTATTGCATCCTGGAAATTTTAGACCTTCAAGTTTGATTAATTTGTGATACTGATCTATGCTTGGACTTGTTGATTACATATCTAATTGTTATCTTATTGATTACCCCTTGTCATAGGTGATTGCTAAACTTACAGATAATAAAGCAACTCATATTCCTTATAGAGATTCAAAACTAACACGTCTGTTGCAGTCATCACTCAGTGGTCACGGGCGGGTCTCTGTGAGTTTTCTAAGATTTTTCTTTTAAAATTTATTTGCCAATGCTTATCTGTTATATTTGCATGACTATAACAGCAATTCATATTGGATTATTGTTATTTCCTGGGAGGGAGAGGGAAAAACAAGTCATGTTGAAAGTAAGACTTGTGTGAATATACCTGTCTTAAACTAAATATTATTTTCTTTTGATTATGTTGTAGCTCATATGTACAGTTACCCCTGCCTCCAGCAACAGTGAAGAGACACACAATACATTAAAGTTTGCACATCGTAGCAAGCATGTGGAAATCAAAGCTTCTCAAAATAAAGTAACATTTACCTTTTTCCCTATTGTTTCTTATCATGAATGGCCAACAGACCTCTAAGTTTTATTTTGTATTAGATCATGGATGAAAAGTCCTTAATCAAGAAATACCAGCGGGAAATTTTGAACTTGAAACAAGAGCTTCAGCAGTTGAAGCATGGAATGATTGAGAATCCATGTTTGGTTGCTTCTGGCCAGGAAGATCTTGTCAACTTGAAACTTCAGGTGTGTGCTGTTGTTTGGTATACTAAATGTAAGTTTTATATTGTATGTTTATTGCCGCTAGATTTGAGAGAGAATCACTTTGGACCTCTGGCTCTGGAATATGTTTCCATGGTCAAACGCAATTTTGAAGTTTCTCATGAATTTAAAACAATTTCTGAATGAATATGGGTTTAACTCGAGGAGAGTTTATTAGCTATTTGTTCTTGAAATGCCAGCTTAAAGGTTTTACATTTTATTTAAAGCATTGTGGTTGCTTATTCCTTTTGACCTATTTATGTGATTGTAGAAATATCATATCATGATAGGTTAATTACCTAAGAGGAAAAAATTGCATATCTATACTCTCTGATCACACCAGAACTAGATGGGGATATTCTTCATTATCCTCAGTGATCCTTTATTCCTTCTGAGATCTCTCGATGTCAAGGCGCTCGAGCAACTCATACTTTCTGATCATATTGCTCTACAGATATCAAGAGCAGGTTTTTAATTTTTTGTTTCAATACTATATTTGTTTGGTTTGTTTCATCTGAAATGTCCATCTGAAATGTTGAAGCTGGAAGCTGGTCAAGTAAAATTGCAGTCAAGATTGGAGGAAGAAGAGCAAGCTAAAGCAGCCTTAATGGGAAGAATCCAACGTCTAACCAAGTTAATCCTCGTGTCAACTAAAAATTCAATTCCTTCAAGTAACCCAGGAAAAGGTGGCCACAGGAGGAGACATTCTTTTGGAGAAGATGAGGTGCATAATATAGATTCTTTTGTATATAGTCAACTGTATTATAATAGCCTTTCTTTCCACGGTTTTTTTTTTCAGCATGCTGGTACATGTTTAATTACAACCTTCATTTCTCACTCGCAAACAGGGGCCATTGCTTGGAGCAATGGTAAAGTGCTCGGACTAATAGGACAAAGTCCTGGGTTTGAATCCTGGGAGCAGTCACTTTGTGCAAAAAATGCCAAAGGATACTACCGTATCCCATCTCTCCCCTCCCAGCACCCTGGCATGTCTGGGATCGCTCTGGGTGGCGGCCTTACGTCTTACTTTCAAACTTGCTAAATTTGGATATGTAATTGTTTGGCAAATTCTAAATGTATCGCTAAACATAATTGTTGTTGCAGCTGGCTTATTTGCCTGATAGAAAACGTGAATACATTGATGATGATGCTGGTAGTCTTGATTCAGAGATTTCATCTGAAGGAAGGTGTGATACCATCTCAGATGAGTCCATAAAATTTGATAAGAAGAACAGGAAGAGGGGGATGCTAGGCTGGTTCAAACTGCGGGTAATTGTACTTCACCCTGCATTATCTCTTTTTGTTTCTCTTTGATTCATGGAACCTCATCCGTCCGCATACCCATGTTGGCCATCCAATACCTAGATAGTGGTGCATTATGTTGGCTGGACATTCTTTATGTATACTGTCGACATATATTACTTAAACCATACATTTCACCATCATTGCACCGTTTTTTGTTGAGTGTATACATGGTTCTGTAGAGCATTTTAGACTACAGTTTCTTGGAGGCTATTGCAGGATGCATATACACCATATTTGGGGAATGTGTTTGATCTCGTTAGTGCATGTACTTTTAGATTCATCATTCATCAATTTATTCGATATGCTGATTGAGATCTAATACTATTTTATGGGGTTGTAAAGAAGAGATCAGTCCTATCAGATGCACCGATTTTGTGCAGATAAGATGTTATTTGTCAAAACATTTTTTTGTAATTAATTAGAGTGGAAATTGGAGCAGAGGCTCCACTTGCTCAATTAATTAACCTTTTTGAGTGTTCTAAGATGGATGAATGATCTGAAATAATCAACGGTTTCTGCAAATGGATTTAATGCTAGCGATTAACTATGCCTTTAGCTAGCAATTATGTAATGATTCCCCAATATATACAATATAATTTATACACTACATACATAAACAATGCATCCATTCTGTATAATCTCTGTATCATAGCTATTAACAATGCTTATAAGTTATGTTATATCTTCCTACCTATGATTTGTATATGTTTTATTCTTAATGCAAGGAAAAGCAAATTATATAGTAGTATGGGAAAAAAGATGAGCTTTGTAAAAAAAGGCTGATCACACAATGTTGACAACAATTTATCTCAAACTTTCCTGATTTGTAATTGTATCGTCATTCCTTCTTATTAGTTATTCCTTAGCCTTAACTTCTTGTCTTCCATCTGTACACTTTGGTCCGCAATGTAGCAAACTAATGTTACCAATTTCCTCTGTATAATGCTTCATTCCTTGTAATTGTTGGTATAATTAAGTCGGAAATTGCCCCTTCAATTAATAATATGTAATTTCATGTCCATAACATGTTTTATGGATAAATCATCATTATTTGAATAGATATGAAAAGAATTACTGAAAGTTCTGTTACTCCTTTTCATTCTTGTCTGCATGTGAATGCAATCTTGCTTATCTAAGCGAACTGCAGTGTGTCCATCTCCGATTGTCTGGGTGCATTTTATTTTACAAATGCTGCTGGAGTGGGTATCATTTGAGAAATGGGGGTGAATAACTAATATAAATATATGTCAGTTCTGCAGCCATCTTACTAAATGTTTCTCGACTGATTAATTATCTTATTTAGTGAAAGAAAATAGAAGAGGATTCTTTCAGTTCACTATCATTTCCAATTTCTGCAGTTAATTTTCTAGAGAGGAAATGTGGAAAAGGGATTGGAAAATAATTGCTTCCACCTAATGCGGCAAGGGACCTTATGTAAGAACACTGTGCTTTGAGCTATGAAAATAAAGGCCATTATTAAGTGCCATGGGAAGCTACTGTTTGACATTGGTTCTATTGAGGTAAAGATGGAAATTGAGGATGGTTATTAGGAAAGAATCTCCTTTATGAATGAATGCGGGGATCTTATACTTTTGAGAAAGACATTGTGAAGTGGTTTGCATCACACAAGACTATTTTCTTTTTCATTTATGTGATTCACCAGAAAAGCCAAATACAGTGGCATAATGATATGAAACCATTTAATTTTCATGGAAAAGTATTAATTGCTCATGAACTTTGTTTGGGGGATGATAGTGAAAAGTATAGGATGCATTGAATGAAGAGAACTCTTGTGCAATTACTATTGTTCATTTATGGGGCATTTGGAAAAATGGTTTGGCGATCTGCTTTTGCAGGAAGCCAAAAGCTGCATGCAAACGTGTTTCCAAACACCAACACCCAAAACTTTGAATGATTAATTCAAAAGTGACTCTTCTTTTCAATTATAAATGTCATCTCAAAGCATATTTTTTAAAAAAGCAATGGGAATCAATTTTCAAAAGTTAATAAAGGTATAATTTCTGGGAATCAAACTGAGTTCCCAAACGCACCCTTGCACCCTTAGTGTATTTGTGTTACTTCTAACTTCCATAATCAGCAAAAATAAGAATGTTTATTTTACTATTGCGAATGTTTGTCAAGATATTTATCATATTGCCAGTGTTTTCTGTTGAATATTTGGCATGCTAGTTATTTTATGAAGCAATAAGTTAAAGTCATTATGCAGAAGCCCGAGGGTCTCTCTGTACTGTCAGCTGGTACAGATAGTGAAAGCTCTGCAAGTGGTTCACCTGCCTCCTGCTCGCGGTCTTCTCAACAGAGACATCTTGCAAGTGGCATCAAAGATGCTCAGAGAAAATCTGTAAGTAAGAGGAACGACAACCCCCCGCAGATCGTGGATTCTTTTTCGGAAAGGACTCAAGCTGGTGATTTGTTTGGTGTGACGGCAAGAGGATGCCGTCTACCACCTGTAAGACAACTATTCTGCAATATATAAAATTATGACTTATTATGAGTATCTGTTGATTCCTACACCAACTTGTAGATTACACCTGAGCTCCTAAGGCGTACGATAGTAGTTTGTTCTTCCTTACTTTTTAGATTCTTTGTTTTTTGAGAATAATATAGCAGAATCTTATTTCAAGAATCCTCCGAAATTAGGAGACGAGGGATCTCCTTACAACGTTAATGGAAAAAGGAAAATATAAGATTATATCAATTCGCCCAATAAAATATTATCCTCTTCCCCAAGCGTCGCCCATTAAGGAACTAGGTGAAGGCTCCTCCAAAATGAAATTGACCCAATCCTTAAGCATTGATGTGATCGCGACCCAAGTATTTTCCCAATACACCCTTTTGTGTTGAAACACAATCTTTTTAGATGCTTTGTTGTATGTTTATCATAAATCTTTGGTTGATTGAGAAGTTTAATATGTATAATAAATTCTGGGAACGCTGCTCCTACATGAAGACCTGTCCTGTACACTATTTTTAGTCATACCTGTCATCTCAATATAATTGTAAATAAAGGACCCTCACTTTCTCTAGCAGACATGAATCTTCAAGGAGTGATATTCTATTTGGGTTCTCTCCTTTGATAATATTGTGCACAATATCACATGCCCTCACACATGTTGATGGTTGTCTGTAAAATTAACATATAGTGATGGAAGGTGAGTCATTTGCCCAATTAAATACCGTTTATCATGACGAATTCTTGTTAGAGCAATCATAAAGAAAGCCATAGGTTTGAGAAATATTCTGCTAAACAATATCAGTTCAATTTGAATTATCGATAATTGGAACTACCAAAAAACACGTCCTAGCATTTACCTACCCAAAAAAACTTGGAACTGGTTACAAATTGAGCTTTGGTTAGCCGGTTAGCACCCCCCGTTATCTCTTAAAAGGATGTCAAGGGATCAAACCCCACCCATGCCAAATGTGCACAGGACACTGATTTTCTCAAAAATGTAACTAGTTGCATCTTAAGAATCCTGCCTGTATGCTTGTATGGAATAGATGATTCCTTCATTATATGATGATGTGAGCCATTGGTGGTCACTTGAAAAACACTTGTAACTCTGTTGTTGCCCATGTTATGCGTTTCTATTTATTTGTTTGTTTGTTCATTTATCTCTTGAATGAATTGATGTTGGGGGGGGGATGGAGTTGGAGTTGGAGGTTAGAGAGGGTTGTGTTAGGTCAATGGATTTGATAACACTGCCATGATCCTGTTTGTATCATTAGTTCATTGTATGTTTGAGTTAATAAAAGATTTGTTCTTTAATTTCGTTTTTGGGTTTGGACTTTTTTTTTCACTTGTTAATGGATAGTGATTGCCTTAATTTTGTCGATCTTGTACAACTATGCTAGTGACAATATTTTCATCACTTTCTGTCATGTTTTTGCAGACTGGGACAACAATTACCGATCAAATGGATCTACTCCGTGAGCAGGTAAAAATGTTAGCTGGAGAGATAGCTCTCTGTACAAGTTCTTTAAAAAGGTTATCCGAGCGGGCTTCTAGAAATCCTGAAGATTCACATATTCAGGCATGCAATCTATCCTAACCCTGCTTCACCTCATAATTGGAATATATAACTGACCCAAAAGATTGAAATCTTGGTTCTGATTGTGCTGTGCTTTTCCCATAGGAGCAAATGCGAAAGTTGAAGGATGAAATTAGTGAAAAAAAGTTGCAAATACGTGTTCTTGAGAAGAGGATGTTTGGATCAATTGGTGCTCCTCAACATTCATTAAACAATGCCGAATTATCCCAGGTAGCTAAAACACATAATCAACTAATCGTAGATTCCTAGAATGCGATTACTATGGAAATATAGGAAAGAAGATTTTGGAGTATGAGAAATTTCATATTTTTAAATAATGGTTCATGCAGCCAGCTTTTTCTATGAAATATCGTCTATGAAGGCAAGCAGGAACGAAAGAACCAAGATTTTGGATGATGATTAAATTCAATTATAGTAGACAGCGTTTGGTTTCCGTGCTTTTGATATTATATTTATTGAACAAAATGAATACTTTGTTTGTAGGCTTTGTCCAAGTTAGCTTCCCAATTGAACGAAAAAACCTTTGAACTTGAGGTTTGTTTCCTATTTCTGCATTTCAGTCTAGAATACGTCTTCTACTAATACTGAAACACTTTTTGTTTTTACATGATGTAATTTGAAGATTATGGCTGCGGACAATAGAGTTCTCCAAGAACAGCTCCAGATGAAGGTGAAACTCATGGCATCGCTTACTGTGTTGGCTCTATGCTTAATATAATATATTAATGACATCATGTTTGTATTGTATCAGATATCTGAAAATACTGAAATTCAGGAGACAGTTCTTCTTCTTAGGCAGCAACCGAGTTCCATATTAGACAAAAGCTCCAACAATTCAACAGAAGCTGTAGGTTGTGAGTCTTGTAGGCTTCGGAATCATTTTGTTGTATCGGCTGGAGAAAAGGAAGTGTTGGATGGATCATCTATTGAAATGCACATCAATGGAAGCACATCCTATAGTGCTATTAGCTTGCCAGGAAGATTTCCACAGCAAGAATGTAAAGGATGCAAAGATAACTTATCTTTGAACTCTCAAGTTCTAATGCAGGTTTTTTTTCATTATTCTCCTTTAAAGTTATCATAAATAATATTAATTATATATGTATTACTTCTGCTCTGCACATTTCATAATTTATGGCTTTGATTAGGGTGCTGAGATTGAGAATTTAAAGCAAGAAAAGGTGAGTCTGATTGAAGAAAAAGAAGGTCTTGTAATTCATAGCCAAAAGTTGGCTGAGGAAGCGTCGTATGCCAAGGAGTTGGCTGCAGCTGCTGCTGTTGAGCTTAAAAATTTGGCGGAGGAAGTTACTAAACTTTCTTTCCAAAATGCAAAGTTGACTGGCGACCTAGCTGCAGCAAAAGAATCTTTCTTAGGGAGACCTAATGGTTCTCAGAGGCATGCTCCATTTGATGTGAAGCAAGATTTTAGCAATAATGTTATCCTTGATTGCTTGAGAAAGAAAGAGGATGATATATCCACAGACAAGTTACAGAAGGAGCTTATGATAAGAAGTCAGAGAGAAGCATCTTTGGAAGCAGCATTGTCCGTGAGAGATCAAAGAGAAACTGAGCTACAAAAAAGGGTTGATGAAGCGAAACGTCGTGAGGAAGATCTTGAAAATGAGCTCGCAAATATGTGGGTGCTTGTTGCTAAAATGAAGAAAACTGGAATTTCCACCGAGGAAAACACAAGTGGAGGGGCAAGTGTGCGTGAATTTCAATTAAGAAATCAGAATGGATTTCATTCTTCAAAAGCTAATGGAGTTCTAGGGTTGCTAGAGGAAGAAGAGTATGTGAGTAGTTGTACAGATGGGATGAATACAGTAGAAGTGAGAGCTGCCTATGAAAGTGAAAGGAGAAAATCCAAGGAACTTGAAGCCATCATATCTAGACTAAAGGTTCTTAGTTTTGCCTACCATTTATATTTATCGTTTCATAGTGTTTCTTCAAGGGAAACAAATTTTTACTGGCATAAAGCTGACATCTTTTATTTTAGAAAGGTTGCAGCTCCACAATTTAACATTGTCACGTGCACCATCAAATCTTTTCTACTTTAACAGAAACACAGATCCACTTGTTTCACATGCTAATTTCGTTTTTCTCATGCTGATTGCAGTATTCAAAATTTGAAATGGAGGAGTTTTTATATAAAAAATGAATACTTACCCATTTCCATTTCAGAGTGAAGATTTGCGAAACCTGGACATGGCTGCTCTTGAAGAACTACAGAGCCTCCATGTTGAGGCAATCACGAGGATTTGCCAAGCAAAGGTAATTCTTCTATTCATAACTGAATCTTAATATTTTTTTGGAAAATGATGTCTAGCACGCCGTGCAGCCCCATTTGCAGCCCATCTTGTTTTTTTTCTTTCTAATTTTTAATAAAATTATAATGATGAAGTATATACCAAGATACAATAATGTACTTTTTTTCTCTTTAAAAGGATGATTTTTTTTTACTTTATACCCTATGATAGAACCCCATTTGCACACTTTATACTTTATACACTACTTTATATCCTTTTTTTTTTCTATTTTTTTTTTTTTTTTTTGGGTGGGGGGGGTGTGGTGTTAAGAGATTGGAGATTAATGAGAAAGGCCCCGCACAGAAGGTGATGAGGGATCTCCAAACAAAATTATAAGAAATGAAAATACGAAGAGAAATACAAAATAACTCCCCTCCATAGCTTATAGATAACCTCAAATAATCCTAACCAAACTATGCATTACCTATGATGGTGGAAGGCGTGGTATCAACACCTAGGATTGAAAGAACCTATGCTCTAAGGTTAGAAGAGATGACTGCCCAAGTATTTTCCTTGTAGATCCTCTTTTTTAGAATATGCATTCATTGTACGATAACCAAATGCTCCGACAAACTGCATGAGGAACAAGCCATTGAAATTTTGCCATATTGCTTCGATCACTATGTTTGTTCCTCTTGTGAAACCAACACATAAGGTCTCTAAATAAACAATTAATGAGCCAAAAAATGACACCTTAAAAACACCATGAAAGAGTTGAGAAGTTACCTATAATTATGGTAATTGACTTTATCTTATTCCCTATAATTATGGTCATTCACATATCTCTCTTGTGTATTAAAATTAAGGATCACACCTCTGAAAATTTGTGATCAGCTATCTAGGAAATTCTTTGATAATTGACTAACAAAGTTTCTACATACTAGTTTATATATTGTCTCTAAAGTCGAATCTTTGAGGAAAAAAAAACGGATGTGAATCTGTATCAATATTTGAAGTGAGTTGGGATTAGGGTTTGAGGTTATTGTTATGTTACTCTTTGGTTTATTTTGGCCATGAATTGCCTTGATGAGTACAAACCCTTCGATCATTGAGCTTTCTCGGGGTAATTTTAAGTGGTTGGATGAGCTTCAATTGAATGACCATAAGGTGGCTTCACTACTAAATTACCGCGGTGGCAATTACCAACATGATCCACAACCTGTTAACATATGGTTAGTGGGTTCTGGTTACGGCATATTCGGTATGATTATGTTTGACATCACTTTGCCCGCTTACTAAATATGTGTTCAGAATCATGATTTTGACAAGAGAAACTGCCACCTCTATACTTACCTAGTAACAGGCTGTCTGTTTGACCTAATTTTTTTGCACTTCACCTTCAAGCATGAGAGCGGTAGTTTTAGCTGTTGCCATATAGTCTATTTTTTAGGCTACTCTTTTTTATAGCAAGTAATGGTTTTCAACTTGGCATATCCTTTATACTAATAGTTGAACAATTGCTTGGTGTTGGTGAAATTTGAGTCCTGGTGTGATTTTGCAAAATGACCTCAACAGAATTTGCGCCTTAACAAATGAAGATTGCAGAAGTCTCTGAGCTAAACTTACACGCAAAAGTGAAGCCGCATCATAAAAAAATTCACCAATGAAAATTTGCACAATACATGGAACTGATGGCATGACTTGTACAAATATAGAATATTAGCATGAATATATAATTTACTATTATAATTTGATTAAATGTTTTATGGAATTATTTTTGTGTGGTTCATCGTACCTCCGTAAGATCATGTTTTTGGCTAAGCATAAAGTGTCTTGGCAACAGAACAAAACTTTGAAATGTGTTTAGCAATCCTCATCATTCAAGTATATCTTCCAGCATACTATGCACTTTTGTGGTAAAGATGTTTCGTTCTTTCTTTTTCTGTTCTAATTGGATACATGTAATAATCAGTTTGTGTATAACCCTTCGAGCAGTACACAAACCATGTTTTGTAGTTGACGCACTTCTCTCATCATCTGGACGATTTGGGAAATGAAGCCTTCCCCAATGCTTGAGGTCAGACAATAATTCTTGGTGTTATTATCTTATTTGCTTTTGCATGACACTTTTCTTTTTTACATTCCTTTTCTGAAACAAATATGTTATTTTGTAATCTAACATACCCAACGACATGCATGTTCAGGGATAAAACCTTCTTTCAAAAGAATATCATACATTGATTTAGGAAATCAATCTAACATTTACAAATAGAAGATACACTACTCGCACACGCCCACTCACAAGCACCACTTAAGTAATAATGCTGCAGCCTCATGTATGAAGTGACACTCTCTCCTAGTTTCCTGCCCTCATTCTCTTCTTGCACTATGAATTTCTCTTAATATTTTGTTCATCCATGCATCCTAGTAATTACAAATGGCACATGCCTCCCCCAACCCTCAAAACCCAACCCATTCGCATAAATGAGACTATATCCAGATCTAATATGCCATGCCCTGGACTGGATTTCCTCCATATTATCAGTCTTATTTAACATTCAGGGTTTAATCGCTCGAGTCATCTTGGCAATCAACTTCAATGTTCTCACAACCATGAATCTTATATGAACTTGCCCGTTATCGTTGACAAAGATGATATTTTACACAGGTGGGTCAGTTCCTTTTGTACATACTCGCACAAAGCGCCCTCAATCTTGAAGATGCAGAAGACGCCTTTTGACACTTAACTGACAACTCACCAGGCCAGCAAAAACCTCAGCCACATTTGGACTTACCTCAAAAGCATTCGCCCGGTAATTTTGATCTATCTATTCGTATGTTTGTTTATCTAGTGAACTGGACTGTGTAGGGAGGGAACAAAAGAATATACAGTGTTCATGTAAATCAATATCGAATGCAGGTATCTGGTGGTGTAAATGATAGGACAATATATATTTTCAAAGATATTCTATGGTAAATTTTGCTCCTGCCCTAAATGATAAGTTGCAGGGCATGATTTTATGACTGCTTGTGAGATAATGAGGATGACAGTCCTTTGAAGCTATAGTTAATGATGATGTTAGGGACAGTCTGTATGTAGTCTTCACATGTTTTAATGTTTTTTAAGTGTAATGAAGGATAATTCTGACAATGGATTGGATACAAATCAAATACCTTAATATCCGTATTCTAGCATGAACCATCTGAATTCAGGTATTAATATTTGAATTTGAATATTTTTGGATTTGAAGCAGATATGTGGCCCCATCTGTAGTTCCACATCGTTGTTTTTTTTTTTTTTGTAAGTTATACTATCCTATTGAAGTACATGTTATATGAAATAAAGTATATATTAAAATATAATAATATATTTTTTTTGCTTTAAAAAATAATTTTTTTTGTCATATACTATGATAGAACACCATACAATATAATAGAGTAGTATATATTGGGCTATCATAGTGTGTAGGGTTGTAGACAGGGTTGTAATATGGATTGACTCAATTTTTTTATGTATTTGATGTCCTATGAAGGCTGGTTTCAGTGATCAGATAATATAATAGAGAAATGAAAAGAATTAAATTGTCTCCTTAAGAGATCATACAAAAAGAATACAGTAAATATTTAAACGTTGAATTTGATCCACATATAATACTTCCTAAATCATATATCTTGCATTTGGACACCTCAGAAGTGATGTCATTTCACCTAAATCAGCACATGAAATGATCTAATGTCGTAATGTTGTATATACTCTACTGTCAATATATACTCTTATCAAAAAATAAATAAAAAATACGTATTTAATCAGACAAGTGAATACTCCAACAAAATTTCAAACTGGATAGGTTTGCAAAAGTGACTAGAAACATATCCTTCCTTTGTGATGGAAAGGCAAAAAAATGTGGATAACAAGTGCCCAGCCAATATATCATCCTGTTGTCTACTTTCTAATCTGGGTGTTTTAAGTGTAGCAATTATTTGAAGAGATTAGATACCATCAGTACATGTCACTTTCTAATCAAGAGATGATATATGTTTCATCACATGATAAAATATATCAACCCTTGATTGAAGAGTGACACGAGCGGATAAATGAAACACTCACCGAATCCAATCTCTTATTTGAAGCATTGTGTACAATCTCATATTCCCAACAAGATTTATTCATCTACATGATGTGTGCTTCATTCTCATGCCCAAATAGACAATTATCCTATCATTAAATTTAAAAGAAAAATGAGAAATTTTTGTTCCGTCATTACACCAGAATAACATTTAACCTAAATTTGTGATAATTTATCCTCAGAATCTTTTCATGAGACTTACAATAACCATTAAAAAAAAAAAATCATTTTTCATTCAAAATCAAGATAATCATCCACACCTTGCCACAATTATTTATATGAGACATAGGATACATAATGTCATCAACTAGAGAGAGAGAGAGATCTACACAAAGGAAGTCAAATTTACAATCAAGCTCACTCACACAATGAGACTGAAAATTAAACATTTCAACTGATCAGAAACACATGTTGGGATTACCAATTTCACAAAATATATAATGGGAGGGAGAACCAGTCCCCCCCTGATCGTGTTGCCTTCTTTAAACATTCCAAAATGCATATGGAAAGTCACTTAAGCTGTTAAGTCTCACCTGTACAAAAAAAAACCTTGAACCCTAGCAACTTGAACATTCGCGCCACCTCCCCACGGAACGAATCCTTTTGATTGTTGCTACATCTACAACTGCAGAAACCAAATTTACATCTCACCTTCAAAGTGTCTCCAATTGGCTCTAACCAAAATTGGAACTCCCCCACAAAACAAAAAAAAACACATTATACAAACACAAACCTAAAAGTGAAGGGACCATCACTAATAATTAGGGCCCTTTGTTGCATATACACTTCATCTGACCCACATCACATCCCGTCGTCGGACACCCTGTTAGACCACAAGATCTCAACTTCAAGAGTCCGGGACGTCCTTTCGCCCTTTCCATCCTGTTTGAGGCCGAAGGAACCACTGCATAGTCCTTCCGTCACGACTTTGTCGATCTGAAATAGTAGTCTCCCTAGGTTTGTCTGCAACACAATCAACAAATTGACTGTATGAGTGAAGGATGAGACTGAATCTCATATGTTGAAGCCATAAAATAATAATCTTCATAGCAGTTTTAGAAGTGGTAACATATACAGATAGCCAAAATGCTGGGTTTAACATTCACTAACACGGGGTGTAACAGTAACCTTGTCAAGGGGTTGGATACCTTTATATCCGTATCTTATTATATGTTTTTCAGATGTAAATATAATATTCGAATTTGGATATTTTTGTATTCAGAAATCAGAATGGACACAGATTTTTTTTTTTTTTTGTGGGATATTTTTCTGATTCAGAATCCATATTCGCATTCTAGACATTCATAATTTCTGATTTTGTGTATACGGATATGGAGCATATATTTCTCGGAAAATTGACAGGCTTAAAATCACATCAACTCTCCTCTAAAAGTGCAGATTTTTTATGTGGATGTTGAGCTTGAACAAGATTCCCACAAAGAAAAAAAATTCTCCATGGGTGCCTCATATAAAAACAACCCACTCCCTTGAGCCTGGAAGAAGACACTGAATACTTATTCATCAAATGGTCTTTCAGCAGAGAGAGATGGACTTTTGCTCCATCGAGAATATGCAGAAGTGCTTGAGAGAGCTTGGGTAGAGAGATGACAATAAATAGAGTTCAATTTGATGATTTTGCAGAATGTACCTTGGACTGTAGTTATCCAAAATTGTGTCTTTGAGGGCAGAGAAGTCTATCACTGAAAACACAGTATATCAATCACTTTTTTTACATTTCCCTATGCATTTTTTACTATTCTTGTGGCCCTACGTAATCTGCTTTTACCAATTGAAATAAAACTTAAATGAACACCACCTTTACTATATGCAAAATGTTGTGCTACTTTGAGCTCATTCATATGCAGTAAAAGATCACATAGAAGAATGTGATTCAGAAATAAATAGAAACGCTTGTAAAATTACTTGCTTTACAGATATTTCTACTCAACATGACACTATTCTATCAACAATTCTAAACCTATGAAGAACCAAAATTTGGATGACATGCATAAATGAAATCAACATCAGCAACATAATTTCCAACATGGCTAATATGGTCAAATAATAAACTAGTTTCTCTTCAGATTCTGGATGAAACATAAATGATCTTTTCAAAAAATCAGACGTGAGTCATACCTTCCCGAAGGTGCTTTTGCTTTTGCATTGGATCTCAAGTTTCTGGCCCTTGGGAGGCACATCAAAAGCCCAAGTAAACCCCTCCTTCCATTCTGGACAGATACTATGATTCACTACCTGATGAATGAATAGACAATTTTAGTATGAAAAATAATTAAAAAAAAATATTTATCATTTTTAACCGTGGAATAATTATTTACCTTGGTCTGACGTGGCGGACCATTTCCTATTGTCAACCGGCAGAAGGCATTTGTGCTTCCCATGGCTTGCTTCAAGTTATTCCCACGTTTAACAGTGACTGTTAAACAACCAGGTAAGCAGTGCAAAAGGCTATCCGCTCTTTCATGGAAGCTTGGGGGGCAGGTTTTCATTAGCAATTGCAGAACCGGAATGGCTTCAGCTGCGACCATTGCCTGAGCCTTTGCAATATCTAAAGGCACAGTTGCCCATGATTGTTTCAATAGACAGAGAGTATCCAAAACTGATTCCTGGGCAGACTCGCTTCCAGCCTTTAGTGCACCAACCAAATGAGGTATGCAGAGAGTAGCTGCTTCAGATGAGTGAAGTTTAGGGAAATTTCTGAAGATCACATGTAATGTCCTGAGAATTTCCTCATTAATGGTTGCTGTGGACCACAACTCTTTCTCCAAAGCAGCTGGAAGTGGAAGGGAACATGGTTACTTGATAAGATATGATCAAACAATACATATATTTAGCAGTTCTCTCACCACAACAGCGCAGAAATAAATCATTAACTTGTTTTATTATTCAATATCTCACATCCCATCTTACACTTCAAAATTTTGTCTTAATTAAACATAGAAATTTAATCTTGAATTACCAAAATATTAAATTACTTTGAATTGAAAATCAAATATGAAACTATTAAATCTTCACTGGATCGAAGCCTACATTTTAGATAAAAAAAAAAAAACATGTTCATGCATGCATGCATTGCTTTAAGCAATTTACTGATGAGTTATTCTGATTGCATTCCATTTTATATTGCATAACAACAAAAAGTATCCTCCTTTGCAGACAGTTGAGTTCTGCAAAAAATTAGAATATAGTTTGGAAATGCATTGGTAGCAACATAAGAATAAATTTATATAACTTAAACAATGACTTACCAGTCAATGATCTGATGAGTTCATTTGATACATATTCTTGAAGAGTGTGGTTGGAAAAGAGAAATTTGATTAGCAGTGCAGCCTGCCCAATAATATCAGAATTCTGAGATAGCAGCAGTTCCTGAATTACCAATATTCCTCCAGCTTCAGCAACAGCACGCCTGTTTGTCCTACTATGCACAACCAAGTTCTGCAATGCACATATGGCAACCATTTGAACCTCCTCAGTTGGCAGATCTTCAAGTAAGTTTACAAGAGCACGGCATGCGGCTGCAGAGTCACTGGCTCTAGCAAGGCCTTCATGCTGGAAAAGATCACCAAGTGCAAGAGCTGCAAGAAGCCTAGCAGGCTGTGATCTGGTATGCGGGTCCAACAAGTACTGGGACAAGGGAGCTATTGCATATTTTGAGACTTTCATTTCTCGCACTCTCACATTATTGAACAATGCTTCAAGCAATCTCCCAGAAGCTTCTTCATTCTGATGAAATCTCAGAAGCCCAATCAATGCATCAATTGCACCAGCCTCAGCCATCAGTACAGCACTTGAAGCATCAGCCCTCTCTTGTACCATTAGAGCATTGAGCGTCACTGTGACAGTGGCCTCCACTTTAGAATGCAACATTCTTACAAGGACCACAAGAGGAACTGTATGATAGTATTTGGAATCAGATTGCAATATATTAGATAGAACCAATGCTGCTGATTCCCACAATGGTTGTGGTGGTTCGGGATCATCCTGTATAAGGACCTTAGATATCTGAAAAATGCCTCCTGCATCGGCAACAGCTTTGGGCCAGGTTGTAGAAATACTTTCAAGTGATTTTATCGCAGTTTGTTGTAGGCTCAAGATCCCAATCCCTGCAAGCTGTACAAGAGGCACAACTGCATTCTTTGTAGTGATATCTTGTTGGAAATGCTCTTGGGCCAGAAGATGAGACAGTAGTTCTGTACCGAGCTGCTGAATAGCTTGAGACGGAGAATTGAGAAATGTTATCAAAGGCTCAATGACCTGACTAGGAGTTAGTTTCAACGTTACAAGACTTTGTGGTTGCTCCAGAATGTTTACGAGTGCTTGCAGGGAACTGTGCTGCCCCCACATGCTGAAATCTGTATTTCTTAAAACTAAGAAGAGAGGTTCAACCATTTTTGCAGCCTCTGAGCTTCTAGCAATGCCGCTATTATTTGTTAGAATCCGAAGTAGCTCTGCGATGGAAGCGCATGTTGAAACAGGAGCAACCGGAAGCATCTCAAGAGCATTATCGATTATTCCAGCATTGACCATCTCAAGCTTACACTCCGGCCGATCTTTCCCCAGCTTGACAAGGGAATTCATACTGGCCTCCGCAAGATGATAGTTTGAATCAGAGACAAACCCAACAAGAAGAATTATAACCTCATAAGTTGCCGCAACTTCTGCATGTTTTTCATCATCCAACAACCTCTCGAAAGCACACACAGCAGACTCTACCACAGAAACATCTGGTGAAGTCATTAGTGCTATTAGAGGTGCTATACATTCTCCAGCAAACGGAGCAGCACGCACCATTGAGCTCCCAAACATTAAATAACAGAGCTGAGCAGCATTCTTCTTCAATTCCCAAGATGAAGTAGATGACAGGATTTTGTACAAGCTTTCAAGAGGATGGCCATCCACATCACTCATTAATGAGGCCTTTGATGAACTTCCAGAAGTCAGCATGATCAAAGCAACAAGTGCGGCATGTTGCTCCTCCTCTGATCCTACATCCAGCATGTCAACTAGTGGCTTAATGGCCTGTCTTGCCAATTCCATCTCTCTAATATGTTCTGAATTAAAGAGTTCCTGCAACGCTCTTGCGGCACTAAATCTAGCATTTCTTGACCCCATACGTAAAACCGCTATGAGCTGACTCAAAGAATTAAGTGATGCTTCATGATAAAGCAAATCATTGTTGCTGAATAAAATTCTCATCAGCTCGGATATAGCAGCTTCTGTAGAGTCTTGGGGACTCAGAGAAAGATATTTATTTAAAGCATCCAAAGTCCCAGCTTCCGCCATAGCTTGTTTGTTTATGTCACTTCCTTCTGCCAATTGGGTCAGAAGGCGAACTGCAATTGGAGGGGCACCAGGTCTATCTGGCATAGGTTTCAACAAGTCCACTAACAAAGGTATAGATTTGCGGGCGGTGGCACCAAATCTCACGTCTTCAATAACAAAAAGGTGCTCCAGCACAAACTGATCAGGATTGCGTACTAGAGAAAATTCGTCTGTCAAAGCTATCAGGTTCGGCATATCTGATTCTATGTGGCCAATAAGACTTATCAATCCTCCAACTGCACCGGAATTTGATATTGCAAGACTTATTCCTTTACTTCCACTGTAAACAAGACTAGCCATAACCTGAGCAGTAAAATATCTACATACAACTTCATCAGACTTCAACAAGAAAGCTAGAGAAGAAATTTCACGATCAATCGTTTGAGATTGAAGAACACCAGGGTTCTGAAACAAAATAGCCAAGAGAATGGCACTAATCCATATTCCCTCTGTGTCCCCGAATTCCACCTGCAAATAAGATTGATTTAATTATTATGCTTCAGCATTATATGATGTGCGGTGATGAAAGTGAATCTTAGACAGCCTATTTTTCTCGTCCTTTTATTAAGATATGGAGTAGGCCATTGTCTTGGGGGAAGAAATACCCTATGGTGAATGGAATTCAAATGTGGGAGCGGTTTAAAAAATTGAAGAACACGGGTGTTAAAATTAAATATGCAATTTTTACCCAACTTATCCTGCTTGCAGTTTGTTGGGCCATATGGTTGTCAGGAAATGAGAAGATGTTTCTTCCAATGAATGTGTACATTGAAAATATGTGGTCTTGCATCATAACTGGCATAAAAGAATGTACTTAAGTAAAGCCTCAGGCTGAAAATATCATTCTGGATAGTTGAAATGACTTTGTGGTGGGATAGGGCTCTTTGGGGATGGTTTGGGTAGTTGGTATGGTGAAGCAAAAAAGAAATAGTAGACTTATTTTTGAACTTTTTTTTATAAAAAGAAACAATAAACTTTATGTCAACAAGAAAATAAGATTCCCCCGGGAATTGGGAATATCAACAAATACATAATAAAAAAATAATTTTGTGACATCATACCTTCGAATTGTCTGAATAATTGGCAAATGTTTTACAGAGCACATCAACTCCACCAGCTTCCATAACAGTAATCTTGTTCCTATCATGGAAGGAAGCTATATATGAAAGCAACCACAATGCAACAGTTCCTCTCAAGACATTGGCTGGGTCAGCAACCTTATAGTCACCCCCTTCGTGAAAATACGAGCTACATTCCAAGAAACCTCTATGGGTTTCTACATGGTCGGTTTTAATCATATCCACGAGGGAATAGATAAGTGACTTCAAGATCCCTGATGCATTGAGAGCATCCAATGCCTGCTGCCTGTGTTCCTTTACAGCACAAATGAGGAGTGCAGCTCCGCCCACCCTGACTTCTAAACTTGAGGCATTCATAGTTCTTTTTGCAAGTGAAACTAAGCATCTCTCACTCTGTGCTAGTAGATCTGCTACCAGAACAGGCTGATCACGGCACAACCTAGAAAGAATTTCAATTGCCTTGTCCTGCACTGGTGGAAGCCCGAGTGACAGGCACCTGAGCAATGGCTCCAAGCATCCCCCTACTTCTGCAACAATGGACCATGGTTGATACAAGAAATTTGCATTTTGTTTCGTCCTGGCCAACAATGAAAGCACTTCAAGTGGATCAGAATGATCAACCCCTTCCAAGTTCATTTCACTCAAGGATTCACTAAGCGAAAGAACCACGAATCGACACTCAGCACTCTCCTTAAGCACGTCACCGACCGGGAAATGGTTCAACAACTGATGGATTGCACGAGAAGCATTTTTCTTTCCTTCGACGCTACCTTCTCTCAGTGCTCGCATAAATGCTGACATGATGTCCTCCGATAGAGCCTCTTTGGCGATCTGAGGATCAGATAAAAGGTTTGCAAGTGCCGCAATAGCTGTTTCAGCAGTTTCCAGGGAGGAATTTTTCGCAAGCTTGATAAGAGGCTTCACATCGCCCTCACCTATGTAAGACTTCTTTGCATCCTTAGCTCTGGTTGACCGCGACAGCGCTCCCAAAGCCCGAGCTGACTGAGTAGCAACAATCGGAGTCTTGCTGGTCAGAAGCTTCATGCAAGGGTGAACAATCTCATCCATTGCAAGGCTGTCGCAGATATCCTGTCTTGTACTGAACAGATCAGCTAATACAGAAGCAGCACAAACTTGAGTCTCCTCATTCGAGGAATTCAAAACCTGAACAAGGGACCGGAGGCCCTTGTTGGCAGGAGACCCCTTGTTAACCAAGTCACTGCGAGAAGCCTTGGCAAGCACATGACCCAAAACAGTGATTACATGTGACTTTGAACTGGGAGAATCTCCAAGGAGCAGAGCCAGCAACTGATTGATCGTGGCAGAGTCAGCATAGCGTATGAGCTTTGTCAAAGCGAAAGATGAGGCTCCTTGCCCTTCTGGCCCACCACTCCTGAGGAGCCATAGAAGCGCAGGGACGGCTCCCGCGCTCTCCACACATGCACGGATATCCTCACTGTGGCAACACAGATATTTCAACACATGGGCAGCATTTTCCCGCGCCTTATGGGACCCCATTTCCAGCAACTGGACCAGTGGTGGAATGCCACCAGCAGCAGTAATCGCCCATTTACTGTCCTCAACTTGCTCAGTAAGGATTGCTAGCAAGGCAACAGTGTACTCCTGATGTTGCTCACCAGACAGACCGAGCAGCGATATTAGCAGCTGAATACCCTCCCTCTTCCCGAGTGCCTCCCAAATGCCCACACCATCACAGCACAAGCTCGTCAATGAGTGAATCAGCTGTTCCTGGACATCAGCAGATGCCATTGTGATCAGCCCAACAAGCACCCTTTTTGCATCTGGGTAGGCAAACAACGATGAGAGGTACAGATTGCCATAAAGGCTGGCCAGGGCCTCAAGGACACGGTCCTGAACCAACTTATTGTCTCGGGGTTTCAACAGTGTCATCAAAATATTCTCAATCTGAATTGCATCAAACTGTTCTTCATCCTCACTCGATGGTGGCGCAAAAACCATGAGTGAGTAAGCAAGCGCGCCGATTATATCAGCAACCGGAGCGGCCAAACGAGGGGCCTGAGACAGTTCACCTAAATAAAGTATGAGTCGTGACATCCCACCACATATATTCGCCAGTGCTTGCACTGCATGTCCTTGCAAAAACTGACCTGACTCCCCTTGCATGCATTCTTTTGAAGGAGCCACCACTGCCCTGATCAATACAGGGATCCCATCGGCCTCCACAATGGCCTTCTTCGCACGAGCTGACTTCAAAGAGAGGGCCTCAATAGCATCAGCCGCACTTGCACGCACGGATATGTCATTATCCCGTCCGAGAAGAAGAAGCAACTTTTGAACAGCGCCCGAGTCGATCACTTTCTGGATGCTATCATTGAATGCAAGAATCAAACGGGCCAAGAGCGATGCAGCATTGGATCGAGCAGCTGTATTGTCAGATGACAGTATCCCCGTGATGATCTCCACCCCGCCCGCCTCGAGTGTGGCCCTCCAATACCCATCCTTGTCCCCACAAAGGTTCCTCAACGCCCCTGTCATGAACCCCTCCACCACCTTATCCTCCACAACATTCGTCCCAAGCTGGTCCCAAAGTGTTGGCACAACGCCCTCAGTGACAAAGATCTTCACCCCCACATTATCATCAGTCATCCCGCCGGAGGATACCTCAAAAATTGCCTCTGCAGCTGCCCTCCTCACCTCACAAGACTCCGATTTGAGGAGAGAAAGCAATGGCGGAATGCATCCACCCAGAAGAACCTTCAACCGAAGGTCCTCTTCTTTACACAAGGTGCTTAATGTCGAGGCCACATTGATTTTCGCATTAGGGGTCCCTTGACGGAGGACAGAGATGAAGAGTGGCATTGCTTGGGAGTGGGACCCGATGATGGTCCGAGCCTCCTTCTTGGACCGGGCCACGGAGAGCAGCCGGGCTGTGATGAGCTCCCTCTCATGGAGGGATGACACGCTTGTGTGCAGCTGCTCCACGAATTGAGCCACGGTAGCCATCGTGGCGTCCGGGTCATCTGTTCCCGACCCATTGTTTTCTAGCCTGAATTAAGCCAATGTTTTCATTCAAATTGGGATTTTGAAGCAGAAAACAAGTGTTTCAACATAAGAACAGCATGCATTTCTAAAATGTGGGGTACCTGGAATCAGAAGACGAACAGGATGCCGAGCCCGGTGGTCCCGGTGATCGCGACTTCGACATCCGCATCGAAGGTTTCCCAGTGTGTCTTCTCTCTTAATCAGTCTCACAAACTCAGATCACTATGTTCAAATTTAATGAAATTCAAGAAAATCCAACCCATCATTTCAAAGACACGATTTTGAAATCAATTACAAAAAGTTACGAACATCAGCTGAAGAAATCAAAGGTAACAGACCAGCAGCATTGTTGAAATGGGAATCAATTCAATGCAAACAAAACCTAGACAAAATCCAGTGAGTGGTCTCTCCTAATCAGTCTCAGAATTTCAGATCATCAAATGAAATTCAAGAAAATACCCATCACTTCAAAAAAAAAATACAATTTTTAAATCAATTGCAAAAACAAAAATCCGAACATCAGATGGAGAAATCAATGGCGACAAAGAAGCCGCATTGTTTGTGGGATTCAATGCAAACAAAAAAAACGTAAAGAACCCGCAAATATTTCGACGAACCCAATCACAGAAACCTATTCAATTTTTTTTTTTTTTTTTGCAGGGCTTACTCGAACGAGTGATGTCGAAGAACAAATAAAGGTCCCTCCTTTCGAATTGGGTGAGATCCAAGACTTCAACGCCCAATCAGATCTGAACAGTGAGAGAGAGACAGAGAGAGATCGGATCAGAAGATGAGATGAGAGAGAGAGAGAGAGAGAGAGAGAGAGGTTAATATGATGGGTTGAAAGGGTAGCACAAGATATTCAATTCAGAGAGAGAGAGAGAGAGAGAGAGTCTCTCTCTTTCTTTCACCACTGTTTCTCTGACAGTAAAAAATAAATAAATAAATAAAGGAAAAACAAAAAAAGACAAAGGTGATTTTGTTTTTTATTTTATTTTTTTATACCTCTATAAATTGGGCTTAGGAGAGCAGCTATTTATTTATTAATTTATTTGATGATGTTGATATATTTTAACACTCATTTTAAGCATGCTTTTTAATTGTGTGCTTTCAAACAATGTTTAACTATTTGTATCAATGAAATGAATTATTTTTTATTTATTGTGTGCTTTTTAATTGTGTGCTTTCAAACAATGTTTAACTATTTGTATCAATGAAATGAATTATTTTTGTTGTGACTGTGTTTTTAGTTATTTTTATTAAAAAAATATAATAATAACAAAATTTTATTGTTTAATTAACGAAGAATAAAATGTGGATAAAAGATGAATAATATGTTAATAAAAACTTATAAAAAATGAAAAAAATTTAATATACCGGCCTTAAATGATTTAATACGAGTCTATCAGTGAATTAAATTGGTATAAAATATTTTTTAATATCAATGTGAATATGTTAATTTTTTAAATAACTAACATGTCTAAATATAAATATTAGTTACAGTTATCAATTTACATGTCATGGAAAATAATTTAAAATTTCAAGTTTGAAATGTGGATTTTAGGGTTTCATTTCTATTTTAGTGATCATAGAAAGAAAATATTGTTAGGATTATTTAAATTTTGAATAATATGACTTATCATACAATTTAATAATGTTAAGAACAATCCTTCATGCACACCCATGTGCGATCTTCACGTAATTTGATTATTTTTAATATATGCTTCATTAATAAAATATATACTCGACTCAATGAATTATATGAACCGAATTATATTAAAAAAATGTACATAAAAACTACATGTTTCATTTAATAAAATATATATTTTGTCAGGGGGTATGGGACTGCACAAGAGGTGCACATAAAGACTGTGTAACAACATTAATAATTATTTTATCTAATGAAAAAATTATACAGGTTTATTTAATCTGATATCATTAAAACTGACCACAGTTCCTAAAAACTAATGGGGGGTATTTTAAGTTGTGCCTAATCAAGATAATACAAACACCATCTTCATGTATACAGTATACCTATATATATTATTAATATATACAACTAATAAATGTACTCATGAAAATGATAAGGACATATATTTTTAGGAAAATGTTATGTTCAACCTCTTTTGTAAGCGCTACACATTTTGATATTTTAAAGATATATACTTCTAATGAAATTCATATTCTCATGAATTGAATGTCCATTTTTGGTGTTTTTGAAATATAATCTATACTGAGATAATAAAGTATATATTATACATTAGTGACATGATGATCGTAAATATTAATCGTGAAAATTTTTGTTACAAGTCAATCACCAATAATAGATTGGTCGCACTTGATCGATTCCATCATTCCAACTCATTGAAACCCATCTCATAACGACATATAGAAAAAAATGTGACACATTAATTTTAGCTCATTCTAAAACCCAAATGTCATGAAGCATAGATAACAGTGAAAATGAATTGAATTTTAGGAGCTGATACACTTAAGGTCAGTTTGATAATTTTGATCTAGAATGATAATTCTTTATTCTTAAGAATCCAGTTTTGATATATTATATAGAAGAAAAAATTTAGCCTGAAATGTCCAGAATTGGACACATGAATAAATGATTATAAATGTAATTTTTCTGATTGTTCCAATAGAGTGTGAATGAACTCCATATGAGCCCTTAGTCATTCTTGAATTCCATTCTTCATACCGGGTTACACTATCATGTATATTAGATTTGGAAAACACAAAGAAATATGTTTCTATTTATTTGAGGATGTACTTTACTCTCATTATTTTTTAGTAAAAATATATAATTCACTAAAAAAATATATACATTAAAAAACATTTAAAACATGTGTTGGGGACTACAAAAGTGAGGGGGCATCTAATATACGGGACCGGATCCAGGACTGGATTCGGTCAGTTCGGTCAGTATCGAATTGGATGACGTAAAAATCAAACTATACTACTTATAAATCGAACTGCACAACCAATTGTTGGGTGAATATTTCACCCTCTCATTGGATCCAATCAACTATTAGAGAAAATATGAATTCCTAAGTATCATCAGTATCCAATAGAAGAGTGAAATATACACCCAATAATTGATTGTGTAGTTCGATTTATAAGTGGTGCAGTTCAATTTTTACGTCGTCTAGTTCGATACTAACCGAATTGATCGGATCCAGTCAATCCCGACTGGATCCAGGTCTCTAATATACCCCTTGAGAGTAGAACTCCACCCTTTTTTATGTTTTCTAAGGGGTGGAGTAGAGAAGAGAAGAAAAAAAGGTGGAGAGAGAAAGAAAGAGAGGGGGCAAGGAAGGAGGTGGAGAAGGTGATGGAGGAGGAAGGTGGCGAGGGGAGAAAGGAGAGGGTAAGATAGAAGAGAGAGAGAGGTGGGTTTTTTTCTTTCTTTCTCTCTCTACCTTTTTTTTCTTATCTTCTCAACCCCACCCCCAAAAACAAACAAAATAGGGGTGGGGTTCATGATATGGGTGCATCTAACCCTCCCCCAAAAGTGAACCGCATGTCCTAACATTTTCTATGATAATGTGTATAATAAAAGTGAATAAAGTACATGCTTTTGGTCTATATAAAAGAAAAAGAAGCAATAATGGACTCCACTGACAGTACTCCTTTGTCCAAGTCTACCGAACAAAATAGATGGAAATGGCAGGAGGCCCAGCCCAGAAAAGCCCACCCAAGATAGCCAAGAAAAATAAAGCTAGATCCAAGTCCACTAAAAGGAAATGATAATGTTATGTTCAGCTTTAGTCTATACTTGTTTTGAATTTTTTAAAAATAACATACCTCATTACATGAGGTATAATATTTTTATAAAAAATAAAATATATACTTTAATAAATTGCATAATGCAATTATAGAAAATATAAATAATTTTCATCGAAGTATATACCTTGTTAATGTGAGTATATGCTCTAGTAATTTTCCATCGACGCATATGAGACTAAAATTAGAGTTGAAAAAAACTTTGTGTAACAGCACTCAAAAGGAAAATGTTACACTCACTATTTTTTTATGGTCCCAAATGCAATCCTTATATGATTTTTTTTTAAAATCATATATTTTATCTAATGAAATATGTAATTTTATAAAATATGAAGTATCTACTCCAATTAATTGAATGATATCATTATAAAAAATGTGAAAAGTTTCCGACGTGGTATATACCTCTTTTTAGTTAGTGGAGGAGACTAATTGGAATGTATAAAAGATTGAATGTAACAAAAGCTCCCATTAAAATATCAGTCTCAAGGAAAATGTTATATATTTATCTAATAATAAGGTATGATATTAATGACACAAATCATCAATAGCTAATAAGATGAACAAGGAAAAAAAAATTTCATAGTGAATGATTAACAAGGAAAAATGCCTCTTCTAATACACCCACATGCCTTGTCTAGACTAGTACTGATAGTGATCTAAAATTTGATTAATTAATAATTTGAGTTACTAAATTAGTCACAGTTATGATTATTAGATCATTCTCCTATTGAGCTATGCTCATTAATGCTAAATTTGGAATAATATGCTCATCTAAAAAAAATAAGATAAAGGAAGCTTAACATAAGTAATATCTTTTAAAAAATAAGAATTGTATAGTAGTGTTCAAGCCTTCAAGGCCATGCTCTCTATCATTTTCCTTTAAAAATATAATGCCTCACTTAATAGGGAAGAAGATCCACACTCTTTAGAGAATTTCTTTTTTAAGAACTAAAGCAAGATTTGTTGGCAGCTGACCTCAACAATCCATGACTGCGGTTGGAAAGCATGGTTACATGATTTAGTGGATGATGACATCCAATTTTGAATGATAAATCATGGCACTCATGATGTGAAAATAAAAAGGTAATCCATATTATGGACCTATTCTAATTAAATCATCCACTGGTCTGACTTTCCATCCATCTAACTCATCAAAACTCATCAACAATCAAGAACTGACTTAAAATAATAAAAATTCATTTACTCACTGATTGAATTAAGATTTTTGAGAACTGATTACAAGTTATTTGAACCATCAGATTTTTAATATATGCAAAACTCTATGTTTTGTCAAAAGGGATATTAGGGTGATACGTAAAGAGTATCAAGACTTAGAAATGTTTTTTTTTTCTTCTTATTTTTTACTTTTTGTATTTTTGTTAACTATTAATTAATATATCATGACCACACCATGGTTTAATGCTGGTTAACTTGATGATCAAACTAGTGAACCTTAACCTAATCATTTTTCTGGTTCAATAACATCTAAAAGTTGTCAAACATTCTAAAAGATAGATAATAAGCACTGATGTGTCCCTAACTCCAAAGGAGAGCAGGGTTAAACAATCTTAGGATCTCCATTGTTAGACATCATGATGAGAATTTGTATTTTAAAAGTTTTCATTTCACTAGATATTAATAAGATTCCTATCAATATATGCATAATGAATGAACAATGGATGCATATACATCAAAAAGTTGAAAAACTTAAACCAATTTAAAAAGTTTTTTAACATGCACATATCTTTCATGTGTGCATATACTGCTGATGAGAATCCTATCAATGGGTCGTGATATAAAAACTTTCTGATATAAAAACTTTCCTAATATAATATTTTATATGAATATCTAAGTGCCTCCTACTTCAACAAACCACCAACTTCAACATTTCTGCTCATACTCCACAAGACAAATATCAAGTTGTCAAGCCTGCAAAAGAAGCACACATTGGCCACTAACTACATATCTACACAAACAAAGATCACATCTCAAACATTGTATGTGTAAGGGATGTAAACATTTCTAAGTATATAAACAGTGAAGAACCAAAAAAAAAAAAATTAAATCACTACTATCTAGAACTCAAGAGCTGCAGTTCTGAAGTAGTTTCACAATGCCTGATCTTTGTTCCTCGCTGAGCTTCGTCGGAAAACTAATGCGAAACTTGATGCGTAGGTCCCCTCTTCCACCTTTCTCCTGCGCATCTGGCATGCCTTGGCCCCGGATTACCTTCTCGAATCCGGGGTAGATGACCTCGTCGAACGAGCAACTGGTCTTCTCCCCTCCTAGGAGGGGAATTGAGAGCGTGCACCCAGTGAGGGCTTTGATAAGGGGGATCTCGACCGCGAGGACTAGGTCGTTGCCCTCGCGTTTGAAGAGTGGGTGGTGCTTCTCTGAGATTGAGAAGATGATGTCGGCCGGGAGGGCGCCCGGCCTCTCGTCCCCCATCCCCTCGAAGGTGATCTTCGTCCCTTTCTTCCACCCCGGCTTCACTTTTATCTTTAGAAACTCTTGCTCTTTAGTGATCTTTCTGTCATGTAGAGCACGAAAAATGTTAGCGACAATCATTCATGAAGTCACCCTGTGTAGATACATATTTATCTAATGAAATGTTGTGTACTTTTACAAAAAAAATAAATGACTGAACATATCAGTGTCATGATTAAAATTCATCTCTAATATTATAATATAATTTGCATTAATTTACAAAACAATGAACACTATTACCTACTGATGAAAGTAAACAAATTTGCTCAATAAAAAAAAAACATTGTTAAACTACATGCTGTCTCTGGATGAATGATTTGTAATTCAGATATTTGCAACTGATAAACCTTTTTTTTTAATTAATCATAAATTTTAATCTCTTCAAAGTACAGTTTTATCAAAGTAATGCAAAGACTATCAACATCAAGTATAACAACTTGATAGACACCTAACTGGCTCCCATATGGAGAAGGTTGTCCAATATTATGCCACATTATCTACTTATAACATTCACATTGATGAACCTAAAGGATTTGTTACTGTTTCACATGGAGATTCATTTCACTAGTATCATATATGCTTCATTAGATGAAATATAATTTTTTTTTGTATGTGTATATTTCATTTTTTATGAAACATGAATTATACACTTTTTTTTAAAAAAAAAATCTAATGAGTTTGAAAAACAACTTTTCATTTACATTAGCAATTGAAAATATCATTCTATGAAATACAACTTAAAAAAAAATTATGATTATAAACTATTTTTAGTTTGTTTTGTCAAAAGTTGGGATCATTGGGTCATTTAAACACAAGTTTGAATTAAGTATGATTCATGCAAATATGAAATCTCCAAAATCATCCAAATTTATTTCCAAACATTGCCTATGTGTTGGACTGCACATAGGTACATAGGTAGTATGTATATGTATGACATTATCCCAAAAGTTAATCAATTTAATTACATCAATTGTGATCAAGACAAACATAGTAATAATGAGAGACATGGCCATTCCAAAGAACAAAAACAGGGACCTCAGGCTCATGTGAGGGTGTGTCAGGGGACTGTGAGCCCTACTTTGGGTGTTAGTACTGACCTTTCTCTTCCATCATTGAAGGCAAATTGAAGGGGCAAAAAAATAAAATAAAAAGCATGCAATGGTTGTAGAAGAAGATGCCCACAAACAACACATATATAGAGTAGGTGCCACTATGGCTTGGCCTTTGTTAATTTTCTGTTACAAGACAAAAGACATGTATCAGCTATGATGGTCACCCCTTCTCCTATATTTTATTAATTCATGTCCTTCCAATGTTTCTAGGTAGGCTTAGTCTATCCATAGTTGTCCCCACCCATCTCACATTGTCTATGGTTTTAATGATTAAGCACATCACAAAAATATAACAAT
Organism: Acorus gramineus; assembly: GCA_030737835.1. Classification (NCBI taxonomy): domain Eukaryota; kingdom Viridiplantae; phylum Streptophyta; class Magnoliopsida; order Acorales; family Acoraceae; genus Acorus; species Acorus gramineus. The sequence goes on along the minus strand of CM060853.1, from coordinate 8,472,623 downwards.
ATATAAACATTTACGTATATCCATGTAGAGAAGCTTCTGGTAAGTGATGACTCCAAAATAAAATCGTTTTTGTCAAAATACAATATTAATATATCATGATTTTCAATAGTAATTTTAAGACAGATGAAATATCTTGTCCATTTTAATAGATAATTTTTTTTTAAAAAAAATTATCTTACTAATACTCTCACACATTTTAAAACACTTTTTAGTTTTTTAAAGGTGTAAATTTCATGTGATTCCATATTTACTTCCATTAAAAATGAGGTACACACTGCAATAAATTTTATGATCATATTTAAGAAGTGAAAAATTACATGTTTCCTATAGTGAGGTGTATATTTCATTGAACACACATCAGACTGCATGTGTGTTGTAAATAGGATTTTTTTTTAAAACTCGAACCGCTCTTTAAACCATAAAAATGAATCGATTAAGGATTGCTGGTTCAATCATTGGGTTAATTAAATTTGAACTGTAATCAACTAGTAACCGATTCTCAATGACATATGATTTTAAGGGTAAACTGAATCGGAATTACATACCCGTCAGGGGAGATGACATCACGAGTGATCATCATTTTCTTAACGCACCCAAAGCACAAATCCTCTAGTGAGCACTCCAGCTTCTTCTCCACTGCCGGCGGCTTCCTCCGCCCACCTCCTACTCCCGTCGTTGCCCCCGCCGTCGTATACGAGAACGATGAGGTCGTGTTTGCCGCCGGTCTTCGACTAGCATTGCGCGATGAGAAATCGGCGGTCCGGTGCTTGTAAGAGGCGGAAGAAGAGGTGGAGGGGTCCTCCCTTTTCGGGCTTTGCCGGACTCCGAACATGTTCCGGTTCTCCTTATCATTCAGTGCCTAAACATACAAATATTTTTAGAGATTCTGCTTTGACATGAATCATATGTGAGATTGAAAAACAGTTATTCACTTGGAGGAGGAAAAAGAGTTATTTTTAAAATCCTACTTTCCAGCTTTTCAATACCTGGATTTTAACAAAAAAAATAACACTAGGTTTCAAAATTAGCATTTGGATCCGCGGTGAAACTGATTCTGTGGCTGGAAATCATGTATACGATCAACGCGGATCGAAACACTTTTCTCGTGTTCGCGGTGGGGCTCTGAAAATGAGTCATTTTGGTCCGCGGTAGAGAAGTTTCGAAAACAACACTTCTCTACAACAAGTGGCTTTCTCGCCTAGTCTCAAAATGGTTTCAAAACTTGGATCCAAACATAGTCCTAATCTAGTCTCATTTTCAAATGCCTAGAAAAAACAATTTTTCCAAATGCCTGCTTTTGATAGTAAATTATAAAAAAAATCGTTTGACTTCATTTCCAAATGCCTAAAAAACAAATTTTCATGTACATAACAAAATCATTATTTTTAAAAGCTCTGTAAATCTATTTCAAGTGAAAATCTATTTCAAAAGCTGTTTTTTTTTAAAAAATTTTTTGGTTGGACAAATGAACGGACCCTAGTAGGCTTAGGTGATCGGTGCGATTGATAGCGGGATTGCAAAACTGATTTTACGCAAACGCTGAGTTTTAAAACTGATTCTTTATTGTTTTTTTTTTTTTTTTTAATAAATTTTGGGGATTTCAATTTCAAAAATTTCAAAACAGAGAATGACACTATTTGCCTGAAATATATCTCCAGGAAGAGCCCCAGTATTTCTCCATTTGGTTGCACGATTACAAAAAACCGCAACTTCCAGCAAACAACTCAAAAGTTATCCAATCGTGTAACTAAAACGCACCCGAAACTTCTCTTGATTGAGGACTGACAAGTACTGATGAGAGTAAAGGAACAACTCACCTCGTATGCTTGGGAGATGGCCTTGAATTTGGCTTCGGCTTCTTCGCGAAGGGAGGGCGGGTTCTTGTCCGGGTGCCATCGCTTCACCAGCGACCGATACGCGTTTCGAATGTCGCGTGGGGAGGCGTCCTTCGACAGGTTCAATGTGCTGTAGAAGTCCTCCTCTTCTCCATTGTTTCTGGCTCTCTCTTCCATTTGGTGGGTGTGTTTTTTTTTCATTGTTTTTTTTTGGAGGGTGGGTTGTGTTTATTTTTAGGAGTAGAGAAGGGTGGTGGTTGTTGGAGAAAATGGAGGGTGGGGAGGAGGAAGTGGAGGAGGGGAGGTTTTGAGCTGGTTGTGTGGCTTTTTATTAGGATGGGTGGTTCATTTTGTTGGGATCTATTTGTTTTGAATGATTATTGTTACACAAAATCACTGGAAGTTTTTCATTGTTCTGAACTTGAAAGGTACATGATGTTGGGGAAATTTGTATTTATACCCTTGAAGAAACATTTATTTTTAGTGTTATACCCTGCTTGAAAAAGTAACTGTACGTGTACCCCTAAAAATTTGATGGTTGTGCATCTATGCCTTCTGTCTGTGTCGTAATTAAGATTTTTTTTTATCTAACCATGGTTACTTATCTAACCATTTCCTCTGAAATTTTAATAAAAATATATACATTTATTTTGGACATCAAAGGTATATATTTTTATTTAAAAATTTTCACTTTTTTATAAGGAAACAATTCAAATAACCCCCTGTAAATTGCCCGAAATCTTTATAACTCCCTGACTTTTCCTAAAATCCATATAATCTCCTGAAAATATTTATGTAAATTAAAATAGCCCATTGAGTTAAATTTTTGTTGACGGATGAGGAATATTGTCCAAATATTCCATTTAGTTAACCTTGACTGAAAAAACAGTATATCACAAACCCCTATATATAATGTGTTACAAATGTGAAAAGCCCTCTAGATAATTTTACTAATTCGAATAGATTATAAAACCCTATCTAGAGGAGTAAAATCATCATTTATAAATGATTTTTTATTTTTTTAATATGTTGTAGGGTTTTTTGGTATAATGTGTTTTAAGACAGGATTGATCAAATAGAATATTCCTCATATGTCAATGGAAATTCAACTCAGCGGGCTATTTGAATTTATCTAGGTGTTTTTAGGGGGTTATATGAAATTTAAGAAAAGTCACGGGGTTATATGGATTTAGGCAATATACAGGGGGTTATATGGACTTTAAGAAAACCCCAGCACTGTTAATTTTTTTGATCTAACCATGGTTATCTATCTAACCATTCCCTCTGAAAAGTCAGTTATACCCCTAGGAGAATTTTAATAAAAATATATAGATTTGTTTTGAACATCAAAGGCACATATTTTTATTAAAAAAATTTCACTTTTTTATAAGGAAAAAATTCAAATAACCTCTTGTAAACTGTCTGAAATTCATATGACCCCCTGACTTTTTCTAAAGTCTATATAATCTCTTGAAAATACTTATGTAAATTAAAATAGCTCCCTGAGTTAAATTTCTGTTGACAGATGATGAATATTGTTTAAATATTCTATTTGGTTAACCTTGGCTGAAAAAAAGTATATACCAAAAACCCGTATAATGTGTTACAAATGTGAAAAGCCCTCTAACTCTAGAGGGGTAAAATTGTTATTTATATATGATTTTACATTTTTAACATGTGGGGTTTTTTTTGGTATAATACCTCGTTAGATGATGTTTAATATTTTTCAAAATAAAAATACATGTGGTCAGCATTATAAACGGTAAAAAAAACTGAGTCTAACCTTCTTCATTTCTTTTTACATACTAAAATGCAGTATATATATATATATATATATATAATAAGCTCCTTCCACTCACTATATTGAGATATATACTTCATTTAAATTTTTTTAAGTTTTCTATAAATGATACCATTTAATTCATTAAAGTAAATGGAGGGTGGGGAGGAGGAAGAGGAGGGGGGGGGGGGGGGGGTGAGCGAGTTGTATGGCCTTTTATTAGGAGAGTGGTTCATTTTGTTCTTTTTAATTAATTAATTTAATAACTAACTAACAAAAAGTAGAGAAACAAAATAGTGTAAAATGAATCTCATTTGCATTCATGTGTGCAGTTGTTATGGATGATTTTTATTGAATTTTACAGGGTTATAGAGATCTACATCCCTGCAAGACTGCAAACATGAGTAATCTCACAATATTCCCTGTCGGACAGAGATTCAAAACTTATGAAACCTCAATTATTATCCTTGATTAAATCTACATCCAAACTTGATAAAATTCTCCTAAATTATTCTGTTATCATACATTGTGTGAAGACGCTATAGTCCTTATAAATCATTATAAACACAAATTAGTCTATGTAAAAGGCCATATTTCACCTATAAGACTTTTATATTTCTTTATTTAAAAAAAGGCATTGTTTGGAAGTGTAAAAAGGTTTGTGATAATTTAGTCATTTCATGGATAAGGTTATGATTAACTAATGTAGGTTGATTAGGATTAACCTCTGTTGACAACAGAAATATATATGTGTTTTTGTGAGTTTTCATAGATTTGTATATCTGCTTTAATTTTAACAATGACTTATTTGAGATTACACATATTTATAGGGACATAGATGTTTTTAACCTAATTTTATAATGTATATACTTGTCTAATGGCATACAATTTTTATGAAGTAATAATTACGTGTTTGAATGAATTGATTAAAACATTGCATATAATTTTACATTTTCTGGAATAGAATATCTGTAGACAGTAAAATTTATATTACATTATGATTATAAAAGTATTTGAGTTTAACAATTCTTAAAAAAAATCAAAACATGTAAAAACACTGCATGAGCATAGAAGATTGTGCCTAAGAAATAAATTTGATATCTACATAATTGCAAAGTTACAATATATTTATATGTCCTTCTGTGACTTTTTTTAATTGAAACACAGAGAAATTTATTTTTCTGCTACCCTGTTTGGATTCGCGTTTAAATTGGGTTTCAGAATGCCACAAAAGTTATACGCAAATTCAATCAAATATCCTATGGTTGCGTTTCAAGAACTAATTCCATTTTTCAATGTAAATAACCATAGTTTAAAAAATTAACTCTTAAAATCTGAGTCTCAAATGTATTTTATAAGAATCATTGTTTTTCAAATGGAGAAGTGTTGAAGTTAAGACTTATTTTTCAATTGAGCAGGAATCATATCAACAATTAGATGATTCTCTTGGATTTTTACATTTTCTAAAGAAAATTTTCATATTTTTAGGAGATTGGTGACCTTGGATATACATTTAAAGGTTAAACTGGACAACTCTAATATGTTTATTGCAATATAATTACCAAAAAACTGTACTAGTCATATCATTTTTTTTCCTAATTAATTTTTTTTGTGTTATTATTATTTATCAAATTTGATACAAGAAAGATGTGACATCTCTCCTTCCATTCTACTTGTAGGAAAACTTATTAGACTGGTATATTGTGGATTAGATTCCTTTATGAAGGAATTTTGGGATTAATTAATTTTTTTTTTATTTATAAAAAATTGAAACTTTAACCCTTTTTTTTTGTTTTGAACAACCTCCTTTTTCTATGTGATTTTGTTGGAGGCTCTTTATTTTTAGTGGCTGGAATGAGTGCAGCAAATTTTCAAAGGATCCTATGATTTGGAATTGTTGTGTAGTGGATATTTTTATAATATGGTGGGGCACATTTTTATGCAGCCTTAAAAATTTATTATAATATAAATCATGTCTAGAAATTGGTTTACTGTTTGTACACACCATTTACTGCCTCTAATATTTAGAAAAAAAGAGAGAGCATATAATCAAGAAAATATGTTATCCTAAAAAGATTCTATTGATCTTAATTTGTCCATAAATTTTCAATCTATGCCTCAGGTCATATATCCTAAATTAATACCCATATCCATCCAAATCAAGTTCAAATGCAAATCTGATTTATTGGGTAGTTAGAATCATAATTAGCATTTTTAATCATGATCTTGATTTAGTTAATCTTCATAAAATAATTTTAAATTTACAATAATCTAAAATTTATACATCATGCAGATGTAAATTCATAATTTCATCAAGTATAAAGAAGTTTTCAATTCTTTTTAAAATTTAGTCTATACATTTAACATTTCATTTATGCATTATGGTTAGAGTTGAACTAGGGTTATACATTTAATGAATAAATTTTTTAAAAAAAAATTGGGAAAATTAATTCCAAGTATTTTTTCAACCCTTGTTCTTTTTAGATCCCTAAACTCTTTTAGCACATGAAAATACTCCTAAGTTTTTTGTTACATTTTTTAGGTTCATTCATATCCTTTTTTGTCGCTTATACCATGAAATACCATTTGTACATTGACGTGCTATGTGTAAATTGTTAACATGTACACTGTTATCCATCTACTATACATGGGTTTTTTTTTGTTTATTGAGGAATTGACTGTATTAATTGAAAACTTGTAGGTTTGAATAAGAAACTAAGAAGGGAAGACCAAAAGATAAAGATAAAAGAATCAAGGCACCCAACCTCGAAAACAAAAGAAGGAAATAAGCCCTGAGTAGCCATTGAATAGAAGAGCATTCTATTAAGCTAAGCTACACTATGGGCATTCGCTCCACTATATATTGTTATGTCAATCATGTACATTATTATAGATCAGATGTACCTTGTTAAATCTCGTACATGATATTGAACGAAATGACCTGCAAAACAGATAATTGTGGGGACTTAAAAAAATATACACACTGATGACCAATGAAGATGTTTTGACATGTTAAACAAGTTGAGGGATACATAAAATAACAGATTAAAAAAATAATAGAATTACTTTCTCCAAATTTTTTCTTGAATTAAAGGCTACACTGTAGTTCATGCCAAAAAATTGTTAGGTACCACAAGTTTGTTTAAGAACATTAAATGCAAAATAATGTATGAATTTTATATAAATAGATATCAAATTAAACCCATGCTTATTAACCCAATAAGTGATATTGTATCTTGTTACAGCCATTATCAACCTTACCATCATTCGTAATTATAGATGTATGAATTTTATATCATCATGTGTCCCCTAAAGACTTCGACATTCCAACCTATATTATATTTTCTTCATGTCACATCCAAAAAAAAAAAGAGTTTCTGAGGTTGTATGCATGTAAAGGATACCATCAATTGATGTGATTGGGATATTATTCAATATTATGGAGAGACAAAAAAATACAATTCAACATCTATAATATTCAATTAAAGATGGAAAGGGAAGTTCTCTTCCTGTCATTTGGGATTAATTTAGGAAGGTGATTACAACATTTAATAATGAAATTTACATTAGAAGTTAAAAACATGGAATAGCTAATTTGTTTGATGGTTAGGGTTTGCAACACGTACCGATTAAGTTTGAGTTTGATTTAGGTTAAATCAGATTCAAGTTTTCATATCTAATTTTTAAAATAATGTCATTTTAAATAATTTAGAAAAATAACCTGGAAAAACTGATGCCTCATGGAGGAGATGATAATGATAAAAATGAAAGATGACAAAGAGGGAATTAAAATGAAATTAAGAAAGTGTGATAAATTTTTGGGTAACTTGAATTGGATTTATGTTGCTCCAATACGAGTTTGGGATAAACTTAAACACTACTATAAGTCAAATTAAATTGTCCAAGTCAAGTTGGGTCTAGCTCAACCAGCTTAAGTTGCATCCATGTTATTAGTCCATAGTTTTATTGCAACCAATTCCCTGTTTATCTCAAAAATAAGAGGTAGACAAATGGAGAATATGTTTAATTCTAAAAAAACATATTTGTTTAGTTTAGATGAACTATAAAGTAATCCTTTGATCAATTAAAATAACCCCACATAGCTAATACATGGATGACACATGTATATATAGTTTGATTTATTCATACTTATCCATCTTAAATTGTTAATAACATGTGTTTTTGTTAGTTTTTATTTTTTTTGAAAAAAAACAAAGATTGAATAAAATCATCCTAGATATTGTTGGCTATACTACTGTAAATGCAAAACAACATGTGGGGCAGGAGACCAGGAGTGTATGGAGGAAATTCATTCAATCATAGTTTGCTTATGTACATGAATTGTTGCCCTAGACATCCAACATTGTGTTTAGAATCTTCAGGTAGGTGGTTGTTTATGACCTATAAATGATGGTCTCACATACAACCTTACGTACAATTCTCGTATCTTTTGATTTTTTTTAAAGTGTATACTTTATTTAACTAAGATATAAATGAAATACATACTCTAACCAATTGTATATAATCATTCATAAAAGAAGTGAAAAAATTACATGCATACATGTGGCGGACTGTAAACAAGATCGTGTATAATAATGTCCCAATTGATATTAATGTGATTATCATCGGTACATATATGGATGGAGGACATGTGTCTATTAAAATATATTTGATAAGATTTTCATCAACAGACTTTTAATCCATAGATGATTATTAAATATTAATTATTTGACAAAATGTATTGATTGATATGAGAATTCTCCATCATGATCAATTACAATCTCTTGATTTTTTTTCCTCGATAGTGAGCATTTTCTTTTGTTTGCCATTCCTCATTTGTAGAGGAGCGATAGTTCAGAGTTGATCTAGCGAGAAGAAATTGTGTTTATTAGAGGGGCGTGCAAACAGATATATAATCATATACAAATATACAACTTTTTATCAAAAAAAAAAAGAAAAGAAAAGTAAAGGGCCCTACCATATCTAATTAAGACAATCAAAAGAATGTTAGTGCTCAAGATACATAAGATTTAAAATTATGCATAATAAAATGCACAACAATCACATAATTAGCCTCCATTAAGCACCATGTTATAACAATATTATTGATTTCATAGGAACCTCACAAATAAAGATATGGGAATATATAAATCATTACAAAGTAGGTCATGTGTCACTCTGCCGACAAACAGTGGATGCCAATGACACATGAATGAGTTATTGTTATTAATATAACATATTATTATTTGTTATACCTAAGTGTCACATTCAATGAAGACAAGTGAGCATCACCTCACCTAACCACTCACATACAAAGCTATTTCAATATATCATGTGATCCCTTCAAAAATATACGAAACCAAAAAAAGATGTCATTTTTATTTTTATTGATATTTATAACTAATAACGAATTAACAACCACAAGCATTATATTCCAATGAGATGTGTCACATTTATGGTAACTTGGAATTTTTTTTTTTTTTTTTTTTTGTTTATTGTGGTAGATATGTCACAGTATACTTGCAATGACACCTATACAAATTGGAAAAAGTCCAATGCCAAATATGTCCATATAATCTTCTATATTCTCTTTTTCCTATTGGGTGTGTTCAGTTGCGGAGTGAGGATTTTTATAAAGGGGGCCTAATGTGACTTATGTAAATATTTTTTAAAGTGATATTATTTTTTTTTTAAATTTCAATAACATATATTAAAAAATAAATATGTATAAAATGAAATAAAGACATTCACATAAAACATATAACTGAATAATTATAAAAGTTAATTATTATATTTTAAAACGATGTTGAATTTCAAATCAATGATTCACAAAAAGAGATGTCAAAACATAAATCTAATATTTTATTTTTATTTTTTTTAGTGGTGGGTTGTTGCTGTTTAGGAATTTTATATGTAGGTGGGACCCATGACCTATGGGTCATAATTAAAAGAGTATTGTTACACAATTTTTTTGGAGCCCCAATTCTAGTCTCATATGCGTCAATAAAAATTAATTGCACGTATATTCACATTAATGAGACATATGCTTTGATAAAAAAAAAGTTTACATTTTCTATATATGCATTCATGCAATTCATTGGAATATATGTTTTATTTTTTATTTTATAAAAGTATATACTTATTAGATTAAGTGTATTATTTTTTTTAAAAAATTAAAACACGTAGACTGGAATTAAGAATGGAAACAGGGTTGTATATAACATTATCCTAATTAAAATCAACCTCTCACAAAAAAACAGGATTTTAGAAAAAGAAAAAAAAATGTAGAGGGTGCATGGGACCCCCCTTGTGCCCGAGGTGGCTTTGCCACTGGGTGTGTTTGGTTGCGCGGTTGCAAAACTGATTTCTACATGTATCTAAGGCAAACGCAAAAACAACCAAAAGTTGTAGAATATTAAATGTTGTATTTTTTTTGGAATCAAATACATTTATATTATATGTTTTATAATATATATATTAAAAGGTTTTTGTTCCATTTTTTATATTCGATTATTTTTTTCCCAAAACCCTGCTTGTGAAATTCCTATATAATTTGCCCCCACTATCACATCCCCAGTTCCAAATGAAAAGTGTCTACTGTACATCTGATGATGCCTTTACAAATCAAACAAAAGTTGATGCATGTATAAAATCAATATCAATAACTCAATTTGCATTACCAACTTATTCTGTCCAACATAAAAGTAATTGATATTTGCATTTGTTAAATGAACATATCCAAAACAAGTACTAATATTGAATCTGAAATCAACCATATAGTTCAATGTTATCATCTATGCTTCAATCTTCCAAATGTAACTTTGACAGAAATCCTTACCTCCAGTTCTTCCTCACCATCTCCGACGATAAACACGACTTCCTTTACGTACAAATCTGGATGTCTGTGTCACCTTAACATCGCGCACTGTCCTAACATGTCTAGTACGCTTTCTTGGCAGTTCATCATCAAAGAACACTGAGTTCCTACCGATACCAACATTTATTTGATGACTTCTTGGCCTCAGAGACCTGCGTAGCTCGAGTCTCCTTCGCTCCTTCGATCTCACTGACAAAGACCTTCTGAATCTCACAACCTTTGGTGCTTCAAGATATGACAACCTTTCGTTGGTTAGATCATCTTCGCTCGAGCTCAAATAGTAGTCTTCGATGTCACTTAGGCGATGATCACGGTTCATTCTCTGCTAGACAATCTCATACATGAAAATGTCTTAATTCTTAAAAATGGTTTTTTACTTACCCAAATCACAAAGGGTGTTTCGGAACAGAATTAGTAGGAACCCAGGTTCAAGTAGCGTTTGGAAATGAGTTTGAATAACAACTTTTTAGGAAGCATACTTCTGTTAGGTTCTTGAAAAACTGTTCTTTTTATAACTGAAAGTTATTTTCCACTTTCTTCCAAAGTTGGGACAATTGGAGGTGTTTGAAAACGAGTTTAGTTTAAGTGTGATTCCTATAAAGGCATAATATCTAAAAGCTGTTCAAACGTGTTTCCAAATGGTACCTAAGACATAGATGAAAGTTTTTAGTGCCTTACTCTACAAAAATAAAAAGAAGGGAAGAATTGATTATCATGGTTCTTACCATATCCTTGATTTTTTTCAACTTGACCCACAAAAACATGCACCAATATTCACAGGCCGAGAAGCAGGAGGTGAAACATGCGCATGATATCTTGCAAATACTTCGGCCGATGCAGCCACAGATACCAATCTTGTGTAGGAGGTAAATGAACAAAAGAACTGTGCATTGTGGGGGATAGAAAGCAAAGAAATGTTAGAAAAATTGATACGATATGATACAATGACTTGAACAAGTATATGAACTCACCAATATAGAAAAGGATGAGAACTGCAATCAGCTTCAAAAGGTTGCCGACGCAGAAGTTCTCGATGTAGCAGATGAGGTCCCATGTAGAACCACAGACAGTGCTGAGTGGAGCATTATGTAAATCAACATTTTCTTCAGTACATAGCAAGAAAGGAGAGAATGCAAGGTGATTTTTTTTTTGATGCATAAAAAAAATCTAGAAATCTTGATTAATTTCACTCCATTAATAATCAGTTCCAAATGGGTGCTTTTAAATTTTAGCTTTTAGTTTCAAATTTTGGTTTTTATGGGTCAACAAAAACATAATATATAAAATTAAAAAATGATTGAGAGCAGCTATTATGGAAAAAGATGTTTTTGAGAATTGGTTTCAAATGGGGTCTATGTGTAACATAGATTATAATATAGCCTAAATTTCTCATCCTTAGGAAACACAACCAAATACTTACACTGTTATGTTTTGTACACTTTTCAGGTTATGTTAAGCCATTTCTTGGCTCATCGATCCATCCGTTGCTAATGAATATCCATCCTAAATAATTGTTCACAATTTCACAAGAATATTGATCATCTATGTAACAAGAACAGTCTAGAACTATCCAATGTCAAACTTCACTTGTGCAATATCTAACCATGAAATGGAGACTCATGTTTGTGATGAATACGAAACCTTATGTAGATTTAATATGGGCATGTGCATTTATTTCTGTCAGTCTGTTTATCACACAAATAGTTACTGAGTATTCTGAAAGCAAATAAGGGAGTTTCACTATGTAGTTTGACTCATACATTTGTTGAACAGTATATGCATCTGATCAAAAGAAAAAACAGTTGAATATCTGCTGCTTAGCTCTGAATTACATGATTAGTTGAAAGAAGAGTGTAAAATCGTACTGCCTGTCTAACAAATACTCATATGCACATGTTAAACTTGATGAAGAAATCATGTCCAATCATAGTTCAAAGTATCAGTATTGGATATAAGTATTGTTTAGAAGACCACGGTTGGAACCAAGTGCCAACCTGATTTTGCTAAGCAAAATCAGGTTCAGATAGTCGCTTTCAGACCTTTTTGAAAATTTAGTTTTCGGGTTTCAGATTTTGATTTTTATGTTTTATAAGCCAACAAAACAACTTTTATGAAAAAGCTGGTTAAAATAGTATTTTAACTGGTTGAGAGTAGCTTTTATGAAAAACTGTTTTTGAATGTTGGTTCCAAAGAGGGCCTGAATATCAGCATATCGATCATCTCAAAACCACATACTATTTAGCTCTAATTCAAAATCCTAACAGTAAATCACAATCCTAAATCCTAAAAACCAGTACCCATCCATTTTAGACATCTATTCTAAAAATATCACCTTCTTTTTTGCCATCACTGGAGGATAAACAAACATGTAACATATGTAGCAACTGAAGTTTCTATGCTAGGCTTGTGCGGCTTCCAAAAATTTACAGCTTCATCTAATCTCAGTGAAACCTTATCATGTAAAAAACATCTGAGTAAAGATGCCAAGTTTTTGAATTTTCACTAGAATTTTTACCCACACATTGGCCTAGTTCGTATACCAAATGCTAAAACATTTTTTTTTTAATTCATCTCTACCCATATTGTAGAACTATATAAAAATTTTAAAAGGAAACACATTGAGCAATCTCACTGCACGAGTCAATTTGTTGAGAATTTCTAGAATAAAAAATTATTCACTGTCACCAACCTCAGAATTTGACATTATTTGCTAAAGCTGTTAAAATAAAAAAACCAGCCTAAATAGGGCATTTTTTAAAGTTCAAGAATATCCAAACAGAGAACCAAGGTGATGAGAAACTAGATTATAAATTTAATGATGAGGAATGTGATGATGAATTTCTTAATTCTTAGGATATTTTTGTTGTTAAGATTTATCTATTGATTTATGTTAGGCACAATGGTAGCAGTATGATGTGTGATTTGAAGACATATGGGTTGGAAACACTTATCTCTCTCTTGATCTCTATCCCTCACTCCCTCTAGGTACCATATATCATACATATACATAGAAAGAGATAATGTCAGGGATACTCATGTGTGCAGCTCTGGATGTAGTTCCCACGTGCTTTATTTTTTTAACATGTATACTTCATCTAAAGAAGCATGTAGTTTTATAAAATGATGTATACGCTCCAATGAATCATATATACCCATTTGTAGGAAAAAAAATTACATGTTTCATCTAACAGAGTGCATACCTCATTAATTGTTAGTACTGACTGCGAGTAACAGCACCATATATAAATGTAAATTAAAGGAAGATGCATGTTAAAAAAAAGGCTGACCTGCAGGACTTTCCAGAAAGGAAATCAAGTGGAGCTCCAAACAAGTCACCAACAACTTTAGTAAAGCCAGAGACAAATGAGCTGACTATATTTCCCATCAGGGCAACAACAAGCAGTGGGTGTATATCTTAAACTTCTTGTATTGCATGCCTACAAGATTAACTGTATAACAAAAAATTTCCCAGTCGTACAAGGTAGTAAGAATAAAAACATCAATAGGACAGTAGTACATGCAACATCTAAAGAATACACTAAAGAATATAAAGAACAAAAAAAAAAATCTAAAGAATATAGTAAAACCTTAAACAAAAGAAAACACTATGAAAGAAAGGAAAATTAAGATGAATTCCAACATATTTGTGCTTTTGTAAGATTAAAATAAGTGCACTGACATGAAGTTCAAAAAACAATCCATGTAAGTTGTGAATGCTGAATTATTGTGGGGGGATGTTTAAGAGAGAATCAAATGTACATGTGAAAGGCTGAAATGCACACTCAATAGTTGTCATTTTATATCTAAGCAGCATTCACACATCGAGCTTCTGATGAGCTATTAAACTAAGATGAGATCAACCCAACAAATGTTTCCCTTTAAGAATTTGATTTCATTGGCCTAGTTTTCCTCCCCGCATGTCATTTCTTGGATCCGTCTTCAGCATCTCACGGGTTGAGACATTTGGAGACACATAACACTTCAAGATCGGGTGCGGTCAATATGATTTAAAACTTTTCCAAAATCAGTTTGAAAGGGGCAAGAAACATGTGAAGTATCAGAAATAAGTATGGTGTTTCAATGTTATCAATAATTGAATTTTACTATATAATATAAAAAAAACCTCCTTTGTTCATCAATATATGTCACCAAGCAAAAGCGAGTGTAAGTGAAATTTCTATCAAAAGAGAAACTTCAGAAGAATGTATTTGTTCTCTCTTTGCAATTGGTTAACTCGTTAATCTAGCAGGGATTCATGGTTAACATTTGTGACACTTTGTTGAATGCGAGTTATTAACATCTGTTGTTCTGAACTTCTTTTTAGAGCTCTTTAGCTTGTGTGAGACATATTCACAAACAATTGGCGGCATATGAAGATATGGGAATTGCGGTTGATTGGAAATATTTCTTTGGTGGACTCTCCCAGTTTCTGGTGTGAAAAACAATAAGTAAACTTGAAGTTTGCCTATTAGAGAAAAATTTCAATACGACATATCAGAGGTGAAACACAAATTGATGGATGACCCTCTATTAGTCCAATTTGTACTCAGAAAAACTTGTCAAAGCAAAAAAAAAAAAAAATTGATTTCATTAGCATTTAATCATTAAAAAAAAAGATTCATAAACATAAACTCATCAACTTTTCAGAAACTAGTATTTTTAATTTCATCAACTACTGTATGAAACTCATTCAACCACCCACTATTTAAAACTTCACCATGAAACCTTTTTCATAGCATGCATGAATAAGCCTGTGCAAGGATCGAATACGGAGCAGACATGCCCATATCGACATATCCAAGACTGTATCATATTTATGATATAATTTTATAAGTACAAACATAATATATCATTCCTCGAATACGAATCTTCTTTAAAGTGGATACCCCAATATCCAAATCTGTATCCAAACCCATTCGGATGTAACATATGATACTGATATATGAAAACTTATGCATGACTTCTTCAAAAACTCGATTTTCTAAACTTCTCTGATCAGCAAGACTGAAATTTGAACCAACCCAAAAAACAAAATCCATGTAAGTGTTGATGTGTTGCAAAATGCCCATCCCATCTTGAATGTCTATAAATCCACAGTAAAATTTACAGTTGCAGAGGGAAACCAATGTAACAAATGAAAAATAAAAAAAACATTGTGAAAGTGATGTAATCAATGAAAACTTACAGTCTTATTAGTGTGTGAGAGATTTCACTTCAAATTATTCAATCTCTCTCTCTCTCTCTCTCTGAATTCATGCCTCTGTTTAACCGTTTTTAGTTTTAGTTTTTTTTTGGGATCGTTTTCTATCGCGGTGAGAATAGGACAAGATTATAACGAGTTCTGCATGCCATCAAAAGCGTCTGTTTTTTTTAGAAATTAATTAGGGGTCCTGTGATCAGGCATCTATTATTTGTAGGTCCTTATAATTTTTCAAGATTTTTTAGGTCGTAGGGTGGTGAAAAAGAGAAAATATGTACATGTTTATTTAAACTTACTAGTTAATGCACATGTAAATTGCACATAAATTTGTTTGAGTTATTTTTTAATTAGTATATTAACTATTAAAACCCAAATTAACCAAAGAGAAAGAGAAAATATGAAAAACCTAAGCCTAGAAAACGAGGAACCCCGGGAGGGAAGAGGGGTATTTATAGAGTAGAAAAGCTAGGGTTTTAGATAAGATAATATTGTTTTATTGGATTTCAATGTGATAAGATTTTATCTCATATTGAAAACTAACAAAATTAATTTTGGTTAAATACTTAATGATTTAAAATAAGATAATAGATTATAAGAAAAAAATTGATCTTGATTAATTGAAAATTATTAGATCATTAGACTTGAAAATAAGTAAAAGTAAACTATATGATAGATAATATATTATAAGAAACAAATAATCATTTATATGACTGAAATTAAAATCATAAGAGTCCTCACATGTAAAATATATCAATAATGTTATTAATTTATATTAATATTAATATGTAAACTTCATTAAATATGGAATACATCAATTTAATTTTTGCAAAACTAAATTTTAATAATTAATTTAAGTTTTTGTGTTTTCAGTCCATGCAAGGATCGATCTCTCACTTTTTCGTATTATTTTTAAGTTTTTAATCCTTCCGTGAAACATAGGATATTCCTTTTACCGTTATTTTTTTTAAATCCCAAAACTACCCTTCCATCATCAGATTAAACTCTAATGGGTAAAACCCCTCCAATGGTTATATTTGATCTCCATTAAAGCCTTCCATCATCATCATCATCTTCTTCTTCACATTTGATCTCCCTCTGTCGGACTGAAACACCAATAGCCAGCCAAGAGGACAGTGACGATCAGATCCATCCATGAAATCGGATGTCTGAATCAACGACATCAACGTCGATCTACCTGTTCTTCAATACCCCTGTGGACAGATGTCTGAATTTGTAAATATGTGTGAAGCATTTATATTTGGTATACAAAGTGTTTGATAAAATGATTGAAAGTGACCCTGCATTTACATGTTTTAATGAACAAACTTAATGAACAAACACTTAACATGCGACACAAAGCACCACCCTCACCTACACATACACTAGATCTCACTCATGCACTTCCAACACAAACAAATATCAAACAATTAAAACTCCAGTTGATCAAATCTGAAAATAGAACTGCTTAGGTTGAATCACTTGAATTCAAAAATCAAATGCTCGCGAACTGGAAAAACAAATAATCATATTTTGGGTATGTAGGATGTGTGAAAACAGGAATGAAATTGTAAAAAAAAAAATAGTATTTGAAGTAAAGTATTATCAGTGACGGTTCTTTTCCATGTTCCATTAACAGAGAGAGAGAGAGAGAGAGAGTGTGGTGTCTCTGTTGATCTGTTTGTGTGGGGTTGAGCATTGAGTGGGGTATTTTAGGTATTTCACATTTTCGTTTACCCTAAATAAACGTATGTTTGACGAAAGGATTAAAACCTAAGCACTCCTTTAATTATGGGGACTTAAATAGGCATGCTTAAAAGGACTGAAAACTAAAAAAGCCTTATTAATTTATATATATCTAAACTTAGGGGTGGTAAACGAGCCAAGCTTTGATCTGTTCAGGTTCGGTTCATTTAGTATCAGGCTCGGCTCGGGCTCGACTCGGCTCGGGACCGAGCTTTATTTCGTGTTCAAGCTCGGCTCGTGAAAAGCTCGGTTGAAGCTCGTTTAGCTATAAAAAAACTTGTTTAGCATTTGAGAAGTCACGTTTCATAAATCACAATACCTTATACATGTGAGAGTAACATAAGCTCGGGCTTGGACTCCGCTCGTTCCCCTTTTTTCTATTAAGTAAACGAGCTCGTTTAGGCTTGGGCTCGGCTCAGCTTGGTTCGGGCTTGACCCGTTTACAAACCGAGCTTTAAAAATTATTCAAACTCGACTCGTTTGTCTAATCGAACGAGAGCTTTAACTGAATCGAGCCCAAGCTGCTTAGTTCGTTTACAAACCCTATCTAGACTACTATAAAAAGTACGAAATGAAAACATTGTGAATGATATGAGGATCTTAAGTTATTCATAGACATGTAATTTGATACATGTGCAATTCCACTTATAATATATATACATTTTCCATCTATATATTTTTTTTGAAAAAAATTCTAAAAAAAACTCAAAAAAATATATTAGATGAAAATTCTAAAAAAATTCAAATTTAATTTGAATTAAGAGGATATTTAAAATCGTTAACATATATTAGATTGAGCAAATAAAAAAAAACATAATCCTCAATTTAAAAACAATACATTTTCTATATCTACATATCTTTCTATCAAAATAAAAAACAATTTAATATGAAGTTAACTAAAAGAGTATACTAAAAATGATTTAACATATGAAAAAGGAAAATTTTAGATCTAGACCATTCATCCCTGACTGTAACCCTAGAATCTAAGTTCTTTTATCTTTCTTTTTTTCTTCCTCTCATTCTCCACTTCCATTGCAGACCAATCGGTCGGACTGAGGAGAACCTCACCGACGGCGGCGTCTCCGCCAGAAGGACCTCTAGCAGGTACACGTTGTTGGATTGTTTAAGGATTCATATGGATCATACGTGAATCTCTGCTTAGAAGAATCTGTGAATCATATGTGAATATCTGCATAGAAGAATAACAATCAGAGACCACTCCATATGAGATCTTATCACATTGAAATCCAATGGAATCAGATTGAAATTTTGTTTGGTGGGTTTTATTGGATTTGTGGTTTTTTTTTCGATTTGGGAAGAAATGCTTGTTGGGTTTTGATAACTTTGAGGTTTTTTTTTGTCAATTGGGTTTGGTTTTCAGGCAGAGATTTTTAGCCGCCATTAATATGTACAACGAGGTTCATAAAAATCTCTCTTCTTTTTTTCTCTACATGAAAATTTGTTTGGGTTTTATTGGATTTTTTTTTTTTTTTTGATTTGGGAAGAAATGCTTATTGGGTTTTGTTAAATTTGAGGTTTTTCTCCCAGGGTTCCAAGTTTTCTAGGCTTAGCTTTTCTATGTTTTGTCTCTTTTCTTTGGTTGATTTGGGTTTTAATAGTTATAATATACTAATTAAAAAAATAACTCAAAGAAATTAATTTGCAATGCACATGTGCATTAACTAGTAAGTTTAAATAAACATGTACAACATTTTTTACTTTAAAAGGGGAACGCAACGCATTCATTCATTAAACGGATCATGATTCAATCAAACGGCGTAGATTTCAACTCAAAATTATCGAATCAGAGATCCGTCACAGATAACCGTCCATTTTTCATTTTATAACAAAAAAACAAGCTAATGTGTAGGATCTAAAACTCCGCCGCCACTCATCGCCGCCGCCAATACTTGTCTCTGTTTCGTCTCCTTCAAGTGATTCCCCCCTCTCTGTCCCACATTTGTATTTTTTTTTGTTTATTTATTCTAATTCATCTGTTTTGTTAGAAAAGTTTGGATCTTGGGTTGTTCTGATTGATGGGTGGGTTTTCTTTTTAGGGTTTTGATTTAACAGATGTAGATTTGGGGATGTTTTGAAAGATGGGTTGTTCTTTTTTTCTTGGTTGTCATTTAAAAATAACTGCTTTTGGGTCTTCTCTGTTGTTTGAATTCGTTGTCTACTAATGTTTTGTTTTCCAACGAACATTATTAATTCTTTTTAATTTTTCACAATATCTGAAAGTGTGTGAACTTATATCTTAGAAAAAGATGGTTTTATTTTGTGCAATTCAATTAGGATATTTAAATGTCTTGTTGTTAAGTAATTGTATATTGCCCAACTGTTTTATTCTGTGACTATGTGGAAAATTGAAGTTGTGGGCCATTATCTTATAATGCTCAGCAGTTTTGGCTGGTATAACTTTGCAATGTGGCAACAGGTAAACTGAAGAATAACATGCTAATCTTGTCTGGATTCTGCTTCTAGTATAGCAGAATATTGCATTTGTTGCAGCGTTCATAGAGAAATAATATTAACCCACCTTGTGTTGTGGTTAGAAGAACATAGAATGAGCATATGTAATCTGTATTTAGAAACTTGCTCAGTGTTTTTCTTTGAGTTCTCCTTATTTACAATTACAGTTATAGCCGTATGTTTACTTTCTGAGTTGCCAACGTTTTCCAATTTATTTAATGTTAATGCTCGACCACCTTTAATTTGTTGCTCTATAATTTTTCCCACCCCTGCACTAATCTTTTTTCATGGGCCAATATGGTTTTTAAGTTGGACATGACTGAATATTACATTTTATTTGGGTTAGTGTTGTTTTTAGTCATGTTTCTCTTTAAACTGTTTTGCTTGAATGATGAATCTTGAGGAGTTAATTGTCCGGACTTTCAGGATATTTATTATGACATTTGTCTGTCTGGTAACTTTATGAAAAATATTGTTTATTAAACCAGATTTCCAATTGATGAGTTCATGTATTTATTCCTCTGGAAGTTTATGAACTTGTGATGGACTGATGGTTAAATGGTATTGGAATTTGTTGATCAGGTGAGCAGGTACCATGGGTCGGAAGGCTGGGTTAATTCGTGTAAACCCAAAGAAGTTTGCCCCTGCTGGAAAACCATGTTTAAAGGAAATGGTGACATTTCTTAATTGTCTGGCCCGTAATCACAGCAGCGACGAAAAATGTGTGCAAACGAGGAACACCATGTATGCCTGCTTAGAAGCTCAGGTAATGGTTATTACCAAACATTATTTGTTGCCATCTTATAAGGTTCATTTTAAATACACTCATATTTGTTGTAAGCATCATCTTCCCCACCCCACCAGATGTGGTGAGTTTATAAAGTTTAAATTCGTTTCTTGATCGTTAAAAATGTCCGAATCCCCAAGGGATATTGTCAAACATTTACCCCCCATTTGGTTTGTGACTTATCTGGGCATATAGTAATTATATGGGGATAGAGGAGATCAGGAGAATTAGATGAATTTTCATTTGGTTGATATTCCTTTCTTAGTTTGGATCAATTTCTGTCTTTGTGTTTGTTATATTATAATATAGTTATAGTTGGATAGATAAGCAAGAATAAACTGTATTTGCCTCCTAGGTGTATAGCTATCAGGTTTATTATCAATGTATAATTTTTCAATTTATTAACACTAACAAGC
Source organism: Acorus gramineus (assembly GCA_030737835.1). Taxonomy (NCBI): domain Eukaryota; kingdom Viridiplantae; phylum Streptophyta; class Magnoliopsida; order Acorales; family Acoraceae; genus Acorus; species Acorus gramineus. The sequence goes on along the minus strand of CM060853.1, from coordinate 8,451,513 downwards.
ATGTTTTTTCAAAATTAAAACTACTCTACCATATCCACCTTATTCGCGAATCAGACGGGGGGGGCTTAGGAAGTATCCTTCAATTTAGTTGTCATGTCTGTCAATCGCCTGTTGGATTATTCAATTGGCATGAATTTCATTATTTCTCTAGGCATTGTCCATATAATTTTGATCAAGGAAACCTGCCTCAAGTATATTCAGGATGTATTGCTTATACTGATGTTTTTTTAATCTCAGAAAAGAAAACTATATCACTTTCCATTTTATTACCTTTATTTTCTTTGGAGTGGCAACCATGCACTCAGATAAAATTCTCTCTGTTGCAGAAAACACAGGCAAAGAAGAACCCTTATAAGACCCTCAATTACCATCTACAGAGGCTTAGCAAAGGAATCAAGTAGAACCCTCCCTGTAATTGGTTCTAATGAAACAAGAACAAGCTGTTCTTTTAGGTGTTTAATTCTGAGAAATGGGAATGCCCATTTGAATTTTTTTAGAGTACATTCTCATATGGTGTTGAGACACTGTCTATCTGTAACAGCTTCCCACAAGAAGCATTTTTTTGCTGGGTCAGATATGGCTTGGGCAGGACTTGGTTCTGTGATGGATTTCCAGCAATTATTCCTCATTTGGGGCATTAGAGATCTTCTATAGTACATTCTCCATGAATTGAATGCATGTACTTCAACAAAAAAAAAAAAAAAAAAATCGGTGTTTGGGGTTTCCACCCATCTAGGTTGACTGAATTTGATCGTCATTTCAGGTTTTGGACGACCGGACTTAGTCGTCATTTTAGGTTTTGGGCGACCGAACTTAGTCACTATTTCAGGTTTTGAGCGATCGAAATTGGTCGAACATAATCCAAAATTATATCTACCTATTTTTTTTTGTAAATAAATAAATTTTTAAATTTGAGTTGACCTTTACTTGGAAAAAATCCATATAACCCCCTGTAATCTGATTTAAATCCATATAACCCCCTGCATAAATTAATGGCGGCTGATTAGGTCAAGAAAATTAAAACAACCCATGATAGCAAAATAGCAGTGATAAAAAAAATAAAAAAAAGGCAGAGTCATAAATCGAGTAAGGGAGAGATCGAGACCGTTGTATCCGTTTTGCAGAAGAAACCCTCTGTTTTTTTTTCTCTTTGCAACAATACCCCCCAAGGATTGGGCAATTTGTAAAAACAAACCCTCATTGTTGGAATAATTACAACAAACTCTTTCCTGCAACCATGAACACCCTCTCTCACGCTGAAACCAATTTATAAACTCTTGTTTTGTAAAAGAAACCCTCTTTTTAATCTTTGCAACAATACCCCCAATGGTTGGGTAATTTGCAAAAAAAAACTCTCATTTTTTAAATAATTGCAACAAACTCCTTCCCGCAACCATGAACACCCTCTCTCACGCTGAAACCAGTTTTATAATCTGTCCCCCAAACCAGTTTTTTGTTTTTGACGAAACGGTAGTAAAAAAACAACCAGCCATTGGCATGAAACGACCTCCCTCGAGCGTCCACTGTCCACTGTCTCGCCTCCGCGATGACCCTCTCAATTTTATGGTTTAGGAAAACATGATGCGGGCAATGTTGATGGTGTTGCTTGCAATCATGAACGTGCTCTACAAGCTCACCATCAATGATGGGATGAATCTTAGAGCTCTCGGGGTTCTCAAATTCATCTGGGTAGGGGATTAACTGTTGCCTAGAAAGGAATTTTAGAACAATGTGTGACATATTTTCATTGTTTATATTGTTCTTATTTCATGATTCTTCACCATCACTAGCAACATTTACATGTTTTAATGAACAAACTTAATGAACAAACACTTGACATGCAACACAAGGCACCACCCTCACCTACACATACACTAGATCTCACTCATGCACTTCCAACACAAACAAATATCAAACAATTAAAACTCCAGTTTTCAAAATGATCAAATCTGAAAATAGAACTGCTTAGGTTGAATCACTTGAATTCAAAAATCAAAGGCTCGCGAACTGGAAAAACAAATAATCATATTTTGGGTATGTAGGATGTGTGAAAACGGGAATGAAATTGTAAAAAAAAAATAGTATTTGAAGTAAAGTATTATCAGTGACGGTTCTTTTCCATGTTCCATTAACACACACACACACAGAGAGAGAGAGAGAGAGAGAGAGAGAGAGAGTGGTGTCTCTTTTAATCATGGAGACTTAAATAGGCATGCTTAAAAGGACTGAAAATTAAAAAAGCCTTATTAATTTATATATATCTAAATTTAGGGGTGGTAAACGAGCTGAGCTTTGACCTGTTCAGGTTCGACTCGTTTAGTATCAGGCTCTACTCGGCTCGGGACCGAACTTTATTTCGTGTTCAAGCTCGGCTTGTGAAAAGCTCGGTTGAAGCTCGTTTAGCTATAAAAAAAACCTTGTTTAGCATTTGAGAAGTCACATTTCACAAATCACAATACCTTATACATGTGAAAGTAACATAAGCTCGGGCTTGGGCTCGACTCGTTCCCCTTTTTTCTGTTAAGTAAACGAGCTCGTTTAGGCTTGGGCTCGGATCAGCTTGGTTCGCGCTTGGCCCGTTTACAAACCGAGCTTTAAAAATTATTCAAGCTCGACTAGTTTGTCTAATCGAATGAGCCTGAATGAGCTTTAATTGAACCGAGCCAGAGTTGCTTAGTTCGTTTAACAGCCCTATCTAGACTACTATAAAAAGTACAAAATGAAAACATTGTAAATGATATGAGGATCTTAAGTTATTCATATAATGTAATTTGATACATATGAAATTCCAATTATAATATATATACATTTTCCATCTATATAATTTTTTTGAAAAAAATTCTAAAAAAAGCTAAAAAAAAATATATTAGATGAAAATTCTAAAAAAATTCAAATTTAATTTAAATTAAGAGGATATTTAAAATCGTTAACATATATTAGATGGAGCAAATAAAAAAAATAAACATAATCCTCAATTTAAAAACAATACATTTTCTATATCTACATATCTTTCCATCAAAATAAAAAACAATTTAATATGAAGTTAACTAAAAGAGTATACTTAACATATGAAAAAGGAAAATTTTAGATCTAGACCATTCGTCCCTGACTGTAACCCTAGAATCTAAGTTCTTTATCTTCCTTTTTTTCTTCCTCTCATTCTCCACTTCCATTGCAGACCAATCGATCGGACTGAGGAGAACCTCACCGACGGCGGCGTCTCCGCCAGAAGGACCTCCAGCAGGTACACGTTGTTGGATTGTTTAAGAATTCATATGGATCATACGTGAATCTCTGCTTAGAAGAATATGTGAATCATATGTGAATATCTGCATAGAAGAATAACAATCAGAGCCCACTCCATATGAGATCTTATCACATTGAAATCCAATGGAATCAGATTGAAATTTTGTTTGGTGGGTTTTATTGGATTTGTGGTTTTTTTTTCGATTTGGGAAGAAATGCTTGTTGGGTTTTGATAACTTTGAGGTTTTTTTTTGTCAATTGGGTTTGGTTTTCAGGCAGAGATTTTTAGCCGCCATTAATATGTACAATGAGGTTCATAAAAATCTCTCTTCTTTTTTTCTCTACATGAAAATTTGTTTGGGTTTTATTGGATTTTTTTTTTTTTTTTGATTTGGGAAGAAATGCTTATTGGGTTTTGTTAAATTTGAGGTTTTTCTCCCAGGGTTCCAAGTTTTCTAGGCTTAGCTTTTCTATGTTTTGTCTCTTTTCTTTGGTTGATTTGGGTTTTAATAGTTATAATATACTAATTAAAAAAATAAATCAAAGAAATTAATTTGCAATGCACATGTGCATTAACTAGTAAGTTTAAATAAACATGTACAACATTTTTTACTTTAAAAGGGGAACGCAACGCATTCATTCATTAAACGGATCATGATTCAATCAAATGGCGTAGATTTCAACTCAAAAGCATCGAATCAGAGACCGTCACAGATAACCGTCCATTTTTTCATTTTATAACAAAAAAAAAAGCTAATGTGTGGGATCTAAAACTCCACCGCCACTCATCGCTGCCACCGATACTTGTCTCTGTTTCGTCTCCTTCAAGTGATTCCCCCCTCTCTGTCCCACATTTGTATTTTTTTTTGTTTATTTATTCTAATTCATCTGTTTTGTTAGAAAAGTTTGGATCTTGGGTTGTTCTGATTGATGGGTGGGTTTTCTTTTTAGGGTTTTGATTTAACAGATGTAGATTTGGGGATGTTTTGAAAGATGGGTTGTTCTTTTTTTCTTGGTTGTCATTTAAAAATAACTGCTTTTGGGTCTTCTCTGTTGTTTGAATTCGTTGTCTGCTAATGTTTTGTTTTCCAACAAACATTATTAATTCTTTTTAATTTTTCACAATATCTGAAAGTGTGTGAACTTATATCTTAGAAAAAGATGGTTTTATTTTGTGCAATTCAATTAGGATATTTAAATGTCTTGTTGTTAAGTAATTGTATATTGCCCAACTGTTTTATTCTGTGACTGGAAAATTGAAGTTGTGGCCCATTATCTTATAATGCTCAGCAGTTTTGGCTGGGTATAACTTTGCAATGTGGCAACAGGTAAACTGAAGAATAACATGCTAATCTTGTCTGGATTCTGCTTCTAGTATAGCAGAATATTGCATTTGTTGCAGCGTTCATAGAGAAATAATATTAACCCACATTGTGTTGTGGTTAGAAGAACATAGAATGAGCATATGTAATCTGTATTTAGAAACTTGCTCAGTGTATTTCTTTGAGTTCTCCTTATTTACAATTACAGTTATAGCCGTATGTTTACTTTCTGAGTTGCCAACATTTTCCAATTTATTTAATGTTAATGCTCTACCACCTTTAATTTGTTGGTCTATAATTTTTCCCAGCCCTGCACTAATCTTTTTTCATGGGCCAATATGGTTTTTAAGTTGGACATGACTGAATATTACATTTTATTTGGGTTAGTGTTGTTTTTAGTCATGTTTCTCTTTAAACTGTTTTGCTTGAATGATGAATCTTGAGGAGTTAATTGTCCGACTTTCAGGATATTTATTATGACATTTGTCTGTCTGGTAACTTTATGAAAAATATTGTTTATTAAACCAGATTTCCAATTGATGAGTTCATGTATTTATTCCTCTGGAAGTTTATGAACTTGTGATGGACTGATGGTTAAATGGTATTGGAATTTGTTGATCAGGTGAGCAGGTACCATGGGTCGGAAGGCTGGGTTAATTCGTGTAAACCCAAAGAAGTTTGCCCCTGCTGGAAAACCATGTTTAAAGGAAATGGTGACATTTCTTAATTGTCTGGCCCGTAATCACAGCAGCGACGAAAAATGTGTGCAAACGAGGAACACCATGTATGCCTGCTTAGAAGCTCAGGTAATGGTTATTACCAAACATTATTTATTGCCATCTTATAAGGTTCATTTTAAATACACTCATATTTGTTGTAAGCATCATCTTCCCCACCCCACCAGATGTGGTGAGTTTATAAAGTTTAAATTCGTTTCTTGATCGTTAAAAATGTCCGAATCCCCAAGGGATATTGTCAAACATTTACCCCCCATTTGGTTTGTGACTTATCTGGGCATATAGTAATTATATGGGGATAGAGGAGATCAGGAGAATTAGATGAATTTTCATTTGGTTGATATTCCTTTCTTAGTTTGGATCAATTTCTGTCTTTGGTGTTTGTTATATTATAATATAGTTATAGTTGGATAGATAAGCAAGAATAAACTGTATTTGCCTCCTAGGTGTATAGCTATCAGGTTTATTATCAATGTATAATTTTTCAATTTATTAACACTAACAAGCATGTTTTTTCAAAATTAAAACTATTCTACCATATCCACCTTATTCGCGAATCAGACGGGGGGGGCTTAGGAAGTATCCTTCAATTTAGTTGTCATGTCTGTCAGTCGCCTGTTGGATTATTCAATTGGCATGAATTTCATTATTTCTCTAGGCATTGTGCATATAATTTTGATCAAGGAAACCTGCCTCAAGTATATTCAGGATGTATTGCTCATACTGATGTTTTTTTAATCTCAGAAAAGAAAACTATATCACTTTCCATTTTATTACCTTTATTTTCTTTGGAGTAGCAGCAACCATGCACTCAGATAAAATTCTCTCTGTTGCAGAAAACACAGGCAAAGAAGAACCCTTATAAGACCCTCAATTATCATCTACAGAGGCTTAGCAAAGGAATCAAGTAGAACCCTCCCTGTAATTGGTTCTAGTGAAACAAGAACAAGCTGTTCTTTTAGGTGTTTAATTCTGAGAAATGGGAATGCCCATTTGAATTTTTTTAGAGTACATTCTCATATGGTGTTGAGACTCTGTCTATCTGTAACAGCTTCTCACAAGAAGCATTTTTTTGCTGGGTCAGATATGGCTTGGGCAGGACTTGGTTCTGTGACGGATTTCCAGCAATTATTCCTCATTTGGGGCATTAGAGATCTTCTATAGTACATTCTCCATGAATTGAATGCATGTGTTTGGGGTTCCCACCCATCTAGGTTGATCGAATTTGGTCGTCATTTCAGGTTTTGGGCGATCGGACTTAGTCGTCATTTTAGGTTTTGGGCGACCGAACTTAGTCACTATTTCAGGTTTTGAGCGATCGAAATTGGTCAAACATAATCTAAAATTATATCTACCTATTTTTTGTAAATAAATAAATTTTAGAGTTTATCCATTATATTCTACATTTATTCTTTTATCTAAACAACAGCTAAGAGAGACTGAAAAAAATGTAAGTAGGTATACTTTTAATTAATTTAAATTTTTATAGAAAATATCTTATTAGACAAATATATATAATTTTTAAGCTTCGTTTGAATTCGTAGTTAAACATATTTTTTGTTTGAAAACAAAAAAAACATATCAGTTGATCCAAATATATTTTATATTTGGCTTTTAAAAAAAATTATTCTTATGTTCTACATTTAAGAATAATGATTGATTCTCCCTATATTACAACTTTGATTTGGAGTGGCATGAAGAATCCTAGGAGAATACACATCATGAGATTAGATTTTCAAGAAAAAAAAATTACAAACTTTATCACAAACTATGTTCGATCAATCGTCTGAAACCTTAAGTTCGATCACTTAAAACTTAACGAGAGGACCAAGTTTGATCGAACCGATCAAATCGAGGGTGGGAACAGAAATTAAAAAAAAAAATCCCCATCGCCGACGAAAAAAAAAAAAATGAAACCTGGGCAATTCTCCTCCAAAACCCAAACCCTAATCGATCCTTCCCTTCTTCGCCTCCCCAAACGACGAAGAACCACCACCACCTCCTCCGCCTCCTCTAACACTCCTCCGCCGCTAACTTCACCGCCCCCCAAAACCCTAAAAACCTCCACCACCACCACCACCACCAGTCGAAGGTCCCTCTTCATCGGTCAATGGATCCCCCTCGGCATCCCCCCTTCCGAGCTCTCCCTCCCCCTCACACTCCCCACCGGCCAGACCTTCCGCTGGCGCCGCACCTCCCCCGACCGCTTCACCGGCGTCGTCGGCCCCCACCTCCTCTCCCTCCGTCAACCCTCCCCCGACTCCCCCGTCTCCTACCTCCTCCACTCCTCCGCCGAAGCCTCCTCCTCCGCCGAAGCCGCCATCGCTGACTACCTGAACCTCTCGATCTCTCTCGGCGAGGTCTGGAGCGGGTTCGCGGAGAGGGATGCGAGGTTCGCGGAGGCGGCGGGGAGGGTCGGAGAGGGGGCGCGGGTGCTGCGGCAGGACCCGTGGGAGTGCGCGATGCAGTTCCTGTGTTCTTCGAATAACAACATTGGGAGGATCGAACGGATGGTGGGGACGCTGTCGTCGTTCGGGGAGTACCTTGGGACGGTCAGGGGGCACGGGTTTTATCGGTTCCCGAGCGTTGAGCGGTTGGCGGAGGTTTCCGAGGAGGAGCTGCGCCGGGCGGGGTTTGGGTACAGGTGAATTGATGGTTTGTTTGGTTTTTGGTGGTGGTTTAATTTGTGCATCTTCTGATTTTTAATGTGGAATTCATGTATGAAAAAAAAAACAATTAGGGTTCATTTCTCATTCTCCTTTTGCTAGAACACCTGCGTTTGGTTGCGCAATTGCAAAACTGATTCTGCAGAATCTGGGTTTTAAAACTGATTATGCAGGAAGCTCATTTTCTCAGCTTTTTGAAATCGCATCTTGTAGGCACTATTTACCTGAAATTTGTATGCAGGAAGCTGTTACAGTAAAACTGTTTGGTTGCACGATTGCGAACGCAGTTTCCTGCAATCGCAAACACTGCGCAATCGCGCAACCAAACGCACTAAATTCTGTTTGGAATCCTCCATTCCAGTGTTCATTCTCGGATATCCTAAACAAAAAATTTTCATGAATCTACCAGAATTGGATTCCTGGGAAGGAGAATTATCCTTCTAAACTAGAGTTGCCAAAATGGTTGTTTATGTGTTAATTTGGTTATTATTTTGTGATATTCTGGCTTAAAATTTGACATTCTTTGTTGTTTTATTTTCTTTGATAAAAAAATTCTTTGATGTAGAAAATGTAGTTTAAGCTAGTGTTTTGAAACATGTTTGGGTGATTACCTGATTTTGCTTTTGAGGGAATCATAAATGTTTCTGTTTTTGTGTGCATTATAAATCTTTCCAATGTTCCATGTGGTGCCAAATAAATTTTTTTTTCAAATCCAACAAAAGTATGCTTTTTGGAAAACTAATTTCAAAAAAAAAAAATTAAGTGAAAACTCCTTTTCGAATATGTATCTCAGTATACTATTATTTCCCTAGCCCAATGTGGGCTACAGAAGCTCTGTTTCTTAATGGGGACAATCATTCATGCAGTCAGTATTGCAGTCCCGATATGTTTGATTTTGTTTAAAGTATATGTTTGTCAAACAAAGTATATACCTTCACAAAAAAATACATTATACAGTATTCAAATGAATTGAATGTAAACCATTTTGCATTTTTTTTTAGTTTGAATATTAGCTAACATAATATACACTGGATTAGAGAAAGCATATCTTAGTTTAGCACTGAAAGATGACTGAGTGGGTCGGCACCATTCTTACTATCTACCTGCCTGAACTCTCTCACATGCTTCCATGAAGCTTGATGTCAAGAACATCTTGCCTTTTGGGTTTTCTTGCAACTGATACAATGGGTGCAATCTCATTATATCCTTTATTCAACTTCAATAAGAACTAGGTTCACCTTCTGCAATTTTGTATGAATATGGATGGAGGTTTTAGTCCGCTAACAATTATAGTACATACTATGTTATCTCTACTAGAGATGACCTATGCTTGGCACTTCTATATACTGACATGATCAGTGTTTGTATTCACACTATAGAGAATCTTGGGTGCTTCATTCTACTCTCGTTATCTTTGTATTTATGTCAACATTTGTCCATATCATTAGCCACTAGTGTTGAAGCAGGATCCATCTGATCGGGGTGAAGTCTGATTGAAGACATACTTTTGGTCTTTCATTTTGTTTGCTTGGTTTTTAAAGTACAGTTGTGATTTTCGGCTGTACTTGTTTCTAACCACTTATGAATTTATCATTTCTGGGGAAAATTCATTTTGTAGTGCATTTTTTTTTTCTCACCTCTGATGAATTTCTGTTTAATGTAATGTTTTTGTTGTGATATTGGCAAGCAGGGCCAAATACATTGTTGGTGCAGTTAAACTATTGCAATCTAAACCCGAAGGGGGAGAGAAGTGGCTCACTTCACTTCGTGGTTTGGAGCTTCCTGAAGTTATTGATGCTTTATGCACTTTGCCTGGTGTGGGACCAAAAGTTGCTGCTTGCATTGCTCTCTTCTCTCTTGATCAACATCATGCTATCCCTGTCGATACGCATGTGTGGCAGGTATTTTTTGCCAGCTTGCTTGAACCCGATTTCATCTTCTTCAAAATAGTAAAAACAAAATCATGATAATTAGTGGGAACACTTGTTAGTATGATTGCATGAGTTGAATTATTGATAGTGCTTTGAGTCATGTAGTATTTAGCGAAACAAATTAATGATAATACTTGGTTTTCTTATAGTAGCTGAGAAGTGAGTGAAGGTTTGATCTGTGTATGGAGATCACAAACATCCTTAAACCAGAATGAATACAGTGTACTATCAAATTTGCCAGATGAAAATCTCCAGTGAACATCTGGCTGACGATGACAAATTTTCATAGAAAATGACTAAACAACGTGACAGAAATTATCATTTTGATTAAACAAACAAGATCAGCATGGGTCACACAACTGATTGATTGTTCCTCTACGCGCTTTATCTCAATCTTACAGAAATTATTAAAACCATCTAACCGTGGTAGATGACTTGAAATGATAATATGGTTTTGATTGAATGTATGTAGTTTTTTGCTTGCACTTGTACATGTATTGTATGAATGTGTTAGGTGGAATGCTAGATAATTGTTTACGTTTTTTATTTTAAAAAAAAAATTCATAATTGAACATTAATTTATGACATTGGTGATGTGACATATGTATGTGCAAAGATAGCAACCCGGTACCTTATACCAGAGCTCGCAGGAGCGCGATTAACTCCGAAGCTATCAAAAGATGTGGCGGAGGCGTTTGTAAAGAAATATGGGAAATACGCTGGTTGGGCGCAGACCGTATTATTCATTGGTGAGCTACCATCTCATAAGGCCACTGACATATCAAATTGTTCCATTGAAGAAATGAAATCTGCCAAACGAAAACGTGTGAAAGTCATTCAAAGTCGTGGGTAATTGCCATGATGATGATAATTGCAAATATGTCTGCAATATTAATTGATATTACATGTCAATATTCAAATCAAGCTTAGCTTGCTGAAAATTCATAGTAGGATTGCTCTCTTGACTCATTTGAAATGAAGTGCAGATGTACTGTTTCATCAAGTTCAGAATTTACAGAGTCAAGAACATGTTGGGTTCTTTCAATTCCCTACCACGATTTTGTTGTATGAATAGTTGAATAATCTGTTAATAGTTTTTCCCTGTCTATATATTTTTGAAGTGCAGATTAATTGCTTTCTTTTCCCAAGTTAATTTTTTATATGTCTTAATTTAGAAACTGCATAAGTTTAGCATTTTATTTAGAAAATTGAAAAAGAAAAACAATTGAACATAAGATCATCTTGGGTTGAACTTGAATTCACAGGACCTTGTTACATTCAGTAATTTATAGTCACTTTTGTGGATCAAACAGGTTTTTATTTTTATTTTATTTTTTGAATTTATGCTTATATAATGAATTGCATGCATTCACAAAAGGTGGAGGATATACTCGAATAAATTGAATGTAGATATTTTTATTTTTATTATAATAGAGTATATATTGACAGTACAACATATACTCTATTTATGAATTTCATATACTGCATTTGCAGATGTATTTGTAAAAGTGTCTTGAGTGTATCAGTGCCCTCTGTCTAAATCAAAGCTCTATTTTTTTTGAGTGTTGATGCACTCCGTTCCGTAGCCTACATAGGATGATAGCATAACATATATTGATCATAGTATATACAGAATTTTTTTTTTTTTCATTTTTTTAAAATGAAAAACATATACTATTATATCTCGGTATATATTTCATTTTATATAATAGCTGTATTTTAATAAGAGAATGTATAATTTTTATTTAAAAAAAAAATGATGTAGACTGTAATGGAGCTTTAAGTATCATTTTCCTTTTTTTATATTGTTATGAAAATGAATAGGCATCAATCAAGTGTTTTATAACTCAGCTTTCTTAACGAGCTACTTTGGTTTATTAATGGAGATTTGCTTTGAGTGAATCTGTATTTTTGCAAAGCCAAATCTTGGTTTGGCATCTTAATAATACAAAAAATTAGCACATATTATGATTGCATGAAATTGTTATGTTGTCCATTCCCTAATAGATAGTTATCTAAAGCTAACTCAGCCAGTTAAACCATTGATCAGTCTAAATTCAAATAACTGCCTTAAAATTTAGTTAAAAGCCGATTTATTTATAGTTGATTCATAAACTATAAATAACAAAACCTGTCATTTGTTAATTGTATGTGAATTTTTATTTTATTTTTTTATAAATTTTGGGTTGGTTATTGATAAATAATTACATCACGATTCAATTTTGGTTGACCCAAAGCAGTTGGTTCATAAATAATAAATAAACTATAAAAATTGTCACTTGTAAAATATATCAAAAGTTGTGAAAAATTTTAAGGCTTTATTATTATACCACCACATCACGATAACATCACAGTTCATCAAATGTAAACCATTGATTGAACCTGTGATTCTTTTAATCCAACATTTTTTTTAATCCTAACCAAATCAGGCATGACATTCTGAAACATATCTGGTACTTCAAGAAAATGCAGGATTTCTATATGAAAGGCATTTCACAGAAACCTTTGGCACCAAACAATACTGTTATTTTAGACTTCCATTTTTAGCTCTCCATGAAATCAATATGGACAGTTTGAATGTTCCAGCACCAGATAGAATGGAAGAATACATCTTAGTATAGTAATCTAAGTAATGCATATTTCAGATAATGGCATATTTTATAGTCCTATTTTTTAAAATCAGCCTCAATTCACCACTTACATAGTCAAAACAAAAGTGAATAAACAGAACATTATAGTCTGGAATTGCATCTAGTCCTGTGAAATAGGAGTGAAACAAAAACTGGAATGCAACAGTTAAAAAAGATGCTGTTGTAAAGCCTAAATTCTACTGGCTGGCTAATAATGAACTACTCATCATTGAACAATGCTTGCAAAAAGAAGAATTACCTTGGAATAACAAGAAAATTCAATAGTAAATAGCGTGCACCAGGGCATTGTTAACCACATGCAACTTCAACCGCAAACATTTTCGTCACATCTGGACATGGATCGTTGTCAAAGGTTTCTTTCGTCAATGATACATTGCATTCCTTTTTGTTAAGACAGGCCTGCCACATCAAGCAACATGAATTTAGTAGCACCATAACTATTGCAAAATTATTAAATCAAGGGACTTATTGTTTCCAACATTTTCCAATTAGTATACAACAAATCATGAAGAGAACAGTACAATGAAAAGTAAAATTTGATATTGTAATGATTGGTGAATACTAACATTGCTGCAACCAACCCATCTTACAATTACTTTTCTGAATGTGCTTGCAGCGTTTTTTATTTTTGGAGTATTTGGTTCCAACCATTTTTTAAAAAGTCCTTAGTTTTTTTTTCCTTTGTCTTCTTTATCATATGAAATCATTTCAAAGTTAACTGTTACATTTTTCTAGGTATTTCCGTCTCCTTTCCATTGCGTACTCCGTCTTGGATTCCAAAAATATCATTTTTACATTGTTATGCACTTTGTATGCCGTTAAATAAACCGCTCTCCGGCTGCTGGTGTATGGTTATCCATCCATTTACATTGTCATGTAAACATGGACATTGTTATGCATCTACATACATTGTTAAATAAACTGAACAAACTGTCTTCAGGGATGCTTGTACATTGTTACATAACCTATAAACTAAGGGGCATTTTGGATGAACAGCTCAAGAGTTTGTTTGGATGAAGTGTCATATAAGTCGGCATACTGTTACCATGGCAATGAAATTCAGGTGTTTGCATGGCTGTGTAGCAGTAACTGTTTATCAGTTTGCAGAAGTTTAAGATCAGAGGACCACCTATATATAGGAAATCTACAACTAATGGAGCATGGACACAGACAGTATATGAACATGGGGACTTGGAAAATGTTGAATAGGATACAGAACAGACATGGCAAGACACGGCAATAATAAATAAATCATGTTATAATGATTTAAAGCAAACACAAATGCATAGCCTATAAAAAGTTGGAATAACTGCAATAGTGACAATCATGAACTCCATTGTTATTTTATCATCATCTTGCTACATGTGTATAATCCTCACAATAATTAGTAATAAAAAAAAGTTTCAATGCTGCGTCAGATAAGTGAGAAGAGTCCGTGACACGTCAAATGTGTGTCCAATTTTTTTTTTTAAATGTATTGTTAAAATTTGAAAACATATAGGATACATGCTCGTATCCAACATGTGTCGTGTTGTGTCACGTGTTTGGTGTGCAGCTTCCTAGTCAACAACAAACTATGAAATTTTAATCTAGGATTTCAATGATGCGTATGGAGAATTATGTAGTCTTGCCAGTATATTAGAATGGTATAATTGAATAAGAAATATACATGTGATCTCTGTTAGAAGCATCATGGTTGGAAGACTACGTATTTATGATTTAAATTGCCTATATATTTTCAGTAAATGAAATCTGACTATCCATGTTTTATCAAGGAAGGAAATAAATGAGGAGCTGGAAACTTGATCAGTTGAATAAATATCAGAGTTCATTACCTGTTCCACCACAGACATGGACTCAGGATGATGACAGCTCCCCCTTTGGTAAGATCCACATGCACCGATTGGATTTCCATAGCTTGCAAATTCAATAGTTGAAATGCGTGTGCCTTCTGGACAGTTTAGATGGAGTATAGGTTTGTCTTGGTCATTGTTTGAGCTAATATTTAATGAGTCGAATCTCGGCGAAGGATAATCCTCCGCTATAAAACTGCAGGCACCCTTTACAAGCCGCCTTGAGAATGAAATCTGTGTTGGATCACCGCCTTTCTCTTCGAAAATCACTAGAATATTTCCTGTTGGTTGAAACCAAGATCTAGGAACATGATACCTGTTTCAAAGCAAATAACAAGATCACATAACAAAAATTGATTTGTTAACCAATAGAGATGCTTTCAGTAGATGAAGTACACATAAATCGAATTAGAATAAAGCCCTATGCTGGTAATGGATCCAACAAGACATGGAAAGTTTTAGTTTTGAAATTCTTAGTAAATGGGTTCTAAAATTGATGCAGGATTCAGACTTAAGAACCCCATTGGTACACCTTCCAGAAAGAGTAAAAAACCCTGCCTTGATGGAGTATTCACAATAATTTACCACTGGCTTCTTTCAGGTGCACATAGTATGAATGAATTGACACTAAAATAAGATTAACCATCAATTAGAGGATATTCAACTTGTTTATATTACTTTCATGATTGGGTCAGTTTCATATCAAAAGATATTCTTCAGGAAAGCCCATAGAACCATATAGAATGGAAACGGAATCAATATTGGCTACATTTCTTGTTCTTAATTTAAAATCATACTATTACCATCTCTGAGTTGGGTCTCCACAGCCGGTTCGACATTTAGTTGGGCTGAATTTGCCTCTGTAATCGCAGGTTGAAGAGCATTCACCATGTATGGAACTCTTCCTTGGCCAGTATCTTCCAATTGGTTCTCCATTCAGCCAAGCTTGTCCTTTCCCCATATATTTCATGTCTAAGGCAACTGGTTCAGTACCAGATGGAGGATTTACAACGGCCTGCAAAATCAAAATAACAATTCTGGAAGAAAATAGAATTGGGTTGTCGAAAGGATGCAATAAAAGTGTAATAGCTTTGTGCTGAATTATATAACAAGTTATTGAAATCATGTGAGGAAGATTTTATCTCAGGAAAATCTTCTCTAGTCTCACTCACTTCCAAACAGATTAAGTTCTTTTTTAAATTATGCTTCCTGCCACTATATTCATCAATGGTCCTTTCTTTTGGCGGCGAGAGAAAAGGAGGAATGTATCAAGGTTCTTCATCTCCACTCTTTTGTCATAATATAATTATAGCTGTAGGATACAAATGATGGGCTTTTGATAGAACATACCTTGTACCAAGTCAAAGGTTGATTTTTTGGGGGATTTGAAGTAGACATCCATTTTACATTATCCAACCCATCTGCCTCGTAAATCGTAAGATGCTCACCCTCCAATCCAATCTATGAAAAAATAAACAGAAGGATACACATAATACAATAATAATTGCGTCCAAGCATAACAAGAAAATGTAGTAATGTAGGAATTAAACGGTTAAAAATCAACATAATTTCAACTTTGCTTGTTCCAATATGTATGAGGTAGCCTTTATAGATCTCTCCCTGTACATGATAGGATCAATTTAGTGAAGGTATTAGCCTCCATGTTTCATTTGATCAAAATTTATCCATGCTTTATTAAGTAGCAAGTCTCCCAGTTGTGTATTCACTACTGTTCCCAATGGTGAGGGACAATAAAGACATTTTTTTGGCGGTTTACTGGACCCATTTGGGTTCCCTTCGTGTATTTTTGTTTCTTCCTTATATTTCGTGGAACTGTTTCCTCCCTTCAATAATATGAAGTGGTACAGTTCCTACCTTTGATCAAACAAATGGCTATAGCAGTTTGGAGAATTACTCAACGTATCATAGTCAATCCTATAAAAGCACATCTAGATATGAGAAAACAGACAACAAGGGATTCTTGACAATTAAGGTTGTGCTGGTACAGCCCATGGTTGTCATCAGTGTATTTGGTTTCTTCAAAGCAGCTGACCTTCTGTCTGAGACTTATTGAAGATTTAAAGGAGGTTTTAAGAAGATGTTCTATGATAAAATCAGAACTCTCTGTGTGATCAGCCTCACAAAGATGCATTATTATGATCGAGAATAGGCTCATCTGACCTCCATGAAGAACATTCAAATGCCCAAGCAATTTTGATATGGGTCATCTTTTCACGAAAAAAAAATAGTTTTCCAGCAATGAAGTGCAAAAGCAACTTCTAATAAATCCAATCAACTGTAATGAAGTTCAGTTTAACATAGACGAATCCAGTTACCCTCGAAGGACCACTCTGATGGCTTGTAGTGCATCAGAATCTCATGATGATGATACTGTGGTGGATAAGGCTAACTAGAAGCCCAGAAACCCAAAATGACAGCTATGAAATCAAATTCAAGAACCCATTAACGTGATGACATTAAACAGTTACAATGGTGGCTCTACGATCAACATGACTTCTAAATTTTTGTTTAGCAGGAGGGTACTTTTGTTTGTTTTCTATTCTTGATTTTAATTTTCTTATGTATGGAAATCCTCGTCTCCATCTTGTTCAGGGGGCCATATTCTTAATAAAATCGATCCAATATTTTCCTCAAAAGAAAAAAGAAGATCAATATGACTTCATTGATTGATCAACAAGAATACAGAAACTTCAAAAAGTTTACCAAACCAATGGACATAGCTTCCTTTGCTTCACTTATGTTCTTCATTGCGATTTAGGATTAAGGTTTTAGAATGCAGATAGAACACTTTTCTCAAATTCGGACAGACAACATTACCAGTTTCAAAAAATTGAGTTATGACAATAGCTTTCGAGGACTGTGATCAGCTCCTATCAATATCTTGATTGCAGTTCAACTAAAAATTATCACAGATTGAGGAAACTCCAAATGAATAAGAAATCTTTCTCTAAGATAATTCCATGATAAACATTTTTCCCATGAACGAACTTTGAGAATAGTGATTTTAGAATATAGGCCCTGTTACAGAGATTATATCCATCTGAAGGAAGACTTAAATAAAATTCTGTCAAACTGTATGATGAATCTCAATGAATCACTCTTCAGAAGAAAACCTTGTAGTATTAAATATATACTGATACAAATGAATATGATATAAAGATGGCATAAAAAGAGAAAGTTCTATCTTTCCAAGGAAAAATATAAGTAGTACCTTGTAGTTCCATACATTAGGAGACAGGTCTACAGTTCCATTTCTAAATCCATATATCTTGACACTGGTTAATCCTGCTCCCACCGAGTCATAATGTGGCCCTCCATTCTTGAACAAAAAGAAATATATGTATAAAAAACTAATATTCACAAAATATAGCATCTGATGAATTCATGCAAAAAGGAAATGCAACTCCATCTCATATCATTCTCAACAAGTGTTATTGCTGTCAGCTTACTTATCAAAATTTGAATGATCATGATTTGAGATCGTTTACATCCTACGAACCTGAGGCTAACTCTCAATTGATCCAAGCAAGAAAAGGATATGCAACTAGGCAATAATTTTTATTGAAATCAAAGTTAAAAGGAGTAAGGATATAAATTGGATACATCTAAATCGACTACTTACTTGTAAGCCGACAGTCATGCTTAAAAGATCAATCTCATTTTTCCCAGCCTTAAGATGAACTGGAGTTTTAAACTTGAAAGATGATTTCGAGCCATTTCCATATCCGCTGCCTGAAAAAGCAAAACAAATAATGTTATTTTCCACAAATATATAAGCTAAACAATACTGGTAATTTTCATGGGGGAAAAAGGTAAATGACACTCTAGAGACATGACCAGAGATGGACATGAATCATGCGCAGATAATGGGTTTCCATTATTCTGCATCTGCTGAAGGTTTCTTCCTCAGTCCAATTTGCACTGCTAATAATATTAGGATTTCTGTAAGAGAGTGTTTTTCCTACCTCTGCCTTTATTTGATAGTCTTAAATTTATCATTTGTTAGTAAACTAACAAAATAATCTGTTCATAGCTATTTAAACTTACGGAGGTGATGCTTAGGGGTTAATTTTTGTAAGAGGTTCTCCCTTCTAAAGAGTTTTTATCCTCCTATCCTCACTCTTCTTTCTTTTAATATTTTTTACAGAGATCTCTTGTCTCCTTTGTTCAGGGCATCTTTTATTGACAAGATTGCTCCTATATTTTTTAAGTGTATTCATATGTACCATACATATGATTTTCCATTTTACAAATATGCAATATACTACCATATTAAGCTTTAAACAATCAGGAAGGTATGATGTTATGGGATTGACAGAGAACTGGTGATATGAAAAATATTAGTGTAAAGTATTTCTATAAACCTTTCTTGGAATAACTTCTTAATGATTTGCAAAAAAGCAATGAGATATGATCATGATCAAGTCCACAATAGCTCAGCTCTAAACAAAGAGATCATCAGCATACCTTTAAGATTGCAACAGATCTTAATCATCAAACAAGTCAGTATACAAGTATGACAAAAAATATTACAAACACCATGCTTCAAAGTAAAAAGAGCCATCTTTATAAAACTATTTTCTTGTAGAAAGGAATGGAAAGGGAGATCAGCTGCAAAGAAATATGAATAGACATAGGACCTATTCTGTGCTTCAAGGATTACAAGGAACCAAATGGAGAAAAATTAGATATAAAAATGGGTAGACAACAAGATAGAAAAAAAAGATGGACACAATGGAAACCAACCAATCAAGCTGAGGGTTCGAACCTGTTGACATGTTTACAGGGTAAAAAGTGCATAAAGAACATTGTAGAATAAATAATGAACAAAAGAAGAAAAAAAATGAACAGCTGCATTTATGAAGTTGTTAAAAAAAAACAAATTTACTGCACCAAAATATGGATGTGTATTACAATCATGTCAATTTTATGATAGAACTTGTTCAATATCCCAAAATCATGCCTAGCAGTATTTCAAACACCATTACTTTCATCGTATTCCCAAATGTTGCTCAAAGTCCATCACTACTGAAAAGAGGAAACACAAATCAGGATTACCACCTTGAAGTTCCTGATTCACAAATGCTTGGACAGCATGTCCTTTCGATTCAATTGCAAGTATTGGAATGCTTCCATTGTGCAAAGTGTCTTCATTTTCCTCCACGAAAAAGCTGTATGATAAATATTTTAAACTACGTTAGCAGCTATTTTCATGCCTCACCACATTGAAGGGATAAATTATTACCTACTGTTTGACTTTTACTTTCTGATCTCAACTATTTTTCTCACAAGTCCTATTATCATGTGAAGCTTATCTTGTAAGTGAATGTGAAGAAATTAAACTCGATTATAAGAATAAAATTAACAATCCTGTTGAATCTAATTGGAAAAAATTATATCCCATATATTATATTAATATAAGTTCCAGCATTATAACCATGTCAAGTGGCTTGGAAAACAAAGTGACACCATTCTCAAGTTCCACCAATGGAAAAGACTGTGCCTCATTAAAGAGTTTTTTTCGAAAAATATGGGAGCTATCTTATTAAATAAAGAAACCCTGAACAAAGGAGACGAGGAATCTCCATACAAAATATTAGAGGAGATTAAAAAAAGATAGATAAGGAAATGATAAGGAGGGAAAAGAGCCCCATACACGATAAATCTTCCGAGTGTTCTCCCGAACCATAGATTACTCATAATGGTCGAAGGAATATCCACTCCTAAAACTACGGTCACCGAGTCTCGGAAGTTCGAAGAAATCGTGGCCCATGTGTTTTCAACGTAGAAAGTGTGGCTCATAAATAATTGACTATAAACTATTACTATACACGTTTATTGTCCATGTTTGAACCTCAAAACAAGCAACTATTAACTGAAATTGAACTTCCAAACTTTAGGTAATTCTTGGCTAGTTGGAAAACAATTCAATTAGCATGTGTATTATATCAGAAAAGAGAATGTGCAGTAGAATATAGGGAATTTTCTTCCCTCAAAATCATGCACAATCATCTGGTCACACTCAAATAGCCATGGTCTTATATATAGGTTCTTCGACAAAGGACTTTCTACATGGATAAAGAAGATCCTCAGACAATAAGTGAACCAACTCCATATAGGTTCTTAAACTCCAATTTAAAAATCACAAGAAAAAATGTTACATTTTAGAGCCAAACATTGCTAACCTTGTAGTATACCAAAGATAATCTGTAAGATCTTTTGTTGTATTGATATGATCAACAAATCCTCTTGTAGAAAAATCAGCTTTCCCCCAAACACCAACCTTCTCCGTGAATACATCCCATTTCAGATTTCCCATTTCTTGACCAGACACTGAAACTTGCAAACTCTCTATTGTCATATCGATGATCGAAGTTTGGGAGGAAACCTGAAAAGAATTTCTGGTAAGCAAAGCAAGTTACAAAACACCTGTGCTTGGCAATACTGGCAATGTTACATGACTTGAAGTAATTACTGCATGCTAAAAAATCCATATAGATGTTCTGCAAGCTTATACATAAACTTGTTAAAGACAGAGTTTACTGAAACATGTAATCAGAGACCGGATCATTTGTTAGTCACGAGCTCCATCACAACTCAGTTTTAAAACAGGGAGTGATTGTGCAGGTGAGTTCACTCACTAGCTGTGAATCCATAAAGGATGTCTCTAGCCCATCACTGCATTATATGAACTTAAAAACTCAAACTCACTTTAAATGGAAATTATAATGATTGAATATGTAAACCTCAGCATGAGAAGGTACTGTATATTTCACCAAGGAATATGTTCCCAATTACATATTTGACCCATCACTCCATCAGATAAGTAATGTATCCAATCGACCTGATATTATTCACTAAATCTGAAAAGGAACTATTTTTTGCTTGACAAATCTACAGTTCATCTTGCACAAGAAAATTTTACTTCACCACTTAGAATGTAATCAGTTATCAGTCTTGAACCCTCGTGCGCTATCAAGGACATTAATGTTGATGAACATGAAGAACTGAGTACAACATGTGGGCCTTTCTCGCAATACAGAAATTGGTGCATCGTACTGATATTTCATCTACAAATGCATGTTTGTTGAAACACTGATAAATAGGGTTTACTTATCATCATAATTCTTACTTCCAGAAACACAAAAATAAGCAACATAAAACAACATTGTTGGCACCTTCACTCATTGATGGAGAAGATTTGACCTTCAAATTTAAGCAGAAATCATTTAGTGTTGTACATGGCATATAAATGTTTCACTAAAAAAAACTTATAAATGTCAAAGCTGAAGTATATCCGTGGAATATGCACCTTTGCGGTGTTGAAAATCACATTCTTGCAATCAGGGAGAATACTGACAGACCAAGCTGGTACATGATATGACCTGTTTTGAAAGTTTATTATTTTATCTGTTTTGTCATCCATGTTGGCAATGAATGCAGCACAAGTTCCTGATGAATCTGCATAAACATGAGCCTGCAAAGGCACACAGGTTTCACAATGTAGGTGAGTGATACTGAAAATTACAAAACAACAATTATATGAATAAATGCTATTTGCTAACAAGATATGTTGCAAGGACACTCTGTTTAAAAATATTATCTATTTGCACACCATATAAGACAGTTGATAACAAGAAAGGATTTCATTTTTTCTCTCTAAAACTCAGTTCAGTATTTAACAGTGTTTCATTAAATATTTATCTCAGTTTAGCTGTTATTGGGTGAATATTGGGTGCTAACACTTATCTGTTATTAACTCCAGCTCATGCATCTCCCCAAATATTATCTGCAAGCTTAAAGCATCTCGTGAATACTTTGTCGAGTTTTGAGAAACACATGGAGCAATATAGTCTACCATTTTAAGGATTGGTGCAAATTCATCTTGAAAGCTGAGACCCAGATATGGATCCCAGGGAAGATTTCTGAGTGGAGTAAGGGTGATCTAATCTAGTTTGTGTAATCTGGGGTGGTACATTCCTTATGAACCTCTGCCAGCCTTTCCTTCTTTCCTTTCTCCTCTAGCTTCCTCTTGTAATAAGTAGTCTATCAGTTGCTATAAAATTGGTGGACACCACCTTTTCTCAAAAAAAGTAGAATAATTCTACAGCATGTTGAAACCAATATCTTTCCATGGATTTAAAGGATTAAATTAAGGATTCACCTCTTGTAGAGGGCCAGTGGAAATTGTAGTTACTTTGCCATAAAGCAGCACATGCTCACTTGATTTTATAGCTTTATGCAATTCCTTAAGGTGTCCCCATTTTGGAAGCCTTGGTAATCCTGAAATTCAATTTTGAAAAAAACTAATCACAAAAAAGCAGTGGTGATAGAACTGGCATTTTGCATCATTTGTCATCATACTTTGGAGGATTTTGTTTCAAGAGACTCCTCTATATGAAGGCACAATATCAGCATTTGTTCATCAAAAAGGCGCACCATATTCATCAATAGGAGCATCATAATCATAGCTTGTTGTGATGAACGGTCCTCCAGAGGTGCGCCCAAAGTTTGTTCCACCATGATACTGAAACAAATGAAATGGTACAACATCTATAAATAATGCTAGATTTCTAAAGAAAACCATTATCAACTGAAAAATACATTATGTTACTTTTAACGATTAAAAACTTATTTAAATTTGTACAAATTCTGTATCCAACAATATACATACCATGTAATAGTTTTGAAGACTTCCACCTTTCTGGAAAAAACGGGCAACAGAGAAAGCAATATCTTCAGGAGGTCTGTGAGGATTTGTATCTCCAAATGTTTGAAACCTGAAACAATACCATGAAGATGAATGGCGGCACTAAATTATAAAAACTTCTAATATATGATAATTTAGCATTTTAAATCATTTTCGGGCAATAGGGGGTTGGTCTCCTATTTCAGAAGCCTCCAATGCATCTTATAGCCTTATCATGGTTTTTTTTGTTTTTGATAATTTCACCTTTTATGTGAATACAGCATCTCATAAAATAGAGTTCACACCATTCGTGGTCTGCTGGCCTATTGTTTGGAAAGGATTAAAGGAACAACAAAATCGTCAGTAATAGTGATTAGTTAGCAACTAATGTAGGTGACAAATCAACCTCTAGGTGACAAAACAATAACACAGCATTTAAGTAGGTAGGGGAGCTGTACTTCTTGTTCTGTGTGGACCTTGTATGTTGGGGGGCCATGAAAACTCCTAATATCAGAACTCTGGTAGTTGTATTTTGGGGATTTGGAGGTTTGACAATTATGTATCTCTCCATGCAGTTCAACGTTTATATATTATCAATAAAATTACAACACCTTTAGCCAAAAAGAAAAAGAAAAAATAGAGGCCACTAAAGAGTATTCTACTTTGAGTGGGGTACTGCAGTAATAAAATGTGTCTTTTCACAAAAAATATCTGTTCACTATATGGAAAAGGCAATTCATGTATAAATCAGAAATTATTGAAGAAACTTATTATGAAAAATCTTTTCGATTATGACAAGAAGAGGCGCATTTAGATTTTCATATATGATTTACTTTACTCATCTTTTCTTTTCTTTTTTTCTTCATTCTTCATCATCTTCTTTTTTTTAGATAAGGTTGGAACATCATATTATTTAAATGAGCCCCTCAAACAAAAGCCGAAGACGGGAGATCTCCAAAAAACAATAAAAAGGAAGTATGAGAAAGTGAAACAAAAAAAAAACACCATGAAAATGGGAGAGGGGAAGTCGAACCCAACCTCCCCCAAAAACAAAGAGAATCAGCCTCTTCTCCATCAAAACATGGTCTCCAGCCCGACAAGAAGCATTGATGATCTCCCAAATGTTTTCAAAGTAAACCCTTTTGTTTTGGAAGATCGCCTTATTCCTCGCACGCCACAAGCTCCAACAAACCGCATGTGGAAGAATGTGGACAAGCTTTGCATGGGAACTTCTATCACCATGCTTGACAAACTGACGAGTTTGCTTATTTTTTTTAGAAACAATTTCATAACAGCAATTTGTTTGACAAATGCCTAGGATGCTGAGATTATCAGATTATTCAAAGTATATCTAATTTGTTTGATACTACCACCATAGAGCACCAATTATGTAGAAATACCAGAAAACATTTTAATATAAAATTAAGGCAAACTGCAGTCCTTGGTGTGTGACTGGATCTCCTGCTTGCATACTCTTATGGGGAAAAAAAAGACTCAACGTAAACTAACTAGAAATGAAATCGGAAGATATCAGAGAGATGATTACCATCCAGGCCAATTCTCAGTCCAAAGTTTTGGCTTGTTGACAGAATTAGGTGTGAATTGATCACAATAAAATGAATTGCAAGTATTTATCTGAAAATTCAACAAAACAATTGTCATTTAGATAAATACAAATATACAAAAGTACTAGATGTTATGATTTGGATTATAGCAATATCAGTTCATGCATTGATTGGATATCAAATATATGGAGGAAAGTGTGAATAGCTGGCTAACAATACAATATCTACATTTCAAAGTTCAGCCTAGAAAGGCTATTTATATTTGAGGCCCCGTTTGGAACTGTGTCGCGGGGCGCATTTGCGTTGGCTGACATGGTGGAACGCCACCTCCAAACCAAACAAAAAATCTGCGTTGGCCTTTCCAGTTTGGTGATAGCATTGAAAGGGTTTTTTTTTCTCGCGTTTGAAACGCTTCAAAACACCGCTTCTCCAACTCATTCTTGCTTCCCCCGATGCAGTCCCAAACAGGGCCTAAGAAGAAAACCTTCATGTTGGAAGGTATAATGACATATTCCCAAGAGAGGATTAAGCTTTCTCATCTGAATATATCTTTAAGGACTAGTAGTGAAAGTATTCAAATGTCAAATATCAAGGTCTTCATCTACTGATGATTACGGAACCTATTGAGTTCACATATTTACCAACAAAAGCTACCCCCTATGCAAAACTAAATTAAATTTCCATCACAAAACAGAATCCACTCAAACATATTTCCATAAAGATATATCCATGTCCAGAGTGCTTCTCACTGGAAAGATGCCCATAATCCTCTACCATGAGCAGCGTAAGCTGCATGGATATTTTGTATTTTTCTTTTCTTCCTTTTTTATTTGTGTGTGCATGATCGAAAGCACACTCAGTTAAGTGATGCCATATTCGATTAATTTGTGCATAATCAAGACCATCCCAAGCGACTAGGTCAGTTCAAGCATATTGTCAAAAGGAGGCCTCTCAGTCGACACCTTTGGCCCATTAATCATAGTAGGGATCTAATGATTTTTATTGAGTCTGCCATCTAGAAGGAGATTTAGTCTATTTACTTTTCATTGGTTTAACGGTTGAGATTTGTTGTAATAAGCAGATGCACTTAGTGTTATTATTAGTGTTTGTGATCTTGTATAAGGATAGTATTTCTCTATTGTTTTGTGTGTTCCTGTTATTTTGTTTCCTTCTTCTCTTTGAGGTTTTCTTCAATCTTCTATTGTTTATAGCTTTGTAATGATTGAGTAAAAATCGTGTTGTGGCCCTTTGGGCCACGGTCCTGATTGGATTTATGTCTGCTCATAGCGAGAATGTCGAGCCATTCACCTTCCAAATTCTAACTCCTAAATCCTGTCTAAGCTCCACTTGGTAGCTTCCTCTACCTATATATAAATGTCTGTGTGTGCACGCCTTTTAACTTAATGCATGTCCATAATCAAAACCGAGTTTCTTCAACTGCTACCTGAACTCCACTTACTCTTTAGAAACCTACCAAATACTAAAACAAGTGAAAAGGTACAATTGGTCTTACCACAGGATCAGGGGCATCATATTGCTGGCACATTATCCAAGGTACCCCTATATTCTGAGAAAGGGCCATGTTTGCTGCCCACATGGCATATGGCTTTGCTCCATCACCATAAGCCCACTCCATGTCCCCATATTCATTTTCTATCTGCAATAACATATGATGACATTCACAACAAAAAAAATTACACCAAGTCTCCTTTCATGAAGGTAAAATTACAGCTCACAGAATTTAATGATTACAAAAAATAAATAGGCGACCTTTGTGTTAAAAAATAGAGGATAACAAAATGGTCAGAAAACTTTTAGACCATGAAAAAAACTGATTCAAAATGAGAAAATATAAACTCACTTATGACATGAATATAAATCCTTATAAAAAGAGCTATAGTTCTTTTTTAGAACCCTAAATAAGCCTAATGAGCCAAGCATGGAACGTAGTGCTTAACAATTCCAATAATAAAACAACTCAATGCTGTTGAAAACTAGGTGGAGGCAGCTATGGTGGAAGTACACTTGACAAACTTGTAGAAAGGAGGATGAAATGTATTGAAGTTTAAGTACAATCCCTTTTTTTATCTTTTACAACATGGTAGTGGTAAGAAGTCATAAAAAAAAAGTCTTGATACCCTCCTTTCAATATATTTTCCCGAGCATAGTTGTCTGGGCGCCGCCTAGGCGACTAGGCGGTCCAAATGGACCTAGGCGACCGCCCGCCTAATAACATGTTAATTAAGCAGGCGCCTGGGCCCGCCTACCCCCCTAAATCACGCCTAGCCCTCCCAATCCCTTGCCTAACCTAAAAAATAAAAGACAAAAAAAAAACACAATCGAAAGATTGAAACGTCACCTGCCCTGCCGACCAACAGTGCAGCGAATTCTCCTGGTCCCAAGTAAGTCTCTATTGATTTTTTTGTCTCTCCCTCCTATCTCTTCTCAAAATCTCTGAACTCTTATCTCATTCTCCCTCAACCTCTTCCCTCTTTTCTTTTTCTTTAATGCCACTAGGGTTAGATTATATTAATTTTGTTGAAATGGACATGCACCAATAAATTACATTCATCTGTTTTTTTTTTTATAAATAGCATTCTTCATTTTCAATAATATTCCTGGAAAAATTAAAAAATGGATAAACAGATAAATAACTTTAATATAATTATCAATTTAAATAATAAAATCTTAATTAAGCGCCGCCTAGGCACGGCTAGGCGGTTGGCCACCGCCGAGGCTCGCCTAGCCGCCCAGACAACTATGTTCCCGAGTCACCCACTCACCCATAACTGGGTCTCTCATGATACAAACAAAGCAGAGTGATGCCTCACAGACTTTTTAGCTTTCAACTTTATAATGTTACACATACAAATTGACAGAAAAAATCGGTTGATGTCTTGCACTTACTGTTAAATTTCATTTATTCAAAGAAAAATCATCATCGGAAGCATGGAGTAACAAATTTCAAAAACAAAAGTGAAACCCGAGATTGCAGATACTTTACATGCCTGGGACAAGATGATGGGTCCTCCCTGATTGAAAAAAAGCTTCTCTTTCTTCATCAAGTCCACTATAAGTGTCGTGAAATTCTTCATGTGAGCCTGAGCGTGAAAACATTACAAGCTCATCATCACTACAAGCTTAAATTAACCGATGCAAAAATCCAGAACAATTGACAGAATTCAAGAAACCAATCATTAGACCTTAAAAGGTTCATTATTAGTCCTGAACACCGTTCCTGGCACATAATGCAGCCAAACAGGTATCCCACTGCATTAAAAACACACTCATCAATCCCCCCCAAATAAATAAATAAAAACAGAGAGAGAGCCAAAACAATAAGGAACATGTTAAGACAGTCCTTCTTGCAATTTACATGATTCAATCCTTTTTTAATGCATATATTTTTCTAATGAAGTACATACATTCTTGAATAAGAATTAAGTATACACTCCAATGAATTGGATGCATAGCTTGTTACATTTTCCTAACCAGTATATACTTGATTAGAAAAAGTATATACTAGACTAGGACAGCTAGAATGATGGCGGGAAAACAGAGTGTATAGTCATTCCTACATTCACTTTTACAGTCTGTCTAATGAAAAACATTCCTTCATAAAAAAAAAACAGAGATACAGACCCAAAATTCCACTCGGCAGCGACAAACGGTCCGATCCGAAGAATCATATACATCCCGGCATCGCGAACAATCTTCACAAACTTCACCAGGTCATACCGTCCCTCAAAATTATACTACATTGTTCAAAATCCACACAATCAAAACACAGAGACTCCAAAATGGTAAAACCAGACCACCAAAACAAAAGAAGAACACTCACATTGCCCTGAGAGGGTTCGTGTCCGTTCCAGAAGACGTAGCTCTCGATCACGTCGATCCCCCCCTCCTTCGCCGCCGCCACCAGCCCCGGCCACATCTGCAACAAAAAAAAAAAAAAAAAAATCCAAATCAAACACATCCATTCAGAGAGAGATGTAGGACTTCGAAGTCTTACGGCGGGAACGCTGCGAGGGTAGTGGATGGAGGCGGAGAAGAGGAGCTTCCGGCGGCCGTCGATGATGAGCGAGCGACCATCGTAGGTGACGTTGGCCGCCTCCGCCACCGATAAGGATGACGAAGACGATCGGGAGACGGAGAGGATGAAGAGCAGGAGAAGAGGGAGTGACGAGGGTTTCATCTCTCTCTCTCTCTCTCTCTCTCTGTCTCTGTGACGGTGATGGGAGTGAAGTAGTGCAAGAGCTGGAGCGACAGTGGAGGGTGGGACCAATGGAGGACTGAATTGGTCACATGCGGAGAGGGAGGTTATTTTTGTTTGTTTGTTATTAGAGCCGCTAAACGAGCTGAGTAGCTCGGGTTTGATTCGATTAAAGCTAGTTCAAGCTCATTCGATTAAACAAACGAGTCAATCTTGAATAATTTTTAAAGTTTGATTTACAAACGAGACGAGCTCGAGCCCGAGCTTATGTATAAGGTGTTGTAATTTGTGAAATATGACTTCTCAAATGCTAAACAATGTTATATTTTAGCCAATCGAGTTCGAGCTAAACCTTGATTCGAGCTTCGGCTTGAATTGTTTAACAAACGAGTTAAACCGAGCTTCAACTGAGTTTTTCACGAGCCCAAGAAGTCGAGCCGAACTCGAACAGAGCCTGATACTAAATGAATCGAATCTCAGCAGGTCTCGTTCGGAGAGGGACCAATGGAGGACTGAATTGGTCACGTGCGGAGAGGGAGGTTATTTTTGTGTGTTTGTTATTAGAGCCGGTAAACGAGTCGAGCAGCTCGGGCTTTATTCGATTAAAGCTAGTTCAGACTCGTTCGATTAGATAAACGAGTCAAGTTTGAATAATTTTTAAAGCTCGATTTGTAAACGAGTCGAGCTCTAGTCTGAGCTTATGTATAAGGTATTGTGATTTGTGAAATGTGATTTCTCAAATACTAAACAATATTATATTTTAGTTAAACAAGTCTGAGTTAAATCTTGAATCAAGCTTCGGCTTGACTTGTTTAATAAACGAGTCAAATCGAGCTTTAACTGAGCTTTTCACGAGTTCAGGGAGCCGAGTTAAACTCGAGCAGAGTCTATACTAAACGAATCGAGTCTGAGCAGGTCATTGTTCGACTCATTTACCACCCCTATTTGTTATCGATAGGTGTTGATTGAGTATAATGGAGCGGGATTCGGTGTTGATTGAGTATTAATGGAGCGGGATATTTGTACGCACGTTACGACGGACAGACGTGCGTTGATTAGTCCGTGGACGCGGAATCTCGCGGGGGTTTTATTTATTTATTCAAATTTAACTGGAGATGATGAGATGAGATCACATAAATTTAAAATTTTCACATGGATCACAGTATCACACATCCAAAAATGTTATACATTTATGTAAATTTAAATATTACACTTGTGCATACACTTCATTATCATAATGTATACTGCGTCATCATAATATATACTGTAGTTCATTTTTTTATCATGAAAAAATATATATTAATATATCTCAACATATACTTCATTTCATATAATATTATACACTTTAAATAGTGAATGTATAATTTTATAAAAATTAAAAAAAAGAATGACAACTGGAACTAAGTGTATCTTTTTCCGAATAAACCAAATACATTTTAGCCGTAATAGTAGAGGCAAGACCAACACGGCGGTTTAAATTGAAACCAGAGAATCAATGGAATGAATAAAAAAAATTTACATTTTCTATAATTATTTCATATATTTTATTATAGTATGTATGTTTTATTTTAAAAAAACACATACATGAGGTGCACCATTTTTCAGAAAATTAAAATAAAAAAACAAGGCTACAGAAAGAATTGTGTACCATCATTCTTTTTTATATTTAAATTTGTAAGCTGGAGATCCAATCTCATCAATTTACATGTATTTCATTATTAAAAAATAAATTCACATTTTATATAAATAGATCTATACAAGTCATTTATTTATTTTATAAAAAATATATATCTTATTAAATAAAATTATTTTTTAAAAAATATATATTAACATGTGAGGACCCAAAAAGGGACTATCACCACAGAGAGCTTGTCAGCATCATCTACAAATCAGCTGACAATGTGTGAACATGTTTTCCAATCATTTTTAGTATGACCAGGACCCCAAAAAAAAAGCTATTCAACAAAATCTAGTACTAACATGATCAACCTTCCTCAATCAGACCCACTGCATCAATCAACCATTACCATCATTTTCACTAGAAATAAAAGATTAAAAAAAAAAAAAAATCACCCTGCAGGGAACACCTAAATCTGCACTATTTTCCTGAAACCATAATTTTACATCTACAGATACGAGCATAAGGTGAAAAAAAGCATTTTCCTTACAAATCAACGAAACTCTCTCGCATCCCGTCCCATGAGACGGACGACCAATGGGATTAACCAATATTCGTATTGTTAGCCCCGGAAGGTCTCAATAAGGGGTGATTAAGGGTTGGGATGTTGGACAGACCGGAACCATATACGGGAGCACCCCCAGAAGGTCCTGTTGGAGGCGATGGATGAATCGCTGAGAGGGGCAATCGGGGACCAAAATGGTACATTGGTTGGCGAGACATGAATGGCATTTGAGGATGGATTTGTGATGGCTGGCCATTGGGGGCGGATATGTTGGAAATGTTGGAGATGTTTCCCTGACCGCCCGAAGTGGGG
The DNA here is from genome assembly GCA_030737835.1 of Acorus gramineus. Classification (NCBI taxonomy): domain Eukaryota; kingdom Viridiplantae; phylum Streptophyta; class Magnoliopsida; order Acorales; family Acoraceae; genus Acorus; species Acorus gramineus. The sequence continues at coordinate 8,420,121 of CM060853.1, read as the reverse complement.
ACGACAGGTTGTCTGATGCCACTGCTGGGTGTATGTGTAGAGGCTTGTTGAAGTGCAGGAGCTCCCGAAGGTGTGAACCTTGTTGACATGACACGGGCACGGTCGGCGGAGAATCTCTGTCTTGTTCTGTCGACTTGCTCGCATTCTTTCAGTAGCATTGTTTCGACCTCCGCGAACTGCTTTAGCTTCAGCTCTAGTCTCTTTAACTGAAAATGTTGAAACATCCAACATTTAGATTCAAATGAGAAGAAAAATTGTATGATGAAATTGAAAACTTCAGTTTCCTTTTCAGGCAACATTATTTTTTGCACTTGCAAGCTCCATACACATATGGAGTCACAAAGGCATTCTTTCCTGAATACCTTACACAGAATGACAATCATTCTCTTCTTGCCGATGCACATATTCTCCATTTATAAGGTACATAATCAAATTAGTGCAGGGCATCAAAAGGATGTCGTGTGAATGATTCGGCATCTAAGGAGGAGGGAGAGACTTACATATTTATCAAGATAACAAAATTGCAGATTTTTGTCAAGTTAGGATGTTTTATGGGTGAAACGCAATTTTCAACTCGTGGAAATTTGAAGTTCAATATATATATATACTCTTTCAAGACACTGGAAACTTCTTGCAGGTAATTAAAAACGTCATTTTCTGGCAATTACCACCTTCACTAATTAAAATTAAAATGGGGGAGGGTGGGACAAGAACCTGCAGAAAACACTTTCATCCGTCCCTAGCTGACATAGTAAGAAACAATGTTACAACAAAATGCAATGTGGGACACACATGTTGATCCATATGAATGAAAATTAATACTAATCAGCTTGTCAAATTTAGAATGCTTATCATAATTAAAAAACATGTGCATCTTCTTACCGGAGGTGCATGTATACTTGGTTTGTTTCCAGACCCTCCAATTCATCTATCTACAGTTGCATGAAGGTAAGATATAATTTAACTTGATCTTGTATGAATTCATTTCTTGGTCTATATTTCTTCATCCTAAAAATCGAGAAGGCACAACAGAAATTTATTTATTTTCTTAGATGAGGAACAAGGCCTGACACTCCAAGACAATTAATGCTTGTATGTATCATGTGTCATACAGTAGCTTATTATGTGAATTAAAAGTTTATTTTTTATGTGCATTTTTTTTTTACTGAATTTTTTTTTTTATGTGCACTACCAAATACTACATAAAATTGTACCTGGTTGTTAACGACACTGGCAGCTAGTTTCTGAATTTCACGCTCTTCTTGATCTGCAAGGAGTTTTGCCTTCATTGCTGCAGTAGATAAACCAACCATGGCAGCAGCTTTCACTCTTTCAGGGGACACAGAGTCAGCACTGTTTTTACCAGGCAATCCATCTTCCAGAATTTCATCTATAATTAAAAAATAAAAAAGTTAAGAAAAATTATCAGGTAAAACAATGAAAACTATGCAATTTACATGGCCTGAGCCAAATTTGTCATTTGTGAGAAATTGAAATTTTTTTTTTTTTTTGGGAAATAAAAGGGGAAATAAATAACTGATTTCTGACCCCAAGAATTTTACAAAAAAACACAGGAAATATGAATTAGGGATTTTTTTTTTGTTATTCTCTGGACCACAATTGAATCATGACCAACAGATGACCAGGAGCTTATGTTTTCAAGAAATCCAAAATATATTAAGTTTAATAAGGCAATGAATCCCTAATTTTTTCAGCGGTTGCTCTTTGCACCGAGGATAGTCATCATAATGATAGCCCTGAAATTTAGGAATTTTCAAAATATCAGTCTTTGCAACTGTGTATGAAATATTATCAGATTTTAAATGATAGACTCGCCAATATTTTTCGTTCCATTATTTGCAATGAAAAAGGTGAAATGGTAAATAGCGATGGAACTTTAAGGAAATAAGCATAGTTTTTCGAATGGCCTGAGTAAGAAACCTTTGGTCTATGATATATGAATAAGTATACAAAAACAACAATTTGGTTGACCTGTATTTCCAACAGATGCAGTTTCTCCGTGTGTGCCATCAGAACTCCTCCTGCACAGTTCAAAGCAAAGGGTTAGTTTTCCGTATAAAAGTGCTGAAGCCTGCAACACAAGGCGACCTGAGATAAAACGCAGCTTTATTCTATTTCCTGGAAATAATTTAATCAATCAATTTAAAAAGAATAAAAACATGAGGTGACAAAGTGATGATCTTGAGGAGAAAACTTTAAGAAAGATAAAAATAGAAAAAACAAGAAATGTGAGAAGGTAACTGAGAAAAATGCACATCTCACCTATCACCGTGAACAGAACCTCGTACTGGTAGGGCACTTCCACCAGGACCCGATTGGTGATCCACTTCTGACAGTGCTGCCAATGAAGCATGTGCACAGGCTGCAGCAACTCTTGGTCCCACTGCTGTAGCCAGAAAAGCGACCTAGAAACCTTTCATCGGGCAGTTAGTTATGGAATAACATCTATTGAAGAAGCAATTACGCGGTGATACATTGTTGGGGCGGTAAGTCTGGTCCTTCTTTTGAGATGATATATGTAATGGAATTCTATTGTGATGAGAAAAAAATATCTAAAAAAAAATAAACTAATATCATTTCATTATATTATAGAGGAAAAATGGACAGGAGGAATTAAGGATTTTCAGCTTCTTAGTTCAATCTTTAGCCCCTTACTGAGTTGTAATTATAGTATTTCAATCAGCTTAAATCATTGGTGAAGTGACATCCAAAAATCAAGGTGTCGTTGATCAAAATACTGATTATTTATTTGAACATGGGAAAGTTTTTTCTCGGTATATAAAAAGGAAATCCAGTTTGCTTCAAAATTGATAGCAGGGGACCATCACAGGTAGTACACACCACTTTGAATTTACAGGATGGTAACACATGCCACCTGAGAGAAAATGGAGATGGAAATCTAAATTTATGCCTTGTGGTATATTCTCAATCATCTTTAACGAAAAACCTGTAAGCTACTCATCAATAAAAGGAGAGTAAGGAAAAAGAAAATTGAATGCTATTTCCAAAAGCTCAAAGGGGCCTCGATTAAGGGTTTGTCTCTGTCTTGTCAATAATAACTAAAGGCCACTGGCTGGTGTTTTTATCCTTAACTGAAAAGTGAAAGAAAATAATATTAAAAATATAAATATGTACATGAGCCAGCTTAAGAATGTTAATTTAGAAAAAAGTTAAAATAAACAACATGTTTAGGTGGCATTTTCTGCTTGCAATTACTACTGCAATAACAGATTGTTCAACATGTGCAATTGACAATCATGATCCTCTAATCTATCAAAAATTTCCTCAACCGCCCAGCTCACCACCATGGACAATTTTCCTTTTCTGCACCCACTTCACCGCATTTACATAATCTCTCGCGGAACAGGTCAGTTCTGCTTTTTAAACAACACAACAGGACATAAATTAAACGTATAACAAATAACCTGAAGAAATTGAAACCAGTGTCACAACCATTGCAGGTGCAACGAAAAGCAAAATTTCATGAGCTTCACATAGAATAGTTTTTAAACATTATTTATTGAAATCATGAATTATTGTCTGACAATAAACACAATTCACATCAAAACAAAACTGCAAAAAGGTCAAACAGATGAATTATGTAAGCAAAATAAAATTCAAGGATATCATAATGCCCAAAATAACACCCATCAAAGAAATGCAACCGATGATGTGTTCCTGTTCTGCAAGATATATAAAAATTTCACCAGTAAACGGAGGATATGAAAATTACCCACCAAGGCCATCAATGGATTCCCAGAATTAGCAAACGGGAGCCGGCTTCCAGGATCAGGATCTTGCATGGGATCTGTAGGAACAAATTATTTAGAGGGAATGCAAAAAAAAAAAGAAAATAGCTACCACCACCATCATTAACATGGATTTTATGAAAAAGAATTGCCAGAAATTTCTAATCAAACCTCTTTTTTAGCATTTTGAAAAGAAAGGGAAGACCACAAATATGAACAGAATGTGGCCATTCTAAAAAATATCTAAAAAATTGCATCATACCTGTAGAATTGCCATTGGAATACACGAGTGGTGATCCATGATCTTCTCTTTCTAAGGCATAAGATGATACAGAGTTGCTGGGCAATTCAATATTTTCCAATAAATCATCCTCCATGGGAAGACGAATGAAATGAAGGATGCATTGTGCTTTAGACTTGGAGCCTACATGTTCTGCAATGTCATTCCAATTATCCTGGTATTTTTCAACTGCCTCAAGAAGCAGAAGAGTTTCCTGATCAGACCAGCTTTCCACATCAGGATCAAACATATCTTTGGAGAAATCTACCCTCACGAAATCCAGACTAGAGTGACCAATAACATATTTTCCATCGTGGAAGCAATCAAAGCAAAGTGCTGTCTCAGCCTGGTCAAAAGAAGCTAGTCAAATGTGGAAGTGGAATAAACTCATGCACTTCAAAAATGAATAACGCTACATGCTCTTCAAAGAAGGGTACTATGAGCGTCAGTTAGAACACATTACCTTCAAACATATAAAAGCATATGTATACTTAACATTTTGTGCATTCATGTTACTTGCAAGGGAAAAAAATACAAAGAATGGGACAATGTTAACAAACAGTTGATACAGAAGCCTAAAGGGGAAAAAAGCAAAGCAAAGCAGTACTTTTAATACATTGAACCTAAATTTCTTAAAAATGGTAAGAGGCAGGAATGAATCAACGTGCGACTTGATTTAAAAGTTCACCGCATACAATTGCTTTTTACAGAATCCGGTTGTGAAACCTTCTAAAATATTCAATGGTTCTTTATAACTCAGGCATTCATCATATTCAGGGCCCAAAAACTGGCAAGAAAAATATAACCACTGCTCCCAACTAATCAATTGTGCAACATTAGAAATCTACCTAGGAAGTGTTTGTGATAAGGCTCTATGGACCAGGGTGATCATGGCGTCTCTTCACAGAATCAGAGACGCCATGTACCAGAGTAATAAGAGCAAGTATTATGAAGAGAAGGGGAAATTTGAAGGCAAATCCAAGATCAGTATACAAAACATAAAGTTTCAATGGAATGAATGTCATTAATTTCAAAGTCATATAATAAAAGAGATCCATAAACATATAAAATATAAGACTAAAAAACATAAAAAAGATAAATCAATAGAAGACAACAAATGGTGAAGTGAAATAACCAGCAATACAACAACTAAAAAAAAGGAAGCAATGCAATAACAACCTCTTTAAGCGACTGGTAGTGCAGACCAGGCAGCAACTTCGCGCAATTATTACACGCGCTCTTGCACATCTGTTCCCTTATCTTGCCATCCAAATCAAGAGACCCCAAAGCAGGCGAGGGAGCAGCCACCGACACATCTTCCATCTTCAACCTGCACCTCGGCCTCTGGAACTGTATCAAGCTATCGATCGCCCTCAATGCCCCGGCCTGAAAATTAAGCTCCCCATTAGGCTCCTCCCTCAAAATCGGCCTCCCACCAACCCCAGTGGCCATCCTGTTCCCGCGCTGTGGCATGGCCATGTAATTGATGATCCCCCAGTGGTCCAAGAAACGGATGACCCTGATCAAATCAGGGGCCTCAGAGGGGCCTGCAACCAAGCTCCGGCAGTCGGCTGCCATAAGCCTCCTCTCGGGAGAGTCGAGGTACTTGGCAACGATCTTGTTCCGAAGGTCAACATACTTCTCCGGTGTGTGCTGCTCCGACTTCCCCGAGAAGAAGTGTGGCACCACCTGCCTCTCCAGCCGGTGCACCGTCGTCCCCGAAAACCAATCTCCACCAACACAAGAAAAACACAATTAAGATTTCAAAAAAAAAAAAAGGTGCTTATACACTCAGTCATTCGCGTGGTCATTCCTGCAATCCTAAACAAATATACAAAACCTCAAATAGAGTATAAACTCTACTATGCGAGTACATACTCGATTGGAGAAAATAAAAGTATGCATTCAATATTTCAATCCATTCGAGTACATACTTCAAGTTTTTTGTATGTAATGTACTTCATTAGTAATACTTACTTTAAAAAATTTCAAAATGCGTTAGAATTTCCTATATAGCAATGCAGAAAAATATACATATTGCCCGAAACAATAACCAAACACAATATCACAATCAGACAAACAGAAAAAAAATAGCAAACCACAGATAAAGAGGCGTACCGGAGTGCACGGGGAGGACATGAGGACGGCCAATGATGAATCTCCTCGCGACGCCCTTCCCGTCGATGAGCGGTGGAGGCGTACACACGTAAGCGGGAGGGGGGACACTATCATGATCCGCCAAAGCCTGGGACCAGAGGGAAGGGTTGTCAGGGAGTACAGCCGACAACGCCTGGAGCTGCCCGTGCGAGACGTTCTCGAAGCTACAATGCCTCCGCCCGTCGCCGCCTCCGGAGGCGGCGGAGGATGACCTGTCGGCGGCGACGAGGGAGAGAACAGAGGGGTGAGGACGATTCACGGAGCGGCGGACGGCGGGAGGAAAGTCAGAGATCCGAACGCCTCCGCCGTCGGATATGACCTCACCGACGCGGGGATCGACGGGGGGGTCTGCGGCGGCCGCGGCGGAGGGGGAGTCGGAGTCGTCTTCGGCCGCCGCCGCCGCAGAGTCGTCGTTGTTGTTGTCGTCGTCGGAGAGGGGTTTGCGTTGGGTCTTCTTGACGCGATTTCCGAGGGCGGAGGAGTCGCCGCGCTTGCGCTTCCTCCATTTGGGGGCGGAGTCTGAGAAGAAGAAGAGATCGAAGAGAAGAGAATGGTTTGATCGATCGATTGATTGAGAGAGTGAATGAGTGATTTTTGAGAGTGGTTTTTGAAGGGATTGTGAAATTGAGCGTACCTGATGGAGACGGAGACATCGGCGATGGCCGAGGAAGGGCTTTTGGAGAGGAGCAGTTGAATCTGAAATCTGAAGAGAGTGAAATAGAGAGGGGGTTGGCTTTGCTGCTCTTGCTGTGATTTTTTTTTTCTTTTTTTTTTTTCTTTTTTGTTTTAGGATCCGAATACTCAGATCCAAATACATTTTCAGCGTTTAGCTTTTCAAACCATAAGTTTAAGAATTTCAGTATTTCAACCTTAGATTCAAACACACCCTTAAATAAAATGAAATGATGAAATAACACACATTTTGATTTTTATGATATGGTTGGACTTTTCATGTATTTACTCTGACTTGTATATCTAAATTTTATTAATAAAAAGAAAATTGCGTAAAATAACATTTAAACATTGGAAAAATATTAGACTAGGTCATTTTTGTAGTTCATAATTCAAATCACACATTTCGATTTATATATTGTGCAGTTCGGTTAAAGGGGTGTCCAATTCGATACTGACTGAACTTACTCAAATTTAAATTTGATATGGATACAATCACTTTTATAATATTCTGTGCAATTTTCAATAGCTTTGATTTTTTTAACCCCCCTTTAAATAGTGACAAATCCTATTTTGGGATTGATAACTTTTCTGTACAGATAAAAAAATAAATTATTTTTTATTTGATTATATTTCTAGTTATCATTGGAAACGTAATAATGAAGTTTTTCTTGTTTGATTGACTGATAAATTGTGAATAAGATGTGAAAAAAATAAAAATACGAAAAAATGATTTAACCTGTTGGACTCATGCATTATAAAAGTTGATGACGATTGATTTGACATGTCGGCCTTCTTATATCAGTTGAATAGTTTGGGTGGAATAACACAATTCCATGCATAATCTACAATATTAACATCAATCTATTCCCGCATATCCTAACATAATTATACTCACTTATTATTTACAAACCAAAAAAAAATTAGGCTTATTCACCCGTATTTCACTATCCAAATATGGGCCTGAAGTATATACTTACAAGATTATTATGAAAAACAAATCATATATCTAGATAAATATGTACATATCATTTTTTTAAAAACAATTAAAAAAATTAATCGAACATACATATACTAATAGAGTATATATTATATTAGGACAATATATACTCCACAGTGGAGTGTACAGTGAACTGGGGAACGGCTCCGGACTACTTACAGTGCCACAAAATGGGATCGAGTGTATCAACACTGAAATATTGAGTGATACATGCTCATGTGAATTGGATGCATTGTTTTTGTGGGAGGTGATTTCTGGTATCCCTCCACGCAGCCAGATTTTGAAGGCGATCTGGACTATGAATGTGGATCCGAAAGGGGGTGCATGAAGCTCTTCGCCAAGGTCGGTGAGTCACGTCGTTGAGTCTCCTCGCTCCTCCTTCAGCTTCGGTAACCTGCGGCTCACACCAATGTGGTGCCGACTAACGGCCCTCCGACGCTCAAGTTAGTATTGGTTTAAGCTTTTATAGGCGCAAGGAGATGGTAGGGTTCTCTCTCATCCCTTCTGGAGACGGCGATGTCTCTCTTTTTTATACTTGAAGAGGGTGTACCGTCCTCACTCCTTGGAGTGAGGTTATTAGTGGTATAGACGGAATCATCCGGGTGACACCTGAATCGGCCGCCGCGTATGCCTTTGCAGCGTAACCGTTCCCTGGAGGTCGCCTGCCACCGCGATGTCAGAGGATATTCTCTGCAGTCGCCATTATCTCCATGATGTGGACGTGTGGTCCCCCCTCGACCCGATCCGTTTCCTTGGTCGGGCAATGCTAAGCCAGCCGAGGTACCCTCGCTCGGCTTCTCCCTTGGTCGGGTGGTGGTCACCACCGACCTGGTTGGGGAACTTATTAATGCCCGACCAGCCTCCAACGGGCTTCCTCACGAAGGGTCCCCCACCCCCTCCAGCCCTCGGTCCATTGGGTCAAACAGCAGCTACTTGGTGGCGGGTCCATTAACCGACTGCCTTGTGTGAGATAATTGGGCCTCCATGGGTCAACTTTCCTTGCAGACTTCCCTCATCTTCTCCTGCTATTCTGACATAACTTTGTTCCTAATTCTTCGTGCAGATTTGGCCTTCCACAGTTTTTATTTTACTTTTTTCCATTATTGAATATATATTAAAATAATAAAATATATACTTAATGAAAATATTTCATAGCATGACGCCTATAAATGAGACTGCAATATGGATTTAGTGTATCAATGCCCTTTTAAATTTTTTGGTTGGGGGCGGGTTGATGGGCTAAATGTAAGGTCAAATCTTATTAAGATGATATGCTAAGAGCCTTGTTACATACAAACACTTCTTAAATCATTTCTACATATATCACATCATATAATGCAATATGTAAAATCATCAAATATATATATATATATATATATATATATATATATATATATATATATATATATATATATAATTCACTGTGTTGGTATATGGGCAATCGTTAGAATGAATTTGGACGGCTTTTGAAAATTATGCTTTACAGGAATTATATACTTCATAAGAACTTGTTTACAATAGCTCTTTGAGGTCTCAATATTTGAATAAAGCGAAAAATAGTCTTTAACTGATATAAAAAAAATAATTTTTCAAGAATCTAATAAAAACATGTTTTGAAAAAATTTAATTTAAAAAATTGTCTTATTAGTTTGAAATTCAAATTTAGATAGCTATGAAAGCAATTGTTATGGTTGTCTGTAATGTCTTATTATTTCATTATTATTAGTTTTGTCTTTTATTATAAATTAGACTGTATAGGATATAAGTAAACTATTACAATTTCATCATACAATAATGTATAAGACATAAAGATATTGTTATAGCCCAATTTAAATTATTATCAAAGCTTATGCTGGCTTATTCAAAAATGACTGTCAGACGAAACATAAATAAAGAAATACATTATTATTTTAGTATGCTCCTCAATTAGATTTATTATTATCGTCAAGCGCTCAACTTGGATTAACACTATTGCATAATGTTAGGGAGAATATCATGTCTGATCCTCATATTCTTTAAATTTTTAAAATATATATTTCATGTAATGATACTCCAATGATTTTTTTTTTTAAGTGAAATGTTAAGTAATTTGCATTGATTTTATTACTAAAAGAAAGGCAATCAGAAAACCAATGGCCAAAGCATACAAGATAAGAGAAAAGAAGAGGAACTAAAACAAAAGAAAAGGCAATTAAGCAAAAGAGATATTTACATAATCCCCAAGGCCACTCACCGAGTCCCGCACAAAGAAACGCCGCAGTGTTTGATAAAATATAGGGATTTTTAGTTTTAAGAAACGCCGCAGTGTTTGATAAAATATAAAGCCAATGATTTGTATATAGCCCTTTCTATAACATAGTCTAAAAATTCAGCAGCACTGGCAAATTTTTCTAACCAGTTTTTTTTTGTAATTTGTTCAAATGAAAGGGGCTTGTTTGAAATTAACACATGCATCAGGCGTCCATTTTTTGTCATTTGTTCAAATAAAAGGGATTTATTTGTAATTAATGCATGCATAAGGTGTCCATACAAATAAAAAAGCATAATCGCACTAGTAAAATGAGACTATACGCAAGGTCGTCACATATAATGACTACATCGTGCTCTGTCCCCAAGACATGAGTATTTCCTTACCAATAGATAAATTGCATATTGGATCAACACATGATGTATGAAACTCTTTATTATTATTGGTTGATTGATAATATTTCGTTCATTACTCCCAAACACTCAAAAAGATAATTATGTTAACATATCCCTCAAATATATGTGGGAATTTTTTTTATTAAAGTTACATAAATCAAGAGCAGAAACATTTTCCTCCGATACATTGCCCTCCTGTCGGATCACAAGGCTTCGTGCATTGCGCGTCAGTGTTGCAAATCTTCACATTCCCATCTCGTTGGATGACAGCCTCTGTCTCAACCGAAGAGCAGAAGCATTTTCCTCCGATACATTGCCCTTCCGTCGGGCTGCAAGGTTTCGTGCATTGCACGTCAGTGTTGCAAATCTTTACGTTCCCGTCTGCTTGGATGGCAGCCTCTGTCTCAGCCGAAGAGCAGAAGCATTTTCCTCCGATACATTGCCCTCCCATCGGGCCGCAAGGCTTCGTGCATTGCACGTCAGTGTTGCAAATTTTTACGTTTCCATCTGGTTGGAAGATAGCCTCTATGTCAGCCAAAGAGCAGAAGCATTTTCCTCCTATACATTGTCCTCCAGTCGGACCACAAGGCTTCGTGCATTGCGCGTCAGTGTTGCAAATCTTCACATTCCCATCTCGTTGGATGACAGCCTCTGTCTCAGCCGAAGAGCAGAAGCATTTTCCTCCGATACATTGCCCTCCCATTGGGCCGCAAGGCTTCGTGCATTGCGCGTCAGTGTTGCAAATCTTTACGTTCCCATCTGGTTGGAAGATTGCCTCTATGTCAGCCAAAGAGCAGAAGCATTTTCCTCCGATACATTGCCCTCCCGTCGGGCTGCAAGGTTTCGTGCATTGCGCGTCAGTGTTGCAAATCTTTACGTTCCCATCTGATTGGAAGATTGCCTCTATGTCAGCCAAAGAGCAGAAGCATTTTCCTCCGATACATTGTCCTCCCGTTGGGCCACAAGGCTTCGTGCATTGCGCGTCAATGTTGCAAATCTTTACGTTCCCGTCTGCTTGGATGGCAGCCTCTGTCTCAGCCGAAGAGCAGAAGCATTTTCCTCCGATACATTGCCCTCCCGTCGGGTCACAAGGCTTCATGCATTGCGCGTCAGTGTTGCAAATCTTCACATTCCCATCTCGTTCCCGTCTGCTTGGATGGCAGCCTCTGTCTCAGCCGAAGTGCAGAAGCATTTTCCTCCGATACATTGCCCTCCTATCGGGTCGCAAGGCTTCGTGCATTGCGCGTCAGTGTTGCAAATCTTTACATTCCCATCTGGTTGGATGACAGCCTCTGTCTCAGCCGAAGAGCAGAAGCATTTTCCTCCGATACATTGCCCTCCTGTCGGGCTGCAAGGCTTCGTGCATTGCGCGTCAGTGTTGCAAATCTTTACGTTCCCGTCTGCTTGGATGACAGCCTCTGTCTCAGCCGAAGAGCAGAAGCATTTTCCTCCGATACATTGCCCTCCCGTCGGGCCGCAAGGCTTCGTGCATTGCGCGTCAATGTTGCAAATCTTAACGTTCCCGTCTGCTTGGATGGCAGCCTCTGTCTCAGCCGAAGAGCAGAAGCATTTTCCTCCGATACATTGCCCTCCCGTCGGGCCACAAGGCTTCATGCATTGCGCGTCAATGTTGCAAATCTTTACGTTCCCCTGTGGTTGGATGACAACCTCTGTCTCAACTGAAATCGACAAACCTACGAGCAAAACGCGAAAAACTTTTATTAACAAGCTGTATAAAATCCTGGTTAAAAAGTTATGAAAAATCAATTAATTAAATGGTTATTTTAAATTAAATTTGATAATTATTTAAAAAAATTACATTCGACTTTATTTTAAAATTCAGATAATTCTATGAATTTTCAAATCATATATGAAACTAAATATTATACATTACAGAGAGTTGGTGCCAGCATTGGTATATACAATAAAAAAGGCATCTGCATATGAGGAATATTTACAATATACTTTTATAATTAATTTTAGAGATTTTTATTTTTAAGTCCCCATAAACCATAGGATTTAGTGATCGATCCCTCAATTCTTCATATTTTGATTTTAGTCTCCAGATTTAAAGGATATGTTCTTTTTTAGTCCCTGTGAGGGACCTATCCCTAAATTATTTGATTTTGTTTTTAGTCCCTGGGAGGGACTAAAAAGGAACATATCATTTAAATATGGGGACTAAAACTAAAATATGAAGAAGTGAGGGATCGATCCCTAAATAGGCATATTTACAGGGACTGAAAACTAAAAAAACCCTTAATTTTATTTTATAAAAATAAAAGAAATTATGGATATTATTTTTTAAGAAAATATATTAGAACCTACAAAATATAATAAAAATGGTTAATTTAAATAAATTATCTTAGTTTGAATGAAATATAGAATTTGATACTTATTGTGTTTAAAATATTGGTCAGATATGCATTTGAATACGCATACTTGAAATCCGAAATGATTTGTTGAAAGCTATATATGTATCTTTAATTTTTTTTTTACAAAATCCATTTAACAATCATTTGAAATAGAATTTTGGAAAAATATATTTCAAGGTCTTAAAATCAAATTTTAACCCTAAAAAAATGATGAATAAAGGTATTCATCTTATTTATTCACCATCCAACGGCCTTATAATAAAAATCACTTGGAATGGAAGTTTAATTAAAAATATTCTTCTAGAATCATTATGAAATGAAATTCAAAAGTAAGAAGTGCTTGGAAACTAACCAGGAGACAAGACCAGGAGGACCACAGTGAAGGACAAGATGAGTGAAGTCTTGTTTTTCATTTTTTTTTTCTTGAATGAATTGTTTGCCTATCTGGTTTTTGTTGGGTTAGTTGGTTTTTATAGAGGAAAATCTTTACATTTTATGAATATTGTAGGATTGGATTTTGGTATTCAATTCTTGGATATTTATCCAACTATAAGTAACATAGTAACAACCTAGATTATATTTTTAAATTTTCATATCTATGATTCTAATGTGATCTTTCAACTTTAACAAATGAATTAGTTGATTTTCTAATGTATTTTGTGATGGCTATGTGGAGTTTGGAAAAAAAATCTTTTTCATTCATGAAGATGGTGGGATTTGATTTTTCTATTCAATACTTAAAAATCAAATCTATCGTAAAAAAGCATAATGCCAACTTGGATTATGTTTTTCCTTTTCAAATCCATGGTTGTATTGTGATCTTTTATGGATCAAAGTAATCAACATCGAGAACATTTGATTAAATTTTTAATGTATTTTAAAATATAACTTTCAAATAAATGATCCAATGTAAACTCAGATAAAAAGGATAATTTATAGTTTCCAAAAATCAAATTCTAATAGATTTTGTGAGAATGGTTCCCAATGTCTTTTACCTGGGTTTTCAAGTAAAAGGAGAATGAGAATGAATACAACTAGTTTTTAATTAGCTTGAAATGATTTTACTTTGTCTATCCATCGTTTTGTGATTCCTCTAATTTTCTTTTGAGAAGTAAGTGATTTTCATGGTTTACCACTTATGTCTTTAGATGACTCATTGGGTTAGTAGGTTATTGTTTCTATTTCATCAGCTTTGTCATAAATTAATTAGTAGTAGTTTATCTCAGTTATCATGAATGGTGTGTAATTGTTATTTTATATTTTAAATTTGGCACAAACCTAAGGGTGCGTTTGGATGTGAGGTTGAAATTCTGATATTCTTAAAATCTTATGTTTCAAACTTTGTTTTTGAAAAACTATATTTTATTAGATTTTTAACCGTAAAATTTTTTTGGCATAAAAAGGAAGACTGTGGTTTACATCAAATCACCTATCAACACCTCTTATTTATACATCAATAGGGCTCACATATCAAATCAACTTTTTACACCTTATTTATATTTTATTCTTCATCAACCAAACAACTCAACCTTTATTCTTACGTTTTTCAATGAAATTAAAAAAAACATAACCAAACAGAAAATCTCTTATTCATATAGAATTACTATCTATACTGACATAGTTATCTATTCTTAATAATTCAATTCTTCAATCCAAACGAGGGCTTAAAGGGTGCATGCAACACACAAATTCGCATGCTGGCATCCCATATTATTAGACTATAGTTATAGTTTTGGATATATAAATATAAATAAATAAGTTTATTTTAACTCATCAAAACATAAATATTACAATTTATTTATAATAAAATAAACATTAATTTTTGAGGAATAGGCATATTCTTTCATTATCTACCCTCTTATTCCTGAAACAATGATATAAAACAAAGTGAAGATAACAAACTCTATGATATTGATAATGTCGCTTGATGAATAGAGTATTAAAAAAGTAAGATATCTCTTTAAACCGATTTAACTATAATTACAGGGAGCTCTATAAAAAATGTTTTTTTTAGTTGATATATGCAAAACTTAAAAAAAAAAAAAAGGGTTTTTTAGTTTTCAGTTCCTGTAAACATACTTATTTAGGGATGATCTCTCATTTCTTTATATTTTGGTTTTAGTCCCTAGATTTAAATGATATATTCCTTTTTAGTCTTTTCCAGGTAGGGCTGCAACTCAGGCTGGTTGGGTACGGGTTGACCCCAACCCGAACTCAATCCGAATTCCAAACTACTCAACCCTAATCCGACCCAACCCGATTTTCAACTCGAATTGGACCAATCCGAACCCAACCCGCAATTAAATAAACCAACCCGACCCAACCCGAATTGGACCAACTCGACCCAACCCGAATTGGACCAACCCGATCCAACCCGAATTTCTAACATGATTTACAATTTAAATAAATCAACCGACCTAACCCGTAAGATTAACTAGGTTTACCTAAAATTTGGACTACTTAGATTAGAAGCTACAGAATGAACGGCCATGATTTTTTTTTAACTATTAATTTACGGATTCGGATTGGGTCGGGTTGTGAGTGAGGCCAATCCGAACCCAACCCGATTTGTGAGTCAACCCGAATTGGCCAACCCGAACCCGAACCCGATTTGATCAACCCAACCCATATAAAAATCGGATTCAACCCCACCCAAGTTGCAGCCCTACTTCCAGTGATTAAAAATAAAACCAAATAATTTAGGGATAGGTTCCTCCTAGGGATTAAAAGGAACATATCTTTTAAATCTGAAAATTAAAACCAAAATATAAAGAATTGACGGATCGATGCATCTTATGATTTGCGGGGGCTTAAAAATAAAAATCCAAAAAAAAAAAACTCTCCCTGACTTCCTTCATCCTTCACTCTTACAATCTCCACTTCACTTCACAAAAAAAAAAGAAAAAAAAGAAAAATGTTGATCTCCTCTGTATCGACGTGTTCCTTCTGCGCTCGAACCCTTCCGAGACCTCCCTCCGACAGAAACCCTAATCTCCCATGGACCACCATCCGCGCCGTCCGATTCCGGCCAATCCGCGCCGCCAAACAACAGCGTGAGAAGGCGGCGGCGGCGGCGCCGAGGAGGAAGTCCCAGCCGAAGAGGAGACCCCCCGAAACCCCGCCACCTGTGGAGGTCCTGGACGACGGCGAACCCCCCTCACGCGGCGGGAGCCAGTTGTACTCTCCCCTCCCGAAGCCGCCGGCGGGGTTCGTGCTCGACGGCCATGGAAGGGTTTTGATGGCCTCGAACAAACGTATCGCCACGATTGTTAGTTTTTTCATCTTGTGTTCTTCTCTTCGCTGTCATTGTTTGTTGTTGTTTTGGCTTGTCTGAATTTATTGGTCTTATAATGTTTTGTAAAAAGCGCTAGGAGCTAGTCAGGCGATCAATGATCATCTTGGGATTAATCGGTTATTTATGTATAATTATATATACATAGTTTACATACGATATGATTGAAATATATATACAATAAAATAGGATGAAAAGGAGTAATAGAATATTAAATGCCGCTTACTTCCCGTTTAATCCCCGCTTAATCCCACGGCTGCTTAATCCCCTAAATGAGGTTGGATAGGCTTGTTTCCACTTAGGCACCCGCTTAATCCACGTTTTTGAGCATTGGATTCATGGATTGTTCTAAGCGGCTTTTGCTTACAATGTGTGGATAACCTGACTTAGGCAGGTTTTGGTAGTGATTTTGGGTTAGTGTGGTTTTGGATATAGATTTTGCAATTCGGATGTGGAGTGGATAATGATAAACTGATAAATAATGCTAGTTGCACCATGTGGAAAATGTATGGGAGTATGTGGTTTGTTTTATTAAAGATTGGGGTACACATTGCGTGGGGGATTTGGCATATTGGGATTGAGAAGTAAACCCTCTTTGGGGGATTGTGGGTTGGAGCGATGGTAGACATCTCCTCTACCATGTCCTAGACATCTCCTCTTTGGGCATTCTCTTCTCTTATCCCCTGTTTGGAACGGGAATAAAGCCATGGATAACCTAGGATAAAGGGGAATAAGGGATTTTGAGTGTTTGGAAACATAAAATAACTAGGGATAAAATTTACTAGAATAAACTGATATAAAGTGGTATATGAATTCCAATCAATCTCTGGAATTAAAGTTATCCTGGGTCATTCCACCCAAAAAATATGTGGGCCCACTGTCAAATCAACTGTTATCACCTCTTATAAATCAACTATCATTATTTTTTTACCTTTTATAAATCTTTATCCATACTTTATTCACATTTTACCTAAACAACAAAACATTTATTCTTACGTTTACCAACGAGAATAATTCAAAACACAACCAAACACAAAATCACTTTATTCTTATTTATACTCACTTATGCCGGAATAAATGTATACCCAAGAATAAGTCCTATTCCCGTTCCAAAAGGGGGCTTAGGGTTGGTTTGGCAAGGGGATGTTGTGGGATAAGGGATAATTATGGGGATAAGTGAGTGGGAGGACAGCTTATCCCCATTTGGTATAAAAAATAATCGGGATAAACTGCGGACAATTGCCCCAATTTTGAAATAAAAATGGGGATATTTTGTTCCATGACTTCCATCTAAAGGCTTAGGATAGCATTGATCCCCACTTTTTATCTCAATTTTGACAAATGTAAATAAATATGAACAAAATTGATAGATTTTTTATCTCCTAAAATTAAGACAACTTATTCTCAAAGCCTTAACCCCTTGCCAAACTAATAGCCCTTAAAGTTGGGGTAGGAAGTAGGATGCCTACCAAATTCTCCTTAAAAAAATGTTTGTTGTGCCAATAGAGGATAAGATGAGGGAAAATCATTTGGGATTGGACATATCACACATGTGATGGAGAGCCATGGAGGTGTCTTGGTTAGGAGGAGCGACATTGTCGTCGTTGAAGAGGTTCCAAGGACAAGGGGAAAGGCCAAAATGAACTTGGGTGGTAATGTAAAGGAATTATGTTGACTGTCCATGTTTCGGAGGACGTGGCCTTAAAAGGTTGAACAGCAAAAAATGATTTGTGCAATTGTCCCAAAATGTTTAACAAAGATTTTGTTATTGTTGTTATAGAGTAATATAAGTTCTCGGAATGCAACAAGCTGCAGGTGGATTTGAGTTGTCTTAAAAAAACTGTTGCCATTCATGTGACTTGGAGCCAAGAGTTTAATCACAAGGGACCGACTGACAATTTGTCTTTGGGTTGCCAATTTGTGATAAGTGTTGAGGATTTATTGGACAACTGAAAGTATTAAACATGTAATGATAATTACCTAATGGAATAATGGGGTTACTTGTGAGAAAGAAATATGGAATTGTGCTGGTACTATATAAGATATATCATTAAAAAAATCAGCCCCCTTTTTTATGAAACACTAACGAACTGTCTACAGGTTGATTCTCCAAATAATTTGCCACTAGACTGCATGATCAGGAGGGTGTTCACGAGTTCCCGAGGGGATGAGTGCATGCTGCTTTGCCCAGTTGATACGTGAGTCGATCATATTTTATTTATACTTTTTGGAAATGTGGTAGTTGACTGATCAATGATGTTTTCCATTGCAGGCCTGTACAAATCCTGAAGAGCACGAATTTTGATGGATGGTCGGCGGTATGCCTCTCTTTATTTATTTTATAGTTCTCATATTATAGAAAGATTGGAAAGTGAAACTGCTTATGAGATATGTTTATTGAAGCCCCCTATGTTTACATACTTGATATTCTCCATATTTTTCTGTTTTAATGTTTGGGAGCTTGTGCTGATTTTCACTTTGATATATTCTTTAGCTTCTACTGTGAAGAGTGCTCAGTATATGCGTATTTTTTTTCCTTTTGTTGGGGGTGGGGGATTGGTTCATTGGTTCTATTGAAAGTTGTTTCATCAGATTTTCCTCCATCATTCTTTAAATTTTTGTTTCTTAATGACTGTTCCGGACAATAAATGAGACCATTTGGAAGAAGACTTGTAAGGAATGGAAAGAAGAATGGTAGGAGAGGTGCTCATCTTGACAACTGGAAGTTGATCCCACTCAAAGTGGGTGTCATGGGTGTTCTATATTTGAAAATAGTGATTCATTCTATGCTTCGCAAGTGTTTTGGTTGCTTCCAAAGCACCCAGACTCTGCTTGGGCTCAGGTGGTTAGAGCTGAATACTGTGAACTGCAGATTATTGGAATTGAATCACATGTGAACTACAGAGTATTATTTTTGATAAAACGGTGGGCATCCTACCTCGAATTTATTAAAATGAAGTGAAATGCCCAATACAAAGGAAAAGATAAATGAAATTCACCACCCAATAATCTGGGCATAGGTCACAGTAGAAGAGTTATCTGCCGCAACCAAAACCCACAGAAAAAGAACTCAATCAAGATCCTCCCTCCCATATACATGACATGGTTTGCCCCCGCGCATACCACCACCAGAGAGTTGCGGAGACGTGGTCAGCCGAGGGAATAGGGAGAGTTGGGGGTGGGGTTAATGTCTTACAAAAAAAAAATCCACATTTGTTTCTTCTTTCTTATTGGGGTGGACTCAGGGATCTACAGGGTGGGGATAACCACGCCTTTTGCAAAGAGAAACTTCTGAGAAAAAAATCATGTATATAATATGAGAAAAATAGTTACCAAGTATTTTATAATTCTTTAGCCTCTTGTCTTCCAATAGTTTTCCTCATGGAACAGGAGTTACTGTTGAATATGATTTTCACCCATGTACTTGGAATTTGTGATTTAATAGGGTTGAAAAGTTAGTTATCTTTAGTGGGAGTGAGATAATATGAATCATCCTGTCATTGTAATTGCGTTCCAGCACTCATTTTGTTATGTTAAACTCTTTTTTTATCCCTCTTTTGCAGGTGAATGATGAGGAAGTGGAAGCAATTATTCCAGCTGCCGCATATGCGCTTGCAAAGATTCATATGCATTTAGTATATAGCGGGTACATTATCTCAGTATAATTTTATTGTTTTGTAGGTTTGTGCGCATATTTTTTGGCCATCAAGACCTACATTTTGTTCAATGGTCTAAAAATCAGATTGAGTATTAGTGTTAAAAAAGTTGTGGTAAAATACACTGCATGCAAGATTATCTGAGTGATGAAATGTTCTCAAGATTCCATAGGAGGAATGCTTTTCTTTCTAAACTTCGTTTTATTTTCCAATAAAGAAAAAGAAAAATGGTATACTTTATTTGTATATAGACTATATTTTGTTTTGCACAAAAAATTCTAAGGTTCACCCAATGTATCAGCACAGTGGATATTACTGTTGCATCTTGCAGAAAGTCCTTTCACTCTAATTGTCACGCCTCAGAACGGCCGTCCCCGAGATGTGGCAATAGAATTAATATCAGCTATCAATACCTGAGGTCAACAAAGACTCCAACAACAACATACAAGGTGGCAAGGCGAAGATAGATGATAGTTAACTGAAAAACGGAAGCATAAAAATATCAATAAGTCTGTAAACCGAAAAATTATTACAGATTCGAATACACAATCACTGTCCTGTGAGAGCCAAGTCTAGTCCAATAAAATACATCCTGTGCAACACGCACAATTACAAATACATGACTCTAGGACTGAACAGCCTAGCACTTGCCAAACGCCGGACGGAACGCTCCACACATGCAAGACCATGCCACAGGAAAGCACCAGCTCCACGCCCAACACCGCCCCTGTAAAAGAAACAGTACGCGAGGGGTGAGCTACAAGCTCAGTGAGTGGCTGGAAATCAAACACCATTACAATAATTCAATACTAAGGCAATTTCCTTTCAATGAAAAACATGGATAGAAACTCAAAGGATAATAAGGTCACTCGACGGCGCGACCATACCTCGCTCTCGTCCTCACTCCCGGAGGGAGGCTCTTGGGATACTCGG
Organism: Acorus gramineus; assembly: GCA_030737835.1. Lineage (NCBI taxonomy): Eukaryota > Viridiplantae > Streptophyta > Magnoliopsida > Acorales > Acoraceae > Acorus > Acorus gramineus. The sequence goes on along the minus strand of CM060853.1, from coordinate 8,399,343 downwards.
GGAGGAACAACTGTTAACCATAACACATGGTGTTACTGGATAACGAGATACAACAAGTCCATCCGCTACGAGGTAGAGATACACTACGATACCTCAAGCGTTAGGAGTAACATACCCAGAGTATACTCGATGGGTATAAGAGTCATGTGACTACATGACTTCAACTCACCCTCACCCTCACCCCTAAGGGTGACACGGGACTGTTGGGAGAAATTCGTATGCTCTACACCCTTCGTTATCTGGTAGCCCTCTCCCAGGTAACCTCTATCTGGTATACCCCCATGATCAGTACATCTGCCGAATACGTCGGTAGTACCTACAGGTAGGAGCTCTCTGTCACGACAGCTTTAATGCCAGGCAGCTTCGACATGGATCCGATGAAGGGGAGAACGACTCCACGCTCGCAATATCATTCGTTAGCTCTCTCCCGGGTAGTCTCTATCTGGTATACTCCCATGATCAGTATATTTTGTCTCATGCATCGATAATACCTACAGGTGGGGGCCCTCTGTCAGGACAGCTACAACCTGGGGCGCTCCAACACGGACGATATTGGGAGGAAACATTCCATGTTCGCAATGCAAACCCAATGGAAAAACAACTACTCTCGGTAATCACCTGCCAATGCTATCGAATACCCATGAACTCCCACACAGATGTGTTGCTCGGACGCAGGGAGTTACCTCGACTCTCGCACCAAAAATAAGCCCAAGGCATAATCCACTGAGCGGTTCATACACGCACCTAGCACGGGTAAGCCTAGCTTAATGCCATAACCACCGGCTTAACGAAATCGATATGACAATGAATTCTCCTGAATTCCAATCGAGTGCATCACTCGGATGCAAGGGGGCGATTACATCGCTAGCGCTCTAACTAATAAGATACAACTCGATAGCGGGTCATACCCACGCATATTACAGATAGACCCAATTAGTCTAACATGCGCATAATCATAATTGGAGAATTCTATCGCAGTTATGTACATGAACCACATGCACGATAACATAATAATTAATTATAGGGGTATTTTCTAACATGGATAAAAGCATAAACAATATATATGTAACATACATATCAGGTGTGGCCTAAATAATATGCATACAAAGCCATTAATCATACAAGCATACAAGTGTACCCTAACATGCGTTGGATATCACCAACTTAAAAGGGAAGGGTCAAACGCGATCTCGCGCACTATTCCCAAGCGAACTTGAGTCAAGTAGGAACCACATCTACTTACTCAGTTCGCATGAAGAGAGAGGGCGAGAAAGAGCTCATCATCTCTAGAAGTTGGTCATAGTTTTGCCCCAATGACATGGGCACAACAACTACACCACGCCCTTAAATCCTACGATCAGGGAATATTAAGTATGTGCTCGGTTATTAACCCAGGCTTAATCAAGTTAGATATTACTAACATGGGGGGGCGGCGGTAGTATTACAACCAAGATTACCTAAGGCATGTCATATTCTATACATCCATATAAACACAAAGAGATACATGCCCGTACAAGCAGGGCGCATGCAAACATGGTTATTCATTCATGAATACAATACATATGCAAGTATATGGTAGAATAGGGGTTTCTACGCAATGTACGAGCTATACAAGCCTATCATGCAAGATATCTAACATAATATGGGTTAGACATGACCATACTATTCATCTAAACAAGTAGTATAGTTAGGGTGCCCCACGGATGCGTGACGCACGACTACGTCCATCCAACGCTTCCCGAAGGGTTGTATCGAATCACTTACCTAACGACCCATTAATCGCAAGTTTCGCCAATGAAAGCTGCAAAACACAACCAATGATGCTCAATTAAAATATGAAGCCTCTTAACAGATATACAATCCCACTTCATGAAGACAACGACTCATGATATTTTCCACAACATGCATAACAACTCTTTGACACACAATCAAGCAAAACTGGTATATCTGCTGCAACCAACCCTACTATTTGATCTCCACAGCACCAAATATACATCCAAAAATTATAAAATAAATCAACACGTTCTCTGACATGTTGGGATCATAACCAGTGAGGACATCATAACCTAATTCAGCTTCTACGTGCCCGAAATAAAATGTTTCAAAAAACTGGTCAATTCCCACGTAAATCTGGACAAGCTTCACTAGAACAGTCATAACTTCCACAATCTATCTCCGAATTGTACAATTCAAAATCCGTTAGAAAGCCAAGAAAATTATCTACAACTTTCGTGTGTATACCAAGATCCAATAACCCCTCCAACTATTCCAAAATATGAGCTAAACATCGAACAGCGCTGCTGCCAGAATTTTCTCATCCCCATGGTATAATTAGAAAAATACCCATAACTTTTGCTACATGAATCCAGATGATCCAATTCCACTTTTGTATGAAAGCTAACTCAAAACTGAACATCTCATGATAAAATCATATTTAAACTACTCTATCTTGGACATTAATAAAATTAAATCCGAATACCAATAGAAACTGTATATTTTTCAAAATGTTTTCGGTATTCGATGAAATTTTTATGTGCGGTATAAAACAGTACCAAGACCCATGATATGCAATTAGATTTTTCAATTAGAGCACTCCAACTCCTACAGGTAGCTAAAAACTAAAATCAATTAGCGACTCCGATTGAAAAAACAAGGCTCCAAATGACACAGACACAACACTAATACTCTATGCACCTCTTAAAATCACGTGTGGTTGCAATTATCCCACCCAATGTTCATGCTTGTTCTCTGTTGATTTAGATTTACCTGTTGACCTTGAGAACTGAGCAGAAGGGATGGCCAAATGACTGAGTCTCTCGCTCAAATATACATAAGATGGATCAATTCAGTGGAGATATTTAGTAGCATGTATTTTATATTTTGTATTTGTTGTACATTATAACATGATACATTAAGAGGTGAAGTGAATATGCTAGGTATCAATTCCTTTGAGAAGGCAAATCTTCAGGAACGGAGACTTACATCTCTTAACTCATCATTTGCTGCCTAAAATATTTTGTTACTTAAATTGGTATAACTCAACTCTTTAATGGCTTTTTTCCATTGCTTTGCTTTCTTGATGTTGAATTCATTTGTTCACCTATTACATATGTTATCTTTTCTTTACCATGTTTTTCTTTTTGTTAAAATCCATTTTGTTCACCTATTTATCATTGTGTAGATTTTGTTACACTGCACGAGGAGGATTTTGCTATTCCGAAGAAGATATAATCGAATTTAGAACAGGTACTGCTCTTTTTCTCATTATTTATTTATTTGTATGTCAAGTAGGTTGTCTTCTGTTTAAAAGAATTTATTTATGTAGATGATTTTTATGTCAAATTATAATAAATATAGTTAATATCACATATTTCCCATGGATAATCTCATATTTCAAGGTTGGACTTCAACATGTTTGACTTTGTATGGCTGCCTTTTTTGGAGGTGAGGGTGACGTGTGATTTGCATTTGTGAATAATTGCTAAAGTCACATTTGCAATTCATGAGACCGCACATAATTGTGTGGCTGTCTTTTGCAACAAAAAAATACAGTAAAAAATAAAAGAAAACTGGAATTTCATTTATAAATAACAATCTGTAACATTTGAATTATACTTGAATATTGTGGCATTGATTGTTTAGAACTACGAAAGACACACATCCGGCATTTCAATTGGTCAACCAATTGGTAAAATGAACAAACATTGAAGTATGACCCAATTGTTTTTTATATTAAAAGGCTTTGGGTAGAATCGCAGTTTTATTAAGCTAAGATGGGAGTATTCAGCATTCTATAAAAAGGGAAAATGCCCTTTGAACAAAATGAGATGAGAGATCCCCAAATCAAATGGAAAAAAGGAAAATAAACATAGAGAAAGCAAAAAAGTAAAGGCCATCTCTGGCCAAGTCACGACGCTCAACAGTAGCCCTGTGGGGTTGGGGGGATGAGCAAGCAAATCCTTACATCTCTGTCCACTTATCTCCCAGACCCTCAACAGTAGCCCTGTGGGGTTGGGGGGATGAGCAAGCAAATCCTTACATCTCTGTCCACTTATCTCCCATCAGCCTTGAAGGTGATTTCTCCCCAAGGAGCTCAAGATTAGAGAGTAGTTGTGATATTCGCTCACATATTTTCCATGTAGATCCTTTTCCTTTAAAAGGCGCTTTCATTTCGTGGAAGCCATATTCTCTTGTTGTCATTGCAGTTGACTTTTTTTTTAGTTTTCAAGTATCATGTGTATCTTTGTATTAGGGTGGCTGGTCTGCCCCTTTTTCTTCCCAACCTTCTAATGGTGTCTCTTCTTAAATCTTGTTATTATAGTCATCGTCCTTTTTCTGTAATCTTTAATACCTGGCTGCTTTATCTAGCTACTCTTCTTCTATACTAAATTAAGATCCATCTTCTTTGGTTGTGCCAAATGCCGTCAGTCCTTCACTCAATCTCAACCCAAAGGGACTCCCTTTTAGACATTGGGTCACCCATCTTCATGGGTGTCTCATTTTCATCCTTCAAAGCTTCAACATCAATGGTGGTCATTCTTTAGCTGTCCTTTCCTTCTAAAGTAACATTCTATCCTCTTCAAGAAAGTCCGACTTGCTAATAGTCTCGGTCACCTATGCCTGCCTTTTCCACATAGATTTGATTGCCTTCCCCCCATCTGTTAAGGTGAAACTTGGGGAGTTTCACTTTTTTCGTTCTGGGTTCCCTTTCCTTCCACCTGAAACTCCCTTAATGATTTACCATGTCATGGAAGCCCACCTCAAAGAACCTCCATCATTCCAAATTTCAAACTTGAAATAAGCTGAAAAGACCTTTGCACCTCCTCCATTGAGTGAAGATAAAAGGGATGTGATCTGAACATGTTCTTGCTAAGCCCACAAGGTTGGCCAACAAGTAGTCGGGAGTGCATCCTTCCAATCCCCATCCACAAAGCACTTATCCAACTATGTCAGAATAGAAACCACCCTGAAATTGTTCTGATTGAACGTGTGGTTTTTCAATGCGATCACTAACAACCATTTCTCTTCAATCCAATGCGTCCTACCTCTTGTTTTTTGAGTTTCTTTATTATGGTTCTCCTCAAGATACTCTATTGGGCACCTTCAAGTGATAAGTCTGCATGTGGGGTTTATGTAATGAACTTAAATGTATCATTTTGTTTTATTGAGTGGAATTCAGTGCCACCCCTACCATTTACAAATAAAATAAGCTCATTTTTCTGCAAGCAGTGCCACAATAATGCATAAATCTATTATGTGAAGAAATTGTAATTTCTGACCTTGATATAGCCTGTATAAATTTCAGGAATTGTCTATTTTAAAAATGTTGGTTCTGATATGCTAAGGCCTGTTGCAATCATGCAGATGATGGTGATGAGATAGATGGCTTACCAACAGAAGGCATTGAAATAACTTGCTTCCATCAGGTCAGTTAATTATCCTGTGTATAATTGTTATGAGTACGGACACTTGAGTACTTTTCAGGAAGCCACATAAATATAAACAACTATGGGTGGTCCACTCATTTTGATATAGGATTTTCCTTTGTCAGCATATAAGGAATGTCATTTGTGTAAGGGGATGGGCTGATATGGAAAAATGCTTGATGCACTGCTAGGGATCTAAAGACCAATACATATACACTGACACCAAAATTTAAGAGTTAAAAAATACAAGGACTGATACATGTATATGCACTCATGATTTACATCACACATGATATACATGTGCAGTACTCATCCTCCCAGTACGGCGGTACCCCTTGTTATTTCATGATGATAGTGTCATTTCATAAATGTAAGGAACAACATGTTATTATTAATGGTTTTGGCTAAAATGTGTAGTGCTACGCCAGAGAGGTTAACTCACCAGCAAGTCGATGTTACTTGACCTGCAGTGGATATCTGGTCTTTAGAATCTTAGATCCCTATCTTTTACTGGTTCTCATGGCTCAAATCTGTTCATTAGCTGTTTTCTTGTTGATCATCTTTTATATCTGCTCAATGGGGGATCATCCAGTTTATTTTCCTTTTCTTTTTCTTGGCGCTATGCTTTCACCTTTAATTTTAGAAAAAGCTCTGTTCATTAGCAGCTTAGGTAAACAATTTTCCAACTCTAATGAGTAATTGTTTGGGACAGTTTGCACTTGCAATCCTAATGATGCCTTGATTAATCTTCTGTTTAAGCTCTGTGATCAATTGTTTTGCTTTACTTTCCAGTGTAGTTGCAGATGTGGATGATTCTCCATTCTTTTCTAGAATAAGTTGATGTTTTGCACAGAAATATACTTAATACATAAATCTTATAAGGTATAAGATAGCGTAAGCATAAATGATATGTAAAAGTGCAAATTGGGACTCAAAAATTGCCAATCTTCCGCAAACTCGTCATTCTGCCTTGCTTCCATATTTTGGTGCATATGTTGGTGAATGATATATTTAGAAGATGATATTGTGGAAGGGGTGCTTTATTCTAATGATTTCCAACTGGAAAATTTTATTTTGCAGGATGGTACGCATTATATGATTTATACACCATCTGATCCACTCCTTTTTGTTTCTATAAAGGTACGGTATCAGTTATTCTTTGCAACTTGTAGTGACCTTGCATCGATGTTTTGTAATCAGTGTTACTAATTAATATCATGCTAACGACTACCACTAAATCTTAAATCTTATTTATGATTAGGATTGAAGAAAAAGGTAAATTAAGAAAGCATTAGAGAAAGAAAAATAGAAAAGAGAAACAATGTGAGACAGATAAGAGAGGGTGGATCACTGAAAATTGCAGATCACACAATCTTTTATAATGGTACATTTCCATATCTTTTATCTTGTGGACAGTCTTAGAGCAGGAAGAAGACAGTCCTGTCTTTAGGTTCATTACATGGATGAATATTCATAGAACTTGATGCACACATAAAAAGCCCAAAGACAAGGAAATTTAACATGAAAGAAATCTAACTTCAACTTACCCACTTAAGCAGGAGCATGGATGCCAGAATGGGTAGCCTTTGTCATATACTTGTATTCTTTCTTCCTGAACAAGTGTTGGTCATTTGACTTCATGTATAAAGATTTCCTTGTAATTTTTATGTTATTAAAATATCATTATTTGTTCTCTAGATATATTATTTTAAATTTATGAATATTTTTGTGTTCACAAGCCTTCAAGATCAGCATTGTTTCCCTTGTGATTATATCTTAAATTCTAAACGAATTTTATTTTGGAATCTAGGACCAAGATGGCCAACTGCGAATCGCCAACGATGTAAGCAATCTTATCTGCTGTGATGCCTTTTTTGTTTTTTTTCAAACCAAGGAATATTCAGCTTTTATTTTGTTTTTGTATGCAATATGTCCACAAGTAGAAAATATACAAATCAATCTTTTGCACTGTAGAGGTGGTTTCAAGTGCATATGGAATTATTTCTCCAATTTTTGTTCTTGTATATAACACATTCTTTGGAAAACACATGCAAACCTTCACAATAACAGCAAGGCTTCGCCAAAATGTTATGACTTGAAAAACTGGCATATGATATAGATCCGTCTCTTCTTTGTTTTTATGCACCAATATGCTTTACTTCTACATTTTTTTTACTTCAAATCATGTACTATCAATTATCCTGAATGCTTGCATAACCCAGGAGCTCTTGGAGGATCCTGCCATTATTGCAGCCATAGATGAGGAGACAGAGTTCAATGCTTTGGTGGTACGCATACCTCTTCTGTCAGAACCTGATCACTTTCTGGTTCAGACTATATATAAGTTTTAAAATACGATCTGATAGTGACAGTTTTACTAATTCAATTACTTGCGTGTAGAAAAATCATACCAACAAGCACCTTATTGTTAACAGTTTTACCAGTATTAAACATCTCATAAACCGGAAACAACATATGAAACTTTCTTTTTTTTGGTAAGATGGTCTCTACTGTCTAGTCAGTGGGCAAGTATTATGGTGTATGGATAACAATAAAACACACGATACTTTAGACTCTCAGGCGGAGTCACTGAAGCATTTACATCTACCAACGTGTGTTTGATCAACTCTACATGAGGAATCATGTCAATATGGCTATAATGACTTGATCATTTGCCATTGCAGATAACCTAGCCTCGCCTCCTGAGTCAGCCTCGCATGTTTAGTGAGATCATCCGCCATCGCCATCCATCATAAAATATACCACCATTCCTGTACAAGGATAGGATATGATCCTCTGTACCATATTAAAGAGTTGTGGTCCCCACCACACCAATTTCATCAATGCCTCCACATCCATGCATATATAAATATGAAAGTTGATTTGTAGACAGTTAATATTGAGATGTTAAGGTGAATTCATGATCATATCTTTATGTGTTCTTTTTTTAAAACATTTGTAGGAAGAGGAGGCTGCCCTTCTGGAATCTGTATTGGGAGAGAGATGACAGGTTTGTTATTTATGTAAGGGAGATGGATGGTTAATGTATCATCAATTTTTGTACATTTTATAGAATTTTTTTCCTAGTTATCTGATCTGATCTGATTTATATATATAAATATATATATATCTAGTAGTCATATCCAGGGTTTGAAATATTCATTCCTATCTTAATTTATCAGTTTAGTCCCTTTTGATGTTCTTGCCTGCTGTGATGTTTTTATCAAAAATGAAGAATACACGCAAAAGAGGATTGTGTTTTAACACTAAAAGCAGAATTGAACAGAGTTTTTTTTGTATCCCCATTTGCTTACATGTATGCATTTAATTCTTTTTTTTTTAATAAAAGAATGAATTCCATTCAGCTAATAAGTACAACAGTATAACTTAAAAAAAAATCACGAAAAAAATTCATATAATAAGTATCAGTTTTTTTTTTTTTTTTTGGGGGGGGCGCGGGGTGTGGTTTGTATTTGAATCCACTGTTTTAGTTGTGGGTAGAAAAACATGATTTTGGTATGATTGATTTTAAGTGAAATTTTAAGCATGGATTTTTATAATGAAATTTTAAGATGGAAGTGCTATGCCATAATGAGAATAACATATTTGATTGATTTAAATTCTTGATTATATCACCTCCTTGAACAACATATCCAACTGTATTGTAATTTTTATTTTTTCAATTTTCATATCCGGACATTATAAATTATCTAAATAAAATGAATATTTCCGATTTTAAGCCCCTGTTTGATTAGAAGAAAGGATGCGACATAGATGTGTATAAGCTTAAAAAACACAATCAAACACAGAATCTCTTGTTCCATTGATAAAGTCAACAATTCTTGGAATAGGTATAAATCCCATAATAGCTTATGACTCTATCCAAAAAGGCTCTTAAGGGTTAAGTCATTTGTCAACTCTAATAAATCTGGAATATATGTCAAATTATTTTTTATTTTTTATAAATCATTATTCACATATTATATATATATATTTCTTTACAATTTATCCATCTTCAATCAAACAACAAACTCTATTATTACATTTTCCCACAATAACCACGTTTTTTTTTTATCCTTTCTCTCCACCATCTTTGCTTCTCCCCTCCTCCGCCGTCACCGCACCCTCTCCTCCCTCCTCTGAGGCTGTACACCACCACCTCATCCACCTTTCCCTCCTCCGCCATCATCACACCACCACCTCTTCCACTTCTCCCTCCTACGCCATCACCTCTTCCTCCACCTCTCCCTCCTACATCATCACCGCACACCACCACCACCCCCTCCACCATCGTCTTCGCCATTCCACCACCCCCCTTCACTTCTCCTCCCTCTGTCGAGGCCGCACATCACCACCTCTTCCTCCTACCCTGACTCACCTCTTCCTCCTACCCTGACTTCTATCATAAATAGAGAAAGTGCTAGCCAACTAATCAAAGTTTGATTCGCAATGAAATGTTGGTTGTTGGGGAGCATTAGTTTAGTGGTTTCAATAGTTTTTTAATCAAAATGAGAGAATGATTTTTTGTAATTTTGGTTAGGAGATTTAATAACCACACCCCCACATTATCCATGGTTAGTAGAAATAAAATTACAGCTCTTCTGCACAATAATAAATAAAAGGGAAAAATTCATACAGCCCCTGAAATCTGATTGAAATCCATATAACCACCCGTCTTTTTTTAAAATTCATATAACCCCCTTGAAAACACTTAATAAATTCAAATAACCCTCTGAATAAAATTTTTGTTGACAGATGATAAATATTTAGTGAATATCTTATTTGGTTAATCCTGATTGAAAACACAATATAATAAAAAAATCCTACAACGTGTTTAAAATGTAAAAAATCTTATAAAAATGATAATTTTATTTTCTATGGATATATTATAAAACCCAATCCAAAGGGATAAAATCATCATTTACAGATGATTTTTCGCATTTTTAACACATTGTAAGATTTTTTTGGTATACTTTATTCTCTATCAAGGTTAACCAAACATAATATTCACAAAATATTCATCGTCTGTAATCATAAATTTTATTCAGGGGGTTATTTGAATTTACTAGGTATTTTCAGGGGGTTATATGGACTTTTCCCTAAATAAAAAAAAGTGCAACACTGCATAGTTTTTTTTTTTTTTAAATAAAAATAAACATAAACAACAAAATCTAAAAAAAAAAACCCAATCACACGTCGGACCTTCTTTGCCCGCAACCGGGAGGGAAGTCCCGGACGGCGGAGACGACCCTCCTCTTGTAATTCTCCAGCGGTCCGCATCCCGGAGGGAAGTCCCGGACGGCGGAGACGGTCCTCATCTTCCATTTGTTGTTGTTGTTGGTCTTCTTCTTCTTCTGTTCAGGCTCCGATCTGATGATGATCCTCTTCGGCGCCTCCTCCTCCTCTTCCATCGGATTCGGCTGCGGATCTGGGCCTTCCGAACCCATCATCACAACTATATAATATAATATAATAAAATGTGTGATTTTTTTTTTAAAATTTATTTGGGGGAGAGTATTGATTGGGGGAATGGGAATTGGGTTTCTTACCTTTAATTTAATGGGTTTTTTAATTTTCAGTCCCTATAAATATACGTATTTAAGTAACGATCCCTCACTTCTTTATATTTTCGTTTTAGTCTTCCTATTTGAAGGATATTTTCATTTTTAATCTAAGGATAGGTCCCTCCTAGAGACTAAATATGAAAATATCCTTTAAATCTGATGACTAAATTCAAAATATGAAAAATTGAGATATCGATCACTAAATTCTATGGTTTATGGAGACTTAAAAATAAAAATCCCTTACTACTTTAATATATATATATATATATATATATATATATATATATATATATATATATATATATATATAAAATATGACATTTTTTTAGCCCCCTTTTATACATAATATGATTTATTCTTGAGTATATAATTATTCTGGTATAAATGAGTATAAATATGTTATTTGATGATCAGTCATTCCATTCTTCATATTTCATTTTAAGCTCCCAACTTGAAATATGTTTTTCTTGTTAGTCCTTAGACAAAATGATTGTGTAATTTTGTAAATATTTTGATATTTGAACTTGTATATAAAATATTTGATGAAATATCTAAACCAAAACTATATTTGTATTGTTAGGTGTTCTGTGATAGTTTCATATCCTTTCTTGAATAATTGACATTTTTAAATATTAACATTAAATTGGATAATCAAATGATATATTAGAGAGATATGAAAATTAAAATTAAAATTTTAATTAGATATCATACATTAAAAATTTAATAGTAATATAATATATAATGATTGTGATTAATCATATAAGATAATAAATATGAACAACATATAATACAAATATATATATATTTCTGATCAGATATAGTGATATTCATATTCGCACTCCGAATCTTCGAATATCGGATATTTTTTATTTTTCAGATACAGATTGAAATTTTTTTCTAGTTAATTGACAAGCTTATCCAGGACTCACTGTTTTATTTTAAATATATACTCAATCCATTAAAATAATATTGTTATTAAGAATAATTATATATTGAGATAAATTAAAAAATTTGTCTTTGAAAAATTAAATTTTTAAGGTGGAATTAATTCGGGATCCCTGTGATTACCCATCTATTATTTTTTGATCCCTGAAACCTTTTAAGCTTTTTTTAAGTTCCTAAAGCGGTAAAAAATTATTTTTAAGTCCTTCCAATTGGATGCCGTAAGTTTAACCATTAATGATAACAAAAATGCCTCTGCCCATTAATCTCATGCACACTATTAACATTTTCATATACATTGTTAAGTATCTCTTGTACACTGTTAAACTTCTTTACAGTACCCATATTTTAATGGTTGGGCATGCATATCTTGATATTTGGGTTTTAAAAATGTTCTAAAAAAATATATATGTATCTTGATATTTTGAGTCTTTGTGATTGTGTGTGGAAGGGGGGGGGGGGGGGGGGGGGTTGGTAAACAAAAGGAGAATACAAGGGTAATATGAGAAAGAAGATGGTAAAATCAAAGTAAATCAATTTAAAATTTGGCCTAAAAGAATAGAGAGAAACAAATATTTAAAACTACAATCAATCTTCAAAACACAATAAATTTTCATCATGTTACAATATAATAACATTATTAATAATAAAATTAACAATGTACAAAACTCATTAACAAAATACACAAATAGTTTAACAATGTAGATAAACCTGTAAACAATGTACAAAGATTTGTTAACAATGTACACATATAGTTTAACAGTGTACACAGATGATGGAGGGGTAAAAATGAAAAATATTGACTTAACAGTGTAGACAGAAGGATCAAGAAATAATACACAATGGAGTCTTGGGAATCTAAAAATAAATTCAAAATTGAATGCATATATTTTCTTAAAAAAATAAAAGAAAAAGAAACACATGCAAATTAACTATGTGATATTACACCGAAACTCCACTCAAAGCTGAACCACTAAATAGAAAGTATAAAGTTTCATTCAAAGATGTTTCACTATAAGATGAAGCTCCATTCTCTATAAAAGAATAAAGTAAAAGCAAATCCAGTCACTGGCATACTCTAAAACAAATGCTCCAACAGAGATGCTCCACTAAGGGTCCATCTGGTTTCATGTAATTTAATTTCTTAGGGATTTCCTTTTACCTCGAAAAAGTTACCTTGAAAAATAAAAACCATTTCCGGTGTTTGATTATAATGAAATAATTTTACATAAAATGATTTAAGTGGTTTGTTTTCCTAAAAAAAGTTAACATGAAATTGTTTTCTAGTAGTTGGTTCTATAAATTTAGAAAATAGAACTTTTCATATATATACATTAATTAATGTTAAATTATGAATATAAAAAATATAATAATCATAAACAGATCAAAATAATTAATAATTTTTTTTTACATTATTACATTTATTCAGAAAAATAGAACTTTTCATATATATACATTAATTAATGTTAAATTATGAATATAAAAAATATAATAATCATAAACAGATCAAAATAATTAATAATTTTTTTTTACATTATTACATTTATTCATAATAACGATACCTACACTATTTTATCTTACTCATGGAAAATGTCTAAAATAAAAAAGTTTAAGTACTATTGTAAATCCGAATTTCAAAATTAAATTTAAAATTTCAATTTTGAATTTAAATTTTAAAGTAGGATCAAACTAGTGCATATACGAGATCTTCATATTTCCTATAGTTATTTTGGGTTATTCGTAAATAAATTTGATGGGTTAAATTTACATTGATTTTTCTAAATTTTTTATTTGATTTTTAGTTAAAAAACTATTCTTAACTAAAAGATATTTTAGTTAAATATTTTTTAATACTAAAAAAAATTTATGCAAATTGTTTTTTAGTTATTAAAAATAAATATTTATGTAATATCAATATTTATGAGATATAAATCATTTTATACATTTTCCCATATATATATACTAAAATTTATCTAATTAAAATAAAAATATTTATCATAATTCAAAAAACATTGTAAAAATTTAATTAAATCTACATATTTTTAAGTTTTTGCATTTTATTTTCAAACCTAAATCATGATAGGTTCACATAATTTTAAATTTATGTTAAAATTTATTGTAAGGACATATTATAATATCATAGGACATAACTTTCAAAGTTTACAATATCTAATTTATATTATAAAAAAATATTATTAAATTATAAATAGTAATTTTAAATTTTAGAAAATATCATCTAATTCAATGAAATGTACTTTTACATCTATTAAATATTAAAAAAAATGATTTAAAATATTATGGTGAGAATTGCCATCCCGAACTTCTTGTTGACTATAATGTATGTTTGTGAAAAACGAGAGATCTTGAGCTATTCAACACACGATAATTCTTAAATTTAAAATTTTAATTCTCTATAAAAGAATAAAGAAAAAGCAAATCCAGTCACTGGCATACTCTAAAACAAATGCTCCAGCAGAGATGCTCCACTAAAGGTCCGTTTGGTTTCATGTAACTTGATTTCTTAGGGATTTCCTTTTACCTCGAAAAATTTATCTTGGAAAATAAAAATCATTTCTAGCTTTTAATTATAATGAAATTATTTAACATAAAATGATTTCAGTCGTTTGTTTTCCTATAAAAGGTTAACATGAAATTGTTTTCTAGTGTTTGGTTCTATAAATTTAAAAATAGAACTTTTCATATATATACATCAATTAATGTCAAATTATGAATATAAAAAAATATAATAATCATAAACAGATCAAAATAATTAATAAATTGTTTTTAAATTATTACATTAATTCAGAATAACGATACCTACACTATTTTACCTTACTGAATGAAAATGTCTAAAATAAAAAAGTTTAAGTACTATTGTAAATCCGAACTTCAAAATTAGATTTAAAATTTCAATTTTGAATTTAAATTTTAAAGTAGGATCAAACTAGAGCATATACGAGATCATCATATATCCTATGGTTATTTTGGGTTATTCCTAAATAAATTTGATGGGTTAAATTTACATTGAACATTTTTTTAAAAAAATTTTATTTGATGTTTACTTAAAAAAATATTCTTAACTAAAAGATATTTTAGTTAAACATTTTTTTAATACTTAAAAAAAATTCATGCAAATTTTTTTTTAGTTATTAAAAATAAATATTTATGTAATATCAATATTTATGCGATATATATCATTTTGTACATTTTCCCATATATGGCATGGAGTCTCACAATGGGCACTGTGTTTGTTTTCTTCCAACAGCTGCTTTTTGCTCTTTTTTGTCTTCTCTCTCCCCCGTTTTTTTACTACCGTTTCGTCAAAAACAAAAAACTGGTTTGGGGGGAGAGATTATGAAACTGGTTTCAGTGTGAGAGAGGGTGTTCATGGTTGCAGGAAGCAGTTTGTTGCAATTATTTAAACAATGAGGGTTTTTTTTGCAAATTACCCAACCAATCACCATTGGGGGGGTATTGTTGCGAAGATTAAAAAAAAGGGTTTCTTTTACAAAACGAGAGTTTATAAACTGGTTTCAACATGAGGGTGTTAATGGTTACATGAAGGAGTTTGTTGTAATTATTCCAACAATGAGGGTTTGTTTTTGCAAATTGCCCAACCCTTTGGGGGTATTGTTGCAAAGAGAAAAAAAGAGGGTTTCTTATGCAAAATGGCTACAATGGTCTCTGTCTCTCCCTTAATCGATTTATGACTATCTCTTTTTTTTTTTAAGGCTATTGGGGGGGGGATGTTAATTTGCTTGACCTAGTTAGTCAGGTTTGAATTCGCTTTTATTTTTTATGTTGATTGTCAATTTTCTTCAATAAGAATTAATGGTGTTGTGGCCTGATTTATTAGAGAGTTTTGTTTCCAATATAAATTTAGTTCTGTCTGATTTTCCTATGTTGGATAGTCTCATCCAGTTAAAGAATGAAGCTACGGTTCAAATGAAAGCTTATTAAGCTTTAGTTATGGTGTGTGTGGTGTGTTGATAAAGCCAATCGAGGTTTCATCCCTCTCAATTGCACTTCTTCAATGCACTTATTCCAATGTCATGCATTCTTTTTTATAGCCTTTCTCGCCTCCAGATTTTAAGTTTTTTCAAATCCAATGTCACATCACTTTTATTGATAGTGTAGCATTTTTCTTTCTCTTTAGTGGAGCATTTGTTTTAGAGTACACCCGTGACTGAATTTGCTTTTTCACTTTATCCTTTTTAGAAAAGTTTCATTCAAAGATGCTTCACTATAAGATAAAGCTCCATTCTCTATAAAAGAATAAAGTAAAAGCAAATCCAGTCACTGGCATACTCTAAAACAAATGCTCCAACAGAGATGCTCCAACAGAGTTTGGTTTCATGTAACTTGATTTCTTAGGGATTTCCTTTTACCTCGAAAAAGTTATCTTGGAAAATAAAAACCATTTCCGGGGTTTAATAATAATGAAATTATTTCACGTAAAATGATTTCAGTCGTTTGTTTTCCTATAAAAGGTTAACATGAAATTGTTTTCTAGTGTTTGGTTCTATAAATTTAGAAAATAGAACTTTTCATATATATACATTAATTAATGTCAAATTATGAATATAAAAAAATATAATAATCATAAAAAGATCGAAATAATTAATAAATTATTTTTACATTACCTAAACTATTTTACCTTACTCATGGAAAATGTCTAAAATAAAAATGTTTAAGTACTATTGTAAATCCGAATTTCAAAATTAAATTTAAAATTTCAATTTTGAATTTAAATTTTAAAGTAGGATCAAACTAGAGCATATACGAGATCTTCATATTTGCTATAGTTATTTTGGGTTATTCCTAAATAAATTTGATGGGTTAAATTTACATTGATTTTTCTAAATTTTTTATTTGATTTTTAGTTAAAAAACTATTCTTAACTAAATGATATTTTACTTAAATATTTTTTAATACTTAAAAAACTCATGAAATAATTTTTTTAGTTATTAAAAATAAATATTTATGTAATATCAATATTTATGAGATATATATCATGTTACACATTTTCCCATATATGTATCCTAAAATTTATCTAATTAAAATAAAAATATTTCCCATAATTAAAAAAACCTTGAAAAAATTTAATTAAATCTACATATTTTTAAGGTTTTGCATTTTATTTTCAAACCAAAATAATGGTAGGTTCATATAATTTTAAATTTATGCTAAAATTTATTGTAAGGATATATTATAATATCATAGGACATAACTTTCATAATTTACAATATCTTATTTATATTATAAACAATATTATTATATTATAAATAATAACTTTAAATTTAGAAAATATCATCTAGTTCAATGAAAAGTATTTTTACATCTTATAAATATTAAAAAAATGATTTAAAATATTTTTAAGAGCATTGCTATCCCCAACTTCTTGTTGACTATAATGTATCTCTGTGGAAAACAAGAGATCTTGATCTATTCAGCACAAGATAATTCTTAAATTTAAAATTTTAATTTTGAATTTTAAATTTAAAGTGGGATCAAACTAGCGCATATACGATATCTTTTGATTTCCTATAGTTATTTTGGTTTATTCCTACATAAATTCCATGGGTTAAATTTACATTGAACATTTTTTTTCCTAAATTATTTATTTGATTTTTTGTTAAAAAAACTCCTCTTAACTAAAAGATATTTTAGTTAAATATTTTATAATACTTAAAAAACTCATGAAATATTTTTTTTAGTTATTAAAAATAAATATTTATGTAATATCAATATTTATGAGATATATATCATTTTATACATTTTCCCATTTATGGATCCTAAAATTATCTAATTAAAATAAAAATATTTATCATAATTCAAAAACCATTGTAAAAATGGAATTAAATCAACATATTTTTAAGGTTTTGCATTTTATTTTCAATCCTAAATAATGATAGGTTCAAATAATTTTAAATTTATGTTAAAATTTATTGTAATGACATATTATAATATCATAGGACATAACTTTCATAATTTACAATATCTTATTTATATTATAAACAATATTATTATATTATAAATAATAACTTTAAATTTAGAAAATATCATCTAGTTCAATGAAACGTATTTTTACATCTTATAAATATTAAAAAAATGATTTAAAATATTTTTAAGAGCATTGCTATCCCCAACTTCTTGTTGACTATAATGTATCTCTGTGGAAAACAAGAGATCTTGAGATATTCAGCACAATATAATTCTTAAATTTAAAATTTCAATTTTGAATTTTAAATTTAAAGTGGGATCAAACTAGCGCATATACGACATCTTTTGATTTCCTATAGTTATTTTGGTTTATTCCTACATAAATTCCATGGGTTAAATTTACATTGAACATTTTTTTTCCTAAATTATTTATTTGATTTTTTGTTAAAAAAACTTCTCTTAACTAGAAGATATTTTAGTTAAATATTTTATAATACTTAAAAAAATCATGAAATATTTTTTTTAGTTATTAAAAATAAATATTTATGTAATATCAATATTTATGAGATATATATCATTTTATACATTTTCCCATATATGTATCCTAAAATTTATCTAATTAAAATAAAAATATTTATCATAATTCAAAAACCAATGTAAAAATGGAATTAAATCTACATATTTTTAAGGTTTGCATTTTATTTTCAAACCTAAATAATGGTAGGTTCATATAATTTTAAATTTATGCTAAAATTTATTTTAAGGACATATTATAATATCATAGGACATAACTTTCAAAATTTACAATATCTTATTTATATTATAAACAATATTATTATATTATAAATAATAATTTTAAATTTAGAATATATCATCTAGTTCAATGAAACGTATTTTTACATCTTATAAATATTAAAAAAATGATTTAAAATATTTTTAAGAGCATTGCTATCCCCAACTTCTTGTTGACTATAATGTATCTCTGTGCAAAACAAGAGATCTTGATCTATTCAGCACAAGATAATTCTTAAATTAAAATTTTAATTTTGAATTTTAAATTTAAAGTGGGATCAAACTAGAGCATATACGACATTTTTCGATTTCCTATAGTTATTTTGGTTTATTCCTACATAAATTTGATAGGTTAAATTTACGTTGAACATTTTTTTTGCTAAATTATTTATTTGATTTTTCGTTAAAAAAACTCCTCTTAACTATAAGATATTTTAGTTAAATCTTTAATAATACTTAAAAAACTCATGAAATAATTTTTTGAGTTATTAAAAATAAATATTTATGTAATATCAATATTTATGAGATATATATCATGTTACACATTTTCCCATATATGTATCCTAAAATTTACTTAATAAAAATAAAAATATTTATCATAATTCAAAAAACATTGTAAAAATTTCATTAAATCTACATATTTTTAAGGTTTTGCATTTTATTTTCAAACCTAAATAATGATAGGTTCAAATAATTTTAAATTTATGCTAAAATTTATTGTAAGGACATATTATAATATCATAGGATATAACTTTCCAAATTTACAATATCTTATTTATATTATAAAAAATATTATTATATTATAAATAATAACTTTAAA
Source organism: Acorus gramineus (assembly GCA_030737835.1). Taxonomy (NCBI): domain Eukaryota; kingdom Viridiplantae; phylum Streptophyta; class Magnoliopsida; order Acorales; family Acoraceae; genus Acorus; species Acorus gramineus. The sequence continues at coordinate 8,379,856 of CM060853.1, read as the reverse complement.
TTTAGAAAATATCATCTAGTTCAATGAAACGTATTTTTACATCTTATAAATATTAAAAAAATGATTTAAAATATTTTTAAGAGCATTGCTATCCCCAACTTCTTGTTGATTATAATGTATCTCTGTGGAAAACATGAGATCTTGATCTATTCAGCACAAGATAATTCTTAAATTTAAAATTTTAAATTTAAAGTGGGATCAAACTAGAGCATATACGACATCTTTTGATTTCCTATAGTTATTTTGGTTTATTCCTACATAAATTCCATGGGTTAAATTTACATTGAACATTTTTTTTCCTAAATTATTTATTTGATTTTTTGTTAAAAAAACTCCTCTTAACTAGAAGATATTTTAGTTAAATATTTTATAATATTTAAAAAACTCATGAAATATTTTTTTTAGTTATTAAAAATAAATATTTATGTAATATCAATATTTATGAGATATATATCATTTTATACATTTTCCCATATATGTATCCTAAAATTTATCTAATTAAAATAAAAATATTTATCATAATTCAAAAACCATTGTAAAAATGGAATTAAATCTACATATTTTTAAGGCTTTGCATTTTATTTTCAAACCTAAATAATGGTAGGTTCATATAATTTTAAATTTATGCTAAAATTTATTGTAAGGACATATTATAATATCATAGAACATAACTTTCAAAATTTACAATATCTTATTTATGTTATAAACAATATTATTATATTATAAATAATAATTTTAAATTTAGAATATATCATCTAGTTCAATGAAACATATTTTCACATCTTATAAATATTAAAAAAATGATTTAAAATATTTTTAAGAGCATTGCCATCTCCAACTTCTTGTTGACTATAATGTATCTCTGTGGAAAACAAGTGATCCTCATCTATTCAGCACAAGATAATTCTTAAATTTAAAATTTTAATTTTGAATTTTGAATTTAAAGTGGGATCAAACTAGAGCATATACGACATCTTTGGATTTCCTATAGTTATTTTGGTTTATTTCGGCATAAATTCCATGGGTTAAATTTACATTAAACATTTTTTTTCCTAAATTTTTTATTTGATTTTTTGTTCAAAAAACTCCTCTTAACTAGAAGATAGTTTTTTAAATAATTTATAATATTTAAAAAACTCATGAAATATTTTTTTTAGTTATTAAAAATAAATATTTATGTAATATCAATATTTATAACATATATATCATTTTATACATTTTCCCATATATGTATCCTAAAATTTATCTAATTAAAATAAAAATATTTATCATAATTCAAAAACCACTGTAAAAATGGAATTAAATCTACATATTTTTAAGGTTTTGCATTTTATTTTCAAACCTAAATAATGATAGGTTCATATAATTTTAAATTTGTGCTAAAATTTATTGTAAGTATATATTATAATATCATAGGACATAACTTTCAAAGTCTACAATATCTAATTTATATTACAAAAAATTATTATTATATTATAAATAATAAATTTAAATTTAGAAAATATCATGTAGTTCAATGAAACGTATTTTTACATCTTATAAATATTAAAAAAATGATTTAAAATATTTTTAAGAGCATTGCTATCCCCAACTTCTTGTTGACTATAATGTATCTCTGTGGAAACCAAGAGATCTTGATCTATTCAGCACAAGATAATTATTAAATTTAAAATTTTAATTTTGAATTTTAAATTTAAAGTGGGATCAAACTAGTGCATATACGACATCTTTTGATTTCCTATAGTTATTTTGGTTGATTCCTACATAAATTTGATGGGTTAAATTCACATTGAACATTTTTTTTCCTAAATTATTTATTTGATTTTTTGTTAAAAAAACTCCTCTTAACTAGAAGATATTTTATTTAAATATTTATAATACTTAAAAAACTCATGAAATATTTTTTTTAGTTATTAAAAATAAATATTTATGTAATATCAATATTTATGAGATATATATCATTTTATACATTTTCCTATATATGTATCCTAAAATTTATCTAATTAAAATAAAAATATTTATCATAATTCAGAAACCAATGTAAAAATGGAATTAAATCTACATATTTTTAAGGCTTTGCATTTTATTTTCAAACCTAAATAATGGTAGGTTCATATAATTTTAAATTTATGCTAAAATTTATTTTAAGCACATATTATAATATCATAGGACATAACTTTCAAAATTTACAATATCTTATTTATGTTATAAACAATATTATTATATTATAAATAATAATTTTAAATTTAGAATATATCATCTAGTTCAATGAAACGTATTTTTACATCTTATAAATATTAAAAAAATGTTTTAAAATATTTTTAAGAGCATTGCTATCCCCAACTTCTTGTTGACTATAATGTATCTCTGCGGAAAACAAGAGATCTTGATCTATTCAGCACAAGATAATTCTTAAATTTAAAATTTTAATTTTGAATTTTAAATTTAAAGTGGGATCAAACTAGAGCATATACGACATCTTTTGATTTCCTATAGTTATTTTGGGTTATTCCTAAATAAATTTGATGGGTTAAATTTACATTGAACATTTTTTTTCCTAAATTTTTTATTTGATTTTTAGTTAAAAAAACTCCTCTTAACTAGAAGATATTTTAGTTAAATATTTTATAATGCTTAAAAAACTCATGAAATATTTTTTTTAGTTATTAAAAATAAATATTTATGTAATATCAATATTTATGAGATATATACCATTTTATACATTTTCCCATATATGTATCCTAAAATTTATCTAATTAAAATAAAAATATTTATCATAATTCAAAAACCATTGTAAAAATGGAATTAAATCTACATATTTTTAAGGCTTTGCATTTTATTTTCAAACCTAAATAATGGTAGGTTCATATAATTTTAAATTTATGCTAAAATTTATTTTAAGGACATATTATAATATCATAGGACATAACTTTCAAAATTTACAATATCTTATTTATGTTATAAACAATATTATTATATTATAAATAATAATTTTAAATTTAGAATATATCATCTAGTTCAATGAAACGTATTTTTACATCTTATAAATATTAAAAAAATGATTTAAAATATTTTTAAGAGCATTGCTATCCCCAACTTCTTGTTGACTATAATGTATCTCTGTGGAAAACAAGAGATCTTGATCTATTCAGCACAAGATAATCCTTAAATTTAAAATTTTAATTTTGAATTTTAAATTTAAAGTGTGATCAAACTAGAGCATATACAACATCTTTTGATTTACAATAGTTATTTTGGGTTATTCTTAGATAAATTTGATGGGTTAAATTTACATTCAACATTTTTTTTCCTAAATTATTTATTTAATTTTTAGTTAAAAAAACTCCTCTTAACTAGAAGATATTTTAGTTAAATATTTTATAATACTTAAAAAACTCATGAAATATTTTTTTTAGTTATTAAAAATAAATATTTATGTGATATCAATATTTATGAGATATATATCACTTTATACATTTTCCCATATATGTATCCTAAAATTTATCTAATTAAAATAAAAATATTTATCATAATTCAAAAACCATTGTAAAAATGGAATTAAATCTACATATGTTTAAGGCTTTGCATTTTATTTTCAAACCTAAATAATGGTAGGTTCATATAATTTTAAATTTATGCTAAAATTTATTGTAAGGACATATTATAATATCATAGGACATAACTTTCAAAATTTACAATATCTTATTTATGTTATAAACAATATTATTATATTATAAATAATAATTTTAAATTTAGAATATATCATCTAGTTCAATGAAACGTATTTTTACATCTTATAAATATTAAACAAATGATTTAAAATATTTTTAAGAGGATTGCTATCCCCAACTTCTTTGTTGAATATAATGAATCTCTGTGAAAAACAAGAGATCTTGATCTATTCAGCACAAGATAATTATTAAATTTAAATTTTAATTTTGAATTTTAAATTTAAAGTGGGATCAAACTAGAGCATATACGATATCTTTTGATTTCCTATAGTTATTTTGGTTTATTCCTACATAAATTCCATGGGTTAAATTTACATTGAACATTTTTTTTCCTAAATTATTTATTTGATTTTTTGTTAAAAAAACTCCTCTTAACTAAAAGATATTTTAGTTAAATATTTTATAATACTTAAAAAACTCATGAAATAATTTTTTGAGTTATTAAAAATAAATATTTATGTAATATCAATATTTATGAGATATATATCATTTTATACATTTTCCCATTTATGGATCCTAAAATTATCTAATTAAAATAAAAATATTTATCATAATTCAAAAACCATTGTAAAAATGGAATTAAATCAACATATTTTTAAGGTTTTGCATTTTATTTTCAAACCTAAATAATGGTAGGTTCATATAATTTTAAATTTATGCTAAAATTTATTGTAAGGACATATTATAATATCATAGGACATAACTTTCATAATTTACAATATCTTATTTATATTATAAACAATATTATTATATTATAAATAATAACTTTAAATTTAGAAAATATCATCTAGTTCAATGAAACGTATTTTTACATCTTATAAATATTAAAAAAATGATTTAAAATATTTTTAAGAGCATTGCTATCCCCAACTTCTTGTTGACTATAATGTATCTCTGTGGAAAACAAGAGATCTTGATCTATTCAGCACAAGATAATTCTTAAATTTAAAATTTTAATTTTGAATTTTAAATTTAAAGTGGGATCAAACTAGCGCATATACGACATCTTTTGATTTCCTATAGTTATTTTGGTTTATTCCTACATAAATTCCATGGGTTAAATTTACATTAAACATTTTTTTTCCTAAATTATTTATTTGATTTTTTGTTAAAAAAACTTCTCTTAACTAGAAGATATTTTAGTTAAATATTTTATAATACTTAAAAAAATCATGAAATATTTTTTTTAGTTATTAAAAATAAATATTTATGTAATATCAATATTTATGAGATATATATCATTTTATACATTTTCCCATATATGTATCCTAAAATTTATCTAATTAAAATAAAAATATTTATCATAATTCAGAAACCAATGTAAAAATGGAATTAAATCTACATATTTTTAAGGGTTTGCATTTTATTTTCAAACCTAAATAATGGTAGGTTCATATAATTTTAAATTTATGCTAAAATTTATTTTAAGGACATATTATAATATCATAGAACATAACTTTCAAAATTTACAATATCTTATTTATGTTATAAACAATATTATTATATTATAAATAATAATTTTAAATTTAGAATATATCATCTAGTTCAATGAAACGTATTTTTACATCTTATAAATATCAAACAAATGATTTAAAATATTTTTAAGAGCATTGCTATCCCCAACTTCTTGTTGACTATAATGTATCTCTGTGCAAAACAAGAGATCTTGATCTATTCAGCACAAGATAATTCTTAAATTAAAATTTTAATTTTGAAATTTAAATTTAAAGTGGGATCAAACTAGAGCATATACGACATTTTTCGATTTCCTATAGTTATTTTGGTTTATTCCTACATAAATTTGATAGGTTAAATTTACGTTGAACATTTTTTTTGCTAAATTATTTATTTGATTTTTCGTTAAAAAAACTCCTCTTAACTATAAGATATTTTAGTTAAATCTTTAATAATACTTAAAAAACTCATGAAATAGTTTTTTTAGTTATTAAAAATAAATATTTATGTAATATCGATATTTATGAGATATATATCATTTTATACATTTTCCCATATATGTATCCTAAAATTTACCTAATTAAAATAAAAATATTTATCATAATTCAAAAAACATTGTAAAAATTTCATTAAATCTACATATTTTTAAGGTTTTGCATTTTATTTTCAAACCTAAATAATGATAGGTTCAAATAATTTTAAATTTATGCTAAAATTTATTGTAAGGACATATTATAATATCATAGGATATAACTTTCCAAATTTACAATATCTTATTTATATTATAAAAAATATTATTATATTATAAATAGTAATTTTAAATTTTAGAAAATATCATCTAATTCAATGAAACGTATTTTTACATCTTATAAATATTAAAAAAAATGATTTAAAATATTTTTAAGAGCATTGCTATCCCCAACTTCTTATTGATTATAATGTATCTTTGTGAAAAACAAGAGATCTTGAGTTATTCAGCACAATATAATTCTTAAATTTAAAATTTTAAATTTAAAGTGGGATCAAACTAGAGCATATACGACATCTTTTGATTTCCTATAGTTATTTTGGTTTATTCCTACATAAATTCCATGGGTTAAATTTACATTGAACATTTTTTTTCCTAAATTATTTATTTCATTTTTTGTTAAAAAAACTCCTCTTAACTAGAAGATATTTTAGTTAAATATTTTATAATATTTAAAAAACTCATGAAATATTTTGTTTAGTTATTAAAAATAAATATTTATGTAATATCAATATTTATGAGATATATATCATTTTATACATTTTCCCATATATGTATCCTAAAATTTATCTAATTAAAATAAAAATATTTATCATAATTCAAAAACCATTGTAAAAATGGAATTAAATCTACATATTTTTAAGGCTTTGCATTTTATTTTAAAACCTAAATAATGGTAGGTTCATATAATTTTAAATTTATGCTAAAATTTATTGTAAGGACATATTATAATATCATAGAACATAACTTTCAAAATTTACAATATCTTATTTATGTTATAAACAATATTATTATATTATAAATAATAATTTTAAATTTAGAATATATCATCTAGTTCAATGAAACATATTTTCACATCTTATAAATATTAAAAAAATGATTTAAAATATTTTTAAGAGCATTGCCATCTCCAACTTCTTGTTGACTATAATGTATCTCTGTGGAAAACAAGTGATCCTCATCTATTCAGCACAAGATAATTCTTAAATTTAAAATTTTAATTTTGAATTTTGAATTTAAAGTGGGATCAAACTAGAGCATATACGACATCTTTGATTTCCTATAGTTATTTTGGTTTATTTCGGCATAAATTCCATGGGTTAAATTTACATTAAACATTTTTTTTCCTAAATTTTTTATTTGATTTTTTGTTCAAAAAACTCCTCTTAACTAGAAGATAAGTTTTTTAAATAATTTATAATATTTAAAAAACTCATGAAATATTTTTTTTAGTTATTAAAAATAAATATTTATGTAATATCAATATTTATAAGATATATATCATTTTATACATTTTCCCATATATGTATCCTAAAATTTATCTAATTAAAATAAAAATATTTATCATAATTCAAAAACCACTGTAAAAATGGAATTAAATCTACATATTTTTAAGGTTTTGCATTTTATTTTCAAACCTAAATAATGGTAGGTTCATATAATTTTAAATTTATGCTAAAATTTATTGTAAGGACATATTATAATATCATAGGACATAACTTTCATAATTTACAATATCTTATTTATATTATAAAAAATAGTATTATATTATAAATAATAAATTTAAATTTAGAAAATATCATGTAGTTCAATGAAACGTATTTTTACATCTTATAAATATTAAAAAAATGATTTAAAATATTTTTAAGAGCATTGCTATCCCCAACTTCTTGTTGACTATAATGTATCTCTGTGGAAACCAAGAGATCTTGATCTATTCAGCACAAGATAATTATTAAATTTAAAATTTTAATTTTGAATTTTAAATTTAAAGTGGGATCAAACTAGTGCATATACGACATCTTTTGATTTCCTATAGTTATTTTGGTTGATTCCTACATAAATTTGATGGGTTAAATTCACATTGAACATTTTTTTTCCTAAATTATTTATTTGATTTTTTGTTAAAAAAACTCCTCTTAACTAGAAGATATTTTATTTAAATATTTATAATACTTAAAAAACTCATGAAATATTTTTTTAGTTATTAAAAATAAATATTTATGTAATATCAATATTTATGAGATATAAATCATTTTATACATTTTCCTATATATATATACTAAAATTTATCTAATTAAAATAAAAATATTCATCATAATTCAGAAACCAATGTAAAAATGGAATTAAATCTACATATTTTTAAGGCTTTGCATTTTATTTTCAAACCTAAATAATGGTAGGTTCATATAATTTTAAATTTATGCTAAAATTTATTTTAAGCACATATTATAATATCATAGGACATAACTTTCAAAATTTACAATATCTTATTTATGTTATAAACAATATTATTATATTATAAATAATAATTTTAAATTTAGAATATATCATCTAGTTCAATGAAACGTATTTTTACATCTTATAAATATTAAAAAAATGTTTTAAAATATTTTTAAGAGCATTGCTATCCCCAACTTCTTGTTGACTATAATGTATCTCTGCGGAAAACAAGAGATCTTGATCTATTCAGCACAAGATAATTCTTAAATTTAAAATTTTAATTTTGAATTTTAAATTTAAAGTGGGATCAAACTAGAGCATATACGACATCTTTTGATTTCCTATAGTTATTTTGGTTTATTCCTACATAAATTTCATGGGTTAAATTTACATTGAACATTTTTTTTCCTAAATTATTTATTTGATTTTTTGTTAAAAAAACTCCTCTTAACTAGAAGATATTTTAGTTAAATATTTTATAATGCTTAAAAAACTCATGAAATATTTTTTTTAGTTATTAAAAATAAATATTTATGTAATATCAATATTTATGAGATATATACCATTTTATACATTTTCCCATATATGTATCCTAAAATTTATCTAATTAAAATAAAAATATTTATCATAATTCAAAAACCATTGTAAAAATGGAATTAAATCTACATATTTTTAAGGCTTTGCATTTTATTTTCAAACCTAAATAATGGTAGGTTCATATAATTTTAAATTTATGCTAAAATTTATTTTAAGGACATATTATAATATCATAGGACATAACTTTCAAAATTTACAATATCTTATTTATGTTATAAACAATATTATTATATTATAAATAATAATTTTAAATTTAGAATATATCATCTAGTTCAATGAAACGTATTTTTACATCTTATAAATATTAAAAAAATGATTTAAAATATTTTTAAGAGCATTGCTATCCCCAACTTCTTGTTGACTATAATGTATCTCTGTGGAAAACAAGAGATCTTGATCTATTCAGCACAAGATAATCCTTAAATTTAAAATTTTAATTTTGAATTTTAAATTTAAAGTGGGATCAAACTAGAGCATATACGACATCTTTTGATTTCCTATAGTTATTTTGGTTTATTCCTACATAAATTCCATGGGTTAAATTTACATTGAACATTTTTTTTCCTAAATTATTTATTTGATTTTTTGTTAAAAAAACTCCTCTTAACTAGAAGATATTTTAGTTAAATATTTTATAATACTTAAAAAAACTCATGAAATATTTTTTTTAGTTATTAAAAATAAATATTTATGTGATATCAATATTTATGAGATATATATCACTTTATACATTTTCCCATATATGTATCCTAAAATTTATCTAATTAAAATAAAAATATTTATCATAATTCAAAAACCATTGTAAAAATGGAATTAAATCTACATATGTTTAAGGCTTTGCATTTTATTTTCAAACCTAAATAATGGTAGGTTCATATAATTTTAAATTTATGCTAAAATTTATTGTAAGGACATATTATAATATCATAGGACATAACTTTCAAAATTTACAATATCTTATTTATGTTATAAACAATATTATTATATTATAAATAATAATTTTAAATTTAGAATATATCATCTAGTTCAATGAAACGTATTTTTACATCTTATAAATATTAAACAAATGATTTAAAATATTTTTAAGAGGATTGCTATCCCCAACTTCTTTGTTGAATATAATGAATCTCTGTGAAAAACAAGAGATCTTGATCTATTCAGCACAAGATAATTATTAAATTTAAATTTTTAATTTTGAATTTTAAATTTAAAGTGGGATCAAACTAGAGCATATACGATATCTTTTGATTTCCTATAGTTATTTTGGTTTATTCCTACATAAATTCCATGGGTTAAATTTACATTGAACATTTTTTTTCCTAAATTATTTATTTGATTTTTTGTTAAAAAAACTCCTCTTAACTAAAAGATATTTTAGTTAAATATTTTATAATACTTAAAAAACTCATGAAATATTTTTTTTAGTTATTAAAAATAAATATTTATGTAATATCAATATTTATGAGATATATATCATTTTATACATTTTCCCATTTATGGATCCTAAAATTATCTAATTAAAATAAAAATATTTATCATAATTCAAAAACCATTGTAAAAATGGAATTAAATCAACATATTTTTAAGGTTTTGCATTTTATTTTCAAACCTAAATAATGGTAGGTTCATATAATTTTAAATTTATGCTAAAATTTATTGTAAGGACATATTATAATATCATAGGACATAACTTTCATAATTTACAATATCTTATTTATATTATAAACAATATTATTATATTATAAATAATAACTTTAAATTTAGAAAATATCATCTAGTTCAATGAAACGTATTTTTACATCTTATAAATATTAAAAAAATGATTTAAAATATTTTTAAGAGCATTGCTATCCCCAACTTCTTGTTGACTATAATGTATCTCTGTGGAAAACAAGAGATCTTGATCTATTCAGCACAAGATAATCCTTAAATTTAAAATTTTAATTTTGAATTTTAAATTTAAAGTGGGATCAAACTAGAGCATATACGACATCTTTTGATTTCCTATAGTTATTTTGGTTTATTCCTACATAAATTCCATGGGTTAAATTTACATTGAACATTTTTTTTCCTAAATTATTTATTTGATTTTTTGTTAAAAAAACTCCTCTTAACTAGAAGATATTTTAGTTAAATATTTTATAATACTTAAAAAACTCATGAAATATTTTTTTTAGTTATTAAAAATAAATATTTATGTGATATCAATATTTATGAGATATATATCACTTTATACATTTTCCCATATATGTATCCTAAAATTTATCTAATTAAAATAAAAATATTTATCATAATTCAAAAACCATTGTAAAAATGGAATTAAATCTACATATGTTTAAGGTTTTGCATTTTATTTTCAAACCTAAATAATGATAGGTTCAAATAATTTTAAATTTATGTTAAAATTTATTGTAATGACATAGTATAATATCATAGGACATAACTTTCAAAATTTACAATATCTTATTTATGTTATAAACAATATTATTATATTATAAATAATAATTTTAAATTTAGAATATATCATCTAGTTCAATGAAACGTATTTTTACATCTTATAAATATTAAACAAATGATTTAAAATATTTTTAAGAGGATTGCTATCCCCAACTTCTTTGTTGAATATAATGAATCTTTGTGAAAAACAAGAGATCTTGAGTTATTCAGCACAATATAATTCTTAAATTTAAAATTTCAATTTTGAATTTAAAATTTAAAGTGTGATCAAACTAGAGCATATACAACATCTTTTGATTTACAATAGTTATTTTGGGTTATTCTTAGATAAATTTGATGGGTTAAATTTACATTAAACATTTTTTTTCCTAAATTATTTATTTGATTTTTTGTTAAAAAAACTCCTCTTAACTAAAAGATATTTTAGTTAAATATTTTATAATACTTAAAAAACTCATGAAATATTTTTTTTAGTTATTAAAAATAAATATTTATGTAATATCAATATTTATGAGATATATATCATTTTATACATTTTCCCATTTATGGATCCTAAAATTATCTAATTAAAATAAAAATATTTATCATAATTCAAAAACCATTGTAAAAATGGAATTAAATCAACATATTTTTAAGGTTTTGCATTTTATTTTCAAACCTAAATAATGGTAGGTTCACATAATTTTAAATTTATGTTAAAATTTATAGTGAGGACATATTATAATATCATAGGACATAACTTTCAAACTTTACAATATCTAATTTATATTATAAACAAATATTATATTATAAATAATAACTTTAAATTTAGAAAATATCATCTAGTTCAATGAAACGTATTTTTACATCTTATAAATATTAAAAAAATGATTTAAAATATTTTTAAGAGCATTGCTATCCCCAACTTCTTGTTGACTATAATGTATCTCTGTGGAAAACAAGAGATCTTGAGCTATTCAACACACGATAATTCTTAAATTTAAAATTTTAATTCTCTATAAAAGAATAAAGAAAAAGCAAATCCAGTCACTGGCATACTCTAAAACAAATGCTCCAGCAGAGATGCTCCACTGAGGTTCCTTTTGGTTTCATGTAATTTGATTTCTTATGGATTTCCTTTTACTTCGAAAAAGTTATCTTGAAAAATGAAAACCATTTCCGGCGTTTGATTATAATGAAATAATTTCACGTAAAATGATTTCAGTCGTTTGTTTTCCTAAAAAAAGTTAACATGAAATTGTTTTCTAGTGTTTGGTTCTATAAATTTAGAAAATAGAACTTTTCATATATATACATTAATCAATGTCAAATTATGAATATAAAAAAATATAATAATCATAAACAGATCGAAATAATTAATAAATTGTTTTTACATTATTACATTTATTCAGAATAACGATACCTACACTATTTTACCTTACTCATGGAAAATGTCTAAAATAAAAATGTTTAAGCACTATTGTAAATCCGAGTTTCAAAATTAAATTTAAAATTTAAATTTTGAATTTAAATTTTAAAGTAGGATCAAACTAGAGCTTATACAAGATCTTCATATTTCTTGTAGTTATTTTGGGTTATTCCTAAATAAATTTGATGGGTTAAATTTACGCTGAACATTTTTTTTCCTAAATCATTTATTTGATTTTTAGTTAAAAAACTATTCTTAACTAAATGATATTTTACTTAAATATTTTTTAATACTTAAAAAACTCATGAAATAATTTTTTGAGTTATTAAAAATAAATATTTATGTAATATCAATATTTATGAGATATATATCATGTTACACATTTTCCCATATATGTATCCTAAAATTTACTTAATAAAAATAAAAATATTTATCATAATTCAAAAAACATTGTAAAAATTTAATTAAATCTACATATTTCTACGGCTTTTCATTTTATTTTCAAACCTAAATAATGATAGGTTCACATAATTTTAAATTTATGTTAAAATTTATAGTGAGGACATATTATAATATCATAGGACATAACTTTCAAACTTTACAATATCTAATTTATATTATAAAAATATTATTATATTATAAATTATAATTTTAAATTTTAGAAAATATCATCTAATTCAATGAAATGTACTTTTACATCTATTAAATATTAAAAAAAATGATTTAAAATATTATGGTGAGAATTGCCATCCCGAACTTCTTGTTGACTATAATGTATCTCTGTGGAAAACAAGAGATCTTGATCTATTCAGCACAAGATAATTCTTAAATTTAAAATTTTAATTTTGAATTTTAAATTTAAAGTGGGATCAAACTAGAGCATATACGACATCTTTTGATTTCCTATAGTTATTTTTGTTTATTCCTACATAACTATAAGATATTTTAGTTAAATATTTTTTAATACTTAAAAAACTCATGAAATATTTTTTTTAGTTATTAAAAATAAATATTTATGTAATATAAATATTTATGAGATATATATCATTTTATACATTTTCCCATATATGTATCCTAAAATTTATCTAATTAAAATAAAAATATTTATCATAATTCAAAAACCATTGTAAAAATGGAATTAAATCTACATATTTTTAAGGTTTTGCATTTTATTTTCAAACCTAAATAATGGTAGGTTCATATAATTTTAAATTTATGCTAAAATTTATTGTAAGGACATAACTTTCAAAATTTACAATATCTTATTCATATTATAAAAAATATTATTATATTATAAATAATAATTTTAAATTTAGAAAATATCATCTAGTTCAATGAAACGTATTTTTACATCATTTAAATATTAAAAAAATAATTTAAAATATTATGGTAAGGATTGCCATCCCCAACTTCTTGTTGACTATAATGTATCTACGTGAAAAATGAGAGATCTTGAGCTATTCAGCACAAGATGATTCTTGAATTTAAAATTTCAATTCTCTATGAAAGAATAAAGTAAAAGCAAATCCAATCACTGGCATACTCTAAAACAAATGCTCCAACAGAGATGCTCCACTAAAGGTCTGTTTGGTTTCATGTAATTTGATTTCTTAGGGATTTCCTTTTACCTCGAAAAAGTTACCTTGAAAAATAAAAAACACTTCCTGCATTTGATTATAATGAAATTATTTTACATAAAATGATTTAAGTGGTTTGTTTTCCAAAAAAAGTTAACATGAAATTGTTTCCTAGTGTTTGGTTCTATAAATTTAGGAAATAAAACTTTTCATATATATACATTAATCAATGTCAAATTATGAATATAAAAAAATATAATAATCATAAACAGATCAAAATAATTAATAAATTTTTTTTACATTATTACATTTATTCAGAATAACGATACCTACACTATTTTACCTTACTAAATGAAAATGTCTAAAATAAAAAAGTTTAAGTACTATTGTAAATCCGAACTTCAAAATTAGATTTAAAATTTTAATTTTGAATTTAAATTTTAAAGTAGGATCAAACTAGAGCTTATACGAGATCTTCATATTTCATTTAGTTATTCTGATTTATTCCTAAATAAATTTGATGGATTAAATTTACATTGAACATTTTTTTTCCTAAATTATTTATTTGATTTTTTGTTAAAAAAACTCCTCTTAACTAAAAGATATTTTAGTTAAATGTTTTTTAATACTTAAAAAACTCATGAAATATTTTTTTTAGCTATTAAAAATAAATATTTATGTAATATCAATATTTATGAGATATATATCATGTTACACATTTTCCCATATATGTATCCTAAAATTTACTTAATAAAAATAAAAATATTTATCATAATTCACAAAGCGTTGCAAAAATTTAATTAAATCTACATATTTTTAAGGTTTTGCATTTTATTTTCAAACCTAAATAATGATAGGTTCAAATAATTTTAAATTTATGTTAAAATTTATTGTAACGACATATTATAATATCATAGGACATAACTTTCAAAATTACAATATCTTATTTATATTATAAACAATATTATTATATTATAAATTATAATTTGAAATTTAAAAAATATCATCTAGTTCAATGAAACGTATTTTTACATCTTTTAAATATTAAAAAACAATTTAAAATATTGTGGTGAGGATTGCTATCCCCAACTTCTTGTTGACTATAATGTATCTATGTGGAAAACAAGAGATCTTGAGCTACTCAGCACAAGATAATTCTTAAATTTAAAATTTCAATTTTGAATTTAAAATTTAAAGTGGGATCAAACTAGAGCATATACGACATCTTTTGATTTCCTATAGTTATTTTGGTTTATTCCTACATAAATTTGATGGGTTAAATTTACATGGAACATTTTTTTTCCTAAATTTTTTATTTGATTTTTTGTAAAAAAACTATTCTTAACTAAAAGATATTTTAGTTAAATATTTTTTTTAGTTATTAAAAATAAATATTTATGTAATATCAATATTTATGAGATATATATCATTTTATACATTTTCCCATATATGTATCCTAAAATTTATCTAATTAAAATAAAAATATTTATCATAATTCACAAAGCGTTGCAAAAATTTAATTAAATCTACATAATTTTAAGGTTTTGCATTTTATTTTCAAACATAAATAATGGTAGGTTCATATAATTTTAAATTTATGCTAAAATTTATTGTAAGGACATATTTAATATCATAGGACATAACTTTCATAATTTACAATATCTTATTTATATTATAAAAAATATTATTATATTATAAATAATAAATTTAAATTTAGAAAATATCATCTAGTTCAATGAAACGTATTTTTACATCTTATAAATATTAAAAAAATGATTTAAAATATTTTTAAGAGGATTGCTATCCCCAACTTCTTGTTGATTATAATGTATCTCTGTGAAAACAAGAGATCTTCATCTATTCAGTACAAGATAATTCTTAAATTTAAAATTTTAATTTTGAATTTTAAATTTAAAGTGGGATCAAACTAGAGCATATACGACATCTTTTGATTTCCTATAGTTATTTTGGTTTATTCCTACATAAATTTGATGGGTTAAATTTACATGGAACATTTTTTTTCCTAAATTTTTTATTTGATTTTTTGTAAAAAAACTATTCTTAACTAAAAATATTTTAGTTAAATATTTTTTTTAGTTATTAAAAATAAATATTTATGTAATATCAATATTTATGAGATATATATCATTTTATACATTTTCCCATACATGTATCCTAAAATTCATCTAATTAAAATAAAAATATTTATCATAATTCAAAAACAATTGTAGAAATTTAATTAAATCTACATATTTTTAAGGTTTTGCATTTTATTTTCAAACCTAAATAATGGTAGGTTCATATAATTTTAAATTTATGCTAAAATTTATAATGTATCTCTGTGGAAAACAAGAGATTTTGACCTATTCAGCACAAGATAATTCTTAAATTAAAAATTTCAATTCTCTATGAAAGAATAAAGTAAAAGCAAATCCAATCACTGGCATACTCTAAAACAAATGCTCCAACAGAGATGCTCCACTAAAGGTCCGTTTGGTTTCATGTAACTTGATTTCTTAGGGATTTCCTTTTACCTCGAAAAAGTTATCTTGAAAAATAAAAACCATTTCCGGCGTTTGATTGTAATGAAATTATTTTACATAAAATGATTTAAGTGGTTTGTTTTCCTATAAAAAGTTAACATGAAATTGTTTTCTAGTGTTTGGTTCTATAAATTTAGAAAATATCACTTTTCATATATATACATTAATGAATGTCAAATTATGAATATAAAAAAATATAATAATCATAAAAAGATCGAAATAATTAATAAATTGTTTTTACATTATTACATTTATTCAGAATAACGATACCTACACTATTTTACCTTACTCATGGAAAATGTCTAAAATAAAAATGTTTAAGCACTATTGTAAATCCGAGTTTCAAAATTAAATTTAAAATTTAAATTTTGAATTTAAATTTTAAAGTAGGATCAAACTAGAGCTTATACAAGATCTTCATATTTCTTGTAGTTATTTTGGGTTATTCCTAAATAAATTTGATGGGTTAAATTTACATTGAACATTTATTTTCCTAAATTTTTTATTTGATGTTTACTTAAAAAAATATTCTTAACTAAAAGATATTTTAGTTAAACATTTTTTTAATACTTAAAAAACTCATGAAATATTTTTTTTAGCTATTAAAAATAAATATTTATGTAATATCAATATTTATGAGATATATATCATTTTATACATTTTCCCATATATGTATCCTAAAATTCATCTAATTAAAATAAAAATATTTATCATAATTCACAAAGAGTTGTAAAAATTTAATTAAATCTACATATTTTTAAGTTTTTGCATTTTATTTTCAAACCTAAATCATGATAGGTTCACATAATTTTAAATTTATGTTAATATCTATTGTAAGGACATATTATAATATCATAGGACATAACTTTCAAAATTACAATATCTAATTTATATTATAAAAAAATATTATTAAATTATAAATAGTAATTTTAAATTTTATAAAATATCATCTAATTCAATAAATTTTTATTTTTACATCTATTAAATATTAAAAAACAATTTAAAATATTGTGGTGAGGATTGCTATCCCCAACTTCTTGTTGACTATAATGTATCTATGTGGAAAACAAGAGATCTTGAGCTACTCAGCACAAGATAATTCTTAAATTTAAAATTTCAATTTTGAATTTAAAATTTAAAGTGGGATCAAACTAGAGCATATACGACATTTTTTGATTTCCTATAGTTATTTTGGGTTATTCGTACATAAATATGATGGGTTAAATTTACATCAAACATTTTTTTTCTAAATTTTTTATTTAATTTTTAGTTGAAAAACTGTTCTTAACCAAAAATTATTTTAGTTAGATATTTTTTAATATTAAAAAAAAATGCAGAAAAAATTTTGGTTCTTAAAAATTCTATTTATGAAATATCAATATTTATGAGATATAAATCATTTTATATATTTTTCTATATATATGTATCCTAAAATTTCTCTAATTAAAATAAAAATATTTATCATGATTCAAAATTTTTTTTATTAAACTTTAATTAAATCTACATATTTTTAAGGTTTTCCATTTTATTTTCAAACCTAATTAACGATAGGTTCATATATCTTTAAATTTATATTAAAATTTATTATAAAGACGTATTACAATATCATAGGACATAATTTCCAAAATTTACAATCTTTAATTTATATTACAAATAATTATTAATGAATTGTAAATAATAATTTTAAACATTAGAAAATATCATTTAATTAAGTGAAATGTACTTTTACATCTTTTAAATATTTAAAAAATGATTTAAAACATTTAAATTTTTAATTTCGAATTATCTTGTGCTGAACAGCTCTAGATCTCCCGTTTTCCACATAGATACATTATAGTCAACAAGAAGTTGGGGATACCAATCCTCACTATAATATTTTAAATCATTTTCTTTAATATTTTAAATATGTAAAAATACATTTCATCAAATTAGATAATATTTCTAAAATTTAAAATTATTATTTACAATTTATTAATAATTTTTTATAATATAAATTAGATATTGTAAATTTTGAAAATTATGTCTCATGATATTATAATATGTCTTTACAGTAAATTTTAATATAAATTCAGAATTATATGAACCCTTCGTTCATTAGGTTTGAAAATAAAATGCAGAACCTTGAAAATATCTAAATTTAATTAAATTTCAATTTTGTTTTCCAATTATGATAAATATTCTGATTTGAATTAGGGAGATTTTAAAATATATATATGGAAAAATATATAAATGATTTGTATCTTATAAATATTGATATCCCATAAATAGGAGTTTTTATAAATAAAATTGTTTTTTGCATTAATTTTTTTTAATATTAAAAATATGTAACTAAAATATTGTTTGCTTAAGAATAGTTTTTTAGCTAAAAATCAAAGTTCAAAAATTTAGAAAAAAATGTCCAACATAAATTTAAACCATCAAATTTATCTAGGAATAACCCAAAGTAACCAAAGGAAATCTAAACATCTCACATATACTCTAGTTTGATCCCACTTTAAAATTCAAATTCAAATTTTAAATTCAAAATTGAAATTTTAAATTTAGTTTTGAAATTCGGATTTACAATAGTGCTTGAATTTTTTTATTTTAGACATTTTCCCTGAGTTAGGCAAAATAGTGTAGGTTTCTTTATTCTGAATAAATGTAATAATGCAAAACCAATTTTTGTAATAAACGTTATTAATGATTTTAATCTGTTTATGGTTATTATATTTTTGATATTCATAATTTGACACTAATGCATATTTATGGAAAATAAGATTTTCTTAATTTATAGAACCAAACACTTGAAAACAATTTCTTGTTAACATTTTACATGAAAACAAAAGACAGAAATCATTTTACGTAAAATAATTTCATTACAACCAAACATCAGAAATGATTTTTATTTTCCAGGATAACTTTTTCAACGTAAAAGGAAATCTCTAGGAAATCAAACTATATGAAACCAAACGGACCCTAAGCTGGGATTCATATTTTATGGTGTGTGTGGTGTATTGATAAAGCCAATCAGGGTTTCATCCCTCCCGATTGCACTTCTTTGATGCCCTTATTCCAATGTCATGCAATCTTTTTTATAGCCTTTCTCGCCTCCGGATTTCAAGTTTCTTCAAATCCAATGTCACATCACCTTTATTGATAGTGTAGCATTTTTCTTTCTTCTTAGTGGAGCATTTGTTTTAGAGTACACCCGTGACTGAATTTGCTTTTTCACTTTATTCTTTTTCAGAGAGTGCAACTTTATCCTATAGTGAAGCATCTTTGAGTGAAACTTTATACCTTCCATTTAGTAGAGCATCTTTGAATGAAACTTTATACTTTTCATTTAGTGGAGCATCTTTGAGTAGAGTGAAAAAGGGGAAGCAAACAGACATAGGGTATCGGTAGAGGTTTCAGTGAGGAGAGTGACGTTTAGAGAGTTTATAAAACTGAGAGGGTGATCGCGGGGGCAAGACAGTGGACACTCGAGGGAGGTCGTTTCATGCCAACGGACGGTAGGATGGCATGGAGTCTCACAATTGGCATTGTGTGTGTTTTCTTCCACCAACTCTTTTTTGCTCTTTTTTTTTACATTCTCTCTCTCCCCCTTTTTTATTACAGTTTCGTCAAAAACAAAAAGCTGGTTTGGGGGGAGAGATTATGAAACTGGTTTCAGCGGGAGAGAGGGTGTCCATGGTTGTAGGAAGGAGTTTGTTGCAATTATTTAAACAATGAGGGTTTTTCTTTTGCAAATTCCCAACCAATCACCATTGGGGGGGGGGGGGTATTGTTGCGAAGATTAAAAAAAAGGGTTTCTTTTACAAAACGAGAGTTTATAAACTGGTTTCAACATGAGGGTGTTAATGGTTACATGAAGGAGTTTGTTGTAATTATTCCAACAATGAGGGTTTGTTTTTGCAAATTCCCCAACCCTTTGGGGGTATTGTTGCAAAGAGAAAAAAAGAGGGTTTCTTGTGCAAAACGGCTACAACGGTCTCTGTCTCTCGTTGTGGCCTGATTTATTAGAGTTTTGTTTCCAATATAAATTTAGTTTTGTCTGATTTTCTTATGTTGGATATAGTCTCATCCAGTTAAAGAATGAAGCTACGGTTCAAATGAAAGCTTATTAAGCTTTAGTTATGGTGTGTGTGGTGTGTTGATAAAGCCAATCGAGGTTTCATCCCTCTCAATTGCACTTCTTCAATGCCCTTATTCCAATGTCATGCATTCTTTTTTATAGCCTTTCTCGCCTCTGGATTTCAAGTTTCTTCAAATCCAATGTCACATCACTTTTATTGATAGTGTAGCATTTTTCTTTCTTCTTAGTGGAGCATTTGTTTTAGAGTACACCTGTGACTGAATTTGCTTTTTCACTTTATTCTTTTTCAGAGAGTGCAACTTTATCCTATAGTGAAGCATCTTTGAGTGAAACTTTATACCTTCCATTTAGTGGAGCATTTTTTAGTGAAACTTTATATCTTCTTTGTAACGTTCTAAGCTTACACAGCAAGAAATTGTTCGTTTTGCCCCTAAATGGACTCACGGCTTTAAAACGTGTCTTAGTGTGTAAGAATTGTACTCACATATAAGCACAGACTATCTCCTTCCATTAAGCGATGTGGGACTAAACACCCTCACCCAATCCTTCTGTTATATTTTTCATTTTTACCCTCTTTCACCATCTGTGTACAATGTTATAACAAATTGTTAGCAGATTACATTGTTAACAGGTTTATGTACACTGTTAAACTTTTTGTGTACTTTGTTGTTGGGTTTTGTGATACCCCATTTGCATTCCAATTTGGAAAATGATATTTCCATCCCCAATTGCAACCCTAATTGTAATGCACACCAGTTTTTTTTTGAAAAAAAAACATACAAATACAGTGCATGTTGTTATATGAAATGAAGTATATATTGAGATACATTAGTGTATAAGTTAAAAAAAATTTGCATCATATACTATGATAGAACCACACACTATGATAACGCAATTATGCTACATTATCATAATGCATGGGGCTGCAAAGCGGGTTGCAAGACGGACTGAGGACTGAGTGCATCAAAGATCCTTGAATCCATGTATTGTCCAACTATGTATTTATTTAGGGAAAAATACATATAACCCCCTATAAACTATTTGAAATCCATATAACCCCCTAACTTTCTCTAAAGTCTATATAACCGCTCAAAACACATGTAAATCTAAATAGCCCCTTAAATTAAATTTTTATTGATAGATGATAACCCTAGTTGAAAACACAGTACACCAAAACACCTTACAATGTGTTAAAAATGCAAAAAATCCTCTGTGAATGATGATTCTGTCCCCCAGATAAGGCTTCATAATCTATTCAGATGGATAAAATTGTTATTTATAAAGAGTTTTTCACATTTTTAACAAATAATAAAAGGTTTTTGGTATATTGTATTTTCAGTCAGGGTTAATCAAACAAAATATTCACATAATATTCATCATCTGTCAACAGAAGTTTAATTCAATAAGTTATTTGAATTTACATAGGTGTTTTCAAGGGATTATATAGACTTTAGGAAGAATCAATGAGATTATTTGGAAATTTTCATTAGTATATTATTGAGAAAATGAATCAATTTGGTGACACAAACCACAAACAAACAAACCACACACATTTCATCTTATTACTTTTTAATAGTGATGATATTACGTTCCAGCTTAGGTCACAAAATTTATCATATATTTTGTTATTCAATAATTTTCTGATGGGGTTTACTCTTTTCCATGGCAATGTAATTGAGAATGATACAGAAATCAAAAGTGTTAATTCATAATCTCTATACTACAATAGAATCTCATATATTATGATAGCGCAGTGTATATTATGTTATCATAGCGTATAAAACTAAGTGGCTAAACCATGTATCAACGCTCTTATTAACATGGTTACTTATTAATATGGTTAAACCAAGTAAGTGGCCCAACCTGCTAAAAATAATCACATGTAAGATGTTCTTCCACATGCTCCCTACTGGTTAAATATTAGGAAAATGTCAAGCTCACTCATTTCTACAGTATACATATCGCACACATTTTGATTTTTTTTTAATATATACCAGTGTAATAGATTTTTTATACTTATTAAGAATCGAAAGCATGGATTTTATATTTTTTGTAACAGAGCATATAAGTCTACATACCACATGAGGTGATTTCATGTACTGTGTTAGTAATGTGTGCCTGCAAAAATGACTACAAAAAGGAACCGAGCCCCAAATATTAACTTGTTGAAGTGACACATTGAACCATATGTGACCCATGTTGCCTCTCAAACATAAGAGCTGTTGATCTTAATTGTGCAGGTTTGATCATTGTATGGGAAAAGAAAAATAGATATTACTGGAATCATGCATAATAGATCTAATAAACAAGACATGAAAAGCAAAACACTGAGTCGATGGGATGCGAAGAATTATATTACAACTATTGATGTCAAAGGTTCATTCAAAGGTGGGACTAGTCCTCCACTGGACTAGTCAAGACACAGCTCCTGAGGCATGTTAGAGAGAGCTCGCATTGTGTTGCTGGCCACATCCATTAGCTGTAGATACTCGTCCGCTCCATCGATCAGACACTGCAAGAGTTCATAAAATCCATGTTAATTGAAACCCAGTCCAACTTGGATTTTGCAATTCAAATTCAGAAATGTCAACAACAATCGGAGTTCAGTACGCGTGACATGGTATAAGATGGAAAAATCTCTTGCAGAAAGAGGGATTTGACTGATCGTTGTGAAAGGACTAGAAAAGCGTTAGTCACCAAATACTCTGAATTATTGATTACCTCATGAATTAAATCACATTTCCTTAACATAACATGTAAATGAATTAAATAGTATTGAATGCATAACACACAGTTTAGTTGTGGAACAGAATAAAGGAAACAAAAAAGGACTAACCTTATCTGCTTCAGCCAATCTCTTGCAAATTCTCGCCTTTTGTTCGTCTGATATATCAGCAACGACAACCACCTCGAATAACTGGAAATAACTTCTATATTAGTGAGACTCATATAAATCATGATAATGGTGATCGTAAGGGAAAGCTGAAGGGACGATGATAAAGACCTGAGATAACATTTGAGATGCCGGATATCCCTCTGCGATCAAGGTATTGACTTCTGTATTTGCTTTTTCAAAGTCACCACTTTTACATGCTGTAAAAAGGGCTTGGACCACATCCTCCGGTATAACCTGAAAAATCAGCAATAAAAGCTGCTTGAAGAAAAACATATAAGCCTTTAGTCTGGCTTGACATTGAACAACTTGGAGTCGTTCAAATAAAAGAAAGGTATAAATGTGTGGAAATATTTTGTGGCTTGACAACAAAATCATCGAGTTCTCAAGAGCTTGATGAGGAAAGGGGGTTCAAGACATATGAGTACATGCCTGATTCAGAACACATTCATGGATGACAGTGAAGTTAATTATTTTAAGTTCCAAGATAACTTAACAAACAGGATAATAAATTGCAAACGTGATTCAACAATATTCTTGAACAGAAAACTTGGACAGTTGGATCCTTGTGTCAATCTTACCATTCTTTATTAATTCAACTTATAAGGCATGACCAATCTGCAAATAAGTACATGAACGACTCACACCTAATAGTTCAAGATGCCCAGAAAATCCATGGAGAAAGCAAAAACCAGAAGCATGCCTTTACTTTCAATACAAGCACAGGAAGTGGCTTTATTAGAATATTGAAGACAGAAGAGTTGAGCATGTCTGATGTTTCAATGTATTACAATTCTACGAACCTTTGTAAAATATACGATCAATTATTTTAGAAGTGCTGTTGGATCCAGCCACAAAACCAGACATGTAGTCAGTTCATTGTTCATTTACACACTTCTTATGGCATATATGCACTTTCTTTGGATTATATAGCTCGCTTTGTGGCTGGCTATATCATATTTACACTCCCTTTGATATGATTTAAAATATGAACTCCGCAAGAATAATATAAATGTAAGGGGTGATCCTAGAAACTATGTAGAAATTTAGAGAGGATGAGATAGCTTACCATGGGAATGACATTTTATAGAACTTTATGGCATAGTGGAATTCACAAAAAAGTGGTTGCAAGATTGGTTATGTTGATGTCGATTATCATGATGAGAGATTAACAGAAAACAAGCCTTACCAATAAATTTTTCTGCCCAAAAATCATTTCAGTGGAAATATTTGTGGGATTTATTATGAAACATTTTTCAATGGAGCCCGATGGTTATCAGAGAAGAGAAAAAAATGTTAACATACCCCTGACACACTGATTAGTTCCTTGGCAGAGACTGTCGACCCAAACAAGCGAGCTGCACTCTGAAAGAACTCCGGACAAATAAATTAGAAATTATGATTTCCATAAGCAACATTACTTGTCAAACAAAAAAGAAGCATAAACCATTATTTCATAATGGAAATTACATAACAAAAGAAAACTGCGATACATTTGTAAATATCTTCTGACATAGAAATGATGAACTTGAAGTTCTGAAGACTTGTCAGAGAGGTAGGATGTGGGCCTAACAACTAAGTTGGCCTGCATAATTATTTTGTGACTGGTGAATCATTGAATCTCTTCTGACAAGTCTTCGAAGCTTGGACAACATAGAACATGCTATCATATAAAATCATTGGATGCAGTTCAATTAGCAGAAAAATGTGAACAAGTGTAGCTAAAACAAAGAGAAAAGAAGCGCGCACCTGCAGATATGTTATAGCCCGACGAAGATCACCTTGAGAGATAGAACTTAAGGTTGAAAGTGCCTAGAGTAAAAAATGAGGCTGTAAGAGTTAAAACTAATGATGGCTATGGAGTAAAGCTGACAATTAATGAGATAAGGTATTGGAAGAACAACATCATCACACTATTATGCCACACCTCGGAGTCCAAATTCAAGCCCTCTTCATTGCAAATGTGTGATATTCGACTGCTCATAATTTCTTCAGGAAGCGGTTTGAACCTAAACTTTGCACATCTAGAAGCAAGTGGCTCTATGATCCTAAACAAATAAATTAATAAATTGTAATGTAACAGTTTCCGAAATTTACTAAACTTTTTATATTTAGAAATATGGAAAGAAGATCAAATGCATACCGACTGATGTAGTTACAAATGAAAATAAATCTTGTCACTTTGGAGTAAGTTTCCATAGTACGACGCAGGGCATTCTGTCCAGTATAACAAATTGTGAAAATTAACATTTGTAGCTTAAGAGTATTTATTAATGGTTGAATAAACAATATTTCAGGTACTGGATACTTGAGCATCTTCAGTCATTGAATCAGCCTCATCAAGGACAATGATCTTGTAGGGGGGACATGGATAGATCCTATAACAGGAAAAACACATAAAAAGTGATAAAAATTAAAATGCAACTAGAAGTAAAAGCAAGTGAATTTCCTAGAGAAGTTATTAATTGACTTACCCATGATGAACCCCAGAGCTTACAGCAACAGCAGCAAAGTCTTTAATTTTTGTCCGCACAACGTTAATCCCACGGTCATCACTTGCATTTAGTTCTAGAACTCTTGATTTATATAGTTCGGGTCTGCCAAATTATATTAAAGGCATAAGTAGCTTCCCCACAGGACTATGGATAAAAAATCTGAAATTGGTAATTATTTATGAAACCGGCCCCATGTGACAATACAAAGAATCAAGAAAATGTATGTGCTTTTAACCATCTTAAGTGATCGCATTTGAAAGAGTGTATAATTACAGAACTACAATCATGTACTGAAGAACAAAATACAAAACTTGTTAACAAACAATGGCTACCTTTTTTTTTTTTTGGCAAATTTTGATGTCAACCATTGAGTTATGGGTCCAACCATACCTTCTATATTTTTCATTATCAAATGAGAAAAAAAATATCTCCATTAACACAAGACCTTTTTTTTAATTGTTCCCTATTCACTCCTCAAGCATAACAAACCCAAAACAAACAAAACCAGCCAATCAATTATTCACCTAATACAAACAATTTAATTATCCCTATACTTTTATCCCCCATTTGGGTAGCGACATAAGTTATTCTAACTACTTAAGTACAGATAAGAAATAAGACATTTCTCAATTTGGTTGTGTTTTTAGTTATTCTCATTGGGAAATATAACAATGATTTTTTTGTAGTTCGGTTGAATGTATAAGTTGTAGATAAAAGATAAATAAGATGTGAATAAAGATCTATAAAATATTGATTTGACATGTAAGATCTCATATTTATAAGAGGTAATAACAAGTGATTTAACATATGTGCCCCTCTTATACCAATGGAATAGATTGAGTGGACTAATACAATTCCAAGGGGACCTAGAAAACAAATACCAGCTTATTTTCATCTATTCTGACATAGTTATACTCTACCATTCCATGCAAACAAAAGATTTTTGGGTTTATTCACCCCCATTCCACCCTATACTCCCCCCTATTCCACTACCCATACTGCACTTACAATGCAACCCTATCCAACTGAATTTGCAACCATGAGATTTGGGTTCCAGTCCCAACGCTACCTAACCCCAAAAAGAAAAAGAAAAAATCGAATGAAATCCTTACCATACATGAAATCTAACAAACAAACCCAGCCAATCAATCACACAAGAAACCAAGCAAGAAAGAAAGATCGATCACCCGAAGAGCTGGTGAGCGATGGCGAGGGCGGTGGTGGTCTTCCCCGTCCCAGGAGGTCCATAGAAGAGCATATGAGGGAACTACCATCACAACAAAAACAAAAAATCCCCAAATCCATCAAAAACAAAAAAAAAAAAAACAACCCAAACATACAAAAATCAAAAGAAGGGAGAGAGACTCACGTTCTTGGTTTCGAGCGTGTTAGTGAGGACCCGTACGACCTCGTCTTGGTGAGAGACATCCTTCACTTGCTTTGGTCGGCTATACAAAAAAAAAAATCAAATAAATGAATGAATTCATCAATACATACTTCAACGTATGAAAAATTAAAAGGAGAAGAAGAGATGATGAAATGATGTGATGGATTTAGAGGGATTATTCATACTATTTTTCGACCCAGGGTTGGGAACTCTGCGCCAAAGGAGCCATCTCTCTCTCTCTCTCTCTCTATCTTTCTCTCTCTAAAAAAATGTTTTTTTCCCGCCCTAAGAGTTATGCTTGGGCTGATATATAGGAGGGGGAATATGGTTTTTTTTTTTTTGGGATCAGTTTGTGGTAGCTTTTACTTTTCAGTCCGTAAAAAATAGGGCTGCAACTCAGGCGTGTTGAACCTAATCGAATTCTAAACGACTGAACTTTAAATTTACTCAAGTCGATTTTAATCCGAATTGGACTAACCCGAACTCAACCCGCAATTAAATAAATCAATCCGACCCAACTCGATTTTTAAACATAGTGTGCAAATTTAATAAACCAACTCGACCCAACCCGTAAGATTAATTAGGTTTATCTAAAATTTTGAACGGTTCAGATTAGGAGCAACAAAATGAACGACCATGATCCTTTTTTTAACTATTGATTTACAGGTTCGGGTTGGGTCGGGTACTTGTGAGTGAGGCCAACCCGAACCCAACCCGATTTTTGAGTCAACTCGAATTGGCCAACTTGAACCCGAACCCGATTTGGCCAACCCAACCCATATAAAAATCGGGTTCAACCAGACCCAAGTTGCAGCCCTAGTCAAAAAGCTTTAGAGGGCTTTTGGAAAACTAAAAAGTGTTGTCAAACGCATTTTAAAAAGCTGGCTTAATTAAAAAGTTACTTTCAGCTTTTAGAGTTTTAGTACAAAAAAGTTGATTTTTAAAAAACGAAAAAAATCAGCTTTTCAGGAATCAAGTCCATTGAAACCACTTTATTCAAAATCTTTATTTTTCATACGTTATTCCACTTTAAACTAGTTGCTAAACGCGTTGGATTAATTGAGAGGATGGTGGAATCTGTGTTTTTCAAAGCAGTTTGTGTATGCTTTTCGAATTTCAAATGTGCAAAAGCAGCTTTTTATCAACAACAAACGTGATTCCTGAATTAAAAGAAAAACACCCAAAAAAAGAATATGATCAAAATGCATGTTAAAAAGTTGTTTTATTACCAAAGTTACTTTACAATATGTGTTTACAAACGCTACCAAAATTAACCTTGAACTAACGCTGTATTTAGAAATGAGTTTGAAAAAATAAATTTTTATATAAAATAGTTTTTAAAGATATCTTTGTAAAAAGGCATGAATGACCAAGCATAATAGTTTCCTTTAGTTAAGAGATTGGTGTTATTGTTGCATGTGCCCTTAGTGGATCTTAGGCTCATAAACCATCCCTCCAATTTGGCATATGTGTCAAGAATTATAACTCTGATCATATTCGCATACGCAACATCTGTGATCTTCCGTAGCATAAACTTTTCAAGTGTTTTTGAAGAGGTTCTGGAGCATGGGGAAAAAAAGTTCCTGACTTCAAATAATGTATTTTGTATTACAGCTTTCATATAAGGATATTTTCATGTCTCTGGTCCAAAACGATCTGAGCGCAAATTCCAGCCAAACAAACATGATAAGCATTCACTTAAGCAGATGATGTATTTTTCCCTCCGGACTTCTCAAGAAAATCTTGGCTGAGGTCCCAAAGCTTCTTCCCCACATCTCTGTCTCTTGCTACTGATGAAGGCATCGTTTCATTGCTGTTGCAGAAATACTTCCCAGATGTATCTTTAATGTTAGGATGGAGTGCCACATAACAAATAGTTGCTGCACCCTGCAGTAAACACTCCCTGCCATTATGTTGTTGAATGGATATCAAGAATGACAAAAATTTGTTATTCTGTGCATGAGCATTCTAGACTTGTGGAAGTGAAGCCCAATTGTCTGTGAGACATGAAAAATGACTCAACATAATTGGTGCCGTTAGTCTGATGTTTTTGTGAAATCCAGAGTTAAAAATGAATTTAGAGTGTGCACAAATTTGTGCTGCTGAGAATACGAGGTGCATGTAAGGATGATTAAATCCGGTGTTTGATTAGATACAATGTATATACAGGAGTAGTAGCATGTAAATGGCTTGTGAACAAGTCTGACCAGAGCCTTAAACACTACAGGGTAAAAGAATGTCTCATGCAGATTCATGCACCTCAGACCATCTATCTATTTAGCTTGCTTACCTAGTCAATATAAGCTCTATAGTTTATAGTCAGATCTCCACTTTCTGGTTTCGATACATATTAGAACTTATTGGCTTTAATTTCTATTTAAATGTTATATGAGAATCAGAACACCAGCTCAAAAAATAAAAAATAAAGAGTTTTGCATGATATTCTTACCTGAGGGATGCTTTTCAGAAAAGGCTTAATTAGAGGAA
Organism: Acorus gramineus; assembly: GCA_030737835.1. NCBI lineage: Eukaryota > Viridiplantae > Streptophyta > Magnoliopsida > Acorales > Acoraceae > Acorus > Acorus gramineus. Next base: position 8,349,777 of record CM060853.1, on the reverse strand, counting down.
GTAGGGGTTTAACTGCATTCAAAAGATTGAGATTGATAACTTCTCATCAAAATTCAAAAAATGAAGTTGATATGGAACCGGATGAATAATCGAAACTACGTACTTGTTGGACTTAAATACCGGCCAATGTTCGTCATTATCACTCCTGGGTGTAAAGAATTGGCTATGACATTACTTCCATCTTCCTGGTGTAGATAAGATTCACATTATATTATGTATTTCTATAGCAACTTTGTTGGATATCTGTGGATGTCAAGGCATCTAGTTTAACTTCAGCATTGAAAATAAGAATGAGATTTATATGTGATTTTGGTGACATTAAGGGATGAAAATATTAAATATATGTTTAGATCTTTACTCATACAAGAAAGAAAGTACAAGAACCATTACATTATATAAGTTGAAGAGAGATTCTTCCTCTTCTAAGCTATTGTACAAATACTACAAAGAACTTAGGAAATATTTTCTTCCAAAAAAAACTTAGGAAATTAGAGTTTTAGTGAAAGTATTAACAAGAATGGATTCATATGTGATATATTGATGACATTAAGGTATGAAAATCTTAATTAAATGTTGAGATCTTTACTCTTACAAGAAAGATGTACAAGAACACTTGCAATATAAAAGTTGAAGAAAAAGTCTTTCTTTTCTTAGCTATTTTACAAATGCTACAGAGAACCTAAAAATTAGAGTTTTTAGTGAAAGATATACATGGAGTATAAGAATATGATTTATATGTGATATTTTGATGACGTTGAAGGATGAAAATCTTAAATTCATGTTCAGATCTTACTCTTACAAGAAAGGAGGAAGTACAAGAACACTAACAAATGTGGAAATCAAAAAGAAAGTCTTCCTCTTGGCTATTTTACAAATACTACATAGAACTTAGAGTTTTTAGTGGAAGTATTTCCTAATATATGTTCAGATTGATTGTATAATCCCTAATTACTCTAATTGTTTCTATAAGCACATAATTGATATTGAAAAATGAGTCTACCTGCAGACATCTTGATAGTTCATTAGCATGTTGTATGTTTGCGAGTTTAGACCGAGAGTATGCCTCAAATGACCTGTAACTGTTAAAACATGGGAAACAATCACCTCTTCTTCAATTAAAAATATTAAAAATTTGATGTTAGAAAAACAAGGAAAGAAAGAAAGTGAAGTTACGTCGATTTGTCATTGATTTTCTTTAAGTCAATCCAGGAGGTATCGGCCACTCGCGTATGAGTGGCGGATGAAATATTGACTATTCTTCCTTGAATTCCTGTTTCTTTAGCAGTGACTTTCAACTTCTCTAGTAGTAGATTTGTTAATAAGAAATGACCTGCAGTCTAATAACAGATATGAGAGGCCAATAATTGGAAATTTTTACACGTTTTATACATCAAAGATATACTGACATATAGAACAAAGAATTGTGAAGAAATTCAGTTATGACTTTTACCAAGGTGATTTACAGCAAACTGCATCTCTACTCCATCCATGGAAAGCTGATAGGGGCAAGCCATGGTGCCTGCATTATTGCTGTTTTTGACATATTATGAGTTCTTGTTTGCACTTATTGAGTTCATGGAATGGAAAATTAATTAAATATTGGAAACCAATGTTTAAGGCAACATTTTGAAACGGTTTTGAAAATGAGCTTTTCACTTAAAGCTATTTTTAAAATCAAATTCTGAGGAAACATACTTTTGTTGGATTCATGAAAAGCTCCTTTTACACTGTGTTTATTCTGCTTTTTTAAAAACTGGGACCACTCGAGAAATTTGAATATAAGTTTGGGTTAAGTGCATTATTGGAAAAGCAAAATCATCCAGGTGTTACAAAATGCCACCTAATTATTTTTCAAGGATGAAATTTTGGATGTTGAAATTCCCACCAAGGATAAAGTAGGGGAGGCTATTACAAGCAACCTTCTAAACTTTGGTGTTATGTTTATAAATTTTTGAGTCGTCATTCATTTTATTATCCTCATTTTGATATTTTTATCAAATCTCATATCAAATATATAGCAGACCATATTACTTATATAAGCTATCTTACTGTGAATTTGAGCTAGCTACTTACATGAGAATGTTCAATTGTGTGTGTGATGAATTGAATGAATCCGCAAAGGACTTTATCGATCTTATCGAACTGAGATCCATCTCCATGACTTGAAGTTTCGCTCTTGGATTCTGTTCGAGGAGACTTTCTTTTACGCTTTGGCCGCTCTCTATAGTTCTAGATGGAATGATGACATTAGCTCCCCTTAAGGCCAGAACTCTCGCGGTTTCTTTCCCTATTCCACTTGTTGCTCCTGTTAAAAGGCCAAGAGAGAATTCTTAAGCATTCGCATTGTATAAACTAATTGTGTTTGTTTTACATTTGTACATTGTATTCTTAAAAGAGTTTCTTTAAGAAAAAAGTACAAACAAGGAAGTAATTCTGAATCTTCGAAATGAGACCTGATCAAAGATTTTGATCCTTCGTTTGGGAAAACTACATGACATGAGAAACATTTTCAATATTCTGTCCAATATATTGCTTATGTTTATCAATGATTTGACTTTATTTTAAATCTTGTGTGTGTGCATGAAGTTTTTTTTAAAAAAAGTTATTTCAAGTGCTTTATGAACTAAAACTCAGTTTCTTCATTTTCATATCTTGATTCATATCTTGATCATTGAAAGGCTCTTGTTATATCTTTCATTTAGAGAAGAAATATTTGCTAATACTTATGTTCGTGTGTACACATGCCTCTGAAATGCAGGTAGAATTTGTTGAACATTCATGACTATAGTAAGATGTGTATATATTAAACACTTGAATATGTTTTTCATGATTTTTTTTATTATGCAATCCATTTAGAAGGAAGGATAAATTTATTGAAAATAAATGGTGTCACAGAAGATCAAATTTATTCATGAGTAAGAATGTGAATAAGGGAAGAAAAGAGGATTAATCTTGAAAAACACATTTCTTTTGGTGTTGATTTATTGTGATAGTTATGTCTTGATAAGTTAGAATAAATTCTGATAGTTATATTTGTGAGACATGTCCCGTTTGGATTGAGGAATAAGCTATTCTGGGGTTTATACCTATTACAGGAACAGATAACTTTATCAATGGAATAAGTGATTTTCTGTTTGGTTGTGTTTTTTTCATTCTCATTGGAAAACGTAAGAATAAAGGTTGAGTTGTTTGGTTGATGAAAAATAAAATGTGAATAAGGTGTAAAAAGTTGATTTGACATGTGGACCCTATTGATGTATAAGAGGTGTTGATAGGTGATTTGATGTGATGAGATGTGATTTTTTTTAATGTGATGGTGGGCCCCACTTATCAATGGGAATAGATAAACTGAGTATAGTTTATCCTAGGAGTTACTTAGAATTGTTATACTCTCTTATACTCATTTATATTGGCATAGTAATACCAAGTTATACTCTGCAAACAAACAACCATTTTCCCTATCCATTATACCACCCTTATACCCCCCTTATTCCACCTTAACCCCCCATCCAAACGAGGGGGGGTGGTATAGTTTATTCATGTTTAAGGTAAATAAAAGAAGAATAGGCTTAATCATGAAAAAAAGTATGTTTCTTTAATATTGGTCAAAGGTAGTAGTTGTGTCTTGATAAGTTGTAATAAATTTTGATAGCTATACCTAGCGTACATGTATAGTTTATTCATTCTTATCAATTTAAAATTATAACTATATTATAATAAAACAAGAAATTAAAATCTATCCAAACCATTAAAGAACTCACCAATAAACATAAAATCATCTAATTCTCTTCTATCCCTCTATAACCAAACAATCAGAAGTTGGTGGTAAAGTGTATGCAAGGAATTCTAATAAAACTCTTTCATTTTTTATCTGCAAAGAATTTTTCTTTTGAACTGAAGGTAGATATTTGCTACCCGATTTTATTTATGAAAATTCGAATTACAAACGCTGAATAGAGGAAGAATAGATAACATAAGCATAAAAAACCAGACATAGTCAATTCCCACCAACCGTCTCCCTGGTAGAAGAGGCATCTATCTGCAGAGAATTCATTAAAATATTGATGCAAGTCTTGCCAAAAAAAATATTTCTGTCCCCTGTATAAAATACTGTATCAAATTTTAACTATTAAGAACAGTTGATACTGTGATAATGTGATTGTAGAAGGAAAAAAAAAACAAGGACAGTGAGAAGATCCTTTTTTTTATTGGTTGAGAGCTTTGTATTGCTATAACTGAACAAATGTACAAAATTTACAAGAGTTAGCTAGATATAAGAGGTCATAAATTAAAAAAAAAAAAAAAATTTAAAGAACCTGTGACAATGGCAGTGAGGTTTGTGGCATCAATTCCTTCAGTGACATCTTCTGCAGTGGAAGAATATCCAAAACCAGAACTCCCCAACCTCCACCAATTGAAGATTCCCATCTTATTATCTGTTGTTGGGGGTCTGTTTTTTGGTTTTTTGAATCCTCTTTTTGGAAGGAAAAACTTTTGTAGTTAGGACCACAGGATGGAATTCTTGGAGTTTGAATAGTCTGTGTGTGGTGGTGGGGGCTCCTCTCTTGTGGATTAGGGAGACTTTAACTGTCATTGGTCTGTTTGTATTCATGTTTCATTGTGTGGTTAGTTGACTCACTTGGGTGGTGTGAGAGCATCTGGAGGTTTATTCCAATGAAAGTGATACATTCATTCATGTTTGCAGCCTCATTTACACGACACACGTTTCCGTATAAGGAGAGTTTACATGTCAAATCACTTGGGAAGCTGATGCACTCTATTTTGTAGGATCGTGTGCAATCCAAAGACGTTTCACAGTAGTTCCCCAGTTGATTGTATATTGTCACTGGTATGTTTGTATTTATTGTTTTATTGTGTGGTTAGTTGGCTCACTTGGGTGGTGTGAGAGCATTTAGAGGTTTAGTAAAATGAAAATGATATTTGAAGCCTTGATATACTCGGTATGTTTTGTAGCATCATGTGTAATCTAGAGACGATTTTTCAACTGCCTGCATATCATTATCATCTTACTGTTTTGTTATACATGCTCTGTTATTGCAGTGTATGAAAAATTAGAATCAATACCTAATATCAAACCATTCCCCGGTCACGTGTTTCGTCATTTTAAACAGTACCGGCACGTGCATAAAATTCACATGTTTCATGTTTGGCTCCTCCGTGATCCCAAATTGGTTTGGGTTATTTTGTAAAAGGGGAAAATCTAAATAACCCCTTGTAAACTGTCTGAAATCCATATAACCCCCTGACTTTTCCTAAAGTCCATATAACCCTATGAAAACACCTACATAAATCCAAATAGCCCTTCAGTTAAACTTCTGTTAACAAATGAGAAATATTATGTGAATATTCCGTTTTCTTGACTCTGACTGAAGTCACAATATACTAAAAACACTTACAATTTGTTAAAGATGTGAAAAACCTTATGTACATGAAGATTTTACCTCTTCGGATAGATTACAAAATCATATCCAGAAAGATAAAATCATATTTTACAGAGAATTTATTACATTTTTAATACATTGTAGGAGGTTTTTTGTATATTATGTTTTCAACCAAGGTTAATCAGACAGAATATTCGCAGAATAATTCCAATCTGTCAACAAAAATTTAACTCAGGGGCTATTTCGATTTACATAAGTGTTTTCAAAGGGTTATATGGATGTCAGGCAGTTTACAGGGGGGTTATTTCGATTTTTTCCTTTGTAAAAACAACCCTGCATCCCTGTGTGTGTGTGTGTGTGTGTGTGTGTCAACATAATAAGAGTTTTCTAATAAAAGACAATAAATTTTGTTGGGCAGGTTTATTTTTTTATATAATTCATTATAATCTACATTTAAATTTTTATGAATGTAAATGTTTTTTTTTATCACATAAAATATATATTTTCCCATAAAAATCAAAATTTGTGAGGAATGTATGTAGGATTGTTTTTTGATATTATCCATATAATCAACCTTTATATCTGCTCACTTATAGCTGTGGATAATGGGAATGAAAGCAGTTATTAAAATTTGTTAAGTAAAATATTTTTAGTAGTATTTTTATAAATCTAACAAACATTTTTTTTTTGTAAAATTTTAAGTTAAAAGATATACAAAAAAAAATTTATATGAAAAGGTTTATTAGTAATTTGAGGAGTGCAAGTTACACATGGGCAAAGTTTGATATAAAAGTTATAAAGCTACATGTAAAACAAAGATTTAATTTAAATTTCAAGATTTAATCTTTTCCTTTATTTCATTTATTAATTCAAAAGGTGTTTTTAATTTATAAATACCAATGAGATTCTTCTTTTTATCACATAGGATTTTTTTATTTATGTAATCTATGATGTAAAAGCATTTATTAAATTCGTAAAAACATTCGTATGTTTTGTTATTTGTATACATGATAGAAATTATTTTTAAATATAATAAAACATTTTTCAATATTTAAAACTAAATTGAGCATGACTAAAAAGTTGTTAAAATACATTGTGTAAAAGATGGTTTTAAGTATTCTAATTGTTAAAGGTTTTAGAACTTCCAATTTATCTTCTTATTCATGATTTCTAGTTTAATCCATTTAATCATTTTGTATCTATTATTAGAGTCTTTAGTTCTCTAATAAAAGACAATAAAACCAAGCAAAAAAACTAAAAATAAAAAAATAAAAGACAATAATTTTTTCATTAATCTAATATGATATCAGAGCCTCCATCACAAAAACTCTAATTCTATCAAACCTCTTTCCAATTCACTAATCTAATTTTAAGGATTTGCATCATTAGGTGAAGTTTACTATTTTTAATAAAATGAAAATATATATTACTTGAGTTTTGATTGATAAAAATGATTAAGTCTAATATTTTTCTTTTAGAATACTTAGAAAATTCTAAATATAGTGCTACAGATACGCATATTATTCATTTTCCAACCCCAACGCATTATTATACTTTTTATGGACATATGACGCTTTTTTCTTAGTCAATTTTGTACGAACTTTAAAGTAATGCCCTTCACAATTTAGGAGAGAGCGTTAACGAAATTTACACGTATATTAACTTTTTTTCTTATTATGGTTTCTTATTTATTATCAATAAATAATGTATTTTAATTTTTTTTTAAATCTAACAATAATTATCATGTCTAAAATTTAGTTTTGTTCAACATCTACCAAAACAACATAAATTACTAAGCTTCGTTACACATAGTCTATATACTCACATTATCGAAGTATATACATCGTTATAAATGGACCAATGCAATTTATTAAAGTATATGTTTTATTTTTTATAAAAATATTTTTTAAAATCAAAACATGTGTGGAATGAAAATGTAGCTGAAAAAAGATTGTACGAAACATTTTCCTGTTTTATTTCATTTATTTGTTTTGAACCTAAATAGGGGCATTTCAGGTATAATACATTTTCCAAGGGTTGATATGCAAATAACCAAGAGAGTGACAATAAAGCTTTTGACATTATGACATGAAAATCTGCGAAAAGATTTCATTCATATTTTGTGTTTGCTTTTGCTTTTAATAATAATCCCTCACATGATTTAATCGCGAATCAGGATAAGATCTCGAGGTTCATTATAAGAACCACAAAATTGTCCCTCACTCAGCTTAAGTTAATCCCCCCTCCCTCTTTTTTTTTTTTTTTTTTTGTTTGAGACTCAAGCAAGTGCGGGATGGATTTAAGCCTGGTCCCTTATAATGCTCCGCCGCCGCAGGAGGAGCCCCTCACGCCTCCGCCGCCGCCGGCAGTCCGGTACCGGGAGTGCATGAGGAACCACGCTGCCTCCATCGGCGGCCACGCCTTCGACGGCTGCGGCGAGTTCATGCCGACCACCGCCGGCGCCGCCGGCGGCAGTGGTGGCGGCAACGGTGGGTCCCACCTCAAATGTGCCGCCTGCGGATGTCACCGGAACTTCCACCGGAAGGAGACCGCGGCCGACGTCCACCGCCGCGCGCGGCAGATGTTGCTCTACTGGAAGCAGCCTCCGCCGATGTCGCCGCTGATGATGATGCCGGTTCAGCCGCTGGTGCGGCGAGGCCACCACGACGGAGGGCGGCCGATTGCGGCAGAGAGGGAGAGGTGGGAGGAGACGGCGCCAGAGGCGGAAAGGAGATTGAAGAGGTGTCGGACAATGTTCGCGGAGGAAACTGAAGGGCCACGAGGAGGTGGCCGCAAAGGCAACAATAACAACAACAACAACAACAACATTATTTGATTCATCTCTATCTGAGAGGGGATGAGATCGAGTCAGAACTGGATTCAATCAGGTCGGTCAGATAACAACAAAACCCTCTCCTATGCATCCTTCTGCCTATAAGATGAGATCGAGTCAGGACTACATCTTTTATAAAGTGACGCGTGACAATCTTTTATTGGAGATTGATGAGAGTGAGTTCTAACTGGATCACATCTTGTTAAAGGAAATTTACATTCTCTTTCAAACAAACATGTGAAGAGAAAAAAAAAAACCTAGTTTTAGTTTTAGTTTTTTTTTAGTTTATTGAATTATTATTTGGGGAAGGCTAAGAAAGACTTAAAGACTATTAGAGAGACTGTTGTGGAGGAGTTTATTTTGGATCTGTTGTTGAGAGATCATATATTAGGTAGATTTTGATCATCTTTTGGGAGAAGTGGTAGAGATTTTCAGTGTTTAATATGGGTGGATGGGATTTCATGCTTTTATTGTTACAAAAACTGTCAAATTTTGGAATTAAAGAATGTTGAGTTTTGCTTCATGAGCATAATCACATGATACTCTGAATTTTTAGATTTGGTGATTTAATGAATAACCTTCGGTTCACTGGACTGCTTGTATTTTGATTGATTTATCATTTTTTTTACATATTTAAAACTTAGTACTAATATTTGCCACCTTCACATCTAACATAAGTTTTTTTTATGTGTGTTATTTTATTCTATTGATAAAAGACAAATACATGAAATTAAATAATAATTAAATAAAAGAATAGATAAAATATTTATCTTATCTGTGAGATATATATATATATTAACAATTAACATTTAAAAAATAAGTTTGTTAGAGATAAGATCATGATAGTGATGATATCATGATAATACAGGAAAACATTAAAGATTTAGATTTTTTAACAACCCAGAATCACCTAGGCCTTTTATGGAAATTAGTTATTACAAGGGTTGAATTATGTATTCATAGATATTTAATCACAAACTCTGAATTAATTTCATGTACGAATACGTATACGTCTTCATAGATAGTTCTGCATCACATTGCATCCACATTACAACATAATTTGGGACCAATTTAATGCACACATGACTTTATTTGATCCAATTTTTTTCTACTATCACTATTATTTTGATGACCAAAACACCCACTTTAATCTGAAGATTTTCAATTTCATTATTGATGATTGGGACACCCTGACAAGGAAATGTGTGATTGATATATCTTCCTATCTTTCTTTTTAAGCTATAGGATCAAGAGCTAGTGGAAATGTGACTTCTCATATTCTAGGCTTGTTGACTTGTTTCGGGTAAAGGCAATGATAACTTGTTTAGCTTGGAGAAAGGAAAATAATGTACAGCTATGTGTGCAACTCTATTCGCGGTTATATAAAAAAAATATATACACTAAGATATACTGCAAAACAGACTGAGTATATTAATGCTATGAAAGAAAAAAAAATTGACTTAGATATGAATTTCAATTAGGGCTGGTAAACGAGCCGTGCAGCTCGTTCGGTTCAAGCTCGTTCAGGCTCGTTCAGGCTTGTTCGATTAGACAAACGAGCTGAACTTAAACAATTAGGGCTCGGCTCGACTCGTTCAGGCTCGTTTTTCAATTAGGGTTCGGCTCGACTCGTTCAGGCTCGTTTTTCAATTAGGGTTCGACTCAGTTAAAACTCGTTTAGACTCGTTCGATTAGAGACTCGTTCGATTAGACAAACGAGCCATGCTTGAACAATTTTAAAAGCTCGGTTTATAAACGAACCAAGCATGAACCGAGCACGAGCATAGACGAACTCATTTACTCAACAGAAAAAAAGAACAGGCCAAGCCCGAGCTTATGTCACTTTCACATGTATAAGATATTTATGAAATGTGACTTCTCAAATGCTAAATAAGATTTTTTTTAACTAAACGAGCCCGAGTCGAGCATTAATTTGAGCTTCGACTTCGTTTGTTTAACAAACAAGCCGAGCCGAACTTCAACCAAGTTTTTCACGAGCTCAACAAACCGAGCTTAATCACGAAATGAAACTCGTTCCCGAACCAAGCCGAGCCTGATACTAAACAAGCCAAGCTTGAACAGGTCAAAGCTCTGTTCGTTCGACTCATTTATCACCCCTAATTCCAATTGAAGTTCCAAAAACAAAACATTCAAAAGTTGTGCTTTTTGGGTAATTGATGATAAGTGATTCTCTGGAGATAATGTAACCCTACAAAAACTTATCCAGGCATTTTGATGTGATTTATTCTTTGAAAAATCCATTTAATGATATGCCATAATATACATGTCTTTTGTAACTCAAAAAACACTAAAAGACAAATAATGACAGAATAAAAAAAAATGCAATTAAACAACAATTGCTTGATAGTTATATCCCAGAATATCAATCCATCCCAGATAAGGCTAATTCTCACCTCAAACGGTTCGGAAATTTCATATGCTGGGCTAGGATTGTACGAAATGCTGAGAGTATCAGCACCCATAAATGAAAACAAGATAATATACAAAGAGTCTTCAGTCAAAAATCTGAAATAAGATTTCATGTTCCTCATTTCACAACATACAACTTAATGGATGTTCCCTGCTCTAAATAAAGATTGTTTTATCCCTCACTGGATGTTAATTTAACATTCTATAATCTCAATCACAAAATTGGATCACAAAAAAAATAATTAGAGATTCATATAGAATTAAAAGAAAAAGAGAGAGATAGGATGGAAATTTACAGACCGTGTTTCCTTGTGACAGCGGATAGTATCTTCTGTAAGCTGAGGATTTCTTCATCCTTCTGTTTCAACTCCAACCTCAGCTTTTCAATCTCCTCGATGTGGTTGCACTGGTGTAATGTCACCTTCTGTTTTTTGTAAGGTTCAGATTCATCTTGGGCCGGTCTTTTCTTTGGCAATGCAGGTTCAGTGGATGTATCAGGCGCCATTTTGCGGACATGGAATGAAATGGTTTTCCCAGACTCTAATTCCAAAGTAACAAGTTTCTGAGGAAGACCATTTGAGTCCTGATGATAGTGAACATGAAACAAAAAACCAATAAATTCACTTCTGAATTCAAGCACTAGTACGATTTCATTGTGCAGAAAGATTGATTCTATGGTATACACAAGAATCTGAACTCTAAATGGCTTTAAAATATTGCTTCTTGAGTAAATCTTCGGTGTCTTTATAAGTGTGAGAACAATTTAAATGTTGATGTGATGCTGCGACAGAGACTAAACAGTAGATGCTCAAAAGATGACACGTATATAAATCACAATTTTAAAACCAAGTTGTTTTTCCCCAGAACGAGGATCAAATTTTCCTGTCCAAACACCATATAAATATGTGACCGCGAACTTCTAAAAGGCTAATGTCTCTGTCTAGGATACCTAATCAAGGGAGAAATACTGCCTTCTTCTTCTTCAGGTAGCCCTCTCCTAATTCGTTACTTCCATGAATCAAACACGAAATATAAGGTGAGGTTCGATATTAATTGTTACATTCCTAGCCAATACACTAAAAGCACTTTTGTTAGTGGTGCCCAAATCTAGGACCACAACCATCTGGATCTAGTACCATGTGTTGTGCTCGCGCATGTTACATATCATCATTTCGCCCTATTGGATTTATACATCTAAGACCATCATCACACGTAATATTTAATTGGAGCAATTACCATCTATATTATATTCTTCTTTTTATATAATATTACACTATTTTAACATTTTATACTTATTGTACAAATAACTCAGATTATTAATTTAGAGGATTGCCGTACCAAATCCTTGTATTCGAGTAAAGTGGAGTATTCAATTTCCGTTTCAGTATTCACACACTAAAGAGGTAAAAGGTGCACAGATGTATAATGTATTGAGATCTGTTTGAGAATTCCTGGCATAAGTAACACGCCCTTTTCGCAATCACTTGCCTCATGTACTAACTCAAATATAATTTCAAAACATGAAAGAGCAAATTATGACCCACTCTAAAGGCAAACAACTAAACAAAGAGACATTTAGCGCACACCTTTATTTCTTCACCTTCCATTCCTTTGTATGCTTCACATGCCAAAGTACTGTCCTCAAAGGAGACATATACCGAGTAACTTTTGCCCTTGGCCTTCACAGTGGGCTGGAAAATGAAAAGAATTTGTTAGCATGGACTAAAATCTTTTGGACTTCGGCACTACTCAAAATAAAACAGACAAGGTATTTTCTGCTGGACCTGGAACTCAAATTTGGATCCTTTGGGAAATGATTTCCGCAACTCTTGGCAGTTTACACCAACCGGGATTCCATGGAGAAGAAGCTTTACAAGATCAGCTTCGGAAACCTGCAAATGTAGAAACGAGCAATGTTAGGTGACTGACAATAAAAAGAGGTCAGGAGTTGCTTCTCTCCATACAAACCATTTTCCTGGGTATCAAAATCGGATCATTAAATCCATGCTCCAATTTAGCCAGAACTATCTTCATTGCTGCCCTTGCATCCTCCAGACAGTTGTGTGGTTCACCTTCCTTACGAACTTCAGAACCTAACACAACCTGGGAGGTTGAACAAGATAAGATTTAGATTAGAAAGGTGTTTCTTCGAGCGTCAGGACATTTAAAGTAGGATGTCGATAAATGGATCAATATCAAATGGAACTGATAAAACCACCACCAATGACTACAAAGGTAGGTTAGAGAGCATACAGATGATGGAAGGATCATATTCCTCCAAACTACAAAACATCATATCATATAGCTAAAAAAGACTGCTGCCAACTTTAAGTTTCTTATAATTTTTAGACATTAGTAGGGGCAGCTTGAGGTCATCAAACCACACCACTCGCTACACTCAACTCAACACAATAACTTTTTCCAAATGGTTTGGCACTTGCTTATACCATGCCACTATATTCCCGTTAGGGTTTACCACTGTAGTTTGTTATTTATCAAATCCTTCAACATCCTTCCAAGTCATGTATGTGAGCTGTAAAAATACCATTGATCCTATATCCTAGCTGTAACATGTGGCCTCATGTACGCACATACCGATGCCTCTGTAATGCAGTTCTGATATCCTATCCTGAAATTCGTAATAGAGCAAATAAACACTCCTAATGACACCTAAAAGTACTATCATACACCCTCAATTAGTCACTGGTAACTTGTAAGTATAGTCACAAAGTTTGTGTACAGCAAATATTCAGCAAGTCTTCTGTTTGTTATGATAAATTTATATTCATGAATGATATAGGATAAGTATGGTAAAAGTTCTACAGACTCTCCACCCACTCTTTACCTCCCTCCTCCAAGCTTTCCAAATTCTGGATAGGTGTCACTGGGCAGGCCAGCAATCATTACTCCACTACTAAATGGGCCATGGGTGACGTGACAAAGTGAGGATTTGGCGAGACAGATGGTGTGATATGAACCTGTAGTGGTCAAACTTCCTAGAAGTTTTTCTGTTTCCATGAACGAGGAGGGTGCTGTAAAGAATTCTGGGACGGATCAGTAGCTTGGGGATTTGGAACCCAACTTTAAGAAGGCATTTAAGGGAATCTGAAATACCAGCATTTCTGCAATTCCTGCAGCTCATCCATCCCTTAATCTGCAGTACATGAAGGCCACGGTGATTTTAAGTACCAAAACCAGGAGAAGACTTCTCTGTTACAAGTTGTTACACTTGGCTGAGAAGAAACATCAATCCACAAGTCTCCACTACTACAAAAGCATAAAGAAATTTGGGGAAGATTCCTCTCAAAGCTTGTGATTTTAAGTGACTATTCTACAAAGAAAAGCTTCTGCCCAAGGTCTACAAAGCTAAATGGTATGCAGACGAATCAATTTCAGGCCCACTTCGTAACCTGGACAACAAAACATTCTTCCACCTATAATGTCTATGCACCCTCTCAAACAAGTTTGGGAACAGCTGAAGAGGGTGGTTCACACGAAAATTACTTTCATTTCCCCAAACCAGCTTTAGGAGGCTGACCTATTCTGAGGTAAACTGGGGACACGAGCACTGGGGCAAAGACCAAAGATTTCCCAATCTTTTATTCCAGCAGTATGTCAAACTGTTTGGACAAGTGGTGTTTCAAAACAATACACTATATGTGGAAAATATGTGGGAGGGTGTAAAGGGCCTCATTAAAGCTTGGGGTGTCCACTGCGCTGTAGCCATGAGTGTAATTTTTGAGGAGAGCAACCTGATAATAGAGGCTTAGTTGAGCTTTAGCTTGGCTGCTCTCTGGAGCCCAGTCCAGTAGATTATTTACCTACTGCTCCCCTTCTTCTCCTCTCTGCTTTTTTTATTGCATGAATTGTACCCCAAATTTCTTGAATAATATTTGACAGTAGTATCCCTACATTCCCTCAAAAAATGTACGGTAGAAGTACAGAAATAATTGACCTGCTTTTTCATATTTCCAATTTCGCCGGAACAACTACTCAAAAGAGATCACATACGGAGATCTAAATCAGCTCAGAATACAATCAGCAGAATACAAATAGGAGAATCACGATTATTTTAACATTTGTGATTAGTAAATTTCATCATCATTGAAACAGAAAACAAAAGAGATAATTTTTAGAACAAGAACTACTTAAAAGATATTTTTCATTAAAAAAAAACTACTTGAAATATCTAATCACATTATGCTATGAAACATTCCAACTCTTCAAAAGAGCAAACAGTAGCTCAAACAACATTATGATCCAGAAGCCCAAAGGGATGGGGACTTGCCCATGATTACTATAGAAATAGTTCAGATGAAATATAGAAAAATACCTTGCACAGATCATTCAAGGAAGGTGTACTGTAAGTAGGCCTGTCCAGGTATTCGAAGATATATGATGTGTCAATCACTCGAAGATGATCAATTTTTAATGCTGTAGAGAAATAAAATAAAGGAGATGCACCATCACTACATAAATATAATCAACTAGAGATAGCACATAACCAAGTCAATAACCAATGCTGGAAGGAAATCAATGCGAAAAATCCTTGTATGCTTAGAAAATTGTTGATGGAAACTAACATAAAAGACAGTTCTCAACATACCTTGCAGATCATTATATAAAGTGTGGCCAACCAAGATAGTTCCAGATCTTAAAAGCCTCTTCAGAGATTTCTAAGTACGGAACACATTATTCATTAGTGATAGACAGACAGACAGATAGAGGTGTTGCAAATATTAGCTTCAAATGGAAAGCATGGAACCTGTATATCTTGCAAAGAACAAGTGCATCCTTCTAAATCTTTAGCCGATATCCCCGTGATTTCACTTCTGTAATCAGCAACTTCTTGATTGGGGTTCACAAATTTGTCAAGTTTGACCTGAAAAGTACACCCTTGTGAGTTTACACTAACAGAAGTAAACTATTTATTTGACCAAGACTCGGCATATGGAAAAGCAAACAATATCCAGAAAATGACAAAGATAGTTCTTTCAATTATCCCAGCTCATACAATAATATATCAGAAATACTTCGTAATAAAACAGATGTGGCTTTGGAATACCATCTGACCGATGCATACGATATTACACATAAATACTGTAACATAGTAATAAGAAAAGCAGCTCTGCTTAATGGATGGAGTATTGGACGTCAGTATGGAACACATAATTATGTTGGGTGTTCAGTGTGGAAACATAATTATGTTGGGTGTGCATAGATTTTTTTTTTATGGTGCAAAGAAGATTTTGGGGGGTGCAACACGAGGACTTCCAGGAGGTCACCCATCCTAGTACTACTCTCACCCAAGCATGCTTAACTTCGGAGTTCTTATGGGATCCAGTGTGCATAGATTGTTAGATAAATATATGACAAAATAAGAACGTAACAAGTGATAAATGAGTATGATCGCAAGGAAATTAGAAAGCACGGTCAACCAACTCAGAGAAAATACATCAAGTTCATTGACTCATTGTGACAAAAGCAGCAATTAATAATTCTGAAGTAAGAAGATTAAAGAAGATGTCATGTAAAAGGATTTCAGAAGATGGACAACTCGTATGCTTTGATAATATCTTGAAGGAAAAGAGTAGAAAGGATGGCAGGATGCTAAAAAAATATATAACTGACAGGAAATATGGAACTTGGACCAACTTCTAAACATGCAGAGGATATGAATAACATGTCAGATTGAAGGATTTTAAAAGAGAAGATTCATACGCTCTATTTTTTTGGAAGTAAACGGTAAGCATTCTCCCAATACTATAAAAGGGACATAGCCTAAATGGAAACAAAGCATTACAACCAATAAAGATAGAGGACCATAGTCAATCCCTATAGATCAGAGAGCTATAGAAATAAACATGGCCAAAAAAGATAAGAACAAAAGGCATTACTCCTCAATTGTGAGCCTCCCCCCCATAAACAAAAAATTAGTAGTGAAAGATTCATACGCTCTTAGTAGTGTGTGTGTGTGTGTGTGAAAGATAAGAGAGGAAAAGATATTCAAAAAATTAGAAATGTGACTAACTTGCATGTCAATAAGAGATCACAAAGCAAGTGGAAAGTAGAACAAAAAAAATTCAGTCATTTACACGAGGACAACCTGACAATGTGATTCATAGTTCAAATATTAAGGTGCCATTTGGATAGAGACATAAGTTATTTTGGGGTTTATGAATATTCCAGTAATAAATAAGTATACCAATGGAATAAATGATTTTTTATTTAGTTGTGTTTTTAGTTATTCTTATTGGAAAACGTAATAATGAAGTTTTTGTTGTTCAGTTAACCATGAATAAGTTGTGAACAAAATGTAAATAAGGTGTGGATAATAATTTATAAAAGGTAAAAAAATTATTCGACATGTTGGCTCCCTCATTTATAATAGGTTATCATAGTTGTTTTGACAGTGAGCCCCCTTATACAAGTGGAATGGATTGGGCAGAATAACACAATTCCAGGGAAACCTGGAATACAAATTCCAACTTTTTAGGCTTATTCTCTCCCTATTGCCTCCTATTCTCCCCCAATTCTCTACCCAAACATCCCCTAAGCCCCTGTTTGGATAGAGAATTAAGTTATTATGAGGTTTATGACTATTCCATTAATAATAAAAAAATTGTAGTTTAGATAAAATGTGAATAAGGTGTAGATAAAGATTTATAAAAAATGAAAAAATGATGACAATTGATTTGATAATTAATTTATAAGAGGTAATGACAGTTGATTTGACAGTGAGCCCACTTATTCTTTTAGGTTGAATAACTTGGAATAACTTAATTCTAAGGGTTGGGTGGAAACCATATACCACTTTATAACAATTAATTCTGCCATACATATTCAAATATATTCCAGCCTTCCAAACACCCATTCTGAGGCTATTTCCCCTTATTCCCACTTATTCCGAACCCTATTCTCAAATCAAATAGGGGGCTATAGTGTTTGTGCTTGTTTTCAGGTGATATTCTTTCTTGTTTGTGTGTGGGTGGGTTTTGGGGGGGTGGGAGGAATAGATGATAATGACATTTTGCCACATTCAGCTGACCCCTCACTGAAATTGATCTCAAAGCAGTAAAATGTAAAGAGATGCAACAGCGCACCAAAAGATTACCTCCAAATTTTGATCAACTGCACAAACCTTCACCACTGCATCTGTGCCATCTTCACAAAGAACCATTTCACAGTCAATAGCGATCATTCTCTTTGACTTCATTGCCTTTGAAATTTTACCCAGCTCTGTAACTATCCACCCCTGCATATCATTCCCACATATAAATGACACATTGATACATGGGCTTAAAAGACAAGCCAAATTTGAGAATATCAGGTTTCATGAATTAATTTTCAAATGTCCTTGAACCAGTGAAGTTAGTGCCAAAATCAGATGATCAGAAGGAACCATCAATCGATGTATATCAAGTAAAACATTTCGATACAAGAAATTTCATGCAGTAAATAGTTATTTATAATCTGGGGATGTGAACCAAGGACCAGTGCTAATGTTTTGCTTATTTTGGGCAGAATAGCCTCTCATTCAATTACAACAAAAATAAAAGTGGCAAGTTCCTTGGATTTTTTTTATTTTTTTATCGTAAGGTGGTGTTACCAAAACGGAAATCTAGTAAACAACAGATGCAAGTTTAAGTAATAGAGAGAGAGAGAACAAAGAGACAAAGAAAAGAGAGAGTAAAAAAGAAACAGCCACAAAGGTCATCAGCAAGGAACCTCCCTCACTCCATCAAGATTCTACACCATTGAGCGCACACCTCCTCAATGCATTAATGACAGAGCACAGAATTCATTTTAATAGAAACAGAACCAGGCATTTTCTTAAAATATGCATTATTAAGTGGAACCCATATGCCATTTTCCTCTTTGGCTTACATAGGACATTGGTTTGTACCTGCAATCTCAGTCGCTGGATAAGATCTGGAATTTTTATGTTATTAAGCCTTCAACACTCTTGTAAACACTGATTTTTTATGTTTTCTAGCCTTCCATACTCTTGTCTTGGTAACTGTTTGATAAGAGACACAAAGCTCTTCCTGGAGTGGTGGCGGGGATTACTGTCCATGCGTTCTGAAACAATTGCTTGCAAAATTGTATCAGATTGGGCCATGGTATTACAAAGTAAAAATTTCAGCAGACAGAAATTTTTATCTCTTAGCAGAACTCCTGTTTGTGCCACTAATCTAAATACTCCTCCAAGCTCAGATTCTACTATATTCATCCAAAAAGTCAACATAGTGATAATGCAACATAGTTTTCTAATGAGGTCTGATTGATGAGGTCCTTTCGCAATGGGCATATGGGAAGAGAGGAGTTGTCTTTCCCTTCTTCATTTGTCTATGTATTTTACTTGCTTTGCCTTTTTGCTTTTATTAGGAGATCGCTAGTCTCCTCTTGCTCGATGGTCATCATCTTTAATATGCTTTAATCTCTTTGTCAAAAAAGAAAAGAAAAGAATAACAAAAACAAAGGTTTCTAATCACCCTAGACTCATGATTGTACTAAGCATCACCACTAGCAGTTTTTTGGGAGAAGACTGATGAAACCCACAACGTTATCCCACAGTTCAGTTGCAAAACTTGTTGAATAATTAGCTATATAAGATTAGCACTGAAAAACCTATTCCTGACCATAACAACCTTCCATTACACATTTGAAAGGCAGGAAAAAATTAAATATTATTATTATTATAAGTTATTTTTTTTCCAAAACATCTTCAAGGCATGTATGTCACTCTCCTGAATGTACACATAAGAAGGAAATTAGAGATGGTACAAGCTTATCTTAATGATGTCCATGGCAATTCATTTTACCTACCGAACACCATGTTAAAAATTTGTTGGAATCATATCATATAAATATTTTGCATGTACATCCTTCAAATACACACACACACACACACAATATACACATACATCAATGTTTAAAATATCGATTTTATCAATATATCGAAAAGAGTTCAAAACGATATGTCGATCGATATATTGATTTGGTTTTTTTTTTCTCAAGACAAGTGAAAAAAATTAGAAAAAATAGAAAAATGGAGAATATACATATTTAAAACAGTGATTCCACATATAGCATAATAGAAAATATTTTAGTTTGTCATTATATAGTATTAAATTAACTTAATTATAATGATACATTTCAAATTTCAATATTTGAAAAATCCATATTTCAATACTTTAATCAAATTTAGTTAAATCACAATAAACATCCAAAGAATTTTATAAGTTTTCATAATATTATATAGGTTGCTTCATTATTATTTTATATATATATATTTCATTATTAATACACTATATATGAAATTTCATGATTGTTACGAAAGCATTAGAAATCTATACTCTTTTACAAATTTGATTGAAATTTCATTATGAATTTATTATTTCTTTGTAAATGAGATTCCATTTTTTAAATATTGACATTAAGGGGCATCATGTGTTTTTTTTAAAAAAAAAAAAATTTAAAAACTTCTCGTCAATTTCTCCTGAGAAATTGCTGAGAAATTGAATATTTTGCTAAAATACTGATATATGTCCGATATTTAGCGATTTCCTCATAAAAATCGATATATCGATCAATATTTCAAACAGTGACATACATACATATATATATGTATATGCCTATATCCTTCTGAAAACACCAGTTGCACTCAACTCAATATGCAGCACATATACCATTCCAATAATCTGACAAACAAGGTGAGGAATTACTTGTTTAGGAAAGGTTAAGAGCAAAATAAAGGGTCTTTGGAGCATACGATCTTCTGGACTCAGTACTCGGTAGTCAGATCGGCCACTCCCACGAGTATGGGACAGTGAAAAGGATTTTGTTGATCAAATAAATTCTAAGGGAGATGGGGGTAGCTTTACGGAATGGGTGAAATGAGGAATCACCAATCATACCAACTAGAAGAGTTGAAGATATATTTAGGGCCTGCCTTAACAATGAGAGATTTTCCATCTAAAACATAACACAAGGGTAACTGATAGAGATAGGCTGAGAAAAAGAGACTATTTGCATGCGAGAATTAATGCAAAGCCAACTTATTTTCAACATTGAAGGACATAAATGAGTCATTGTGTGGATTGGGTGCATAGTTGCATAGGCATGATTATGTTGCAGGGGAACAGAAATACAATTTTCGAGTATAGGTGACAGATAGAAGATGCAAAATTAGCAAATATCTATAGGAATCCTCAGTAGATATACATGCAAACTAGACTTAATTTACACCAGAACAGCAACTCATAAAATGCATGCTGGAGTAGGAGACTAACATCACTGTGAGATGGAAAAGAGTAACGTTCCTTGTATTGTGAATGTTCCATGGTTAAAAGAACTAGTCTCTGCACAAACATAAAAAAGCAATTTAGTCAGTATAGCATATAATATGGTTCTTTGATGCCTGCAAGTATTTATACATAATGAAATATGACACAAAACTATTAGTTATAGGATAAAACCATGGAATAAAGATCTTGTCTCACATTAAGCACTCTCACATATGGATCATAGGACAAAGAATACAAAATAAATCCACCAGAAAGTATCTCAATTTTTATCAAGTATTTTAAATTAACAACTTTAAAAGTAAAATGCTACAAATGGAAAATACTAATGTTGCATAACATCATTAGTTAAAGAAAATTACATTAGAAGCAATCAAATTGGATTTGATTTATACCTTGTTATCAAAATTTGACAATTAAAGGTAGTCACGCAGTACGTTGGGGTATTTTATTAAAATGGAATGATTGATTTTTCATAATGGGGGAGCTTATTGGAAAATACTTGACCTTGCATCCTCTACCTTTTTCAGGATTGGGAGTTTTATATTTTGGATGTCAAAGACATGGCAATGATCATAGGGGAGGATGGGTGTATAATTTTAAGCTCGTAGTACCTTTTCAGTTTGTACTTTCATTTTTATCAGAGATCTCTTGTCTCCTCTTGTACATGGGGGATGATCTTAGTTGACAAAATACTGCTCTACTTTCCATTGAAAAAGGGTTAATTTCAATTTAATTTATCTACGGTAAATTGAACCCACATTAAATTAGCCTTAACGCATGTAGGAATATTTGACTCACAATGCATAAGCATATTTTTCAACGGAAACACACTTATGTTGAAAACATTTGGACGAATCACGACCTCTCTTCGCATTTGGGTAAGGGTGCTTTTATGAGACGATTCGAGAGCATCTATAATGGGTAAAATTTGGAGGGGGGGTAATAGTATAGTGGTGTAATGGGGGAATTGATCCATTAAGTATCCATTTCAATCATCATTGCCAATGAAAGCCCGGGTTCGAGAGATTGGCATGGCTCTTCATCTCACCCTTAAGGGGAGGACATGTGTTCCTGTGTCAAGGGTGTGATGATGGTGATGAGGGGGCTAGGTGAAAACGAGGCATATGGACCACACGGGCCAAGTTAAACATGGAGCATTATGGGTTCAGGCCAAGTTTTAAAAATGGGGCAGTTAAACCCCAAAAAATTGAGGGGTTACGCCCACACGTTAACCATCTAGTAGGCATTAGGCTAGCGTACCAAAAGAAAATAAGAAAAACATTATATGAGTACAGTGTTGTCAATAGAAATTCAAGATCTAGTACACAGCTAATTTATATCCTTATGATCATAGCTTACTATATTTGCAAAGCAAGTAGTAAGAAACGCATCATTCACCAAATTTTCCTTCATCTACCACACAAATCCAAAGCAATCAATTCTTGCCTAAAGCAAATCATATTATAAGGGGCACGTCAACCAGACTGGCCCAAACCTATCCCCCTTCATTCATTCGGCTCCAAATATCCACTCTTTTTGCAGCCATCATCCAAATGAGAACTTTTACTTCCGTAAAACATACCTGTTGGGGGGATCCCGTGTTTGAAGAACTCTTGGTATATTGTTCAACTTCTTTGAGATTTTTATACCGCCTTATCCTATTGACAAAGAACTGCAGAAAAAACACATAGGATTTGTTGAATTTCAAGGAGTAGAAAAACCAAGAGTAAAGAAGAATTATTTAGAAACACGATAATTAGTTGTTAGAAACTACCTTTAGATTATCCACCAGAGTAAATGTCTTGAGGAAGGAAATCAATATATCATTTGACCTTTTCGATGGATCACTAAAGAAAGCGCCAAATTTCCGATCATGGACATTTAAAAATTCCTTCCAGCTACCTTTATCACCTTTCATGTCCTGCTTTTGAGCTAGCTTAACAATCTCGCTAAGAACCTAACCAAGTTAAGGAGTTATTTGAAAATCAGCACATTGTTTCAAAAAAATGGATTAGTCAATGAATTTAAAACTGTAACAAGAATGAAGAAAATGATGCCAATTGAACAGCCAAGTGGAGCATCATGAGATAAAGAGTGCTTTACTGGTCCACAAACATGGATAATATGGGTATTAAATAAACAGGGGTTAAACAAGCTTTTCTCATCAATGGATTTCAAACAACTCTATGGCTCACCAAATTTCAAAATTAATGTAGAAAACAGAAGGGAAAGAAGCAGATCATAATTATCATTTGATGTGTACCAACAAGGAAGGCTATGCAACTTGCATACTCCACAAAAAGATATTTCATATTCTGCAGAGCAAATGATTTTGCATAAAACGAATGAAAATAAAAAAAAAATGACTTGATAACAAACTTGCTACAGACTACAATGCCAATGATATTAAGACATTACTTACTATTATAATTATCAAAACTTGTGTGACAGTGGGGTGTTCTGCAATTTTGCTTTCCTTGGGATAATTTTCAATACGATTTCATTGGGGAGTCATCTTTCCATTGAAAATCCGATGCTTCATATGGTTTCTTTCACAAGATAAGATTCTTACAAAGGCAAATAGAGCAAAGTGGGGAAACGATAAGAACATCATTTGTAAAATACTGATTGGGGAGGGCTCGTCTTCAAAATTAATGGGGATAAAATAGACTGGGGTTTAGTCCTATGTAATTGGGGGTCTAAGGGTCAGCTCCATTCTTGTAAATGGGACTTGGTTTTTTTTCTCTTTCTTGCTTTCATTCAGCCTTTTCTTTCTTTTTTGAAGATCCTTCGTCTCCATTTTGTTTAAGGGGCATCATATGTCTCTTATGATAGCACCAACCTTTCATAAAAATAAAAAAATAAAAAATATGATCATATCAGCTAAATATCATTGTTACTATTATTTTTCAAATTATTGATTGACAAGTGATTAATACACATTAGCAATCAATCCCAATCACATATATATGTTAAAGGGAAATGTACATTTCGATTGGCATCCAACTACTACATTTTGTCAGACTCGGTATGTCAAAAGAACCTACATCTTTAAACGTAACATACTCCTAAAAGAGATCCTATTAGCATGTCCATCAAATAAATATTATAATCCAATTTACCAAACTCACACTAAACAATACAGATAAAGCATGAGCATGCAAAATGGTGAAGAGGAGGATAAACAAAAAATCCTTTTTCCCCACCTCATACATAAGTGCATAGTCTCATCTACAACAGAAATTGACAATTCATTAACAAATGGATTGTCCTTATCAAAAGCTCCTTGTAACCAAGTAAAATTATATCATGGCATATGACATGAGTATCAGTCATGTCATGAAGGGGAGGGACAAATTTCAAGTATTGACAAATACACCCAAAAAACTGAAGTGAAACATATCATAATTTTGAACATATGTAATCGAATGTCATATATAATGAGCAAAGGCCTAGAGCATCCCATTGAGCAATGAGCCGCATTTGATAACCAAAACGATGATTCAGCAAAGTGCTCACGACATGAAATGAAAACGTCGCAAACATAAAAGGGCAATCCCTTTAACAGTTCCATCACAAAACAGAGCTTCATATGTTCTAGTTGTCATGATATAAAAAATATAGAAAATTAAGAAAAACAAAAAAAAAAAGACCTCCTTTTCAGTTGAAGCAATCTCTTCGTGCAACAAAGAAATCATCTCTTTATCTTCAGCCATTGAATGCAACCAATTCCTGTGAAATTATTTTTGTTGAGAATCAGTCAACCAGAAACCCCACCAACAAAGCATCCATTAAAAAAAAAATTCAAAATAAAACCCATCCGACGTCCATCAGTGCCTATTGCGCTGATGTGATCGACTAGAACTAGGGTTTCGAAGCAACCGAGAAAGGATTTGATCAATCTCTCTCTCTCTCTCTCTCCAACTTTTCAATGACTGTAACGTATCGCATTGAGAAGGGAGAGATTGAATGGAAAGGAAAACTGACCTGGCTATCGGAGGGCGGCGAGCGTCGGAAGGTGGCGGCGAGAGGAGGAATGGAGAGTCGGTTTTGGGGGTGGGGGAGAGGTTTTGATGGGTTTAGGGCATCGGATGTTGATATTCGGTTATATGGGTCGGGTTTAGGTTGTCTTGTATGCATTTAATTTTGGACGTTGTTACACCCAGAGCAATTTTCGATCTCAATTTCAGTCTCATATGCGTCGATAGATTTCTATCGACGTATATGCTCATGTTAACAAGTAGATGCTTTGAAAGAATTTTTTTACATTTTTTATAAATGCATCCATGCAATTCATTGGAGCATATGCTTTATTTTTTATAAAAGTATGTACCTCATTAGATGAAGTATGTTATTTTTAAAAAATTCAAAACACATGCAGACTATAATTGAGGCTGAAAATGGGACTGAATAAAACATTATCTTTTAATTTTTGGTGGCTCTATTTGAGCCCTTCTAATATGTAAGTAAGCGCCCTTAATCTATAGGTAAGCCCCCTTGAAAGTAAGTACCACATATTTTGATAATCTAAGTTACAAGCTCCCAATATATAAACCTTAATTTTAAACAATTTCTATGCCCTCCTCGACTCCCCCCTCACATCAATCACCTCTGCCTCTCTCGCACCCGTACGTCTCCTACACCATTTATTTCACTGCATCATTGATCTCTCGCACCTGTATGTCTCTCGCACTATTGACTTGGTGAGAGTAAGATGGTTGGATCTAGGGTTTGTGTGAAAGAAGGGGTCTAGCGTGATAGGGGAGAGAGGGAGCGTGAGGGGGGTGGGGGGGAGTAGGGGTAGGCGTGGTAAACGAGCCGAATAAGTCGAGCTTTGACATGTTCAAGCTCGGCTCATTTAGTATCAGACTCGGCTTGGGATCGAGCTTAATTTTGTGTTCAAGCTCGACTTGTTTGGCTTGTGAAAAGCTTGGTTGAAGCCAAGCCGAAGTTTGAACAAGGCTCAGCTGGAGCTCGTTTAGCTAAAAAAAATTGTTTAACATTTAAGAAGTCATCTTTCACAAATTACAACACCTTATACATGTGAAAATGACATGAACTCGGGCTTGGGCTCGACTCGAGTTTTTTGTTTTATGTTAAGTAACGAGCCCATATAGGTTCGAGCTCGATTTATTTACAAAGCGAACTTTAAAAAGTGTTCAAACTCAACTTATTTATCTAATCAAACGAGCTCAAACGAGATTTAACCGAGCCGAGCCCGAGTTGCTCGGCTCGTTACCACCCCTAAGTAGGGGAGGCTGATATGGTGGGAGTGAAAGAGAAAGAGGAGAGTGAAAGAGAGGGGAGACGTGAGCGGGAGAGAAAGAATGAGAGAGAGAGAGAGATCCGGTGGTTTACTATTTATTAACAAAAAGTTGAGTTTATTGTATTGAACATCTCGACACACCAGAGTTGACATGTTTAGATATAGTCGACGTCGGTAATATCGATAGATTTACGGAAAATCAGTTACACTGAATCTGTAGGAAACAACAAGGAGGATGTCGACAGTTTCTGTATATATAAATACATGCAATGTCGACAGTTTTCTATATATATAAACACATGCAGTGTCGATATTATCATACTATTTTTTTAAAATCATGTTAGTTGCTGACAAAATTGAAGTCAATGACTTACAGTTTATCGGCAATAAAAAAAAATCAGTTACTAACACATCAACAACTATATTATTGTCACCTTTATCTTCTTTTCCACGCAAGGAAAAATATATATATTTTAATTTATATGAGATGGGCATACTTATTAAATGAACGTTAATTAAAGATCTTTCTAACCAAAACATTCAAACATACGAAATTCATCATCAAATGAGTCCAGATCCGGTCAGGTCAGGTATGTGTACCATTAGTACCATCAGTATCGAACTACACAGCCTATGAATTGAACTGTACAATTAATTGTTGTGTACAGTGTCACTCTCTGTGCAATTCGATTATTAAAATGTGTAATTTGATTAATTAGCAGTGTAGTTCGATATTGATAAGCTTGTCAATTGAACGGATACGAATCAGATATGCTCATATCCGTATCCATATCTGAATTAGATATCCGAAAAAATATCTATATGCGATATCCGACGGATATTGCAAGTAAGATCTGTATCCGATCTAAAAATCTGGATTCAGATACGGATAATTATCCGAAATATCCAAAAATTCAAAATAAATATGGAATTATTAAAATATCTAAAGATCCAATATCCAAAAATAAAAATCATATATCTAATATTTGAAACATATAAAAAATATAATAATTACCTCGTATAAAACATAAAATTATAAGTGTATACATAAAATGTTACATGCTTTATAGTAAAAATAAAAATCTCATACTAATTCTAAAAATATAAATATATAATTAAATAAATAATAATATAATAATACTTTTTAGATCGGATACAGACATATCCGTATCCGATCAGAATTTTTTTGGATATAGATATTTTTTTCGAATACGGATACAAATTTTTTGAATATCGGATATTTTCTAGATTTTTGGATACGGATTCAGATCGGATACAGAATTTTTTTCAAATAATTGACAGATTTAGATATTGATGGTAGCATGTCTGACTGGATCTGTACTCTAATCAAATGAAGAGAGTAAAAAGATAAAACGAGTTCGAATCCGATCAGGTTCGGATACCATCAGTACAATCAGTATCGAACTACATAGTCTATAAATTGAATTGTATAATCAATTATTGTGTATAGTGTCATTCTTTGTATAGTTTGATCATTAAAATATGTAATTCAATTAATTAACAGTGCAATTCGATACAGATTTAGATATTGATGGAAGCGCGAGTCACTAGATCTTCACTCTAATCAAACGAAAAGAGTGAAAAAAAATAAAAAAGCACGTGCTATGAGTGGTCCCCCACACGCACACCACCCTCGCGTGCCAAATCTTCCGCACATGCGGCCTCCGCCGCCCTAAAACCTCCCCCAAATCCTCCCAAAAACCAAACACATCACACACTACACAACGCCTTCAAATTCTTCCCCCAAATCACTCTTCGAACGGTCCACTCTCGAATGGAAGTCGATCTCTTCCTCCGGCTCTCTCCGTCGTCCGATTGATTGTGAGTGGTTCTTCTTGTTTTGGTGGGGAGGGGGGAGAGAAGGTTTGGATCCGATGGAGGAGAACAGGTTGTGTCAGTGGAGCGTCATCAGGTCCGTGCTTGCGATCCTCCAGTGGTGGGGGTTCAATGTCACCGTCATCATCATGAACAAGTGGATCTTTCAGGTTTGGTTTTGAATTCGAGGTGTTTAGGTCCTGATATGAATTTTTTTTTTTTTTGGGTGATTTGTGATCTGGGTGGTCTTAAAGGTGGGAAATTTGTGAATTGGTGGTGTTAATTTTTGTTGCTGGTGGTTGAGAATTTTTATGATTTTTTTTTGAGCTTTGATCCGTAGCCTTTGATTCGAGATTTTTAGTTCGAAATGAAGGTTTTTTTTGTGTATGATTTGTGATCTGGTTGGTCTTAAAATTGGATATTTGTGAATCGCCAGTGCTTTTTTTTTTTTTTAAATAATAATTATGCTTTAGAATTTTGGCATTTTAGTAATTATCCGTAGCCTTTGATTCGAGATTTTTAGGTTACAAAATGTTCTTTTTTTTCTGATTTGTGATCTGTTTGGTCTTAATAATGGAAAATTTTGTGAATTGGTGGTATTAATTATTGATGCTGATTACGATTTGTGTTTTTATTTTTATCTTGGCATTTCATCTGTGATCTGTAGCCTTTGATTCAAGATTTTTAGGTCATAAAATGAAGGTTTTTTTGTGATTTGTGATCTGGGTGGTCTTAAAAGTGCGGAATTTGTGAATCGCCAGTGCTTTATCTAAAAAAAAAAATTAAGATGTTTGAGAATGTTATGATTTGTGTTTTTTGGCATTTCAGTTATTATCCGTAGCCTTTGATACAAGATTTTTCGGTCACTGAAGTTGTTTCTTTGTGATTTGTGATCTGGGGATCTTAAAAACTTGTGAATTGGCAGGACTAATTTTTTATTCTGATTCTTGAAATTTTTATGATCTGTGTTTTTTTTGTGGCATTTCAGTTCTGATCTGTGGCTTTTGATTCGAGATTTTTAGGTCACAAAATGTTCTTTTTTGTGATTTGTGATATGTGTGGTCTTGATAATGGAAAAATTTGTGGATTGGTGGTATTAATTATTGATGCTGATGGTTGAAATTTGTATGATTTGTGTCTGTTGTTTCTTTGATCTGCACATGATCTTGACCCTGGTGTGATTTTGCCCCCATCTAAGGAGCCAGGGTTTGAATTGGTGTGTGTTTGCACTCCGAAGTGGTGCATGGTTGTCTCATCTAGAATGAACATTTAGAAGCTCATGATCTATACAGCACTATGATTTCATGTGGATTGTGGATCAACTCAGGCATGTTGGGATTAAAAAAAATTAGGCCCCATTTTGTTGGTTTCTTGGGTGGATTTTGATTCCGTCCTAAGATTACTAGGAAACTGTTTGTTTGGTTGGTGGTATTGTTGGAAGGAAAAATGGATCACTGGATTCAAAATCCGCACTGGTGGTAAAATAGGCTAGAATCAAAATCCCCACCAATTTGGTGGGATTCTTGGGATCCTCTTTATTTCAATATTAATAATTATTATGTTCCTCAATTAATAACGTAATTATTTATGGTGATTAATCTCTTTTTATGCTTTAGTTATATGTATGGTTGTTTTATTTAATTTTATTTATTATTATTAAATAATTTTTTTGTTGTTTTGTTATTTTGCAGTTTTTATAATTGTAATATAGGTAGAGAGTTAGATTTTCAATTTTATATACAAGTGATCCTTTGCTTATTTTAATCCATCACCATCTAGCCTGTATATAACTATATATGGATATCAAAACCTGTGCTTGTATATATAATTTGAGACATTCAGTGATCCTCCTCTTTTTTAAAATAATAATCGTATCACCATCTGAAATGGAATCCAAGAATTACGGATACTGGACTATTCAAGTTAGGTGGGAATGGAAGGCCTTTGAAGCCATTTGGTGTAAGCCTATATAATTAGGCTTTACTCATGTTCCTCAAGTATGATATAGAAGTGGATGAAAGATCCTCCATATTTTCAAATCAAGAACATGAATATGTGAGCTCTATATTCGAATGCCATTGTCCTAAAACCATCTGCTCCATTAAAGTTTCCTAATTATGAGTATCTAATCTATACTAAATGAAACTCAATACTACATGTCACATCTTATTCTCTTAAAATTTCTTTCAATAATTTGGTCCATTTCTTTGAACGACACTTCTGACAATGCCTTTGAATAATTTGGTCTTATTCTTTAAAAGTCTATCTACTATCCAATCAACCCACTCTCAGCTTACATTGTGGAGGCAGTTACACCTTATTGAAACTCGCACATTCCTTCCTCTTTTATACACTCTCTCTATCTGCATCCCAATCTCATCGATTATCCTTGTTTGTGTAGTATCCCTTAATATGCATACGCCAAGATTGTTGTACTTTGCATGCATGGTGGGATATAATTTCTCTGTGGATTTTTTTTTCATACATGTATTGCATGTTCAACATTTCAGTTTAGTCACTCGTGATCCGCTTTTGTTCAGCTACACAATTTCTTGTTAGCTCTTTTAATAAGAACTTGGTAAACATTATGTGAAACATATGAATTAAAATACCAAAGTCATGTTTGATACCTTGATTTGATCTCTTCAAAGTTCAAATAGAATTTGATTTTTCTTAAATTTATCATGCGTTCATTTCATATGCTATGTGGTCAGAGCATTTGTTGGAGTTTAAATGATGAAGCTTTAACCTTTGACAAAGATTGACCCTGAAGATTCCTGGAGAGTCATATATCTTATTCCATTTTTGTCGAAATCTTACTATTTGTCTTGTACATTCAAGCTCTTCTACGGAATAATGTGAGAGATTTCTGAAATGGAAAATCTAATGCAAGTTTATCCTGCTTTTCTTTGTTCATATAGAAGCTGGATTTCAAGTTTCCTCTGACAGTGTCGTGCATTCACTTCATATGCTCTGCGATTGGAGCATATATTGCGATTAGAATACTGAAGATTAAACCATTGATAGAAGTTGACCCTGAAGACCGTTGGAGAAGGATATTTCCCATGTCATTTGTTTTCTGTATCAACATAGTATTAGGAAATGTGAGCTTGCGATACATTCCAGTTTCCTTTATGCAGACGATAAAGTCATTTACTCCTGCGACAACAGGTTAGTGTATAGTGGTTAATATTATCTTGTACTTGCTGGCATCTCACATTTTGTTTTGTTTCAGGTTGATTTACACCTATGATTCTGATGTAATTTGCAACAGTCATTTTGCAGTGGTTGGTATGGAGAAAACACTTTGACTGGCGTATTTGGGCATCGTTGGTACCAATTGTTGGGGGAATTCTACTTACATCCATTACAGAGCTTAGTTTCAATGTATTTGGATTTTGTGCAGCTTTATTTGGTTGCTTGGCTACATCTACAAAGACTATTCTTGCTGAATCACTTCTTCATGGATATAAATTCGATAGGTACTGCTAGATTTATCCATTTTTTGGAAGCTTGATATTTAAAACCATATTGTGCTTCACATCAAAGCATGCCCTGATTTTTCATTCATTTCCGCCTTATCTAAAATTTTTTAGGAAACCCTGTTTATTTGAATAAATTTTTTCCGGAATATGATTATAATTCAAAATTTAAAGGTGAATCTCGTATTAATTTTGCATCACAGTATGGAATTTCCTGTTGTATCTCATGATTCTCTTAAAGTTGTTTGTTTCTAGAACATTTTATGTAAAAGTAGTTTGGTAATTCAAGTGCTATAGACTGATTTAAAATAAGTGCTTCTATATTACTAGTCACATACTTTACTGGTTTTCCTGTCATTTTCTGTTTTTTTTGGAAATCATATGGTGGCAATCCCTCATCTCCATCTCCATGTTCCGGGTACATATTTGCTTTCATCAATTAATGAGAGCATATTTCAGGTGGCACCTTTTGCTTTGTCAAGGTGTGGGACGTGGTCGAGAGATCTATTTCGGATTGGGGTAGATTCTATGCGGGGGCTTCTAGTGGTTGTTTTGAGTGGGGCAAACTTAGTATTGGGGAGTGGAGTGATCTTTGTTTTTGGATGGGGGGTGAACTTCTTGTCCACCCCTCATGAATTCTTGATTTTTCTTTTTTTAATTTACTTTGGCTATGTACTACTTGATTTTCAACTAGTGAATGGCCAATATTTTTTTCGCTAAAAAAAAATAATATCCCATGCTTTTGATTTAAAAAGAACTTTGAGAGAACATGTTGTCCTTCATGTCTCCTTGACTTTTCATCAACCAATCATAACAGGATCTAATTGAAAAGCCCTCCCTGGAATCTGGGACCTATATAATCCATCCCCCTCCTCGCTATTGACCATAACATTTGGAAAACAGACAAAAGGCTTTGAAGTTCCTGCAGTTCTAAGTCATCTAAATTTCTTCTTATCAGTAGATTCCAAAAAATCCCATCACTATCCTGATGCACGATATCCTTCACAAGAGCCAATCTGTTTGGAGAGACCCTGCACAGCCTACAAAACCCGCTCTCTTTGGATTATCTGAACACCACCTTATCCCACCAAAATCTATTCTGTCAAATTTTCATGTTTATTGTTTCTGTGCTTGTGCCTTTTGGAGCAGCACAAATATATGAGAAACTGTCTTCTTGGAGTGAAGCTCAACTGTCTATGAGATGTAAAATATGCTAATACAGTTGCAACTTTGACTTATCTATGGAACCCAGAGTAAAATTGATTTTTAAAATATGCAAAACTGTATTGCAAAACAGATGAAATGCAGAAAAAGGCCATCAGAAGTTTTATATGTTTGTTTTGTAAATGCATATGTTACATCTTGTTAATGGCTTGCATGAATATATGATTGACAGTCTTGGATCAACTGGTTGAATTGTTCCCACTCTTATATTTAGAAATGCATCACAATTAAATGAATTTATTTATTTATTCAATTTTTGTTGTTGTTGTTTTCGGAGCCAGAACACCAACCTATGTTGATCTAAAGACCACACACATATACATTAAATATAGATAGATGTACTAAGAAAGGAGCCAATACTTACAACTGATCATGCACAATATTCTTGCATTGCCATTTCCACCTCCAACTCCCATGTGCACTCGCTTCTGTTTATGTTTTATCTGTTATGTCATGCTACCTTAAATACAATGGAGTGCAGCATATGAAGATAGTTGGCTGAGGAAGCCAAAGTGAATTTTATGAGGAGACCAAGTCATGATATTTAACTGGCTTGCACATCTTGGTTGAATCGCATTGAATTAAGCGTCGTGTAAGTGCCATGAATAGAGCAATAATGAAGGTTGAACTTTCTTTTTTTTTTTCATTCTGAAATTTGTATGAACCTGCCACCATGTTTCATTATGAAATTATGGAGGTTGAAAGTTTGCATAATATTTGGTGCTCGAATTTGGAGATTCATTTATATATTTTTTCTTACGCTGTTGTGCGCTAATGTTAATTCCAATCGTTCTTCATGCTGTAGCATAAACACGGTATACTATATGGCACCTTTCGCAACCATGATCCTGGCGGTGCCAGCACTCTTACTTGAAGGGCCTGGAGTCATTTATTGGTTCCAAACCCATGAGTCTATAGGTCTGCCACTCATCATAATTTTGACTTCCGGAGTCTTGGCTTTCTGTCTCAACTTCTCCATCTTCTATGTCATCCATTCCACAACTGCTGTTACTTTCAATGTTGCCGGTAATCTCAAGGTATATCGAATATTTCTTCCCGTCACCGTACTTGGATCTATCATGTGTTGTTCTTTTAGAAAAAAAATGTTAGGGATAGTGTTGTGTGCAACCTCAGTCATGCTTTGATTTTTTTTTTCAAAGTTTAAACTTCATGTAACGAAACATATACTTCTATAAAAATGAGGTTTTAAAAAGGAGCGCTGATACACCCAACCCTACTTTTAGCCCGTTTTACCTCTCCAATAGGCATATGCAATTATTCATTCATTTGAAAGTATGACTTTTGGGGTGGTAAATGGTTTAAAAGTAAGGCTGGGTAGAGATGTTATTCATTTAAAAAGAATTGAAAATTTACATGCTTGTTTAATAAGGTATATGCCTCATTGGACATGTATGAGAGACTGCGCGCAGGTTTGTAAATGGGATTGTGTGTAATAACACCTTTTTCTTTTAAACTTCAATACTCATCTTCATTGACAGGTCGCAGTTGCAGTCATGGTTTCCTGGCTGATCTTCCGCAATCCAATCCCCGCTTTAAACGCATTTGGCTGTGGAGTGACTCTCTCAGGGTGCACATTCTACGGGTACGTTAGACATAAGCTCTCTCAGCAACCAGGAACACCCCGCACGCCACGCACACCCAGAAATCGAATGGAAATGCTTCCACTTGTAAATGACAAGCTAGATGATAAGGTTTAAAAAGGCTTACTCAGATTGTCTCTAATGTTATGCAAAGCTCTTGCCTGTGTTAAACAACTGTTCAGGTTGCAAGGGCCTGTTTTTTTTGAAAAAAAAACTATATCATTCTTGATAGAGGAGTTAATGTGTTTTTCTTCCTCCCATTTCTCACACATTTTAGTAGGTAAATGTTTTTTTTTCCTCGTTAAATCTCCTTCTATTAGGAGGAAAATTTTAGGAATGAAACATGAGAATTTTTCAGGGAGGTTACTCATCCTAGTACTACTACCTTCTAAGTTAAGATGATGTGACTGTAACTCATTCAATACTACTTTTCAATTGGTCACAGGAATTGCATTGATTCCTTATTGCCAATTGCAAGCTGTATAACAAAATATACAGGATATCATTTGGATCACTTATACAGGAAAAAATGTCACTGGAAAAACACTTGTTCAGGAACAAATTCTCAGTCAGTATGCACATGCTGCTGTTCCTCTTTATTCCAATAGTATCTTGAAATGCCACGTGGATGGCATAAGTTTGATTAAGTTGTGTATGCGCGATGTGGAAAATGATATGTTCAATCCTTATGTGGTCCTCATTCATTTTGTAGCCCCATGTGCAGTTTCATGCACTCATAGTTGTCGTGCCTAGGTGACTAGACGGTTCAGATGGACCTAGGCAACTGTCCGTTTAATAGCATGTTAATTAGGTGGGTGTCTGGGCCCGCCTACCCTTCTAAATCACGTCTAGCTCGTCTTACTCATGTCTAGCCTGCCCAATCCTTTGCCTAATTTCAAAAAAAAAAAAAAAAAAAACATCACCTCCTATGTCGGTCAACAGTGCAGCGAATTCTTTCGGTCCCAAGTGAATATTCATTGATTTTTTCTCTCTCCTATCTCTCTTCAAAATTTTTAAACTCTTATCTCATTCTCTCTCAATCTCTTCCCCCTTTTCTTCTTTTTTATTATATTAATTTTTTTTAAATGGACAAGCACCAATAAATTACATCCATGTGTTCTTTATTTATAAATAGCATTCTTTATTTTAAGTAATATTCATGAAAAAATTAAAAA
Source organism: Acorus gramineus (assembly GCA_030737835.1). Taxonomy (NCBI): domain Eukaryota; kingdom Viridiplantae; phylum Streptophyta; class Magnoliopsida; order Acorales; family Acoraceae; genus Acorus; species Acorus gramineus. The sequence continues at coordinate 8,314,218 of CM060853.1, read as the reverse complement.
ATAGATAAACAGATAAATAACTATAATATAATTATCGATTTAAATAATAAAATTTTAATTAAACGCTACCTAGACACGGCTAAACGGTTGGCCATCGCCTAGCTGCCTAAATGCACTATAACTATGCTGTTGCAGCATGTGGGTTCTATCGTGTGTGGATTCTATTGCGGTGTATGAGGTTGTATTTTTATTCATTTTTTCAAAGAAAAACATATATTAATATATTTTAGTATATATTTCAATTCGGTATAAAAATATGTACTTCAATTGACAGTGTCTCGGTGTAAATTGTGAATGAGACTACATTCATCCTGGGTTGCACATATTTCCCAAGTGTATATAATAAACCTAATGAAAAGTGAAATATGTACCTAAATATATTAGCACATATTTTTATTTTTTTGAAAAAATAAAATAATTTTAATCAAGTATCCTATTGGATCACTGGTAAGAATCACTCTAAAGGAAATAATTGTACAATAATATTATTATTATGATTAAGCATAACAGACTGAACAACAGATAACAGTGATCAAACATAGGGTGGTGATATTGAACACCAACAATTCTACATGTCAAAGCATCAGCAAGTCTTTCTTCTTTTCACAACACAGGGTAATCACAGTCTTCTTTTTTTCTTTTTTTTGGGTTAAAATTTTATTTTATTATATTTGAACATGAAATCATGCCAGGAGCCAGAAATTCTTGTGCCATCTGGTGCTGACAAGGTACCCACCAAGGCCACCACTCTGTTTCCTCACAGCCATTGTGAGGCATTCTGCATTGTTTATGCACTCCTCCACAAAATCATCCTCACTGCTCCTGACACACATGCCCAGCCTGCACCACCACCCCATTAAATATCACATCATTAGAATCAAGGGAAAAATCTAAATAACCCTTGGAGAAGGCCTGAAATCCATGTAACCACCCTGAAAAATATATATGAAAATTTAAATAGCCTCTTAAGTTAAATTTTCGTAGATAGATTATGATTATTTTGTGAATATTCTGTCTAATTAACTTTGATTGAAAACATTGTATACAAAAAACTCATTACAATGTATTAAAAATACGATAAAAAATTCTTTGTAAATGACGATTTTACCGCTCTGGATAGGTTTTATAATATATCTGGAGGGATAAAATCGTTATGTAATGAAGATTTTTTGTATTTTTAACAATGATATACTGTGTTTTCAATCAGGATCAGTAAAATGGAAAGCGAATATTCCTCATCTGTGGCAAGATGACTGGGGGGGGGGGTTTATTTGAATTTACATAGGTGTTTTGAGGGGGTTATATGGACTTTTGAAAAAGGTTAGGGGTTATATGAATTTTAGGCAGTTTAACTATTTGGTTTTTTCCCTAGAATCAAATCATATTTTTCAACACATAATTGACATCAAAGATAATGTTAAGGACAATCTCATGTGCAGTCTCAGAATGTATACTTCAATATGATAAAATACGTGGTGTCATAAAAAAAAAAATGAAGTCAATGAATCGTATATTACCACTTACGGAAAAAAAAAATTACATTTTCATCTATCAAAAAATGCATCTCTGGAAAAAGAATTGATCCATGTCTATCTAGTACTGATAATGAGTTTTCATTGTATGTCAAGTACTATGTTTGGGTCTTTGTATCAAAAAAATAAAAATAAAATGAGACTGCACGTAAGATTGCAAATAATTCTGCTTACCAAGAGAGAGGGGAGGGCTTTGGTTGGCTTAACACAAGGACAGAGGCCTCAAGTTTCTTGACCTGGCTGAGGACTGTTGGTAACTTTGGACCTTGGATCACCAAAGCTTCCACCTCCACCTGATTAAAACAGATCAACCAAAAAAAAGAAAAAAAAAAAAAAAAAAAGAAGACAAATTTAAAGTTTTTAATAAAGTGACTGATCAATTAAAGAAAAGGGTAAAAGGGAAAATAAAAGACAATAGAACATAAAAAGTGGACTTAAAAAAGTATCCCAACTGAGGATACAAAAAAAAATAGTCCCCCCTATTTCAGTGAACAATTTCTGCACTTTATTTTATTTAAGAAAAACAAAATCACAAGAATAACAACAAAAGTGAAAAACTAATAGTAAATAAGAAAGTTCTCCATGGAAAATTCAAAAGATAACTTGAAAAATGATTAGTCAAGGATTTTTTTTTATAGAAAAAACAAAAGAAATCAGAGAACAAAGAGTAGTCAGTGCCTCAGAGTGAATTGGACAAGAAATACAATTTGCTGTACAAATGGATAATGACTTCATCCTTCCAAAATCAAGAAATCAACACCCAAGAACATAAAAAAACTGGAGAAAATACTACTTGAAACAAAAAGGATCTCCATAAAAAAAAAAAATCAAAATACAAATTGAAAAAGTCACCAATATATACTTAAAAAAATAAAAAATGGTTAAAGGACTTGGCGATCCAAAGAATATGTTACACTCACGTGTGTTCGTTTTTTTTTAAAATTATATATCTTACCCAATATCACATGTAGTTTTATAAAAATATAAAATATATACTTTAATAAATTATATAATTTATAAAAAGTGTAAAAAGAGTAGAAGGAGCTAATAAGATATATAAGACAGTAACAAGAACGAGTGTAATGATTGTCCTAATTTTTCAACATATAAAATTATAAAAAACCAAGCACAAACCTCAGGTTTACAGGCCTTGCAAAGAGATCCAAGTGAACTAACAAGCTGATGTGGTGAAGAAGAAGAACCATAAGAAGAAGAACAACCACCTCTCCCACCACCACCACCACCACCATTAGATTTAAAGGGAGGAGGCACAACATGGAGGAGGGTGAGGAGGTCACCCTTGTTAGCAACATGGGTGAGAGCCCACATTGAAGCATGTTTAGCCCATGGGCTGTTTTCTATCACCACCATCACCCTCTTCCTCCTCTCACTCACTCCCCCCACCCCTTCCATCCCCCTCAACCCCTCCTTACAACAACTGTTGTTCCCCCACCTCCTTGAGGAAGATCCCCTCAACTGCCTCAGCACTGACCCCCCTCCATGCCCTGACATCTCTACAATGTTTGTATTGTATGATTTGAGAGGAGTTGGAGTTTGGTTTGTCTCCTTTCATGTGAAAGGAGGGGGTAAAATGAAAATAGTGGAGCTATATGTTTGGGTACTAGAGAGAGGCCTTGAATGAGTTAAAAAGAATCATTCATGGTACCCTTTTTTTTTTTTTTTATGATGGGTGTTGGCATCTTCCTGCTTTAGTTTTCTTTTTCTTTTTACTTTTGGTTGGATTAGAATTTTCATTTTTATTTTCCATCAATGAATACATTTATATCATGTGTTCATCTCAAAGATAATATTTGGGGCGCACTGTTTTCACTGTCAAAATATGTATTTTAATAAAAAAAAAATACACATACACTAATAAATTATATTATTTTTAAAAAATTGTATATTTTATTTAATAATATATATATATTGTTAGAAAAATATAATTGTACACGGGATGTATACAAGAAATGTATATAATAATATCATAGTTTGAAAATAAAGCAACCTCCCTAAATTATAGGTATCCATTAGAAAAGAAAAAAGTACACATACACCAATGAATTGTATTATTTTTTAAAAATTGTGTATTTTATTTAATAAAATATATATACTGTTATAAAAATATGACTGTACACGGGATGTATATAAGAAATGTATGTAACAATGTCATGATTTGAAGATAAAGCAACCCCCCTAAAACTATAGGTATCCATTGGAAAAGATTACTTGTTTTCAATGCTAAGTGGCCAATATTAGATTGGATTGACCTTTGTTTTTTAAGTTTAAAGGGGACAGATTGGCTACTTGTGTTTGTATAGCTTGGTTGGGGAGATCAGATTCTCTATTTGAATGGATGATAATATGAGTCTGCATTCAGTGAGGTTAGGTATCGAACACATTTTAATCCAATAAAAGTAAAACACATCATAAAAAGATTGATTGTCATTTTTCTTGCTGAACATGTTAAATTTTGAAACACATATTATTAATTTATTATGTAATATAAAAGAAAATTAAAACCACTGATTTTTTTAAAAAAATCCATCACATTATTTCATCTGATAAAGTTTATTCAATATAAATGGTATGACATGATTGTGTGGGGCCTCAATGTCTGAGAACTTTAGAACTCCCTCTGAAATGAATCTGGGAAATTGTGGAGCAACAGTGAACCATCAATCTGTGAGAAAGGGCCAAAACAAATAAAAATAAAAAAAATGGTTGAGTTGGTACTACCACTGCATTATTTGTTGATTTTTGGGTAATTTTCATAATGACCCCAGATTTTTTTTATTTCTAAATTGATCTTTGTTCGATTTAAAGTTGTAAAACTGATCCTGAGACTAATTTTGACGGGCGTGTCTATCCGCACCAAACATTTTCCTTAACCCACCATAAAAAAAAAAAAAATTGGTGTTTCGCTGTTCCTATCAATTCAGGTCGACCGAACTTGATCGCCATTTCAGGTTTTGAATTACCGAAATTGGTCGAACAGGGCCCAGAACTATATCTACCTATTCTTTGTAAACAAATTAATTTTTGGATTAATCCACTATATTCTACGTTTATTCTTTTACCCAAACAGGTATACTTTCAATTAAGTAAGTAGGTATACTTTCAATTAATTCAATTTTTTTTATAGAAAATATCTTATTAGATAAATATATATCATTTTTAAGCTTCATTTAAATTTGTGGTTAAGCAGATTCTTTGTTTTAAAAAAAAACTTACCAGTTGATCCAAACACATTTTATATCTGGCTTTTGAAAATTTGTCCCTCACTTATGTAAAAAAAATTATTCCTATGCTTTATATTTAAGAATAATGATTGATTCTCCCTATATTACAACTCAAACTTGGAGTGCATGAAGGATCCAAGGAGGATACACGTTATGGGTTTAGGTTTACAAGAAGAAAATTATAAACTTTATCACAAACCCTATTCGACCAAGTTTGGTCGCCCAAAACCTGAAATGATGACCAAGTTAGGTCACCCAAAATATGAAATAATGACCAAATCCGACCGCTTAAAACTTAAAGTGACAACCAAGTCTGGTCGAACTAGCCAGATTTGTGGGAACAAAAAAAACACTATTTTTTTTTTCTGATTGGTGAGTCAAGGAAAATGATTGGTGGGGATAGACGCGCCAATTTTAACCTAATTAGGACATCACATCCATGTTGACCTGTTTTTTTCTTTCAAATTTTTATGTACATCATGTTTTCAAATAGGTGTTTGCTTCCCATGTCATTGGGAGTTTTTTTGGAGTAATAAAACCCTTTCTGTTTTTTTTTTCTAGATATTCTTAAACCTAATCTTAAATTTTAATTTTTCATTTTGAATGAGATTAAATTTTAAATCTTATTTTAATTGAAAGTTCAAATGAGGCGTGAGATGTGACATGTTGAGGGTTATAACTGACTTAAAGGTCAATTTTACAGTTAAAATTGTTCCAGGATTAGTTTTGAAATAAAAAAGAAATTGGGGCTACTGAAAATTTCCCTTGATATTTATGTCACAAAAATATATGATATATATAAATTATTATATTAATATTTTGTGGACTCACTCACCTATCTCAAACTTTTTCAAAGGGACACTTGCAGGTGAAATGATTTCACGTGGTCACTGTACTTAAAAAGTGTCCCATCAATTTATTTAAGGGAAAAATCCAAATAACACCATGTAAACCGAGTGAAATCCATATAACCCCTGATGTTTCATAAAATCTGTGTGACCGTAAAACATTTATATAAATCTCAATAATTTTTTAAATTAAATTATTATTGATAAATGAGTAATATTGTATAAATATTTTATTGAGTTAATCTTGAATAAAAATACAGTACACCAAAAATACCCTACAATTTATTAAAAATGCGTAAAATCTTTTATAACTGATTATTTTACCCCTCATAAGTCATAATAGGCTTTTATAGTTTATTCGGAGTGATAAAATCTTTTATGAATTTTAAAAATATTTTAGAAATAATTTAATTCTTGATTTTTTTTTATTTTTATACATAAATTATATAATATCATATGTATCCACCAAATAATAATGTTTTTTTATATATATCTAAAAAATCATATTTTAGCAAAAATATCTTCGACGATTTGTTATTTTTAAAAATATCATTTTAAATAAGGGTGCAACTCAAGTGAAACCCAATCCAAACCTAACACCACCCGACCCGACACTCATATTTAAGAAGCTCAACCTGAGCCCAACCTGTCAGATTTTGTTTGGGTTAGTTTTGATTCAGGTTGAGTTGTATTCGAATTGGGCTTGGATTAGATTTTAAGTTTGATTTAAAAAATATATTATTTTAAACAATTAAAATTTTATAAAATTCAATTCTTTACGTTACAAGAATAGAAAGACGAAAATAAGAAATTTTTTATTCAGTGAATAAATAAATATATGAAAACTATATAAGATGAGAGATGTATCCTTCGTGAGGGAACTAATTCAAAACACAATAAAAAAAAATAAAATTATTTTATTTTTATTTATATTATAATAAACATCATGATAACTTAATTTCCTGTCCAAACCAATAAACAAGGCTTTGTTGAGGGGTTTGAGACTTTGAGTTGGATTATTGTTTCAAGAAAATGAAAAGTTAAAAAAATAAAAAAAATTCTAAAGAGAGAAGAAGAAGAAGAAGAAAAGAAGAAGAGGTGATTGAAAATCAAGAGAGGATGGTTTGGTCTTCAATGGAGTACATCAATCTCTACTTCCTCCGTCCCCTACTCGCCTCCCTCTTCGTCTTCTCTCTCATCGTCTTCAGTACTCTCTCTCTCTCTCTCTCTCTCTCTCTCTCGACATGAAGAACAATTGAAACGATTGAATTCAAACGCAGGTTGGTTCGTTGCGTGGAAATCGGTGCTCGTACACGTCCCACTCGTGCAGGAGATCTTCGGCCTCCGCAAGAAGCCCTGCCTCCCCAAACCCGCCTCCCGCCGCCGCCTGTCCCGCTTCTACACCGGGAACGATCGGACTGGGTAAAAAAAAAAAAAAAACCCTTTTTGTTGATCTCCGATTTGAATTTGATAGATTGGGTTGTTTGTTTGGGTTGTTCTTCTTATTGGGTTTGATTGATTGTTTGATGAATTCGATTCTTTGTGTGTCATGTATGGATAGAAATGTGAATTTTTATGTGGGAGTTGTGTTTTTTTTTTTTTTTTTGGGGGGGGGGGTTAAAAAAATGAAATTTTGGTGAATCTAATTGGATGGATTGGGATTTATGTGGCTAGTAGGTGGGTTATGATGGTTTGAGAGTTTTTGTTTGTTTGGGTTGTTGTTATTGGGTTTTGGATGAATTCAATTTTCTGCGCGAGTCATATATGTAGAGAAAATCGAATTTTGATGTGTGGGATTGTTGTTTTATTGATTTTTTGGTTAAAAAAATGAAATTTTTGGTGAATCTAGTTGAATGATTTAGGATCTGTGTGGCTCATAGGTGGGTGATGATGGTTTTGAGAGTTTTTGTTTGGGTTGTTCTTATTTGGTTGATGGATTGTTTCGATGAATTCGATTCTCCGTGCGTTTCATTGATGGATAGAAAAGCAAATCTTGATGTGCGAGTTGCTGTGTTATTGATTTTTTTTTTTTTGGTGAAAAAATGAATTTTTTGTGAATCTAATTGAAAAGGTTAGGATTTATGTGGCGTGTAGGTGGGTGATAATGGTTTTGATATAATTTTGGGATCAAATGAACCATCTGATAATGGTTCTTATTAAATGATTTTTTAAATGTGGATTTTCATTCAGGGAAACATGTTGCCAATCCGAAAAGTTTTATATTGATATTCAGCGGGGGATGAGTTTCATGGATTTTGTGCAATGGTACAATTGAGTACACATGTATGAAAGGGTGAGCTCATCTGAGTCTGTAGTTGGTTGAAACTTGAAAGCATACATGGAGGAAGAGAGTTTGTTTGACAGTCTTCCACAACAAAGTGGTTGGCATGCCTGAGACAGGGTGAAAGGAGTGCTCTATAACGTACATCCACTACGACGATCCATTATTATTTTTTTGTGACAAGGAATCCAAATATCAGTTGGGAAAACCCCAGATGCACAAAATCACCCATCAACCCAGTGCATCAGGTAAATCCGGGGGATTCAAACCTGAAACATATGGAACAAACCCATGATTCTAGCCAAAGAGCCAACACCATTTGGGTTGCATCATTGAACTTTTTAAAATATGTAGATTTAGAAGTCCTTTAGGTATGATGCGTCTTTCCTTTTAAACCTACTGGAGATATCCTTGGCAGGGGCATCCTTGAGGCAATGTGACTTGATGGAAGAATTTATACAAATGTTTCTTATGTATATTCTTTTGTTCGATTGATTTTATATTTGTAATGGAACATAAAAAGAAAGTGTGTTTTTCCTTCATACGTAGACACATATGTACAAAAAACATATTTATATTATAGTTAGGACGGACAGGTATTTGCTTAATTGAGGCAGGTTATGATAATGCTATTTGCACATATATGTTGTACATTTTCCTAACTGGAGGAAATCCAAGGACATTCAAGATTTGCACGTAACTGGAGGAAATCCAAGAATATCTAGTTTCAAAACTGATAAAGCAGAAATTAAACTCTTCTTCCGCAGTTTTTTTTCTCGGTAAAACACTAATCATCAAGATAAAAGCTTTTTTTTCTTGATAAAACTTTACTGTTCTTAACTTTCATATCCTCATTTGCTGTTTTTCCAGACCTCTTGTCTTCCCTTCTTTCTGCAATCTCTTATAGACATGCACCCATGTATTGTTCAAGATGATATAAAGAAACATTGATGAAATTTGATGAATAAAAACTATTTTATGACATATGCAATTCACCCCAATTGTTGTTACCTATTATCACTCCATGATAACATCAACTTTTTGTCGTTATTTTTTTATTTATGAATTCCGTTTGTTTTTGCCTGTCATTAGAGAAATCGATACATTTTTTCAATAACACAATGTGATTGCTAACATATAGTAATAACTTCTGATGCAGAAAGAACAGATTGGAAGGTGAGCAAAAGCCTCAAGAATCTTTACAATAGGCGTAGCAAATGAACGTTACTTCAAATTACATTTATAGATATCAGTGATGGATAAAATGGAAAGTTTTCTGAAGAGATGAAGGTCTCCACATCAATGATACCCAGACAACTGTGTTGGTGGCTTCAATCCGAGGCGATGTTAAGAATCCGATTCACAGGTTATGGAATTTAACAGACATTTCAGATTTGAAAACTAGAGGATGGAGGTGGCCTGAAAAATTAAGGTCAACTCATGAAGATCCTTTCATTGGATTGTATGTCAAAAACATCTGATCACAATTATAATTCTGTTATTTATTGATTCCTTCAACAGTTTCTGCTCTCTTATGACATCATGGATCAGTTGTCTATGATTTTAGCCATGTTAGTAGTCCCAAAGTATTTTGAACTTTTTCCAATGTTTGGAAAAGTTTGGTAATTGGATTTCTTATATCTACTGTTCGGACAAATTTATATTCGTCAAATTGTGTGTTTAGTATATGAAAGATTGTAGTATTTTTTGTATGGTTTACTGTATTTTTTGTTATTTAAAGCACTAGTTCTGAATTTATTAACTGCTTTCACACGAATCACACCCATGATAGAGCTTTTCTGTGTTTCTCATACCATTCAGAATATTTAATAAATACTTTAATTATCTTCGTAATTTTTTTAAAATGTAGTTATCCTGTATTATTTAAACTGTTTATATGCCAGTGGAATTCATTTTCAAATAAAAAATCTTTTTCAAGGGAAAAAGTTACACTCCTGCAATCACTTTTACAAATCTTAACGTGTTAGTAGATATTTTTGAGTATGTACTTATCTAGTGAAATATGCATTTTCATGAAAATGAATACACTTGAGATTGTATTCATATTTTTTATATTTTTCTTTCTAATAGAGTAAATATTTACCATACATGTGAGTTTTACGATAATTGTAAAGCACGTGTCAGTTTTTTGTGGGAACTGGCAACATTGATTGTATCGCATCTCTGATGATCTAGAACATTCTGAAGTTAAAACATGACCCTCTGGTTGTGATGCATGAGGAAATAAAAAAAAAAAACCATTTAAGAACAGCAAACACAAAATTACATGTCTTTCATCAATGGAATCTCTACTACCATCAGAAGAACACATCATTCATGTCATGCAATGGAGATTCATCCACACAAGACTCAAATCAACCTGAAGTTTGAATAGAGACTTTGCTTCTGATAACTGTTAATTAAACTTTTGATCTTTCATATATCTAACTCAAAATATGAGGACAAGTTATTATCTAACACTACAGTACGACTTTGAGAAAAAAATATAGAAAAATCAGTCATTGAGACACAAACAGCATATATATTTACAGTATACGGAGTGTGTCGTATACCTGTGGTGGCATGAAAAATATATAGATCAAAATCTTAAAGGAAGTTACTGGTGATCTAGCATGAAGTGCGACATTGCAAGTTATGCGTCGCACTGTTTGTGGAACACTAGAGACTAATTGGGAAGCTTCGACTACTACGTATTCTAGAGTGGGAATGGGAGCATATCAACTGTGAGGATTTGTTAACTCTGATTGTTTGTTGGTGTTAAACTCGAAGAAATCTTTGCTTCCGAGTAGAAAAAGCTTATCGTTGTCTCTGATCACTTGGATCGAGTCGATCTCAGCCCCTTCATCGTTCACTACGATTATTTCCCTCATGTCGACCCCAAATTTTCGTCCTGTAACAGCAGAAGAAATAAAGAAGATTCAGATATGTTTGAAGCACAAATCTAATATATTGAAAAAAAAGTGCTGAATCATAATTCCAATGAATTTAATGATCATGCTTTATTCAATTTTTAATGCCATTAATTTGCAAGAGACCATTAGACCACCTTTCTACACTAGTTTCCACAAAAATTCTGGGTCTTTTGGACTTAGGCCCCATTTGGAACCAATCATCAAACTGATTTTAGTTCTGCAAAATTAGTTTTCAATCGGTTCCAAACGAGTATATTTTTATTTCAGTTTTTGGTTTTGGATTTTAGTTTTTACAAATGAAAATTAAAGCTGGTTGGGAGTAGATTTTATGAAAAATCTAAACCAGTGGGAATGACAAACATTATATCTGTAACTACATATACCAATAATACAGATCAAATATTATAAACAATGAGATGGTTTTATGCATTCTGATAGAGAGAATTCAGTTTTGCATACATTAAAACCAGTAATCACTTTATTAGATCTCATGCAAGTATACAAAGCAAAAATGTACCTGCGATGTTCTTGAGCTCTTCCATGCTGCTTGGCAATCTCATGAGCTTCCCAGGTTCCGAAGAAAAGCGTTGCTGTGACGGATGGCCTTTGTATACGCTCACTCTTGGAACAACCCCACATGTCCTTCCCCGACATAGAATTCGTTCTTCCTTCTTTGGAAGTTTCATAAGCTCATCAGGAATGCCAACCAAAGATGATAATCCTAGTTGTTCACTCTTGCTTAAATTCAAATCATCTATGCTGGCGCCATTTGTGAATAAGAAGTTGACCATATCTTTGTGGTTTTTTGCGACTGTGACTTCCAACGCCGTTGATCCTTGGCAATCTTTCGAATTGATATTTAGACCAAGTTCTAAGAGCTTGTTCATCGCAGAACGATCATTTCTGTTCGCCGCGAGGCAAAGAAGATCGCCACCAATTTGTGGGTTGGTAATGTATGAATAGTGGTATAGGAGGTTGAAGATCTTGCGGTCCTTAGCAAAGATAGAATGCCAGAGGGGAGTGTTCCCATCCATGTCTGTAAGAAAAAATAGAGATCGGGTGAGACATATAAATGCACAAACAAAGAACATAGAGATCTTTATTGAAACCACCTCTTTAATGAAACCACCTCCTTAGCAAAGGTATCTCTTTTCAGAGCTCAGATCCAATTTGTGCTAGATCCAATCAGTCCCCAATAGGAGACTAACACGTGGGCTGTCATGTGCATGGCACGTGATCCATTTGGCATCACAGTCACGTGCATGTGATTGTCCACGTGTCAGTTCTCAACAGACTGACCATATCCAGCACTTACTGGATGCGATTCCCCCCTTTTCACTGAGTGTTCCTAGTTCAAGTCTCAATGAAATTTAACCAAAAAATGAACAAAACTCTTACCTACCAAAAAAAACAAAAAAAAAAGAAAAAAGAAGAAAAGAGCAGATAGATATTGTCTAAAACTGCTTTACCTTTTATATTTGTGTTGCAAGCATGCTGGAGCAAGACTAGAACACAATCCTCGTATCCTTTTGATGCAGCTAGGTGCTGTTTTATGAGATTATAAGATACAACAAGTCAGTCAATGAAAAGTTCAAGCTATATACATTTACAAAATCAAAGAAAAAGTTCAGTTATAGCATACACATATCAATATATCATGTTTCCGAGCGGTTTGGGGTCAGCTTAGAAGACACTCAAGAACTATAAAGTATGTGATGTAGCAGCCCAAGGCCAAATTAGTATTCTGGTCATTCAATTGGCATAGAGAGTTGATATATTTGTTAGGGGTTGAAATATAGAAGAGATATATTTGTTAGGATTCAATAAGTTTGTTTGTCCTGTAACACTTTACACAGCTTTTCAATATTAATAAAACGCATTTGTTTTATGTAATTACTATATCTGCAGGCCCTACAGTGCTCCTCTTTGTCTCGTTTTTCTTGCTTTGTGTGAACTGGTTGCGCTAGTATGATATGCAAATGAAATGAAGTTTCCTCAAATTATGCAATTCATGTAAAAAAAAAGAGAGAATTCTTCTAAATAGCATAAGTGAAAGATCTTCTAATTATACAGATTCATCATTAATTCTATGACATCAGGGACCTAGATGCCACGATTCACAAAATATTTGAAGGTGCCAACAGATGGAAAAAAGATCAGATGAGCAACTCAAAACATACCAGTGGTGTCCGTCCTTTCGAGTCTCCAATATTAGGGTCCATTCCTGCTTTAAGAAGTACTTCAAGAGTACAGCTATCACCAGTAGCAGCAGCAGTGAATAGATTGCATGGTATATTTGAGCCATTATTATACTCTCCGTTGTCTCCTAGAAAGTCCTCGATATTAAGATCCTTCAATTCAGTTTGCTTCTGTGAATTGAAAACACATATATTCCTTGTTAATGCAAAGTTTGCATCAAATGACCTTTTTTAATGGGTAAACGTAAAGGTTATATCGAAATACTAGAAGAGTACAATATATACAATGATGAACATAACAGCCACGTCACTCGTTACGAAATCGGGAATAATTTGGCAGGGGCAACAATTCATAATCCGGTATAATTCAAGTTAAGTTCGTGGAAAATTTGGGAAAAGGTTTGAAAAAATTAATAAAATTACAAAAATAGAAAAATATATTATGACACAGAATCACAAATATTAAATCAAATCCATGATCTGACAATGATGTTATAACAACAAAACATTACAAAGATTTATGAGCTCAAGTTTATCAATAAACGACATTAAAATCTAGCAGACAAAGCCTAGTCGATTATTCCCCCCCCCCCCATTTCAGTTCTATTGCACAAGTAAAATACAGTTCATGCATTTAATACATTCAATACACGAAGTACTGAATCAGATGTGTATTGTTCACAAGACTTAAATAAACAATTCGGAGCCTTAGATAACAAGACATAACAGTTGTGAGCACAAAAACTGCATTCATTACCTGGAGGAAGTTCTTGAATATAACCAAACAATCCTCTTGTTTGGTTTGCATGGTCTCAAGTAGTGTGCTCTGCTTCAACCTCAGTAGTTGAGATAGTGTCTTTGTTCGGAAAGTGAAGTGTTGAGGTTTGTTGTAAATAGCACTGGTTTCTCCGAATATATCACCAGTTGTTAAGGTCCCCATGACCTGTTCTTTATCATTTTCACAAACAATGATATCAACTTCTCCTGAAACTACGATGTAGACATCATCAGGGGCTTCATTCTGCATGATTACATCTTCTCTTGGTGGAAAATACTCAGCCTTCATCTTTATGACCTGATGTGATTTCAGGTAAAACTCAAAACATCACAACCATATATCTTTACAGTGTCTTGAAGAAGATTTCAATTGTGATTTTTCTTAATCTTAGATAAAATATAGATAAAGTTAAACAAAATTGAGAATTCATGCAGGATAGAAACAGAGATAATAGACAATATCTCCATCAGTTTCTTGAAATTCTCAATTGAGGTCTTCTGAAAAGTAAACGACAATTTAAATAACAAACCAAATCTCATCCTACAATTCAAACCTTATTCTAACAACCAATCTACTAGACGGTTATCCACATAAAAATGGTATGTTATAAACATGAATATTCTCTATATCCTTGTTGCCAAATGTTATTAGAATCATTTCAATTATTATACCATTGATTATCCATAGAGTTAAATATGAGAATAGTGGTGGTCTGCTGATTGAAAGCATACTATAAAAAAAGGCATACCAGAAGAAGAAGAGATTCCCTGGAGACACCCTTGAAAAGATAGACTTGCTCAACGACTGGAAGGAAGAGCCGTTGGCAGATGCTCTTGCATATAGATTTTGGCAACTGGTCCATCAAGTGTTGCTGGTTCAGGCTCTCAGCTCGGAATCGAAGGCACATGTACCCTAGTATCTGACGTTTCAGGCGCGGGGGAAGGTGATTCCGACACACAAAATTTGATGCCGCTTGTATGCTATGCCTCTGAAATCATGGAGTTAAAGAAAAAGCATAAAAAATAATGAAAGCTCATAGAGTCTAAAATGGAATATTTTTGGTAGGTAAGAGTGTGTTTTGTGCTGATCAAATCTTTTCCGCAGGAGAAGACTTAAACCCAAGATCCCTCCGTGAAGAGAGGGTACTTCTATCAACCAATTGGTTTGATAAGCAAGCAGCAATAAATCATGTTTACTTATGAACACCATTATTTTGCAGTTAAATCATCATGGTATCAAAATTAATAAGAAATACATGCATCAATTCCTGAATAACTTTGTGGTGTGCTCAACTAATATAATTTTTTTTTTAACAATTATTCTGATTTGGCATCCTTCTTCAACATAGACATAATAAAAATATCCCACAGAAACCATTTTATATAATATCTATGGATTGTGACTGTATAATCTAATCTGATAAATGGGAGCAACTCATACTCAATAGTATCAAATAAGATGTTCTTAAAAGGTTCTACAATACCTCATACCTTAGGAGTCTCAGTTGTTTTGGGCTACTTGAGACTTGTTGCTTGATATATTCAAATCAGAAACATGAAATCCATCCATGTTCGATTTGTACTAACAAGTCAAAAAAATTTCCCCGAACTAAACCATCATGAGTGCATGTTCGAATTGAACCGAGAAGTCAATAAATTTCTAATCGACTTAACAAGCAAATTGACTTCGTTTCATTGAAATTAAACCAACAGGTCAATAAGTTTCCCCAATTAAACAAATCAACATGAATGTAACATGTTTTTCTGATTTAGGGAGTTCAAGACAGAATGCCTTACGAATTCCATCGTCCGGCGAGTCCCTTCAACGACGAGGTTGGTCATGTTCCCTATGAGATAAGCCGTGAGACCAAGGTTGAACAGCATGTAGATTATGTTGAAGACCATTTCCCGGGTGTTCACTGCATGGAGGTCCCCATATCCGACGGTCGTCATGGTCGTGATGGACCAATAGATGGCTGAGATGTACCGGATCCGAAGGCTGTCCTCCCTGAAATTTGGGAGCACCACCCCAATCCATGTCCTCCCTTGGTGCGGGTATCTATCAGCCAGCAAGTAGTAGATGCACCCAGCACAATGGACTAAAAAGAGGGTCACCTGCAACCACAAAAATCAAGATCAACATAGTTGATTATAGTAACACTCACATTTAGAAGACATGCTAGCTCAATAACCCATTCACAGAAGATCAACTATGACTCAAAATGCAATTTTGGAAATCAAACAAGAAACCCATTTATGCCAGTATTCAGAAACAGCATTAATAAACCACACACACACACACACACACACAAATGTAATGAACAGATTATTCCCTTCGCATGTTTGATAAAAATAACAATCAGATCAAATTCCCTAAGAACCAACTATCCAATCATAATAACATCAGAATCTTCTTCCCCAAATCAAAACAACAACTATAGCAATATCCCTTACTGAGGAGGACTGATTGGTTCAATAACCATGAACACCATATTCACAAAATACACCAAAAATTCGGTGACAAGATACCTCTACCTGTCAGTCAAAACAAATTATTATTTGTCCAACTGTACTTTTAGTATCTTCATGATCTGGGTATCCATTTAGCTTTTAAGATTGGAAAATGATCTGTCCAACCCTGGGTGCTGTCCGCAGCTCTCATTGTTTTTTCTTTAAGTACACACTCACCCATTAAAGTACATACTGTTATAAAAGTGAAGTATGCATTATCACGGTGTATAGGCAGGCGGGGGCCTACAAAACAGACTGAGTGTAACAACGCTCCTTATGATTTTTCATACTAATGATCAGAATACAAGCAGAAAATAATTTAATTATCTCCGTTCTTCCATGAGTATGATTCACACATGATAATCACCAATCACTCAAAATTCAATTTTTTTTTTTTTTAAAAAAAAACCCCAAACAAGAAACACAGAGTGGTACCACTCACAGAGAGAAGCCGAGCACATCTTATCCAGAAATAACTGAACCTGATATCCTTCTCGAGCCTGTAAAAAACAAAAGAACCCAAAATCAAGAACTATTAAAAGAACTCGATTTCCCCCAAATCAAGAACAAAAACTCATGAGAGAGAGAGAGACCTTGTGAAGAGGCGTTTGACCTTGCGGAGACGCCAGAGACGGAGCATGCCGAGGAGGCAGTAGCCGAGGCCGGCCTTGTTGTCGCCGGTGATGAGTTCGAAGGGGATCGTCGACGCCACATCCATCAAGAACCATGTCGACAGGTACCTTTAAAAAAAAAAAAATTAAAAAAAATTGGTGGAATTGAAAGTGGACAAAGAATCGGTTCCAAAAGGATGCAATCAATAACAATTAATTTTTTTTTTTTTGTTAAGATTCAGTTTGTTTTTACAGACTAAAATGAAGAACCACGTCTGTTTTTAATTCTTTTTTATAAAAATATTAAATATCATATAACTAAAATGTTTATATAGCTAAATTTTTAATTGAATCGAATGAATTCGTTTTTAATAAATATATAAAAAAATTTAACGATGTTTATATCCTATATATTTCATTGAATTTTTAAATATATATATGACTGTATTTTAGATTGTAAAAAATGATCAAGTATAAAAGCGCAAAAAAAAAAAACATAAAAATAATTTTCTTAGGCGTCGTTGATACTCAGTTTTGTTTTACACTGTAAAATACAACCTCATATGTATTGTTAGAAATCCGGTGAAATATATGCACGTATACACAATTTTAGTTTTTTTTACATTTTTTGAATTATATTCATTTATTCTGAAATGAAATGATGTACACTTTTAAT
This sequence comes from Acorus gramineus, assembly GCA_030737835.1. Classification (NCBI taxonomy): domain Eukaryota; kingdom Viridiplantae; phylum Streptophyta; class Magnoliopsida; order Acorales; family Acoraceae; genus Acorus; species Acorus gramineus. Next base: position 8,296,609 of record CM060853.1, on the reverse strand, counting down.
TAAAGCATATATATCATTTGATTATGTTTATCATTTTTTAAAATATAAAAACATGTGGTAGGCGTTTAAGCTATAAAAATGATCCAGCCTACCGTTTTCCTTTTTTTATTTGCTTATTTTTTGGTATAAAGGCACAAGCATGATGACACTAGTGGAACATGTTTGGAGACATCAGTTTATAACCCTGATTCAGAATGAGAAAATTTATCTGGGATATTCAGAAGTGAATACAAGATTGAAGATTTTAAAACAGAAATTTTTTGAGTATTCCAATTGTCTTAAACCTTTGTATTTGTTCTAGGAATCTTTTAGTATACATTAATATAAATCTACTACTGGTGTTATGGAAATGAAGCCAACATAGGTGCTGAACAAAAATTACAAAAAAAAAAAACTAACATTAAACAGTTTCCAAACAGGACCTAAAATCCACCTAAACCCAATCCACTGTTGTGAAGAACCACTCAGTCAGAGAGATCATGGAACAACCTATCAGCTAGTTGTGACTAGAGAGTGACATAAAATTAATCTTTGATTTTTTTTTTGGTAGGTAAATATTGGAAATTGGACTATCATGAAAGTAAATTTTCTTGTCAACCACTAAGCTATATGTTAAAATTAAAATTAAAATAAACAAACCTGAAGGCGATCTTTCTGGAATCGCAGACGAGCAACTGCGTTCTGGGGTCGATATAGGCGACGAAGAAGGTGAGGGTGATGTCGACGGCGAAGAAGAGATTGACGATGTTGTCGGTGATGCAAAGGGCTCCCTTTGCAGAGGACTTCATAAATGCTATCTCAAATGGATAAACCCAGGCTGAATAAGCCACCAATACCACCATAAACACTTCCCAGCACCTGATCAACCATAACATTATCATATGAAAATGTTGAATTTAAAAGACCCGTTTGGATGTGAGGTTGAGAAATAGTTGTTTACTCAAACCGTCTTTCAAACTCAGTTTATGAAAACTCACTTTCTGTAAGCTTTTCAATAGCTAACAGTTTCGTACATAAAATGCTCGAAACATGCTTTGTAGAAACTGTGGAAAAATATGTGTTTGAATATCTATTTGACTCCTGGGAGATTCTGAAAGAAGTATCGACTCGCACACGGATTCAAAACGGTGTTTTAATCATTTATGCTCCCATTTTTACAATTGGAACATGTCTTGGCTTTTTTTGAAATACATATTGTTTAATGAACAAGTAGATATTTGAATGAATTGAATACATACAATAATACGTTTGTTGTAATAAAATGTATATATATTTGTTTGCAAGAATGACGGCAAATATACATTTAAAAAATTGAAGTATATACTCAGAATAAATTGAATGCACAACTTGTATCATTTTATCTAATCAAGTATATATATGTTTAACAAAGTTAATACAATGTTTAAGATCAAACACAATCTATACTTGTGTCCGTGGGTCGTGGGCCAAGCCCAAATATCAATCCGGCCCAATTTACAATTTGTATGGGCCTTTTATCCCACCTAGACATCCCTGACATTCACTAAATTTGTATGGTCAACAAGAAGTCATGGTCACATGAACTTTCTTTGTTTTTCATGCTCTATGTTATGGAAAAACATATTTACGTTGGTTGGTTGATTCTGATGTGTTGTTGATATGACATACTCTTCAATCACCACTTAATAAACCAATAAAAACATAATATGGAAGTGTGGTACGCTTAAGTTTTAATCATTTGAACCTGTATCTTGAATCCATGGGGGAGATGATCCTCCCTCTCGTGTCGATCTGTGCCTGATCATTGATGCTCGACACCCCCAACGGCGGGAGGATGAGCTTTGAGAGGCTGCGGAAGCTGAGGGAGTTTGACCTCTCGCACATCGTGGGCTCGAGATCTGGCGCCGGAGATAAATTGTTTTTGTTTTAGCAGTGGAGGAGGAGGAGGAGGAAGAGAGAGAGAGAGAGAGAGAGAGAAGAAGAGGTTCTCAAGAAACAATAAAATGAGAGAAAGGTTGTGGTCCTAATAGGGGCCTTGTCCATATAAAGAGTTTTGGAGAGGTGAAAATGAAATGTCATGAAATGGTTTTTATCAAGTGATGGTGTCTGTCGGAGATATTAGGCCTCCTTTAATAAGGTGCTGTGTCCACATATATTATTTTAAGTCCTCATAAATCATATGATTTAGTGATTGATCTCTCAATTCTTCATATTTTGGTTTTAGTTCTTAGATTTAAAGGATATGTTGTTTTCTAGTCCCTGAGGGACCTATCCCTAAATTATTTGGTTTTGTTTTTAGTCCCTGGGAGGAACTAAAAAAGAACATATTTTTTAAATCTAGGGGACTAAAATCAAAATATGAAAAAGTGAGAAATCGATCCTTAAATATGTATGTTTACAGGGACTGAAAACTAAAAAAACCCTTATTTCAATTGAATGACCACTTATTTATTATATAAACAGAAAGTCAGTTAGAGTGGAGACTTCATGTGGGAATGTTTTTGAGTGATATGCATACTTTGTGTGGTTGTGGGTGAGTAGAGATAGCAGTTACATATGTTCCATGAGTGACTACCACTCACTTGTAAATTAAAGTGCGTTGTTACTCAGTCTTTTTATAGTCTAAATTTTAATTTCATATATTTCATTAGTATTATATATTCACACTAACGAGATATATATATATCGTTAGAAATCTTTCGCATTTTTTATAAATATATCAATACAATTCATTAAAGTATATATTTTATTTTTTTTATAAAAGAATATACATCATTGCAGGAAATATATTGTTTTTAACAAAAGTTAAAATCTGTGTAGTGGAATTGGAATTGAAAAATGGACAGTATGTAACATTTTGCTATATTAAATGTAGGTGTTGTTATATGCTTTTTTAGATGAAATGTGTAATTTTTTTTTAATTCATCAGTGTATATATTTTATTTTTTATTAAAAAAATACCTAATATTATTCATAAATTATATATATATAAAGATGTGTGTGTAGGGTTGTTCACTTGTTTGCTTGTGTTCCCTGCAGGTGGTGCCTGATAAAAGCTGCTGCATTGTTTCAAGGGGTGGGCCTTCTCAAAAATGAACTTTTATGTAAGCATATATGGGCACAATTAATTCGACCTGTGGGGACCAAAAAACATGTGATATATGTGTAATATATGGTCCTATAATACATGTGCTAGGTCAAAAAGGGGTCATTTTTGTACCCTGAAATCTGGTATTTACCTCATTTGTTAACTTTCAGTTGTAAAATGTCATTGCCCTAGTTATCATTTTTTAAAATGGTCATTGACCAATAAATAAAAAATCATTTATAAACCAAAAAGATACATGTTTAGATTTCAAAATTGAAAGTATATATTAATGTTGTGGTTACCTCTATAGTTGTCCAACGAGCTATATGCATCTTTATATCATATATGATGATTTTGTAGACGTTGTTACATGTAGTCTTTAATTTCAACCAATCATGTAGTCCTGTTGTACCATTGAAGACATGCACTTTATTGAATAAAATATTTAAAATTTTAACAATATAATTCATTGTAGCATTTTTTTATAAATATACATATTTTGTTACATGAAATACAATTTGAAAAAGAGAGTGTAACATTATTTCTTAATTTTCAATATGTTTATAGATTTTTTTTTTAAGAAAATCTTATTCTATCATACCAAAACAGTGTTAGTTCTCATGGTTTTTATTATTTTAATAAATTAATACGTGACATCTCATATATTCATAAATGATAATGTTACTTAAAACTCTTTTTTTAACTCAAATTTTAGTCCACACGTGTTTTAAATTTTTAAAAAATAATATATTTAATTTAATAAAATACATGTATTTTTATAAAAAAATGAAATATATATTTTAATTACATAGATATATTTTTAAAAATATAAAAATATTTTATTAAAACATTTTTGTTTTTAACGTGAATGGTAGTCATCATGAATAAATGTCCTTATTCCCATTAAATCAATGCTTTATCCAGAAAATTAAAGGTCATCAACTTTTGGCTTTTGGCTACTGGGATAGTCAGTGCTTTTGGATGCACTCATCATTATTTCAACAAATAATTGTATGTGCAAGTTAGAAAAAAAGGAGGTACATCAATCATGTCCTCTCATTTATTTCACTGTTCCATCACTTAACATAGGCACATTCTACGTTACCTAAAAACATGTGGCACATTTGTAAAAATAAAAAAAATTTCCTACAGTGTTATTTTTAACTTAATTTGTAGCTTTACCATTTAAAAATACGACACATCTCAATTTTTTAGCCTAAAAAAGTAATAAAAGAAAAGAAAAATCTTGTTTGGATCTGTGTTTAAAAATCTTTCAGTTTTCAAACATGAAATCACATCAAACGCAGATTCAAATTGAGCATTAGTCACGTGTGAAACATTCATATATATGTCAAGTTTAAACCATACATGAGTGTTAATATCACCATGCCCACTATGAACAATTTGGTTGTTTTGTCATGTAAGACTCAACATATAAGTGGTGGGAAGATTGGATTGAGACAAGCATAAACTTATTGATTGTGGTTATAAAAGGTTATATGATTGTGATAGCTAAATAGATTTACACCAAATTACGCAATCAGTGTTTGGGGGAAGTTATATATACTGATTTTGGATAAAATTATGTTCATAATTTAGGCCAAAAAAAAGAAGGAAAAATAGAGGATATTATTGTGGTTTTAGTTTCACCAAATTTTCAATGTGCCTACTTGTTGGGTTGCCCAACACCTTCCAAAATCTATTTGGTGATGGTGACATTCACTACTGAAAGGCTTTTATACACACAGTATGATTTTTAGTCTCACTTTTAGTTTTGATAATTTATCTGATAGTGTATAAATTTATATGTATGGGTCATCACTGTAGACATTCAAAATAAAAGTATATGAACAGAAGTTTAAAAATGAAGTTAAAAGACAGACTTGATGTATATGTATCTTTATTCTTCATAATATGTTATGATGATACACTGTTTAAGTTATTCAACTGAGCAGAGACAGAATGCACGTATCTGAATCCATATCTGATGAATATTCTATTATCCGTGTCAAATCTAAAAATCTGAATTCAGATTCGATAATAATATGAAATATATGAAACATGTAAATAGATATTGATATAATTCAAATATCCAATGATTCCATAGTCAAAATAAAGTTCATAAATTTATTAACTGAAATATATAAAAAATCTAATAATTATCCATTATACAATATAAATTTTAAACTTACACATAGAAGAATGACAAAAAAACCCATACTAATATTAAAAATATAATATATTAAAGTTGTGAGGGGGGTAAAATATGCTTTTCTTCAAATGGGCCGGACTCAAGAACGATCCGGGCTTTGAATGATATAAGATCCGAGATGAAGAGTTGACAGGGCCATTGAAACGAACGTCGACTGCAGCTCCCCTGATTTCATTCTTTGATCTCCTACACTCACATCAGTGTAGTGTTAGCTAACGCTATTCTGACGCTCAAGTCAGTACTCAATTTTATGGTAGAACTTGAGCTTAGGGTTTTTTTTGGAGAAGAAGTGCGTGCCTTGGGGTGAGAAGGGTACCCCTCTCTATTTATAGGTGTAGGTGACGTGCCGGTTATGCCATGGTGACGTGAGGATAATATGAGAGAGAATCTTCAACGTGGCTCTCTGATCGAACGTTGCGTCGGATCTCGAGATCAGCTCAATGTAACTGTTTTTCTGGTAGTTTGTTATTGCCATTGTGTCATCGAATCTTTTCATGAGCTTATTTGTTATTTTGCTAAAGTTAATTAAACATATGTGGGAGTTTCCCATGCTGTTCGGACCAGTGGTCGGTCTACTTCCAACTTAGGTAAGTCGGGATCGTACCTTAGGGTGTTCGGTTATTATCAGAGATCTGACTTAAGTTGCTACTCGGTCCCACCTGAGGTGGGGATTCGGGTCCCAAGGTGACGTATGAGGCTGAGGAGAGTCTTTGGCCGAAGTGGGCTTCTACGCTAAGGTGAGCTCTAATTCATGGTTGGACTTTTATCTGAGATGAGCCTTGACAAAGGTGGACCTATCATTAAGACATCCTTATTCTGTTCTGATTAATTTATATACATTTATTGTTTATTCAGGTGAGAAGGATTTTGTCTCCTACAAATGCAATAAATAATAATATAATATACTAAATCGGATGTATATATATTTTTAAATAATTGATAAACTCAATGTAAAATATGATGATGGTGGTTGGTTGGTTTTTTTTGTTTATCCTTTTATTTTGGAGAAATTAGAATTATTTAAGTCCCTGGAATATTTAGGTCCTTAAGTTATTTAGGGTATTATTTTTGAATTATTTCATCCAATAGGGGTTGTCTTTTACTTTTTTTTTCTTCTAATTTTACATTTTCTTTGTGCTCCCACTCCCTCACGCATACATACAATCAGATCTTCCCCCACACGTGTCAAATTTGATAACAAACATATCACAATCAACCTTAAAAACACAATAAATTTTCATCATGTTATAATATAATGACATTCATAATAAAAAAAATAACAATATACAAAATCCATCAACAAAGTACATAGACAGTTTAAAAGTGTATACAAACATGTTAACATTGTATAATAGTATGAACAGACGGTGAATGAGGGAGTAAAAGTAAAAAAAATAACGGTGTATAGACGGAAAGATCCTAAAATAATACACAATGAAGTTTGGGAACCTAAACATAAGTTCAAATATTTCAGGGGCACAAGAATAATTCAGGGTTCCTCGAAGGATCTAGAATTAATTTTTCTTATAATATATATATAATTACATTTTTTGTTTTATTATAATTTACTATGCCACATAGTTATAATATTAGTTCAATTCACGAACAAAAAAGCGCCCGTGGCCTAATGGATAAGGCGTCTGACTTCTAATCAGGCGATTGTGGGTTCGAGTCCCACCGGGCGTGCTTTTTTTTCTTATATGGGAACAATCCATATAACCCCCTATAAACTCCCCGAAGTCCATTCAACCCCCCCGCCCCCTCACTTTTCCTGAAACACATATAACCTTTGAAAATACATATTTTGATAATTTTCGGTAAATGATAATGTTGAGGGAGTTATATGGATTTCAGGTAGTTTACATGGATTGTTTGATTTTTTCCTTTTTATTTATGTAAATCATGTTTATTTATTAGTTTATTTTTACACATAGCCCCCTGAAAATCCATTAAATTAGGAAATCCCGTGACCCTATTATGAGAAGAAAATAAAAAGGAAATTCAGTATTTAATACGAATTTGTTTTTTAATTATAATGAGACATCACTATGCAGTGTCAGTTTGAGCTTTGAAAAAAAAAATCATCAAAGTTTGACATAACTAATTCAAATAGATCATCACTGGTCTTTCCTGCTTTCCCAGGTCAATTCCTGTATTCTTATTCCCTATTCGCTCATGATGGATTTTGTCTTTTACAATTAATATTGAAACTAATCAATCTGAAACAATATAACCAACCAATAGATATAATTAATTCGACAATAAAAAATAAATTATAAAATATTCTATTACTCGATCTTTATCTTCAAAAAAATATAAAATTCTAAACATTGGATTAGAAATGGAAAATCTCCGTGTTATCGGATTGTGACTCTCTACATATCTAACTGTCATAGTGTCATTCAAATATACCAATTAAAATAACTTAACATTTTCAAAAAATTTCAATTTGGAATAATTAGTATGTCATTATTTTATTTAACACCCAAAATTTGAGAAAAAAATTTCACCAATTTTTTTTTACATAGTTTGTTAATAATATTAATATGTAATTTTATATGTAAAATATGATATCTATACAACTTTATTTTTGAAATTAAGGATTTGTGGAATTCAATAAGATGTGTTAGATGAATATCTCGTATTATCCTCTAAATATATTGACATTTAATATTTTTCATTCTTACCCTTGATCTAAAAATAAAGATCATAAAAAAATAAGAATAAAATCATAAATGAAAATGTTACAAAGAAACAAAGCTGAAAACTAAGGCTGCATTTAGATGTGAGGTTGAAAAGCTGAGATTCTTATAATCCTGTGTTTCAAACTCAGATTTTGAAAAATGTTGTTGTATTAGATTTTCAATCGCAAGATTTTTTGACCCAATTCTTAAGGAAAAAAAAGAATTTTTTTGTTTAAAAAAGAAAGATAGTGGTTTGAAAAACTAAAAGCTGAAAATGTGTTTGAATTCGCATTTATGAATTTTTAGCTTTTCAAACGCAAAATCTATCCAAACGCAGATCCAAATGGAAATAGATTTCGCATCAATGTTGTAGAGGAAAAATCTCACGCTTTTCCTAAGGACGCCACTTGTCCTAGATAGTTGGGTAAATGGGCAATGCGATCTGGCCCAGAATGTGCCAGGTACGGACCACCCAAAGTGAATGTCAGCGTTCTCTCATCAGGGGTCCCTACTTGGGGAGATCTGCTCGAAGAGTACAACTCGGGAAAAGCTTGTTCACCGAGGTAGGATGACTTGGCGACCAAACCAATATCGTCTCGAGAACAACCAGGGTTAATTGACCAGACTGGTTGTCAACACAGAATATGACCGTTGGAGCATCCCTGAGTCTAACCATCCTAAGGTTTGAATTCATCCTTAACTACGGAAGTATGAGGACCACTGACCCTGTGAGGAGAGGCCAGAGCTGCTCTGCTCTGTCGGATTGGCAAACATGTGCCCTGACCCCGACAAGCTGCATACCACCATTCGTTGCAGTATCAGTTAGGGCCAACGAGAGGGTGACACGTGGCCACGATATCATAACCCCCAATATCGAATCCCATGAAATCTTCCATGTCTGAAGAATCCGGTCAAGATAGAGATATGTCTAGACAGAAAATGATGTGGCTACTCACTCAACTACAAGGGCAAGGTAATGAGGAAAGAGAAGGGACATTCACAAGTAAGCATTTATGGTTTTAGAGTCATCTTCTTCATCTTCATCTTCTCCGTTCATTCACTCCACTGACTTGAGCGTCGGGGTCCTTTTAGCCGGCACTATACCAATGTCCCCTATGTTCTCTTGGTGCAGGATCTCAGGTGCAACAACCCAGAATTCTAACTCGAGAACTCTTATTGAAGGAAAACACTACCTTCAAATGCCTACCTTTTGATATAGATTGGTTTTAGAAGAAAATAATTTCTATATTTTACACAAAGTTTGCAACCTCATTCATATATACCTACTCATTTATTATGTTTAATTAAAATTTTATATAGTTCATTTAATTAATATAAAAAAAGCGCTCGTGGCCTAATGGATAAGGCGATTGTGGGTTTGAGTCCCATCGGGCGTGCTTTTATTTTATTATTATTATTAAAAAAATGTTTATTTATTAGTTTATTTTTTACACATAGCCCCCTGAAAATCCTAATTAATCAAGGAATCATGTTTACCGCTGTAACAAAAACTGTATTTGTTGGAATAAACACAAGTTTCGATGCACCTTTTTTTATTGTAATTATGAGAGTAGTTTTTCAATCAAGTGAACTTGTTTAGTTGCCTGTTTGAAGATTTTAGCTTTTAAAGAAGTTAAAAGCAACCCAAAACGGGTTGCCAAATGGGGGAAGAGTCGAAGTTTGATTTTTAATTATAATGATGAAATATCACTGTAATGTGTCAATTTGAGCCTTTCCATATTAAAAAAAGTTTGACGTAACTAATAAATATGTAATTTGTATAATTTGCTGTCATTTTTCTTTGATAAATATACATAATTTGTTGGGATCTTGTAAATCAATTGATGATTTTTTTAAATCCATAATATATTGTTGTGATTTCTGAGAATCATTCTAATGATAGCTTTAGGTTTAATATATCCGTGAGGATTTTAGAAATTGGTTATTGATGATCCATTATTCAAAAATTGAACATGACATACTGATTTGGATTTGTGCTCGGTCATCGGGTTTGAAGGGTCCGACGGGCCAAATCCACATACAATGGTCTATCCGAGTCATGAGTCTTTACTAATTGGGTCTTGAACCACCGGTACTGAAGCATAATTCATGAGCCTGAAATTTGGCCCCTACAGTAGTTCATTTAATTAATTCTAAAAAAATAAAATATGTCAAGATTTTAAATGAGCTCTAGGCAAAAGTTTAATTTCTCCTTGAGAATCCAGGTAAATTTGAAATTCTATCTGGGATATTCAAAAATTGTATCTTTTCCATTATTTTTCTTTTACAACAATTAATATTTGGAAAGAGATTCTGTGTCCATCCTGTATTCAGATTACATTTACATCACAAGATTGTGAGAAGAAAAAAACAACCAAATGAATCTGTAACAGAAGCCTAGAAAAAACTATACAGAAAAATGTACATAGAAATCAATCTTTGGAGCAAATTTGATGACACAAATCGATCATCCTTCCGATTGAGATGTTCGCGAATGGATACATTCGAAAGTTGTCGTTAGAATTGCAGGTTAAAATCAATCGTTCCTCGCTCACCATCGCCTGCAACAAAATCAGACTTCATTAAGTGCATGTACTGATATCAATGTATCAGTTTTGAAAAATATCTGAATGTAACATATATTGTAGATTCATACATGTTTGTTTTGTGCATATATTGTTTAAATTCAATTATCATGAATGATTAATCATAATCTTAAAATAATTATTATATTATTTGAAATCTTTCTGTATTTGCTATTCGAATTTGAATATCAAATTTGAATATGCATTGTTTAGGATAGGATATGGATGTTAAGCTATTAGGTGGTGAAATTTAGGCCTTTGACCAAATTAATTAACACAAAATAATTGATTACCAAATCACTTAAACTCTTATTTTTAAAAAAAAATTACATAAGAAAACATCAAGGAGTGTTAAATAAGTAAATAACATGAACATATGTTTACAAGTATAGATTCCACTAAAAGTGAAATGTAGGCCTTCTGTGCATATGAAAACGAGATTGAAAAAGTGATTTTCATTTAAAGCAGTTTTTTAAAACAATTTTCCACGAAGCACGCTTTTGTTAGATACCTAAAAAGCTGTTTTTAAGTATTATCCTTTTTGGTCTTAATTCTGTTGCACAACTATAATGCATATTATGCATATAATACACTTTTAATTCATTAAATATGTGACTCATTGAATAAGACATGTATCGTTAACGAGACTGATCTAGACGTGAATTAAACTTTTAATAAAAAGTGTGCATTGAACACAGGAATTAATCAATAATTCAGAACATTAGGTAACTATGTCCTGATCTATATATTTGTATGAAATGATTTTCGTACCTCGCAAGGAATGGATTGTTCATTGCAGCTCCATAGTTTGGTTGGCATGCAATTGATGTAATGACACCAGCTGCAAAGCTGGTTTGCATTCACTCCATGAAGGGCTGCTATGAAACCACCTGTAACACTGCATTTAAAAGAAACACATCAGATGATGATACTTATAATAATAATAATAATAATAATAATAATAATAATAAGTGGTGTTCAATATGTAGGGCATTGATACACTCAGACACTTAATGCAGTCATTCCTGAAGACACTACATCACATTTTTCATCAGAAAGTATATACTTACAAAAAAAAAATCAAAGTGTTCTATGAAAGTGACTGAAACATTTTTCAATATGTATACTCATAGAAATGCAACAGACTCACAGGAGAGTTAGCAGACCCAAAGCAATGATCCTTGATACTGGCCCATCAAGTTTCTGTTTCAGATTCGAAGAACTTTTGAATCCATAGTCAAACAATCCTTTTTTCCGATCCCGGATCACTAATCGAGGATCGAAGAGGATAGCATATCCAAGCAGATATCCAGATAAGAATCCTCCAATGTTTGAAAAATTGTCAATATAAGGCATCAACCCAACTATGAAGTTAGTCAGGACAACCAATGCCAATACCACCAGGGACTTGAGCTGCATCATATGGAAACAATTAGGCCAAGTTTGATATATGTGGAAGAGCTTTGATACACTCAGTCTTTTTGCAGTCATTTTTGCAAATGCATATCACTAAAATCACCTAAGATAGCATATAATCCACTATGTCAGTATACTCTATTATGAAAAAAGTAAAAATGTAGGCATTCAATTCATATGAGCATGTGTGTGGTCTACAAAATTGACTCCAAAAAGAACTGAGCATAACATTTTCCATACATGGAAAGGAAACTGAATATACAGAATTAAGAGTCGAAATGTGAATAACCTTATCAGAGTATATCTTCCTATATCGGATTTGGATGGAAAACATGGCGCCTAGTAATCCGAAAAGGGCGCCAGAAGACCCTACTGATGGAATGTCTTGGACGAAAAGTGAAGAGGCCAAACTACCGACAGACGCAGAAAATATGTAGATGATCCCAATTCTTGCTGCCAATATCAAAACCAACAAAAAGGTATGCACTGCTTACGTAAAAATTCAAAGAGTGCTCAGAAGTCTAGATAGTTTCATGAGAAAACTACTTTTCTGATAATATGATTTCATGTGACTATAATAAAGCTAAGCAAAATTGATATCCTTGACTATGAAATCAATGAATTGATTGCACAGTTTACCTCACATGTTTGAGAATGCAGAATTATCATATATGCTTCCATGATAAACAAGATCCAGTACTATTAATAATATGGTTGAAAAGCTTACATGAACCAAAATCCTGCTCTAAGCGGAGGCCTATGAATATGATGCTGAAGAGATTTACAACCAAATGTACCAAACCCCCATGCAACCATATGCAGGTCAAAATGCGCCATTCGTGGTGCTGCTGTAGTGTCAAATTTCGATCAAGAGCTCCCATTTTAAGCAAGCTGCAGAGAGAGTTAAATCATAGATTATAGAAACTCTAATTGGTGAGTCATTTACACACTTTTTGGATGCACGATGAAGTCATGACTTCCTCATCAAACAATTTACATCGCCAAGAAAATGCACTAATGATGAAGTATGCTATTGAATAACCTTATTAAATATATGGGCAGTATTGATGATTCTACTCTATTTGGTTATCCATAGTTCTCATGCAATCATATGCAAGCATATCCTACTTTAATGAATATAACTGGATACTAAAAGAGGTGAACTTCTGTTCATGACTCCAATTGCTCGATAATAACACATTTTATCCATTAAAACATATCGGGATGCAGAAAACATAATGCACAATAGATACACCAAATGGTTGATGAAGCCACATCACTTCAGGATCAGAGGAGTTAGTTACACTAGATTAAATTGATTGTAAGTGAAAATAAGGAGGCAAACTTTATAACAGATACATGCAATATTTTGAGCACTAGGGCACCATGAGCTGAACGAAAGAAGTTCAGATATTTATGTAGTAAAGAGGATTAGAGGCATCATGTTTTATTTTGAGCACTGGGACACCATGAGATGCTTGAAACATGGAAAGGAGAGGTATGTAAAGTTGAAAATGGATACCGTTTCCATATAAGATTATCCACAGTATATAACCACATTATCACATGCATGAATCATGCATATTTGTTTAACCATCTCATCTTGTTGTATGATAATCATTTTGAACATATTACACCTTAAATTTCTACTAAAAATTAAATATAGCGTAGTGCATGTAATACAATGCGACGTTATATAACATATAGGAACACCACTTTCAGGAGGTGTCCTGTAATCATTCAACGTTAGCATCCACCTAATTGCTTATACACACACACACACACACACACACACAATGGAACTACTAATAAAATCAGCTCAGATGGGCACGAGGATTACAGATAGACATATTATTATATTTACATCACATTTAAATTGTGAAAAATCATTTTAGTAGAGCTGATATTCAAATAATCAACTTAACAAAAGCATATCTATTTGTGTTCGGGGAAAGAAGAATTTTTATTGACTCGGACCAAGTAAACCTTAAGGCCATTCAAGTGAAAATTCACTCTTTTATCATACAGAAGATACCTCATACTTAAAGTGTAAATTTTAGGTTTTATATTAGTCGCATATTAGAATTTTGTAATACTTCTTTCATTTGGAAAAATAACGCTGATAAATACTGTTAATTTCTATTATCCCATCGTGAATGCCATTAGCTAGTAGACACTTATTGAACCACCAGCATATTAAAGAATCTCTTCTCTCTTCAGCTATTAAAATAAATCCAACCAAATGATTGTTCAAGAATAATTTCATAGGGTGCAGAAGTTATGATGTGAGAGGCGACCCGATAGATTGACACCTTATATAAGCCAGGTGACAAAAAAAAATTTCTATCAAACTGAATGCATGAATTAAACTTAGAATTTAACCCATATAGTCTGGTAGACTTTGTTTAAAAGTTCCAAACTCAACCATCCATATTGAAAACAGATCCAACATTTGAAGAAATGGGAAGACAACTCCCACTCAGTTCCTCTGACATCAAAAGAATATAGGAACATGGTTTTGCAATGTTGTTGGCATCAAAGTGTACTTTGATATCCCAAATAGATAAACAGCATATAATACCATTCCTTGACTATAAGCATTCATATGAGTGAGTTAATTGACTTCAATACAAACAAATCACATTAGATTTTACTTGGCCCCAGTATCATATATTTTATAAAACTAACTAAATTTTTTTATTCTAGCAAAAGAGGGTCTATCCCCAAATTTTTGTAAAGTTATTATTATCTTCTGTATCCGTATTTCTTTGGTTTCTTCCTTGTTAGGGTCAAGAGAGTTTTTTTTAAGTAACGGCCGAACATGGTTGTTTGGAGAGAGGGGAGGTGGTGAAAAGAGAGACTGAGAAATATTGTATTCTGATTATTTGAATAATGAATCGATTCCTTCTCTCCTCACTGGGCATAGGTAAATCACCAAATCATGTAAACTTGTATTTTATTGTGGTTTGCTATTGCTTTTTCAGCTATTGTTCTACAAGTGTTTAAGGTTGAACCCTAAAAAGCATCAATGCCCCCAACAACTATTGATTGAACGTTTTCCATTGAAAGAAAACTTATTTCAATGAGGATTTAAACATGAAAAACAAACACCAACCATACAAAAACATGTCCCCTTTCACTCAATTCAGAAAATTTTCCACCAAAATCAAACCCAAATATAAAGATTGCAGTTTTATGATCACTCAAACGACCCAATTGGTCAATCCATCCAATCCCCCTATTCAAATCAAAACCCATCAATCAAGAACACTAAACAACAAATAACACAGTACCCAACAAACCCATTTCATCCAAACCACACAAAAGATAAAGATTCATCGACATAGAGAGAGAGAGAGAGTTCACGTGGATGAGGAGGGGCCGATGAGGGGGTTCTCACTGAGGGGTTGGAAGGAGAGCCTCCCGAGAGAGGCAAAGAAGCAGTCGCCGGGAGGATCGGAGGGGCAGTCGTTGACGAAGATGGTGGCGAAGAAGGCGACGACGGAGAGGACGACGAAGAGGGAGACGACCCACGTGTTCTCCTTCCCACGTGACCGTTTGGGGCCGAAGAAGGGGACCTTCGCCGGGGACGGCGAGGACCCACCGTCGTCCGGCAGTGTGGGCGGAGGAGGACTGGCGATGCTGATGCGGAGGTGGTCTCGGAGGGTCTTCTTGGCTTCCATTGGAGATACAGAGAGAGAGAGAGAGAGAGAGATTGTTCTCTGTTTTGGGTGATGTGGGTTTTCAAGAAAAGTTGGTTCCCGCCATTTTTTCATATCTGATCTGTGATGGGGCCACCCCAGGGAAAAAATATATAAAAAGGGGTGGGTTGATCCTCAAAAGGGGTGGATTGATCCTCAAGATAAAGAAAAGGGAAAAATCTTCTTTTTAACCCCATGAAATCTTCTTGAAATCACAAAAAGTCCCTCTAAAATAAGCATGTCAATTATCTGAAAAAATATATGTATCTGATCTGAATCCGTATCCTAAAATGCAAAAAATATCCGATATCTGAAAATCTGTATCCGTATCCGAACCAAATTATTCGTATTCGAAAATTTTCGGATCCGATCCGAACAATATCTGTATTTGAACTGTTATTTTATTTATATATGTTAGAATTAGTTTCAACCCTTATATGAAAATCTAATGGCTCATGATTTAGGACAAAACACAAACCTATTTAACCATGTTGGATACTTGTTTAACTATATTAAGATTTGTGTTTTTATGTCTTTGGTGGATACCTATTTAACCATGTTAGGACTTAAGATTTTATAAATTCTTTATATTTTAATCTGGTTCGGATATTTCAGATATTATCTGAATTCGTATCCAGATTTTCGGATCGGATACGTATATGTGTTTTAAAATATCCGTCGGATATCGGATACGGATATTTTTTCGGATATCCAATTTGGATACGGATACGGATATGGGCTATCCGATCCGTATCCGTCCAATTGACAGGCCTACTTTAAAGTCAGAAAATCATTCTAGATCCTCATAAAGTATATATGGTTAACGAATTTAGCCCCCTGGTTAAGAGTATATTGAAATAAGTCCTTAGAATTTACTAAAATTAGATTCAGTCTCCACAAACTTTATTAAATCATATTTAATTTTTTTGTAAGACAAAAATACTCCCGTCATTTTTCAATATCCCAATCTCCTGAAATGTCATCCTCATCTGTAAAAAAAAAAAATATCGATCAAACCTCATTTGATCTATAAAATTGAGTCATTTTTCAACATTTTCACCTTTTTAATCTCATTACAGAAACTGAACAAAAAAAATTACAGCTTTATCAATTCCATTATAAAATCAGTAGAGAAAACAATTTAAAAACCCAATCAAAATTCTATAATACATTCTTAATTCAAAATTAATAGCAACAAAAAACATAACACCTTGATTATAAAACTATAATTTAATTAAAAAAACTTAAATAAATCAGTATATATTTTTAGATAATCACATAGGGATCTAAGGGAATTTACAAATTTTACATAGATTTTTTTTTATTTTCATAAGTTTTCAAGGAGTAAGAATAATTTTTCAAAAAAAAAAAAAAAAACAAAGAGAAAGAAAGAAAGAAGAGAGAGAAAAGGAGAAAGAGAGAGGAGGTGTAGGACATCCACAGTGGTGATAACAATAATGACAATCGGTCATCACCCCCTTATGTTATTTTGAACACTCTTCTTGATTCATTGATTCTTATTTTTTTTTAGAGGAGTATGCAAATTAAAACAAATAATGTAAATAAAGACATCTTAACTGTTTTGGATAAGGAAAATATTATACTCAATTTATTTTATAGTCTAAAACGTAAATCACACGTGATTTTAAATATACATTATATAATGAGTTATATACTTTTATAAAAAAGTGAAGTATATACTCGAATTAATTGAATGATATCATTTATATGAAATATAAAAAAAATTTAACGAGATATACACTTCATTACAGTGAATAAATGAGACTAACAATGTATATAAGACTGTATTTTAAACTATAAAAATAATAAAGTGTAACAACGCTATTTGGACGAGCTTGGTTTTTTACTGGTCCTGTGGGTGGAGGGAAATATTTATATGGCACTCGTACATCCTCCTCTACATCTATCCCATGTAATATATGAAAATCATAATAAATCATATGCTTACATAAAAATATAACAACTTATGCATTTAATTCAATTGATTATATACTGTATTTTTATGAAAGTATGTATTTTTGTTATATTTCTAAGAATATAAAATATGTTATGATTGTAAAAATGATTACATGAATGATTAAGCATAACATTTTTGAATAGCAAATCATCTCAAATTTAAATGATAATGGGTTGATTTAGGTTTTTTTTTTGTGTGTGTTTGGAAACATAGTTTGACAAGCAACTTTAAGCTTTATACATTTTTTTTAAAATATAACAATAAAGGCTACTTTTTAATTAATCAAAGAATTATGCTTGTTGCTGATAACATAAGCTGCTTTTGTTGGAATAAACACAGTCTTCGAGATAACTTTTTTATGTAATGATGAAGGTAGCTTTACAATTAAGTTTGTTTATTGAGTAATCTATATGGGATTTTTAGCTTTTAAAGAAGCTAAAAGCAACCCCAATTAAATTGTCAAACGCACCCTTAAGTGATTTAATTTTTAAAGATAATCTTGTGTCAATAGTCATTCTTGAAATACTAATTAAAAAAAAAAAACACATTCAATTCATCTGAACATGTAATATATTTTTTATAAAATTATAATGCAATGCCGTGAGAGGTGTGAGAGGGATATCCAAACGTCCAACAAAGCCTTTAGTCCCACATCACTTAAAAAAGGTAAACATAGCATGTACTTCTATGCCAAAAACAACTTTTACACACCATCATCTCTGCTTCAAAACCCTCCACAGAGTCCTCATATCCATTCATCCTCTTTTGTTTTCTTCAAAGAATGGATGTCATTTACAATCAAACACTGAATCAACAATAACAAGCAAAAAAAAATGTCTATGCTCTTAGATGTATACCTTTCATTACAAAACCTGCTCCCACTCTCTCCCCCACCTCCCCCACCCTCTCAATCTCCAACACCCACAAAGAAAAACCACCTCCAACGCATCACAAACAGGAGGACATTCACCACCACCACCACCACCCTCTCCTTCCTCTTATTGGGTTCACCTCCCTTTCTCTCCGCTTCAACCGCCGAAGTTGGAGAAGACCCAAAACGCTTCACCTTGGAAGGTTACACCGACATCGAACAGGGTTTCACCCTCCTCAGGCCCTGCCTTTATGTCAAGGTATAGACTTTGCTCTTCATTGGGTGCCTGAATCTGTGTTCAATTTGTGTTCTTGGTGGGGGTTTTTGGTTGAATGGATCAAGGTGGATTGTGCTTTTCAATGGGTTCCTGAATCTGTGTTCAATTTGTGTTCTTGATTGGGGTTTTTGGTTGAATGGATCAAGGTGGATTGTGCTTTTCAATGGGTTCCTGAATCTGTGTTCAATTTGTGTTCTTGATTGGGGTTTTTGGCTGAACGGATCAATTAAGGTGGACAAGGCGGGGGCAACGGTTCTCTTTGAGGACGAGGCGGTGAGGGGGAACAACATCGGTGTCGTGGTCAGCCCGGTCCGTATTGACTCGTTGCGGGAGTTCGGGACGCCGGAGTTTGTCTTGGAGAAGCTCATCCAGGCCGAGAAGCGCAAGGTCTCTCACTCTCTCTCTCTTTCTCTCTTTGCATCTCTATGTGTTTGTGTGAATGTTTGATGTGATAAGTGTGCATTTGTAAATCATATGTGATAAGTACGGTAAAATTTCAATGGCTAGTACTACATGTGGTGTGTTGGTGCATTTGGTCCAATTTTGTTCCAAGATAAAGTATTTTAAAAGACTTTTAAATGTCCCATTCGAATGATGTTTGAACGGCATTCTTTCCTAGAGAACCCATTTTAGGCCTTTGAACTACCGTAGTAGTTCAACAAAAGAAAAGAAAAATAGCGACTGATCAACTGTCAATGTGCGGCCGCATGTGACCGCATATACCTTTTGGACCCCAACCGCACATGCAAACCGCATGTTACATTGAAACATTGGGTCCACTCACAATGAATACATCTCCCAATAGAAGAGGTTTTACTTGGAAAATACTTGTGCGGCATTATGCTATCTTCAATACATAAGGGATTGGGTCAAGCTGATTCTAGAAGTGGACTCACTTTTGTCTATTACGGGTGATCTTTAGTTCAGGAGGTGATAATTTGGGTTATTTCATTGTAGGGGTTCCCTCTCCCCAAAGATTTTTCTTTCTTCATTTTTTATTCTTTTCCTATCGTATTCTCTTTTAATTTTGTTCAGTTTTGTTCGGAGATCCCTCATCTCCTTTTGTTTGAGGGTGTTTTTGTTTTAAAAAAAGAATGCTCATATACTTTATTCATATAAAAGGGACAGTAAAAATTCGGAGATAACTAAACTATTTTTTGATGTATTCAGATCATTAGTATGAGAAATGTGCGCAAACACTTGTATATGTTGAGCGTGAAGGTAGCAACAACAAGTAGGATTAGTCTTTAAAATTATGAAGAATGTGATAAACCATCCAAACTAAATGGATGCCTTGATCATGAAGGTATCCATTTATATGCACAGTTCGACGAACAAAAGTATGTTTGGTAAATGGATATCGGATGTACGGAATCGTTGAACTTTTCAGAACATTAAGAAAAGTTTGGAATATTTTGTAGTTGTGTGCATGACTAAACCACCATTAATTTGATGAAGAGATCAAGAGAGCTCTATGAACCCATTCTAGTACCATTGTCACCCAAGCACGCTTAACTTCGGAGTCAATCCACAACTATTGTTTAATGTTTGATAAAACCATGTCTTATTGGATTATGATCTTAGATGGAGAAAACAATCTAGATCAAGAGAATTATACAAATGATTGAGAAAGTTCTAAGTCTTCTCTACGACCATTTAAGCTGCAACCAATTGTATTGATTGATTGAGAGAGTGGTGAACAAAGGGTGGCGGGGGCGGGGATGGATGGAGGAGTTGACTTTTTGGCCCTCTTAATTTGGTTGCATACTTGCATTATGACAGCACAAGCACATTGCTTTAATAGGTCAGCTTTTAATTGATGTACTTCACATAGCAGACCTTATTAGGTTTTTTTATCTATGCTTCCTGCTTATGCTTTCCATTTGTGTTTCTTTCCCCCGTCAGTGAGGTTTTTCACTTGCTAGGTCACATTCAAATCCCATGAAGAAGGTGAAAAATAAAAAAAATGCAGAATTTGTTTCAAACAATTTAATTTTCATCATCAATGCCATCATCTATAGCATACTGTAAAATTTTGTGCTCGATTAGCTTGAGACAAAGATTTGAGTGAAGTTCATAGTGGGACTAGTTTTGGGAACTTCTTTCACAAGGTATCAACTGGAAAATCATGGTTGAGATTCTTGTGGTACACATTTACAAGGGAGTGAGTTTTTTTTTTACGGTGGAAAGTCATCTGATCCTCCAAGATGCATTGAAAAATATCTAGTGTTCCCATGCTAGTATCATTGTATAGATGTAAGAGAAGTGCCACGAACTGTTAAATTTTGTGCTCTAGTAGCTTGAAAAATTGGAAACTATAGTTTAAAATACCAACCACTGTATTGATCCCCCCTTCCAAAAACAAAAATCGGTAAATCAGAACACTTTATTGATGGGGCAATATATCGATGACGTCATCGATATACTATAATGGGAAGGAATCTGTTTGCAAACATATTTGTTTTTCTTTGATATATAGAATTGAATATCAGTTCACATCCCACATCACTTAGTTTTAGAAGAAAAATTCCTCATCGGTTAAATAGCATGGACTTGTGGGCAGCTATTTAACAATCCTGCTATTGTTATATGAATGTCTAACAACTTTGCTGCAAAATCAAATATTGGTCATGACAGTTATTGCATGTTTATCTTTTACTTGTTGAAGGCTCATTTCATGTTTTGCATGGCTGCATATCATGTCATTCGTAGCCAGCGCCCAGCGGGTGATTATTGATTATTGCTGTCGCTATGTCATAATTTAATACGCTGATTTAGATTTAGTCGACATTTCTCTATCAGGTAGAAGCATTTAAACAATTCTCAATAAAAAATTTATAAAATGTTGCATATATTCATAAAATGAAAGCATTCGTGATTAAATTAACTCTAGGGGCCAATTTGATAACTCTAATTCAGAAAGAGAATGCTTCTTACCCAGTAATCTAGTTCTTGTAGATTCCGTGAAAGGAGAAATTTGGCATAGGAATGGAGGAATCCAAGCATAATTTTCCTGGCCATTCTAGCAGAATGAGAATGACAATGATCGTTAAACGAGCCCCTAGTCTTCTACAATCCTATCATCCACGCCTCTATTAAATTTTATTTATCATTTTATCTTGATTTGTATATCCCATTTGAACCATCATCATGATTCATGTTGCAGGAAAGTACCAAGGATGCCGAGGTGATTGGAGTTGCAGAGAGATCAGGCAAAGAAGGGACATCAATTTACGAGTTTGAATATGTTATAGATAGCACCAGAGGAGGCATGAAAAGGATATTCTCCGCCGCATTCGTGGCTTCTAAAAAGCTATATCTTCTCAACATCACCCACTCAGATCGCTCCGAGAGCCCTCTCGGAGCGCGAACCAGGTTAATGTTAGAACAAGTTCTTCATTCTTTTGACATCCCCACCATGTCCATGAAAATCTAAAAATCTATAACTGCTCAACCACAGGTTCTCAATCTTGAGATCAATCATTCATTATTTGTTTGTCAGAAGTTGTGTATATTATTCTGTGGTCTAAATGTGTTCCTTAGTTGAAAGTAAATGCAGGGGTTATTAAAATTTTGAGAATTGAATTTAGATAGTATATAATACAAACATGTATAACTTTAAAATATATATATCAGATTCAAATATCTTTTCAAAGATACATTGTTGCTCATACTGAATGTTCAATGAAGTACATGCTCGAATGAATGAAAGTGAAGTAATTTGTTTTCAGATAAAATGTATACTTTACTATGTATTTTCATAAAACATTATTTCTTCTCATGTAAATACTCTATTAGAGGTTTCATATACTGAGTTAAGACTGAGATATGATTTACTGCATCAACACGATATCAGATTATTGGTCTTCTTTTTTTTTTCAAGTGTTCTATTGGGGACTTTTTATATATGCACACAATTCTTATATGTAGTTTTATTTTTTGTCATTAGATTTTTTTGGTTTGATTTGGGTATGAGTTTAAAAATTAATAAACTGATCTTTTTGAGTTTAATTCACCTCAACAACATTGAACCACCAAATAGTTTTAAATTCATGATTATTTATAATTAATATATTCATTTAAACAATTCATTTTATATGTAAAAACTTCTATTCCTATCCATTATAACACTAATATCCATAAAGAAGAACTCACTGGTCCAAAAAAGTTCAGTTTGGCTTAGGTTGATCAAATAACTTTGGTTTGATTTATAATTTTAATAATTTGGTTCTATTATGATTCAGTTCAGTTTTCAAGTGAGATATAATTATAATTTGGTTCAATTTATATTTATAACAAACCAAATCTAAATTGTAAACTTGTCGAAGAACTGCTTAGAATAGTTATCAAGACTATCTTAAACTACTATTCTATATCATTTTTTATACTGATCAACCAAACAATTGTTTTGGACTATTATGCCTGGTTTGACATTGGGATAAATGGTTGGCATAAGGAAATAATTAGGTTAAATCACATGTTATCCCGTATAGCATAAGAAAAAAAAGAGATAAAGTATAGACAATTATCTGTATTTTAAGAGAAAAGGTAGGGATATTTTGTTCTAGATAAAAAGTGGAATAAGACTTTATCCCTATTTTTTAATTTCATTTTGTAAAACATGAACAACATTTATAACTGTCATTTTCAAAAAAACAAAAACAAAAAACTTCGTAAAATCAAAACCAATAATATTAATGCCCCTTTAACAGAAAGAGTAGACTTGGTATTTTTAAATTTTTTTTTAAAGTTATCCCATATTTTATATAATTTGATCCAAATATAAAGTTAACACAAAAAATGATAAGAATAAGAATATAAAAAAATGAGGATAACAAAATATATGATCAAATATAAATATAGATTAAAATAATGATTTTTTTTCCTTATAAATTATATTAATTTATCCTAAACATTTATCATTTTATCAAACTATGCCTTAAAAAAATAGCTGATGTCGTGGTCCCCACAAACCCACAAAACTGACACAGAGCAATCACACTGACTATAGGGGCTTCAAACAAAAAAAAAAAAAAAAGGGAAAATCCATATAACTCCCTGTAAACTGTCTGAAATTTATATAACCCCCTGATTTTTTGTGAAGTTAAAAAAAAACCCTATAAATTTTCGTTGACGTATTAGAATTATTTTATAAATATGTTATTTGATTTAACCCTGACAAAAAATAAAGTATACCAAAAAGTCCATACAATATGTTTTGAGTCAGGGTTAACCAAACGAAATATTCACATAATATTTATTATCTGTCAATGGAAGTTTAACTTAGGGGGTTATTTGGATTTACATAGGTGTTTTTAGGGAGTTATATGTACTTTTGGAAAAGTCAGGGGGATATATAGATTTCAAGCAGTTTAAAGGGGGGTTAATTGGATTTTTTCCAACAAAAATAACCCAAAATAAAAAGCTTTAAAGGACTTAATTTCAAAAAGAAAAAAATCCATATAACCCCCTGAAATACCTAGTAAATCCAAATAACCCCTTGAATAAAATTTATGATTACATGCGATGAATAATTTGTGAATATTATGTTTGGTTAACCCTGATATAGAACACAGTATACCAAAAAAAACTTACAATGTGTTAAAAATGCGAGAAACCCTCTGCAAATGATGATTTTACCTCTCTGAATAAGATTTATAATATATCCATAGAGAATAAAATTATCATTTTTATATGATTTTTCGCATTTTAAACACATTGTAGGGTTTTTTTTATTATATTATGTTTTCAAGTAGAGTTAACCAAACAAGATGTTCAATAAATATTTATCATTTGTCAACAGAAATTTTATTCAAGGGGTTATTTGGATTTACTAAGTGTTTTCAGGGGGTTATATGGATTTTAAGAAAAAGTAGGGGGTATATGGATTTCAATCAGATTTCAGGGGGCTGTAAGGATTTTTCCCTTTCAAAAAATAAGGAACCATTATCCAGATATGAATATTCTTGGGAACTTAAATATAATAAACCCAAAAATATTACAGAGGAGCGGTTATAGCCACCACACAAGTTTTTCTACCCACCCCTTTTTTAATTAAAAAAAAATTGATTTATTATTTTTTTCTCTCATATCTATCCCACCACGACACTTCCCACCCTATTGGTATACCAAACCCACCCCAAACAATACCCACCCCACATTCAAAATTTAATCCCATTATGGTTCCTGTTCGACATGCCCGATGTCTTTCTTATTTGACGTGATTCGACATGGTACATGTCTTTCTGGAATCAGAAACCTAATATCCCATTCTGGTTGACGTTCGACATGCCTGATGTCTTCTTTGTTTGACTTGGTTTGACATGGAGCATATCTTTATGGAACTAGAAACCTGATATCTCATTGTAGTTCTCACTTAACATTCCCAATGTCTTTTTCGTCTGACGTGATCCAACATGGTTCGAAGGGGGGACATGGATATTAGTGAATTTAATGTATAATCCAATCAGTTTGTGGGCTTAATCCTATATATGTTTTGTTTTGAACTATGTGTATTTTTTTGTGTTACTAGAAATACAGTGAAAAGTGCGTTATAACTAAATTATGTGAATGATATACACTAAAATGATCTTTTAGTGTTTTTGAACATATGAATGATCTACAATGTGTTTTTTAAGGTGTAAAATGATCTTCAAGTGCGATGGAATTGTATGCATTATGTTTATTTTGCTGATTATCAGAGTTGCATGGTTATCAATTTGGGTGTGTTGAGACTGTTATGTGTAAATAAACAAGGTAAAAAAAGTGTTATATTGATAAATTGAACTTCAGGAATATATCAATAATATATATCTCATATCAAAGGAGAGGTTAACCTTTTGAACCTCGTTCGACATGATCAATGTCAAATGAGAACCAGAATGATATATCAAGTTTCTGGTTTCAGAAAGACACACTCCATGTCGAAACATGTCAAACGAGGAAGACATCAGGCATGTCGATAGAGAACCAGAATGGGATATCAGATTTTCGGTTCTAGAAAAACATGCTTCATGTCGAACCAAATCAAATAAAGAAGACATCGAGCATGTCGAACGTGATCCAGAATAGGATACTAGGTTTCCGGTTTCAAAAAGACATGCGCCATGTCAAACCAAGTCAAACAAGAAAAACATCGGGCATGTCGAACAGAAACTAGGATATGACTAAACTTTGAATGTGGCGTGGGGACTAGATTTCTGAGGGATTTGTGAGGTGGGTATGGTTCGGGGTGGGTTCGGTGTGTCAATAGGGTGGGAAGTGTCGGGGTGGATTAGATATGAGAGAAAAAAAAAATAATAATAATAAATCAGTTTTTTTATATTAAAAAAAAAAGGGGTGAATAAGAAAATTTGTGGGGTGGCAATAACCACCCCCAAATATTACCCCAAAAAAAAAAAAAACACTTTGTTCTCTCTCTCTCTCTCTCTGCAAATAAAAACCCTAAAACAGAAACCCCAACATACGAACATCCAAATCTTTCGTCTGTCCCGACATTAAAGCATCCGCACCGATTGAGATTCACCAACGAACGATTCCGACGGTTCTCATTAGGGTTTCACGAAAACTGGAATGCTTTTGGACCTGGTTTTATCATCCCCAATTCAAGAGGTCCCGCGAATCATAAACCCTAGCTAGTGTTTCGACGAAGTGCATCGTTTGGCATTGTCAATTTAATAGGTACGCTTTCCCCATTGAGGATGAACTCTAATTTTGCCCACAATATCCTAATTTTTGTTTGGTTTGAATTCCTTGAAAAAAGTTGGGTTTTTTGTTTTTTGGGTCTCCTCATGGTTGCAATTTGGGTTCTTTGTTGGTTTGGTGTCTCTTATTGGTTTTTTTTTTTTGTTGTTATAATTGAAAATTTTGAATGGACATTGTTACACAATCTTTTTAACAGCTCCAAATCAATGTTGTAAAAAGTGCTAGGCGTTAGTCGAGTGGTTGAGGAGGGACTAGGGATTAATCGGCTAGGCGGGGATTAATCAATCACTTTTTATAATAATAAATACAATACATATACATATACATGATATATATGTAATGATTTTAGACTACAAAATAATAACAAAATAACATCAAAATCAAATTAATAATATAAGCATAATAGGAATAGCATAAAAAACTCATTAATAGATATATAATATATAAGGTGACTTAATAACTTTTTAGTCAATTGGGGATTAATTGAAAAAGCGGCTAGACGCTAAGCGTTGCGGGCTGGAACAGCCTAGGCCTAGGCGGGGGATTAATCGGGGCCTAGGCGGGATTTTTAGAACATTACTCCAAATGCAATTTTATATATCTCGTTAAGTTTTTCTTTTTTCGCTTGCTAAAATTGAGTCCATTCAATTCGAAATGGAGCGATACACTTCTTTTAATTATCAAAGTATATATATTTCATTAGACGAGATTTACAATTTTTATAAAATTAAAACATGTGTAGATTGTCTGGAGGACTGCATAAGAGGTTGTACCTAATATTATCCTTTTTTAATACATTTGATACTTTGAAAATCCTTGCTGAACATGTTTAAGACACTTTCTGGGAGGTTAAATTGAATCACTGAATTTTAAATTGTGGTGATGGGGCAGGATTCCATATTAAAAAGAAGGCAAAAGGACAAACAGACTTCAAATAGATTTCCCATAAACCATGATGCTTATCAAGACTAACGAGCATAGGGCAATGTTACATAAATGGAAGCTTACTGATGCACAGGAAGCTTATCTGAAGCGCACCAAGTTAGACATGCTTGCCAGAATCCCTGATACAGTAATTGACAGACCATTCATCACCGCTCTACTTTCGTTTTTTGACAAAGAAAGGAATCTGTTTGTAATCGGTGATCGTAAGTTTTTCCCGTCGTTGGAAGATATGACTTATATATATGGGCTACCTGCTGATGGTGTTCCAGTTGTATGCGATGTCGATCACGGGGATGCCGAAAGACTGTGTCAAAAATATTTTGGAGACACAAAAGACCTTCTGTTACAAGGATCCTTTCATCTAGTTGAATTGAGGAAAAGGTTTGAAAATTTGGAAGAGTTTGCTCCGGAGAACACGGTTGAAATGCACACACGTGCATACCTATTGTATTTGCTTGGATGCACGATTTTCTCGACATCTGGGCTTAAGGTCTCATATAGGTATCTCTATCTTCTTGAGGATTTCGACAAAGCAGGTACATATGCCTGGGGAGCTGCTGCTTTAGCTTATTTGTTCAGGGAGCTTGCTGAATTCACAAGCGATATCCAGGTTAACAAAAAAAGATTTAAAAAGCCGAAGACTAATATTGGTGGCAGCCTGCTATTTTTACAAGTAAGTCATATATACTCTTATCTACATGTATATCTGAAACATATTAGTTTTATATTGAAAATGTTGGTTGAATATATTTTGCAGCTTTGGGCATATGAGCATTTTCCTATTGCAATACCGAATAGCGTGGTTTTTACGGGTAATGTGGAAATACCACTTTGTTTGGCTTGGCATGAAAAATGTGGCAAAGCCTTGAAGGATGTTCATCACAAACAAAGACTGGATGAGTGGGTCAAGAAAATAAGCGAGATGCGGGAGGATGAGGTTTGATTTACTCGAATTTTTTCCCCTTCTTTTATTCTATTATATGATATAGACAGATTAACAACAATCATAATTCACAGTTCTTCAATGTTTAAAACAGATCATATATGAACCTTACAAGAATAGGGTGATAGTTGTGCCTGATCATCTCTGTTCATCCATTGCACTGGGAAGGGCCCAAACAGCTTTGATTTGTTTTGAGATTGTCGAACATCACCTACCAAATGAGTGCTACAAGCAATTTGGATATCAATACTCAGATCCACTGGCCAGAGGGTATGCAAATAAATGCAGAAGTACAACACAAGGGGTGCGGAAAAAGAGTTGGATGGACAAGTTTAAAGTCGAAATAGAAGATTGGGAGAGGAGATGGAGTAGTCTAATTCACTTGAACAATGGGGCACTTCCAGATGCATCGGGATTATGTCATGCAATGACAACTCAGCCTGAAGGCGAAGACTCTCATGCATCTCTCCAATTGGACACATCTCGTACTTTACAAGATCGTCAACCACCCGATCCTTCCACGAGTAATTACTGCGATCAAGTAAATGAGAAGAAGCGAAGTTCTAGTATCAACATTGGCAACGATGTGAACGATAGAACAAGGTCACGGAAACGGGTCAACAAGGCTATGAAATTCAACGGTGAGATTATATTATTGCTTAATTTGTATATGGTACTCTTGAACAAACTAAGCCTATCAATTATCCAAATATATCTATATTTCATCCGAATCCACATCTGAAATAAATTATGTCTCCAAAATATTTCGGAGTGGATATGGATATGACTATATTCAATCCGAAAAATATTCATATCTGATGCAAGGTTATATATTGTTATTGATTGTATTAATATACTTATATTTTATGATAAGTCTGAGCTGTTGGTTATTTTTAACATGTTTAACCATATAAAGATTTATGTATATGCTTATAAATTTATGTTTTTAGAGGGGGGTTGTATTTTTATACATAATTTGGAAATTTCCATATCGGATAATCAGATATTTGAATTATATTTGCATCCGTTTAGATGTTTCAGATATTTAGAATATTATCCGAATCTGAGTTCAAATCTGAATGTTCGAATTGGATACACATTTTTGAATATATGTCGAATATCAAATATGAATAATTTTTAGATACGGAGATGAATACATGCAGATCCGCTAAGTTGACAAGCTTTTAGAACAAACATTGATTTTGGCTTACTTGTGGCAGCCATCAGAGCATCCGAATCCTCCACGGAGGCTTCCACCTCAACTGCAGCAGTAGAAAATGGGGTACCTGAATTAAATCTACAAAAACAGCTTGTACTTGCAACCGAACCTGAATCCTCAATATGTGTTCAAAGCGGAGGCGGATTATCATGGGCCATACCTGCAAAGACAATAGCAACTTGTTCCGAGTCTCTCAGAGGATCTGATTCATGGACGATAGCCCTAATAAAGAAATGGACAGTTCTTTCTGCAAACACAGTCTTGAATGACTTCAAGAGTGAGCTCTCAAAACGCCCAATCGAAGACTGGCTGAGTTTCAGACCCGCCTCTGATGCCTTGCTTGCCTTTCTCAAGCACTTGGGGGTCTCAGATGAGGATCTCTCGTTGCGGTTGGATGAGTTGTTCTCGCGAGTTGAAGCTCTGAAGCTGGCTGAGATTGAGCCGGGTCGCAGGGAAGAAAACAACAAACAAATCAAGATTGGCGAGGAAGCTGTGACGATGGGAGAAGTGAATATCGATAACATTGACGAGGAATTGTTGAAACGGAATATCGAAGTTGATGGTATTCTAAGCCAGGTGATCCAGGCAAGAGATGCCATTTTGCAGTTTGAGCTGAAGGGTTGGTAAGCTTTTTTCATTGTTGTTTATTATTATTTTTTTTTCTACCACAGTTGATTGCATCCTAATCATTTTGTTTAACCCTATTTGCAAAATTTTAAAGTGCTAATTCTTCTAATAAAAACTGACTGAGCCAAAATGGGTTATTGAATGCTTCCTCTGTTCATTATGTAAGACCACATTGTCTAATTAGATTGAGGATGTCAGATTTGATTAATGTCAGTGCAGAATTTTGGCCCCTGCTATGCCTAAATTTATTGTATTTGGTGATACATGTGAAATTATTGTGATTCATTGGATTTCTTCTTGTGTTTACATCAGTAGCATGTATGTATAGGAGTCATGTTATATGCCATCTTATTACATTCAGTGGCACTGGTGTAATAGAGTATTGTTATATATGCAATTTTGTATATATTTTATAATTCGGATTGGACTTAATAGCTTAATGGTTGACAATAGAATTTGTATGGTACCATGACTAATCCCACTGTTGTTTTATAATAAAAAAAAATTATTTATAGGTTTCATATATTTTGATTTTTTTAAAGATGTACTCCAATGAATATTTTTATAAGTCCATACTTTTACAAAAAAAAAAAAATTCAAATCAGGAATATATTTCAATGAATTTAATGTACTCATTTACATAAAAATAATAAATTATATATCCGCCTACCAATTCTGGTAATTGAAACGCTCAAATAAAATTTTATTAAAAGCCAATCAAGTTTATTTAAATTTTTTTTAAAATATTTTGTTCTCCATAAAAACTGATAGTATTGTATTCCCATGCTGACCCCTGACATCCATAGGCAGATTTAAGTTCTGAAAAGCAAAAAAAAAACAGGCCTTTAGGCAGCTTATCAAAACAGCCATCAATAGTCATTTTGTTGCATACCTTGACAAAAAATGATATGTATACCATATAATGAAATGCATATCTTTTGGTTTTTTTTTACTAACCCATTTATATACTAACCTGACTTAGTATAAACTATGCTAAGGGAAATTGGAGACTGCAGAAATAACTGAATGTATGAAATAGGGGTGAATAAGCTAAAATTACATGTTTCTTTGCAAGGAAGAGGTGAGGTATACCTATTCATTGTTGTTCCACTCGATCTATGAAGATGACTCACATATCAAATCGTCATTATCTCTCATAAATAAGATAAGTTTACATATCAAATTATGTTTCACATTTTATAAATATTTATCCATGTATTATCTTATTCACTTTTTATATACAACTTATCCATGATCAATCAAATAACAAAATTTTTAGTATTACGTATCCAATGAAACCAATAAAAATCACAACCATACATAACATGACAGTATAGTCATCTATACCAAAATAGTTGTCTATTCCGAAATAGTTTATGTCGTTACCCAAAATGAAGGCTTAAAAATTTGCAAACAATATACATCATCAAGATTCATGCATCCATGCCACAATACAACATCACATTCTGCACTGGAGAATACAACATGCCACAATACACATCACATTCTGAAACCATATTCACTGGAGAACCACTTTTATTGCACAGCATATATAGTTTTTTTTTTCATTACAAAAAAAACTGATGAACAACTGAACAGTAATGGAGGCAAAAAGAACAGAAAAGAATCAATTCAACATTGAGGAATTGTAAAGATTTTTATCCCCAGAATTTGCTAAAAAGACGCAAAAAAATTGGGAATGAATCAACTGTGACTAATCCCTATATACAGTCTTTGGAAAAGAAAAACAAAAAGTTCAACCTGTATTATTTGAAGGGATTATTGCCATATCAGACTTCTTTGACTGATGTGTAGTGTTCAGTTGTGAGAACTGATTACTACAGCAGAAGTTGCAAGGATCCAAGCATTTCTCAGACGAGCTCCAGTCATCAGGGACTGTCAGGAAATACTGTGACATGTAGGTTCTAAATCTCTTCTTGTACTCTTTCGGGGAAACAATGGTTGGCGTTACATTCTTTGGAACGACAAGAGAACTCTTCACCCAGGTTTCGAGTTGTTTGTCCCATGTGTACTGCCTCAGGTAATCGATGATTCCAAAGACGAGCTCGTGTCGCTGCTTATCCACTCCCAAAAGCAATGAATAATCCATGACATTGATCAACTGTGCCCACGCACAAAAAAAAAAAGAGCACAGAATATTCATTAGACATGAATGGCTCAATTTAATTCAATTTTCTAAAACGTGATTAAGCGAGCGCCAAGGCATAACCGACTTAGCCTGCCTAATCCAGGAGATCAAGCAGTTGTGGGCGGCTAGGCGGGGATTAAACAAAGTTTAATTTGATTAATTCATAAAAAGTGGTTGAATAGTCCTTGCTTAATCCCCGCCTAATTGATTGATCCTAAACAGTCACGACTGCCCAAATAATGCCTAGCGGTTTTTAGAATATTGATTTATATAGCATTACAAAATTAAAGGGCTTCGTTCACTCACAGTTAGAAATGCAGTATCGTTCCAGACAGCTCGTTGTAGTAAATGTTTTGTCTTTCCGTCAACATAGAAGGGAGAAGAACCCATGTCCTTGATGAAGTTCTCATCCAGAAAAACTGCTTTCGGGTCGTCCGAATCCGTAACAAAACGTGAATAAGTGGCACCTTTAAGATCATACTGTCGTGAGATGTTTCGGCCAAATAAAACATTCTCCATCACAATCAGATCGATTTTCAGTTCTTTGCTGTTCTTGGATGGCCTGATAGTAACCTGTAATGAGAATCCAAGACTTTAGGTGTGTTTAGAAATGAGTTTGAAAAGAAGTTTTCCACTTCCAGCAGCTTTTGAAAACAACTTTCACTTTTGTCAGATTTCTGAAAAGCTGTTTTCTTATAACTAAAAGCATTATTTGCTTTTATCAAAAGCTGAGACCACTGGGGGCATATGGAAAAGAGTTTGGATAAGTAGAAATCATGCAAAAACCCATTTCCAAATGTTGGCTTAGAAATACACCAGTCAGAAATCAAACAATATAGCGAAGAATGATGCATTGTACCTGATATACTCCCAAAATTTTCGCAAGACATGTCTGGCTCCCCGAATTCAAAGAATGAGAGATGTATTTAAAGTAATTGGAGGCAAATTTAATAAAGGAATCAAGCTCAGTTCTTTTTATCTGCTTAATAATAAACCTATCATCCAACGTCTTTGCGAAGAAAGCTTTGCTCTTTCCACCCTGAGCATCCCACTTCTTACATCGGCTAAGAGAAGAGATATAAGAAATCTCTGATGGACAGCATTGTTTTCGAAGAGCATAGAATTGTTTTGCATGTATACAAACCACCGAATATCTACTCTTTACAGAACATTTTTCCCCGACGTGAATTTCAGGATGCACAGATTCTGAGGATAGCCATGGATCCGAAAAGAAACTCTCAGAACCTGATGTAGACAACTCTTCAGATGACGCACTCGAAGACAAACGCATTCCTTCTCCATCAAAAGAACTCATCGAAGACCAATAAGATGAAACCGTAGAACCTTCCGATGTCAAGCTTTGTGATTTCTTAAAAGTTTTTTCACGTTTTCCTTTGCTTGTTGTTCCCATTTCCTTTTCAACCAGATTGTCAGATGAATTATATTGCTCCTGAGATATGGCTAGAGCGCAAGCAATAATGCTTGTAAATTCATCCTCATAAACAGATACAATGTCATCAGAACCAACCGGAAAGTGCAATCTAGCCCTTTCTTGTGTGACTAATTGATCCATATGAGAGAGGTATAGTGGAGTATAACTGTGAATGAATTCAAATTTCTGTGAGTAACCGCGATGGAGATCCTTCCTGTATGCCTTGCGAGTTTCTGAAAATGGTTTCCATATCCAGTCTTCAGCTTCTTGAGCTTTGGTACTCAATGAATATTCAGGTACAGTTACACCTGGGTGTTGTTCCTTGGACATGGTACTGGATGGCTCCCTCAAAGCTGATTCATTGGCTACTTCTTCAGGTTTCAACTCTGAGTCAGTAGAATGAGAACCACTTGGTTCTTCTGAAGTTATCAGAATATCACGCACCATTTCAGTACTGTCAGAAATATTCTTTGGTTCTTCTGAAGTTATTGGAATGTCAGAGATACTTAGACTGTAATCTTGATTATCCAAACTGCTCAAACCATGGTTTACAGTAACACTGGAAAAATTAGCATCACCATCTTGTCCAGCAATAATTGATTTGAGCTCATCATTCGATGACCCAGATGAATTCCCAACTTCGGAAATCTCCACAATAGGAATCTCAGCACCCTCAGTGTTAAAGGAATTAAGAATTGCCGTGCTTGAATCTAGATTCAGACCTTCTGGGACATGATTAGAAGCCTGGACATGTCTACCAGCGTCATGGTTGGATGCCAACTCGGAGAGGTTTTTAATATATTGGTTTTCAATTGATTTGTTATCTTTGTAAGTGTCACCCATCTGTTGGCACGGCTGAGTTTCCTCCGTCGCAAATTCAGTGGTGTTATTTCTTGTAGAGTGCAAAAGATGATGCAGACGACAATCCCAAACGTATAGCTCAAGAAGAAGTTCTTGGTTCAACCTATTCAAACCGAGAATCTCATAAACACTTCTTCCGACCGGTCCATTGTTATTAATAGCTTTCAGCAAGGATGCCTACATTGTTAAAGGGCGACAGACAGATTTAGTATTATCAAATTCAAATTTAGAAAACAAATGCAGTTCTAAAAGGAGACACTTTGTTAAAATAAAATGATCATTGTTGTGCCTTATGGCAAGGAGACTTTCTTGATGCAAAAAAGGAGATGCAGACCTCAAATTCAGAATTTTCCTGCCTCAACATCTCCTCGACTTCAGATAATTCTCTAATTGGACCCACAAGTGAGCCAGATGACTTAGACGCTATCTTCTGTAATAAGTTTGCAACTTCAGAGAACAATCGTTCTCCTTTTTCTTGCACCTTGAGAAGGATTTTTAGAATGTCAGTCATAATAAACCAGGAATGAAGAAAATTATGTAATAAGGATATATACATTTTTAGCTTCATTCCTGAGCCATTCCTGTCCGTTTGGATTATTGAACTCCACAATCAACGGTGGCATAGATGCCACATAGATATCAACAGAAGAGTATCTGAACATTGCAACCATGGAACCCAATCTGCTTGTTGACAAGAGATCAAGAAGACAGATATTAACTAAGAATATAAGAATAAAAAAAATATTCAAATCGTGTAAAGAGAGATGAAAAGGAGATGATTACCCAAAAAATCTTAGACAATCCCTGTTAAGTGAATGCCCACATATCCTACTAGTTGGAGAGCGACTTGAAAAGCTGAGCTCCAAAAATTTCCCAAATGATAGACCACATGCTTCAGTAGACATGACCACTCGCCTCGTGGGTTTGGGAGCTCCATTTTCAAGTTGACATTTTAAACATAGGGACCACATCCAGAGTTTTCCTTCAGCCTCACCTGGCAATACCTGTTTTCGTGGAAGCCGCTTCACTAGAACAGTAAGTTTCCCATTCCGATGGGTGTAACAGTAAGAATGAGATTCTGGTAGTTCATCGCAAGCAGAGCAACGATGTCTCTGAGATCAACAAAAAAAAAAAATCTATCAGTGCATACTCCAGTAATAGTCAAAATGACCATTCAAAAAGTTTAAACATATCTGACCACAAATTAAGCAACCTGATTCAGTAAATTATCATGTAAGAATCGCCCAAGGGACACATCAAAATTTCTGTAGAATTGAATACGAGAAAGATGGCTCTGCTCACAAACAGCCCCACTCTTTTCATTCCGCCTAGACAGCAGAACCAAAATACCTTGTGGATCTAAGACACTTCCACTACCATCCACCTGTGGCATTTGGACTTCAGGATTACCATCAACAATACCCGATGCATGTTTCCTGAAATTGATCATGTTAGCTTTGTGTGACGCATCCACTTCACCACCATTACAGGTCTTGCCACGAGGCGTCTCTTCACCATCACACATTTTCTGATTTGAAGGAGACAAAATGAAAGGAAACACTGCTGTGAGCCTGTGACTATCTGGTTCAGTTTGATTGAAATTAAAGGAACTGAAAATGAAATGAATGGAAATCAGAAAGACAAGTAGGGGAGAGGTTACCTCATCAGAAAATATTGGCAAAGATGACAATAACTGCCCAGGATGAATGAACTGTGTTGTTAGACTGTGAAGATTTTTTGAATGGGGAACATCATTGATGGTTAACAGCAAATCTTTTTTGTAAAGATAATTGTCATGAGAATCAACACCGTGATTAGAATTACTTTCTGACTTCAAATCAGAATGGATGCGCATTCTTCCACAGGAACCACTTTCTCCAAGTCTATCAGATATGGGAATGTCTGAAGTATGATCTGCAACTTTATCAGCTGAGAAACCTTCAAGACTAGATATACTAGAACTAGATCCAGCACCATGTCCATTGGAAACCACTTTTTTACCCCTTACAGAGCCGTTCCCTTTAACAGTATGTATGCCAGAAAAGTTTGCCCTTTGATCTATGAGATAAAAGGTTTGATGAATCAGATGATAAGCAGCAAAGACTGCATACTGCACCACACGTTTTACTTTCTTGAGTTCAACACTCGGAGCTCCCCTTAACAAAATCTGCGATAAGGTAGGACAATTGGTCTATATGGCATTAGGTGTGATCATATGAGAGATTATTGAAGAAAATACAGAAGAAAGTAAGTCTTGTACATATCAAAAGCACAAATATACACATACAAGCTCACGTATATTACTAAAAATCAGACGATGTTGCAGTTCTAACCACAGGATCAGCAGATATTATGGCATATAAAATGAAATAGCAAGTAATCCAGAGATTCTAAATACAAATTTAATTTAGCCCATATTTTCTCAAGACCTCCATAAAATCATTATTAAAAAAAAAAAAACCAAAAAAACCTCATAATATGATGGAAAACAAGGAAGTGATTTTATATGGTTTTTTTTTTTTTTAATGAACCACCAAATCTTATGAAACAGGGAAGATAAGTTATCTAAATGAGACAACGTGAAAAATAAAAATAACAAAAGAATGATTAACCCATTTGTCTATTCTGTGATAAAGTTTTCCGGACCCATTCATCACTAAATTCTTGCTCCCACAATATGTTTTTCCGAGTTCTTAAGCAACCCAAATGTACATCCCAATTAGTCTGTAGCTGGTCACCATGGAAAACTAGAGTAAATCTAAAGTGGTCATCTTCAACAGTATGTTTAATTTCAAATTTTCTCAGTTTCCAAATGGTACGGGGAACACCAGATTTCAGTCAGATTTTAAGGTAAGCTTTCAAATTACAAGAGAAATTGTCCAGTTCTGCAGCACTTAGTACTCCAGTTGGATATATATCAAATTGTAGCCTAGGGTAACAATGATTTAGAAATTGATATAAATTAAATCACATTCCATATTAACATATAAAAGATAAAAGAAGAGATATTAAGGATCTTCTATTTTTGATAAATGCAAAAAAAGGTCATTTAAAATGAAATCAGATGTTAATACAGAATACATTGATGATAATGATTAACTTCTCTGAGGAACAACAAAAGGAACATAATGATACACCAGGAATGGCAGAGAAGTTCACTAACTTTGCAGGTAATGAAAATAGGAAAATAAGACTCACCGTACAACCGAGAGGCCTGGGGCAACCATCAAAAAACATAAGTGTTTTTCTAGGCTTCCTGCCACCTTCACTAGAGCTATTATGTTCCTCCACATATTTCTCAATATAGAATGAATCAATTTGTTTCAATTTCAAATTCATTGCAGCATCAGTAGAAGAAACAATCTGGGAGCCAGTACACTGTGCAAGTCTCTCTAAGCGTCCAAGTTTCATATCAAATACTAAAGTAACTCCTTTTGCAAGAAGCCACTCCTGTACATCTCTAGATACAGATTTCTCCACCAGAACCAGATTTGGATGGCAGATTTCAATAATATCAGTAATGGACTTCATATAATCATCCTGTGAGGAAGAGACGAGACTGAGCACACACCTTCACCCAGATGAGAAAACCAACAATTTTAGCTACCCATAAGCATACCTGCTTCATCGATTGGAATGATGATAGTTCATTTGCACGTTGTCCAAGGACGCCCAGAAACAGCAACAGTCTAGGATTCTTGTACTTGGTTGACATACGCTTGTGAGCAGCATTCTTTTTGAAAACTAAGCCTTTGATAAGTTGGCTGCAAAGTCCAAGTGATGAAGAAGATGAGAAACAACACCTATTTCAAGAAACACAAGGAGATTGGAGCTGCTTAAATACCTTTGACTATGAGAACCAGATGCCACACATTTCACTTTCACATAGGCCGCGGGATCCATTGC
Organism: Acorus gramineus; assembly: GCA_030737835.1. Classification (NCBI taxonomy): domain Eukaryota; kingdom Viridiplantae; phylum Streptophyta; class Magnoliopsida; order Acorales; family Acoraceae; genus Acorus; species Acorus gramineus. The sequence goes on along the minus strand of CM060853.1, from coordinate 8,258,032 downwards.
TTTTCCCTCATTGGGCTTAATGATTTGTGCAGCCTCCCATGTCAAAGAGGCAATGATTTCTAACCAGCTCTCACTATTCTCCTCCGAAAACCTAATACCTTCTGACAAAAGAAACTTCTTGACGACATATTTGAAATCTTTCTTCATTAACCCCATAACCTTCTTACGCTCTTCTTTAACCCAAGATCTGCTTTGCTTTTCAGAGCTTAAAGACAATGGCTGGCCCCACTTCACACCATCACCACACTCATCATCATCATCACAGTTAGCCACACTCTCCATGTCATCTTCTTTATTTTCTGGTTCTGGTGGCATCCAGATGAGGGGATCTTTTTCGATATTGGAAGGTGGTGGGGTTTCTTCGTCTTTTTTATAGGATGCAAATGATTGATTAGTGCTTCCCAATGTATTTTCCAAATCATCTCCATCATTATTCGCAATTGGTATTGAACACGAAGTATCTTCCAATTGTGAGTGGGAACTTGACAGACTTAAATTGTTATTAACATCAGTTTGTTGTATGTCAATGTCTGCCACTGTGACTCCTGATTCGCAATTTTCTTGATCAGTATCCAGATCTCCATCTCCATGTTCCCTGTAGCATCAAGGACATGTGAATGCATAGAGAAACACGAATTTAAAATTAAAAAAAAAAAAACACACACACAATTATTTCAGTTTTCTTTAAGCAAAAGGGGATGTGAGATTCAATAACTGCATACCCGGTCATCTTTTCAACATCAGTTGATTTTTCTCCTGAAAACAGACGGCAGCTGGAAAATTAATGAACTAAAGTCACATAATTACTCTAGAATGTATTGAAAAAACTTCACTTTACACGGTCAGACCATCTAGACACGGCAATTAAAAAAACAAATTATTTGCATATGTTAATTTAAACGCAAGGTAAAGGACACAACACTAATTATAAGTCACATTGATACAATAAGTTGAGATATGAAAAGAAGTCACCAAAATCATCTTGTTTAGAGCTAAATTTTCATCTTTACTATGATAAACTTCAAGAAGTTCTGCATTTCTTCTGTAAAATGCACCCAAAATACTTAACAGCAGACTTTACAGCAACAAAAAAAAAGACTCTTCTCTACTTAATAGCCGAGCAACTTGTCTCTTCTCTCACACCTGACATAAGAATCGGCCACCAATCCGACAAATTTGTCAACACCACACCAACAAAACATGACACATTGTATTCATCTGATCCTAAACAGCCCTTCTCGAACAGAAGGGTCCGAGTTTTAAATTGAAATTATAAACATTTCTTGTTGAAATCCAAATTTCAAAAACCTATCCCCTAGAAATCCAGATTAAAAAACAGAACAAACATTAAGAATTTTGATATAAAAAAAACAAACATCAAGAATTTCAAAACCAAAAAAAAAAAAAAAAAGATTTTGACTTGAAAAATTAAACCCAGTGACAAATACCTTGATATTCAATCTGAAACTGGTGGAAGAACTTAAAAATCAATCCCACCAGAAAACCATACCAAATTATAAATCCAAAAAGATTCAAAGCAAGAACCCAAGAAAATCAATTTAGGCAGCTTTTAAGACTTGAAGCAAAACAGAACCACTAAATCTCAAACAAAATGCAAAAGAAGGAATTCTCAGGGAACCAGAAACCAAATTAAAGTCGTATTTGAAGAAAATCAAATAATAATCAAAACCCAGTTGGCCAATCACAACCAAACCCCCACCAGATTCACCCACATATTCAAATCACCCAAAAATCCAAAAGAATCACAAACCCTCAAAAACCAAATCCAAAAACAAAGACCCAATGAAAGAAACAAACAAAAATCAACAGAAAACACTCATCTTTACAGCACACGAACGCGGTTTCTGATATTTCATTAAAAAAACACACAATTCATTCGTACGCGAAGAATCCAAAGTTTCTAAAACCAAAAGATATACAGAGTGAGAGAGAGAGAGAGAGAGAGTTACTTACTTGCAAAGCAAAATCAAGATCTCCCTTTGAAACAGCTCTCAAAAGGGTCTCCAAATCCGTTCGAAAATCCAAAGAACAGCTTTTGATTCGAACTCGGAAATCCAAAAATATGAATTGAAATTTTTTTTCTTTATAGAGAGAGAGAGAGAGAGTTCCAGTGGAGCCCAAGAAGGTGAGTGCAATCACCGGTGGTGAAGATAACAATACGTTGTACGGCCATAGAAAAAAAAAAAAAGAAAAATAACTTTGTCAGCATTGTTTTAAGTACAAGTTAAAACTTAACGCGTTTTGAATTTTAATTCAATTTATCCTCAAAATCTGATAATATAAAAATGCTTGTGAAAATCAATCAACCCACCAATAAAGTGAATGTTTTTAATGACATGCAATGAGTTAATTAAAATGACTGGTATTTTTATATAAAATTGTGATTAATTATTTATTAAAATATTAAATAAATTTAATAATTTTTAAGTTTTTACTTAACTTCGTTGCATGCTTTTATTATATATATATTTATATATAAATTTAACATTTTAATAAATAATTAATCACAATTTTTATATAAAAAAATTAGTCAGTTTAATTAACTCATTGCATGTTATTAAAAAGATTTATTTTATTGGTGGGTTGATTGATATATATATATATATATATATATATATATAATATAATAAAAGCATGCAATGAAGTTAAGTAAAAACTTAAAAATTATTAAAATTTAATTTGAAAATTACACAAATTTTCTGAAATATTTTATATTTTTTATAAGTTTGTCATTCATTAGAATATATATATATATAATATGTTATGTATAATGATGTCACGGTTTAAATTTGGTTAATTCAATAGTTAAATCAATGACCCATAAAATATTCATATTTTATATAATCAAATCATGCTAAAACATTAAGTAAAATCTTAAATGATATTAAAATTTCAAAACTTGATAATTCTACAAAAAAAAAAAATTACAATATAAAATTATTATTTAACTATAATAATTAATATCTTTAATATCACATTTCAAATCTCATTAATTCAATGATTTGTTTATTTTTCAATTTAACGAAAATTTTTATTTATAAAATATTGACCCTGTTTGGATTCATATCAAAGCTGATTCTACAGTAACAACGTCAAACACAGATCCAAACAAAATAATATTAAACACCATGCTTTTAGCATTTTCTATTTATTTTTTTTTAATAAAAATGTCTTCTATTTTTCAAAAGCAAGGGGTTTGAAACTCGGTTCCACAATGAGCAGTTTTGGGATGGTATAAAGTGAGTGAGATATAAGGGAGGGGTTAAGGAATGGGTTTAAACTTTAAAGACATGAATGCAGACTTCATGGAGACCGTATATATATACGGATACGGAGGATGTTTGGAGGGGTATTTATGTCATTTTGGGTGGGACCGAGGGAGACGGGAACAAAATCTAGAGACGGACGCCGTATGAAAGAGGAGACGTTGCTTTTTGTCGCCATCTGTGTCATCTTATTAATGAATCAGACAACAGATCGGATACGTTAATAACTGTATCATATCATAATCATTCATAAACTGATATTAATATTTTAGAATTTAGATCTCTTTCTTCATTTATAAGTTAGATACAGATATTTTTTAAATAATTAACATGCACTGATTTGGATAATTAAATAATAAGGTTGTGTTGGCTGTGTTTGATTGTACAATTGCAAAACAAATTTTATGTAAAAGCTGGATCTAAAACTCAGGTTTTGTACATTTTTTTTATAAAAATATGTCTGCAGTTTTTTGCCCCATTATTTTGTTTCAAAACGGGTTTGAGAAAAACAGCTTTCTGTAAACCTAAAAGCTGTCCGAACCTTTTTTTCAAACCGGTCCTTAGAGAGAGATGACATCTAAATTGAGATTTTAAGACTTATTCTCTCTTTCAGATATAATGCATTGAAAATTTAATAGTAATATAATATATTATGATTGTGATTAATCATGTAAGATATCAAATGTGGACAATACATAATACAAATTTATCTAATTTTATAATATATTTTTTGGATCAGATACACTGGATACACTGATATCCATATCCGCATTCCGGATATTAGAATATCGGATATTTTTAATTTTTTGGATGCGGATTGGATTGGAGTGGCGTTTCATAGTCTTTATATTTTTTAAGACAACAACATAGTTTATAGAGACTTAAAAATAAAATCACATTTCATAAATTAACAGTGTATGAACAGACGTTTGATGTAGGGACTAAAAACAAAATACGCGGTTGAATATGGGGACTTAAAAAAAAATGAAGAAGTGAGGGACCGATCCCTAAATAGGCATGTTTATAGGAACTTAAAACTAAAAATCCCAATATAAAAATTCAGGTACACAAATATGTATTTCATTTTTTTAAAAGCACATGCTAGTTCGTCATCAACTACATTAGCATATAAAATTGTCTAATGCAATATATAATTTATTATGTTAGTATATGTTATATGACAAAAAAAGAAAAAATACGTGCATTATTGAATTTTTTTTATAAAATATTTCATTAACCAGTATATACTAAAATATCAAAACGGATATATATAGTCTGCAAAGTGCTTCAAAATACATTGAGCACAACATTTTCTTATAAAAAATAAATAAATAATGGTTTCATGAATTAATTTCAGAAAATTATATAATCATCTTTTTAAAATCACAATTTAAAATATAAATTAGTAAGATTTCTTTCATTCTTTGTGGCATTTTCTATAATCTTTTATAAATAATTTGGTTTAATAGGAGAGAATAGTAGAGAAAAGCGAGAGCAATAATGATAAATTATAATAACACAGACATAAGCAAGCACTAATTAAGATTTGTGGAATCTACAAGGGACTGGTTCTTTGATCAGAGTTATGAGTCTGTTTTCCAGCAAAATGAGAATGAAAATGAACACCAAATGGACCTTGGAATCTTATGGGTTTTAATTACAGAAAAAAAAAATTATAGAAATATGTGGTTCTCTTTATTAAAGAGGAGACTTTTCTTCATATTCAATTCAACATGATAATTATAACTATATGTCTCCATAAAGGGAAAAAAAAAGGGATAGCCATAGGAATAAAAAAAGGTATATCTAAAGCCAACAAAAAAGGGTATATCTAAGAGTCACATTCAACAGAATTTATGACAAAATTTGACTAGAGAACCCTAGTGAAAATTTAAAATGCATGCAAAGTTTATCATGATTTTTTTATATTTTAATGTAATTAATGGGATGATATCTAGTTTAGTTACATTGAGATTTCTTTTTATGAAGTCAAACCATAATTAAATTAGTTGTATCATGGGTAAGCTAATTTAATCCAAATCATTCACTATACTTTATTGACTAAATTAGTTGTTGATTATCATTGACTAAAACAGTAAGACTAATAGTTAATGGTTGTTGATGACCATTTTTATTTTTGGTAAGGATGGTTGTTGATGACCACTGACTACAAAATGAGACCAATAGAAACAAATGGGGAAGGAAAATTATATGTTAGAGATAACCATTCCTCTTGTTTCCTTTGTAGCTCCAATTTGTTTTGAATTTTTTTAATGTATATGTTTGTCAAATAAAATGCATATTTTTCTGCTAAAAAAATAATATATTAATTTAACCAGTATTGTAATAGTGTAAAGAAAAATAAAAATTGTAATACACACCTACATAGAAATGATAATCATGCTTATTAGGGTAGTACATGCGCACTACACATGGATAATATATATTGATAAAAAATTGACGTAGAAAATATTCTTTAAACATTAAAACGTGAAAAGGACTTCATGTGGGCAAGTGGGACTATCCCCTCACACCCCCAACAGTGGCCCAAGATAAAAAAAAAGAAAAAAGAAAAATAAGTGTTAATACATAAGCCTGTCAACGGGTCTGGTTCAGATCCGGAGCCGACCTAACCCGGACCTGATTACACATGTAATATACTCGATCCGATTTGAATCTGACCTGAGTTGGACCCGACCCGGTAGACCCAAACAAACAAACGGGTCAGGTCCGGGTCCACCCCGTCCCGACTCGTTGGACCCGAGACCCGATTGTTTTATTAAAATATGTTCATATATTATAAGGCCATTAGTATTGGTTGATACATAATTTTATTTCTTACTTAACTTATTTTTGCATCCACAAGTTCATAAATCATAATCATAACAAGCCCAGAAATCATAAGTCATAATCATAATCATAACATTTTTTCCGTTGTGTTGATGTTGCAACTTGCAAGAACTTGATTGTTTAATATGTAATAAACTTAGTAATGTATTGTCGTCGGTTTGTTTTGGACAATTAACTTATTAGCTTTTGAATTTGTATAATTAATTAGTTTGTTGCATGATTTATGTTTATTATTTAGGTTAATATGTTAGTGTCTATTGTTTTGAATGTTGTTTAGGTTAATATTGTTTTGAATGTTTGTATAATTAGTTATGTTTATTATTTAGGTTAATATATTTTTTATGTTAGTGATTATTGTTTTGAATTGTATAAAATTATATTCAAACATAGTCTCATTAATAATAATGTTTTATTACAAAAAATTTCAAATAGAATGATAAGACAAACAAATACATGAGCTCTTCTTGTTTTTTTTTTTTTTTTTTTTCACCAACCATCCGGGTCTGGTCAAACCCGGACCCGACCCGGGTCCGACGGGTCCGGGTCCACTTTTATCCGGACCCGCAGGGTCTTGCCACGGGTTGGGTCCCGGTCCACCCCGACCCGTTGACAGGCCTAGTAATACACTCAGTCATGCTTGCAGCCTCATTTGCAGTTCAGAGAGAATTCTCTAATCAACTATACACTCCACTAATGAAATATACGTTGTCTTGAGATAATATATACTCATACAATCTCAGTTAATGCAATATATGCTCAATTAAAATTGTTTCAGTTTTTAGAAAAATAAAACTACGTACATATTTATCTAGATATATATACTTCACTTGTGAAAATAATATCTACTTCATTGGTGAGTAAATACCTTTAAAAAATTCAAAATAAATTGGAAACTGCAAACGGGTTCCACGTATCATTTTTTAAAAAACAATATTTCGAGTTATATATTCACATGCAAATACTAGATTTTTGGAGGGTCTATCCACACATCTCTCCTAACAAAAATCAGATAATGCTTGATTACGAAGTTTGATGTAAGTTATACAAAAATAAATAAATAAATTGACTTTCCGTTATAACAGTTGAAAGGGAGCCATCTGGAAAAAGTTTCAATGAAGTCAGACAAAATTAAGTATATTCTAAATAGATCCTCCTTTCACATCCAAAAGAGGATATTTTCCATGCATGTTGTCTAAAGTTGTGGTGTTATGTCATTAATATTTGAGAGAGGCTAGAATTTTTTTCTTCTTTAGAAATACAACTGCCATTGAATGTTATTTTGAGATATTTTCTTTCGAGTGCTTATACACATTGTTTTTATTTCAGTCATGTAATAGAAAATTATCATAGTATATACTCACTTTAGTAAGATATATGTTTCGATAAAAAAAAAATACATTTTCTATAAATGCATCTATGCAATTCATTATAGTATGTGCTTCATTTTTTTATAAAAATATGCACCTCATTAAATGAGGTATGCTATTTTCAAAAAATTCAAAATAATTAGATGGAATTTATGATTGGAAAGTGGACTAGATGTAACATTATCATTTTCGTATTTATAGTCAATCCAATTCAATTGGTGTATTGTTGATGAAATATGGATAAGAATTCCTAGCCAGTCAAAAGAAGGAAATCTATATGGTTTGTGAATATGGGATAACAATCCACTTCAGATTAATGTATGGGATTTTTATTTCATTCAGAATAATTGATGTTTGAAGATAAAGGGATGAAGTGAGTCAATTATAGTGTGTTTGGTAAGAGAATAAGTGGTCTTAAAATAAATTTTACTAAAAAGAATTTAAAATGCAGATAATTATCCCTAATTAAAATTTGAATATTTTTGTTTTATTTAAATATTAAATAATATCTATGATTATCCCCTTTTTTCTTGATTTTGATAAACATGATAAAATCAATAAAAATATAATCTGCTGAAATAAAAGGCCACGATGTTATGATGTCATTACTCTCATACAACACATGTTATAATTTTTAACACTTTGTTAACGAAATCATGCATTTTTATTTTTTATAGAAAACACATATTTCATTATATGAAATATAATTTTTTAAACAAAACATGTAAAGATTGCATGCAGCAGCAGTCATGCACACAAGAATATCTCTGACATTATCCCTATTACCTGTAAATTTAAAGCAAAAACAAGAATACATGTAGTCTTTGCCTACACACAAAGTCACCAGTGATGTGTTTGGTGGGTCCTACACAGATGTGAACAACAATTCAATATCAAGCCAGTAAGAAATTAAATTATTTTTTTTATGGCTCCCCCTGATCCACTATTTTTTCCATTTTTTATTATTTATTTATTTTTTATTTTTTTGTCGAGTTAGAGGGGTGGGTGGAAGAATTAGTTGTATGTGTTGCTTCACATGTTGACAATTCAGGATAAGTTTGTCATAAATGGAAGCTTGAAAATCAGTAAATGAAAAAAAAAATTACACCCACAGAGTTTAGATGTGTTACATGCATGCTAGGGCTACAATTTGGGTCTGGTTGAACTCAAACCCAACTGGTTGAATCCGATTTTTATATGGATTGGGTTGACCAAATCGGGTTCGGATTGACCAATTCAGATTGACTCACAAATCAGATTGGGTCGGGTTGGTCCAATTCAGGTTGAAAATCGGGTTCGGTCGGGTTGGTTTATTTAATTACGGGTTGGGTTCGGGTTGGTCCAATTCGGGTTGAAAATCGGGTTGGGTCGGGTTAGGGTTGAGTATTTTGGAATTCGGGTTGAGGTCAACCAGAACCCAATCCGCCCGAGTTGCAGCCCTAATGCATGTACTGCATAATATGTAATTAATGATGTAGATTTCATTATAAAAAAAATGTTAGGAACACATTTTTTTGCAAATAGTAATATGGTTTGAATTTTTTTTTTTGTAAATATTTATTTTACGAAGTATACACATTCAAAAAAAATTAAGCATACATTTGAATAAATTAGATGCATAATCTTAGAAAAAATTATCCTAACTCAAGGATTAAAGTGTGAGTATAGATCCAATTTGGTAGGTGGATGTTCCAGAAGTTGCTTTCAACATCTATTGTTAAATGTATAATTATTTAATAAGAAAAAAACAAAAAAAAGGTAACTCTCACTTGACACATTTGGATAAAATCACAGCATTCACAAAACCTGATTTCCAAATGTGGATTTAAACAAGTGTTCTCTTAGATTTGTTTGTTTCTCCACTAACAAACTTGGCAGATAGAGAGATTTATGTGAGATTAAAAATGTGTGGGTGGGTCACATAAATGAAATGAAAATCTGTGATTTTCATATACAAGGAAAATGTTACATAGTTAATTTTACAGTACAAAAAGTAGTATGTCGATATTTTCATGTTTTTAAAAAATCATGTATCTTAGCTAATGAGGTATTACTTTAAAAAAAGTGAAATGTATTTTTTTACAAATTGAATAATATCATTTTTTAAAAATGTGATAAATATTCAACAAGATATATATCTCGTCGCAGTGAGTGAAGGGAGCTAATAATACTCTACAAGAAAAATGAAACATTCAACCATGTTTGAGACTCCACGCGCAGTCATTATCTCAAAATATATTCTATTATAAAAAACATAAAAATCATGCATTCAATTCAAAAGAGTATGCGCATTATTCTCTTATAAAAGAATGCATCTTTATATATGTATATACTTAAAAAAAAAAAAAAAAATCATGTGCTAACTCCACACGTGGGTCAGCGAATATATGTAATCCTCAGCCCTCCAACTTCCATAAGGAGCCTTAGCAAAAAATAAAAAAAGGCAAATAAAATTATGCCAAGATATTTAAGATGGGAAAAATCCAAATAACCCCTTGAACAAAACTTTTGTTCACAAATAAAGAATATTCTGTGAATATTTCGTTTGATTAACCCTTCCCAGTTACATTGTGTTACAAATGCAAAATTTCATATGTAAATAACGATTTTATCCATCTGAATAGATTGTAAAACCGTACCTGAAGAGGTAAATAATCATTTATTGAAGATTTTTTGTATTTTAGACACATTGTTGGGGTTTCTGATATATTGGGATTACAACCAGAGTTAATCAAACAGAATAAACAGAATATTCTTAATCTGTTAATGAAAATTTAACTTAAGGGGCCATTTTGATTTACATGAGTGTTGACAGTTGACATATATGGATTTTGGACAGTTGACAGGGGGTTATATGGATTTTTCCCATTTAAGGTATACTAATTTCAGATGAGTTTCCATACTGCACAAGGTTTTGCTCTCTGTAAAAAGGAATTATTAGGTCTGCACAAGTTTTCAAATGACTTTCAGCAACTAAGATAGTGTTTAAAAATGAGTTTGGATAGTTGTTGGGAGATTTTATATTTGCAAAAATCATATTTAATCAAAACTCATTTATAAACACCCATAACAATCCCAGCTTTTGAAGAAATCTGGTTATAAAAACTAATTTCAAAAACTGTTTTAAGGGAAAAGATCTCACAAATCTGGTTATACAGAAAAATATCTAAATAAAATTGAATGGGCACCACAAAGGGCAATTTTATTCAATAACTGCCTTCCAGAATCTAATCTGCATTGTATGTGCCTTGATAAATACATTGTATATTATTGATACAACATGGTATTGCACACAAATACAGTGTAACAAAATTGTGAAAAAAGAAAAATAAAAAAGGGAAATTTAAATTTAGAACCCAGAAAAATAAACTCATCCCATCAATTGTTTAGAATGAATCAGAATGGTATAGCACAACAACAAGTAGAGGCTCACCATGCTTTATGCGTTTTTTGTCATAATTTCCCGCATAAGTTGCTCCGGAGCTGCACCAGGGAAAGTCAAGACACAATTCAGGATTTTAACGTGATTCTGTTTGAAACCAATTGTGAAATTGACTTTTCTTCTGCAAAATCAATTTTCAATAATCGGCTCCAAATGTTGAAAAAACTTGCTTTTGGTTTCAGATTTTGATTTTTATGTGTTTCTTGTAGATAAATGCTGGGACTTGAAATCATGCCCTTTGGTTGTGTGTTAAAAGTATATTTTATGAAAAATCTGGTTGAGAGCAGCTTTTGTAGAAAAGCTGCTTCTGAAAATGGGTTCAAACGGATCATAAAAACAAGAATTTCAGATATTGTAAGTTCTTTTACCTGGCAAGCCGGTGAACAACTCGAATTGTCTCATCGCCTGCCTTATGAACATCTCCAATCCACTAACGACAACTGCACCAGACTCTTCTGCTTCGAGCAGGAGCTTTGTCATTCTTGGGTTGTAAACAGCATCAAAGACCACAGAGTAGAATCTAAGCGCTTGCTGTTGATATGGAAAGACAAAAAAAACACACACACCAATTAATAGATGGATCTATAGAAACATATGATTTTTATGAACTAAGAGTAATATTCACAACTTTTATTAGATAGAGAACTAAGTTACACTAAAAAGAAAATTCATGCCACAGGGGAGGTCTACATTCCACATTCCTACTTTTCATCTTTCATGTCCAGGTGCCTCTCAAAGTTTAACCTATCTTGTGGCTTATGTAGTTATGTATCAGAACAATTTGTTGAGCTATAGAGCAAAGTGGACTTCCAACAACTCTCCTCTCTGCGTCATGTGAAGATTGGAGGGGGAGACTGCGTCATGTGCAAATAGTTGACAACATATTTGCAACCATGATGTCATGGGTTCAAGTCCTAGATCTTACCTAAAAAATCAAAATTACAAGTCTTCCCCTACACTTGGAACTTTGTCTTGCCACACCAGAAAAGATGTAATTAGGACAGGCTTCAAATTTTAGAATCCCTCATCTCCGATGTTTGAGGGGCATCATTTACTTAATATGATGGTTCTTATACACTTATCAAAAAAATTAAAATTCATGGGAAAGTTCACAATATGAAAAAAGAGCAAAATTGCCAATTTCAAGCATCCTAAGCACTTTAAATGAGAAGAATGGGCCATCTAAGCTAATGCATGGATGAACCTTGAAAAAAGGTAATAGAAGACGAACCTTCGGTATTGGACTTTCATCAACTTTGGGATGCATTCCTATAGAAGTTGTGTTAGCAAGTATCATCCCCTCCTCCGGATGAAAGTTTTCCAACTCAGAAAGAGATAATGCGTCTCCTCCAACCCATCGGGCAAGCTCTCTAGCTCGATCTTCACAATACAAAACATAGATCAAGATCCAAATAAAAAAACAACAAAATATAAACATTAAACATGTAGAGGACATATAAGCAAAGAACTTCAAGTAGTACACAATAACATATTATCTCCTGAGGAAAACCCCCATGAAATATCTGACGTCATGTTTTTAAAGAGAATAAGACCAAGGATAGCAAGTGGTACCTACAGAAATACACAATTCTGTTTAAACATGAAAAAATGACATTTAATATACAGATAATATATATACCTACAGTACGATTGGCAATCACAACTTTTGCTCCCTTTTGTTTGGCGCCATAAGCAAGCGCTTTACCAGCACCCCCAGCGCCAATAACAACAAACAGTTTACCAGCTAATGGTGAACCTGTTCCATCCTTCACGGCATTATGTGAGGAAACTGCATATGAGAGAAACAAGAAGAGTTTTAACTCTGAAGGTTACTCGAGCAGTTTAAAATTGTTAGAAAATATTGGTGCTTGATCATCATTCTGATAAATATGCAAACAAGGCTTTGCAGAGAAAACTAAGTTAAGCCACCTTTTATTCCATCCTCGATAGCAGAAATAGCTCCGACATAGTCAGTGTTGTAACCTATTAGTTTCCCATCACTTGGCCTCCTGATAATTGTATTTACTGCCCCTATAGACTGGAAAGATATGAATAGGGATAAAAGGTCAGTTGCCCAGGGAGAAATTGCTTGGACTCTTGAAGATGACAGAATCCAACTACTTCACTAATCAGAGGTTGGATATCAAAGCCCAAAATATCTTATAATTGTCAATGTTGGAAATATGATCAGCTACCTTAGCAATTGGGTCAACCTCATCACAAATTTTGAGTGCAGCTTCCTTGTGAGGAATTGTACAACTGCATATCAAATCAAACAAAGCACTTAGTTGTGTCCACACACACACTACACAAAATTCCCAGTAACTACAGAGCAAGTAAAAATCAGTAGCCATGAAAATCTAGGGGATAGTTTTGAAAGCCGATTGATGTCCCTATGGTAGCTCAATTCTAAAATTGCAGGCAGTATGGCAAAACAGGGACAAACATGTGAAATTATATATTAATTTGTATCTGAATACAGTTTGGAAACTCATTTGAATCAGTTGAAAGTTACATACAAGAAACTGAAGCCGAAAATGAGTTGATATGTGAAAGATTGTGCAGTCTGTGTGACTCAAGCAAGCATCTAAAAAATGACATGGCAATACATAGCCACAAATTTATAAAATTCCACATGAGAAAGGTATTGGAAGAACCAATTTTGAAAAGGTTGCTGTAATTTCTCTCAAAAAAAGAATACAGTAGATAATTCAAAAGATAATCATAAAAATCTGTAAAGCAATTAATTATATTGTAGATAAAGATTGAACCTGAAACCAGCAAAGTCTGGTGATGAATAGACATTGAAAAAGTCGGCAAGGTTATCCACCAAAAGAGGTACATATACTGCATTAAAACCAACTGATCTAAAGGCTGCATTGTGCAAAATAGGTCCTTTGCTGTGGCCAACGGGCTTCCCAATAATTCCAAACACTTTGGTGTCAGGACCTATCTGCCTGATATTGTAAACGTTCAATAAGTCTGAGATTGATGGTTGTCCAGGAGCTGATTCTTTTCCAGATTCAAGTGTGCCAAAGGTGAGATATCCACCAAACTTAGAACAAAGTAACCGACAGATCAGGCCTCTCTCCTTCATGACCAATCCAATAATAGGGACCTGAATTTCCAATTCACCACTCGTTTATAAGGGATTTTGCAAAGCTCAGGCTAAATTTTACAAGAAAAGGATAAAGAAGCTGAAATAAATCAAAGAATCTCGAAAATAATATAAAAATCAATAAAAAAAAAAAGGGCGCTGTTACACCCAAATCCATTTCCAACCCCAGTTCCAGCCTTATATGTGTCAATAGAAAATCGACGCATATGCTCATGTTAACAAGGCATATGCTTCGAAAGAATTTTTTTACATTTTCTATAAATGCATCCATGCAATTCATTGGAGTATAAACTTCATTTTTTTATAAAAGCATGTATCTCATTAGATGGGGTATACTATTTTTTAAAAAATTTAAAATTCATGTAGACTGGAATTGAGGCTGGAAATAGGGCTGGATGTAACATTATCCATAAAAAAAATTAGCAAATCCCAAAGATATCATTACAACAGGCAAAAATGACAAAAGCTATATGCTGTTTAATAATAATGTAAGCAACATATCCCACAAGATTTATGAACTACAGAACCAATTCTGTAACCATAACTTACAAGAGATGGGGGGGGAACTAGCCAAGAAATTAATTTAAGATTTTTCTAATGGAGAAAATCATGGGGATGAGGGCATTGCAAGAATTCGCTGATCATTTTCTATTTGTAAAAGCAAGAAACTTTTAAATGTCCTAGGGTGGGTTAATCGCGCATCACATTTTTGTAACTGTGAACACTCATGAACAGTGGCGATCAGTAGGTTTTATCTTCCCTGAGAACTATGAATACTTCAGTGATTCTGCTCATACAAATTGATGCTCTGGATGTCATACTAAGAGAGTACACTAAACAATCATTTACATATAATGTCTTAACAAAAATGGATCTAACTTTTGCAATCATGTTACTGAAACTTTCGGAATAATTCTACTTTACATTGCCTAAGTCCTCAGAATTGAATAGGTCTACATGTCCTACTTATTGTGAAGAATAAAATTTACAACTTACTTGGCAATGCACAATTATTTGAAACATGCGTGCAACATCCGAGATGTCCACGGCAGTTGTTGCGATTTTCACTATATCTGCTCCGGTAGCTTGTATCCTTGCCACAAGGTTGCCAAGATCTTCAAGGGATGGCGTGAATTGATAGTTGTGAGATGAAACAATTATTTTGCACTTTTCAGGCTTCTTATTAGAGATAGATGCGAAAAATTTGTCGGCAACCTTTAAACAGGAAACAAGACAAAGTTTCATATGACAAAGATTGAGCAAGAAACAAAATAACTTGAGTTACTTATATCCAACAAGAAAAGAGAACATGTCATTTGGAAAAAAATAGTTATCTTAAATTTCTCAAATTGGCTAAAGCGCTTTGATTTTCAGATGAACATAGTTGCAGGAAATTTCTAATTTCCTATCTGCTGCACTCCCTTGTAAATCCCTCATTGTGAGTTCTAAAGAGTGGACATATCCAAGCATTGTCTCTGTTTCCTGTTCATGCAGCCCATGATGATTTGCACAACTAAGAATTAAGCAAAAGTACCACATGTCACCAAGCAGGGTAGAGTTCTAGACAATAGCTTTTAACATGCCAAAGGAAACAACTACACCACATTGAATTGGTAGCCAAACCATTTCTCAAGGGTTTTTTTTTTTTTTTTTTGATATCAACGGTAGGCTTTAGCCCTTTAATGTATTAAAGAGAACGCCCAATGGGAAACTACAAACAAAGAATATACGCTGCAAAGATGATCAGCCTACACAGAGAAGTCCTCTACACCAGACATGATCATCTTTACAAGAGCAAAACAGCAATAACAACCAATTATTCCTGCACATTGAACACCCCATCAATCAGCCGCACCGAACTAGCACCAACACAGAATACACCGCAGTCCAAAACCAATCTAATCACTGAGTCCCATATATTCTCCGCGTATGGGTTGCTCCCTCTGAACACCGCATGGTTTCTCAAGGGTTTATTATACATCAAGAAAAAACAGTGAAGCTGAGATTCATGCATATTTATGCTCCTATTATATGATTCTCATTTCTTCATAGAAATTTTCACACCCAGTTCAAATATTAGGTTCTCATCAGTGATTGGCCTTAGTAATGTCAAAATGGCTGCTTAAAAACTCACTCAAGTTTGAAAGTGGCCTGCTTAAGCAGTCCAGAGAAAATGGATCACTGTTCATGTAAGGTTCTCATCAGTAGTTGACCCATGTCTCTGTTTCAGCTCGCTGGGGGGAACATAGATAGAAGAATTCTTTTAGCTGGAGCTGAAAGAGGAAGCAAGAAGATGTGTGGGAAAAAAAAAGATGGAGGCTGGGAGTTCTGGACTCGAACCACTAAAGCTTTTATCTGAAAATGACTGCGGAGATTCAATTCCAACTCAGAGGCCCTATGGGCAAAAGTGGTTACTGGTTACTGCTCAGTATTACGGATGGTGCAAGGTTGAGATGGTCCAGAAGATCACAGACAACCTTTCATCTTTTTGGAAAGGTGTGTACAAACAGAGCGGTTTCATGACAGGGAGATTCACTTCGAGGTGGAAATGGGAGGGAATGTTAAATTCTTTGTATGCAGATGGCACAATGGAGTGCTGGCTGAGGTGTTTTAGAATTTGCTTTATGTGGTGCTAAATAAAAATGAGAATGCTGCAGAAGTATTCCACAGGTCTGGGAAGGGAAGGGGCAGTTTCCGAGGCTGAAAGGAAGGAAATATCAGAGAAGATGTTTGACTTCCAAATAACTCCTCTACCAGCTATCTGCATCAAATATGTTAAAAGAAACTTTTTTCGGGTGAAATAAAAGGAGATTTTGAATGAAAACAAGGAAACAAATAAGCTGCAGATAGAAGTAAATACAAGGAGATTTTAGTGGCTACTGCAAAAGTTCAGACCTTCATGTGGCTTGTCCTTCTAAGAAAGTTTCCGGATGAGGATAAAAGTGTGTGTTGGATGGTGTAGAAAAGTTTATTGACCACCTTCCAACTCAAAGCCTTTCAGACAAAAGTTGTGGGGCAGGTTGGGTTTATATTAGGGAATGAAGTTTTTTTTCCAATTTGTTCAATATACATGGAATTTTTTCCATCATTTCAACAAGAAATGGAACATCTTCGCTGAAAAGATTAGGAACATTATACCGCACGGAGTGTGTTGGAGCATATGTTTTACAGAAGAAAAGGTATTCCATGGGAAGAGAGTTTATTTGAAAAACACATGGGATGGTTTCTTGGATGCCTGAGGGCTCCTAGGTTCACATCGCCGAAATATTATTTCTATTTATAAGCTGGGAAGGGTTTTTTGTGGTGAGAAGGATTGGGTGATCTACCATTTTTTTTTTCTTCTGGTTTTTGCTTTCTATGTATTTGGATTTTCGAAGGCTTCTTGTCACCCTTTTATTTCCGAGGTTTGGCTGTTTGGACCCTTCTGCTCTTGCTGAATGTATGATCTTATTCTCTTAATATAATGTATGTGATGCACTCCCACTCTTCGTCAAAAAAAAAGAGAAAAAAGTAAGAAGTGGTTACTCAGGTCTGTAAAAGCTTGTTTAATGGCACCCGTTCTTATCTGAAGTAGCCACTTTATGTTTTTATGCATCGTATTCATGCACTTAATATAACTAAAATATAATTTCTGCTTCCAATCTTGACTACCCTTGACTATTTCTTTTCTTCTTTATCAACATATGAACCATTCCTTTCCAGTTATATCTCTTTTGTAGTGGGTATACTCAGTGTACCAATTTTTTCACAGTGAATGAAAATAAGCACATGTGAAACCAGATTTAGTGCTACTTTTTCCCAAGAAGACTAAATATTTACAAGAATAGCAATTGCAATTGCATATCAAAAAACCTTAAGTCTATACATGTCATTTGAAACTCATTATGAAGATTAAAACATTGGACTTTTGGACTTCAAACTCAAGACCGCCAAACATGGTATCAATATATTGCTTACTGTTTGCAATAACTCACCATAGTTTACTATCATTATGTCACAAAACCCAAATCATAGGAATACAAGGAACAAAAGAAAAACCCAAACAAAAGCAAACCTTAAGCTCCACGTCCACGTAATCAGCTCCCAGTTCCATGGCCAAACAAAGCGCCTCGAATCTCGGTTCATCATCGCCCTCATACTCACCCCCCTCCCACTTTGGCCTAAAATAAATAAAGACTGGCATTAGTGCCACTTCAGTGGCATGAATAGATTCATCTGAAAATGAAATGACTTTGTTTTTATTAAATCATTGCAAGTATAAACTAAGAAAATATTGAGAATAAAGGCATCCAATAATCATCCAATGTCAGGTAGTAATATTATGAATACATAAATATACACACTCAAATGCATACATTTTTATATTTTCAATAAGGTCGCTATTACACTCATACAGTCTTATATGCATTGTTATAGATCTAGTGAATGCATCGTTAAATTTTTTACATTTATAATTCAAAATTGAGCAATATACATTTTTCATCAAAGCATATACATCATTAGATTACTTTTACTATTTAAAAATAAAAATAAAAACATATGTGGTCAATATTTGGACAGTAAGAAAGACTGAGTCTAACATTTTCCTTTTAGTAATAGAGTATATACTAATGTACTACGATATATTCATTAGGTGGTGTGGCGTCTACAAGAATGACTGTCTTATAAATGTGACAGAACAAAAAAAAAAAAAAACTAATCAAACCCATAGTTTCAAAAATCAAAACAAAAACAAGTGTTCTTGCTGATCCATCACTAAATTCACTCTACCGATGCAATATTATAAAAATTACTGAAAAGGGGAGGAGAGAGAGAGAGAGAGAGACCTGTATGTGACGAGAGTGGGCAAGGGAGGGTCTTTGAGGAGGAACCGGAGGTCCCTCTGCGGATCGAATGACTGGAGGTGGTCCAGCCTGATCTCGACCAGATCCGCGCCGTTCGATCTGGCGAGACGCATGTCCGCCGCCATCTGATCGGTGGACTTCGCCACCGACGGCACGCACAGCAGCGTCGGCTCCCTCATCGTCGTCTCCGCCGCCTCCCCCCTTCGAAGGTCTCCGGATCGTGAGGGATGGAAGGAGAGATTGATTTTTTTGTTTTGAGATTCTTAGCTTGGCCTTTTTGACTGACGATCGGTTTTGTTGTTGGAGAGGGAAAAAAAAAATGTTTAGCGTTTGGTTAAGCGATTTTGACAGATTTCGAGTTTACAGATAATTAATTATGTAATCATCGTGTAACCAATCAATTTTACAATCACATTTTATAACTATAAATTTCATAATCAGTTTGAAACTCTGTAATCAATCATCGTGCAACCAATCAATTTTACAATCACAGCTTACAACTGTAAATAGATTTTAGACAAGCTTCTTGTATAATCAGTTTAAAACTCAATGTTTGTAGAAAATCAGAGTTTTATAATCCTGTTATCAAATGCTGTCAAATAAATATTAAAAAAAATTGACATAGAGACCGCCGCACTCACATGGACACGGGTAGGTGGAGGCGTTCATTATAAGGGGAGTTCATTTTTATCGTATAAAAATACAGTGTAATATGAGAAAATCCATATAACTTTCTGTAAATTGTCTCAAAATATATAACCCTTTGATTTTTTCTAAAGTTCATATAACTCATTGAAAATATCCATGTAAATTAAAATAGCTCATTGAGTTAAACTTTCATTGACAGATTATGAATATTCTATAAATATTCTGTTAGGTTAACTCTAAGTAAAAACACAATATACCAAAAAATCCCTACAATTTGTTAAAAATAAAGAAAACTCCCGATAAATGATGATTTTACCCCTCTAGATAGATTATAAAACTCTATCCAGAGAGGGCAAAATTATCATTTACAAAGGATTTTTCGTATTTTTTACATATTGTAAAGGTGTTTTTGGTATAATATGATTTCATTTAGGTTTGATCAGACAAAATATTCACAGAATATCATAATTTGTCAATGAAAATTTAATTTATGGGCTATTTGGATTTATACAGTTGTTTTCAGGGGGTTATATGGATTTTGGACGGTTTTATAGGGGATTGTATGGATTTTTCCCTTTATTTTATTTAATTGTTAGTAAAATGGGCTTTGTTTAAAAAAAAAATAAATACATTAATGTATTTCAATGTATACTTCATTCATTTTACTGCATAGTCTGCATGTAATTCAATGAAAGAGTTTAAGATTTGAAAAAAAATAGATGCGGACTGCAATTGAGGCTGCAAAGGGGGCTGGGCACATCATTTTCCTTACTAAGCGCGGATACGCTCAATCCGTTTTGTGACCCGTTTGTAGTCCCATAATGTATGGTGTGTCTACAAAATGTATGAGGCAAAAAATCTTATTAATTTTTTAATTAAAAAAATTTAATATATTTCAGTATATATTTCATTTCATATAACACCATGTACTCCAACGGGATTATGGGGGAGAGTGATTTTTTAAAATTTGAAAATCAGTGTAGACTACAAATGGGCTGCACAAGGGATTACCTAAACATCATTTTCCAAGTAATACACGTTCAGTCATATTTTCACTCTTAGCGTCATACAATGCCTACTGAAGGGGCTATAAAAATCAAAATTATATTTTTAAAATAAAAAATATAATAGTATATCTCAATATATGATTTATTTATTTTATAACAATAAGTATTTAATGATATGAGTGCAAAATTTTTACAAAAAAAACTAATGAAGCTATGGACGGAACTGTATACAGGGCCCGTATCATTTTCCATATCACTGGTGAAGCACCAGGCCTTCTGACAAAAGCTGCATTGAGCGTTCGCTCATAAGTGGGCTCAGGGCTCTAAAACGCATCTTACTGTGTAAGAGCTATAAACACGGAATATCTCCTCCATATGAGAATAAACACCTTACCCTCACTTAATTCATGGACCTCTTGGAACTGTTGGGCCTTTTGGCTATCCTGATCCACCCCTCAACAAGTCGGGTGTCACACCCACAACCTACCCATAATGAATGCTTCTCCCAACTCCTCTTATAATATAGCTTGATGAATCATGTAAACTAGTGTAGTTACTTTACATCATCCAAGCTTGTCACGAGGGGTTTTTAGTAACACTCCATTAATCTCTCGCCCAAGAAATTTTTTGGGATTGGGTGACAAGTTAAAAGAAAAGAGAGGAAGAGAGAGAGAGAGGAACCTGGGAGCACGGTGAACGATGGGCATAGAAGGTGGTAATGGACAAGGGCGCGTCTATCCCCACCAAGTTATTCCCTTAACCCACCATCGACAAAAAAAAGGAATTTTAGGTTGCAACTAAACTTTGTCAAACAATGTCACTCTTATTGACCCCCGTTGGACCTGAAAAATGAGATTTGAACCTCCCAAGTCAACCAAATGTAGTTGTTATTGTATATTTTGGTCGACCAAAGGGTCCAGAACTTTCTGACCGATCCTGAGCCCCGTCCGACCCAAAAATGTGATTTACACCTCCCACGTCTACCAAATGTAGTTGTCATTGTAGGTTTTAGGCGACTAAACGTGATCGAATAGGATCCAGAACTTGTTTACACTCCCAGGTCGACTAAACTTGGTCGAATTGGATCCAGAACTATTTGACCCTCGTTGACCCTAGGTCTAAACACAAATTCACAAATGTTAAAAACCATTAACAATAAACAATGTCAATGTTAATGTCATTTTCTATTCATTGTTCATTTCGTTTCATTTTAATTCAACCAATCCTACAAACCATTGTCAAACCATTATGGATTTGATAGATATTGATAGATATCTATCATGGGGGGGGGGGGTGTGGATGATCAGGGATGCGCTACTTTTAAGTAATGGTCTACTAATATTGGTCGAATACAGTCCAGACCTGAAAAATGAGATTTAAACATCCCAGATCAATCACATAGAGTCGCTCGTTTATGTGATGGTTGACTAAGCTTGGTTGAATAGAGTTCGGAATTTCTAACCCTTCCAGACCATTGTTACTTGTTCAATCAATTTTCCAGTGTTGATAGGTGCCCAAACTATTACATGCTAAACTAACAAAAATTAATGGTATCTAACAATAACATATCTATGGAAATATGGACACACGTGGCACTCGTGGATGTTAAGGTCAGGCATTCGTGGAGGACATCCACGCGACCCCCACACAGGCCGTCCTCTATCTATCTGGTGGCGCCTCCTTGTCCCTCGGATGGTTGCTCTTCGTTCCGGGTGCCTCAAACACTGTCCTCAAAACCCTCGTCCCCTACTCTCACGCGCAAACGGCGAGCAACACCCGGTCGGTGGGAGTGAAGGAGGGAAGAGAGAGTTTGCTGTAAAAGATGTGACGGAGGTGGCTATGGTGATTCAATAGAGATGCGTTTATATGGTGGTGGATTGACAAAATGCACATGTGGTGGCTAGAGAATGATGATGAATTAAGTAAAAGGATGGGTGGGGATATACGCGCCTAATGGATGATGGGAGAAGGAGGGGAGAGAGGGAAAGAGAGAGAAAGGCCAAGGAGGGGGAGCAAGGGTTGCCCATTGTCCTCATCCGCTCACCACTCACTCTCTCTCTCTCTCTCTCTCTCCCTACCCACTGCCCATGTGACCCCTCTCTCCCTCATCTCCTATTGCCCTCCCCAAACACCCCCCCCTCTTTCTCTCTTACTCTCTCTATTTTTCAATGGTTCTCTCCACAAAAAAAAAAAAAAAAAAAAATTGTGTAACGTGATGGGGATTCATCATGGTGCGGACTGGCTTCGCCACCCCCCTTAGATACCACCAACCAACATCCTCTGCCCTCCTCATCCCTGACAACACCGCCATGTGCCCTCCCACCTCCACGGCCTCTTTCTTTCTCTCCCCATCATCCTGCCGCCCTTCACGACTGCCTCTACCTCATCCACCCGCTTCCACCGCTTTCCATTACCCCCTCTCGCCCTCTCTTTCTCCTTTTTTTCCCTCTTTTCCTCTTCTCACCTCAACAAATGGGGTGGGCTCCACCCTGAAGGGGTGGGAGAAAAGGCCTTCCTATGAACCACCGTGGCTAATCTAGTTGACATTATAATAACATAAAAAATTATTATTTGATGTTTTAATATATAAATTTTATTGGATAGGATTAGAGGTGTAAAAGAAGCTGGACTTGCTTAACATAGACACAAATCTGACTAATATTTAGCGCACCCTCCCCTCTTATAAGGGAGGAGAAATGTGTGCATAGATGAAGATCAAGATTGTTAGGGTAAGCTTTGTAGTGATAAGGGGTGTTTTGCAGCAAATATACACTCACCCAATATCCATTGAAGTATATATTGTTATAAAAAAAATAAAATATACTAAGTGTATTTTTTTATTTGAATTCATACATCGTGAACTTGGAATAGTGTAGGGCCTATTTTGTGAACCCACTAACTATGCTTTACATGCTCGCTGCCCATCACCCGATTAACAATGGCCCATGACCCAAATCATCCACGATCCATGAATCTGGCCCGTTGGTCCATTCACATCCAACGACAAAAAAAATCAAGTCAGATTTGATATCAAATCCCAACAAAAAATATAATTATCGATGCATAGATATCAGAATCTCATGCAAATCTCATATTATATATTGGATTCAGAATTATCCTTGACTGATTTTTCAAATCCCAATAATATATATTTAATTAAGGACCATCAATGATTGATTTCTTAAATCCTAGCAATATATATTTTAGATTTCGAGCTATCAATAATTGATTATCAAATCCCAGCAATATATTTTAAATTTGAAAACATCATTAATTGATTCCATTAAATCTCAAACAAAAAATATATATATATCAAGGATAATCAATTACTGTCAATCTCTCTCTCTCTCTCTCTCTCTCTCTCTCTATATATATATATATACATATATATATATATATATATACATATATATATATATGATCGATCTCTCCTCATCCGTTCAATGAAGAGAGGTCCACCATTAATTCTAGGGCACCCACCAAAATTCTAACCAGTTCTCTTCCGATTGAGAGATGTAAAAAATATTTTTCCACTAAATCCCTTATACAACATCGGCTGATTTGAGAGTCGGAGAGTCTTCTGCAGGTCACCCCCACCCGATCGGCTGATTTGCGGCGCTCGATGAGGAGGATTATCGGCAACTTAGTGGTACCCCATCTGAGGAAGCAGAGCGGATGGATCGACTACCCGAGTCCGGTACGTTGATTTTTCACCCCTCGAAATAGTGTAATACATAGTATGATAAATATAAAAAATTTAAGGGGAAATTAATTAGGGGTCCCTGGAGATATCCATCGATTAATCATTAATCCCTATAATTTTTTATCTTAACAATAAGTCTTCAAATCCCAAAACCTATTATATTTGGGTCCTCTCACCTAACAGACGCTAACGTCCGTTTCAATTTCCTATTCTACCCTGTTATGTAAATAAACCCTTCCCCTCTCTCTCCCTTGAAAACAAAAACCCTCACCTCCCCCTCTCTCTTTGTTTTTTATATATATTATTGGCCGGTGGTGGACCGGTGGAGATGAAAAAATTGTTCCTGCGATGAGAATGGTTTGGGATTGACGAGTAAGAGAAAAGTTAATTATTAAAAAAAGAGATGAAAAATTTGGGTAAAAAAGTGTTTTTTTTCAATCCATTTAAATAGGGATTGGGGGAATACCACCTCTTAAATGAGATTCTTAAACCCCTAATTAAGGATTCTCAATCCCTCTCTTCCAATCACAATCCCCTTTTAAAATTATCTAAACAAATTATTGACCTGGATTGGGATTCTCAATCCCAATCCAGGCATCCAATACTCCTATCCAAACAAACCCAAAAGGGCACGGAAATAAGGATGGATTAAAGGACCTAAACAAAATAAAAGGATGGATGGAGGGACTTAAAGAAAAGTAAAAAGAATTAAGAAACCTATTGTTATCACAATGATATTCTAATTAATTTCCTTAAAATTTAAAGATCACATGTGTTATAAAACTGACTCAGTTACATCAATTTCCTTTTAAATAACACTAAAAAAAAATACTTCAAAAGAATTAAAATTAGTGACATTTTTTCTTTCTTTCTTTCTTTGTATACACAAACCGAACACACACCTCAAAATACATACCTTCAACAGACAAAGAGAAACACAGACATGGCCGAAACCCTTGTTTGGGCAGCCATTCCGACTTCCCTTCCCCTCCCAATCCGCCTTCGCCCTTCAAGAACCATCGCCTTCACCCCCTCAAAAGCTTCTTCTCCCGTCCGTCGAGGGTTCCGATCGACCACCGCGACCAAGAGGTTTTCCGACGACGGAGGCAACAACAACAACAGTAACAACGGCGGGAGGCCGAGGAGGCCCAGCCTCCGCTCATTCGCTCACTGGCTCTCCCTCTTCTTCTCCCAAGTCTCCCTCCGCGACCCCGTCATCGCCGTGAGTCTTCTTCGTTCTTCTCTTTTTCTCTGAATGCATTTCTATGGAGGGTTTCAATGGCTTCTATCTCAAATTTAGGGTTATTGGATGGTGAATTATACAGGATAATGTTAGGGATTACCCCATATGCAGTCAGTTAGACAATGCTATATGTTTTGATGAAAAATGTATACACTCTGTTTCGAATTAAATGGATTCAAATGTAATATTAAAAATTAATAAGCTATATACTTCATTGGATGGGTTAACAAGGTATATGAGACTGCATTCGGGGATGTAAAAAGGAATGTGTTTAACAACGCCCAATCATATAATGTAGTTCTGGAAAGAAGACATGGGTGTGCATGCCTTAAGGTCCGTTTGGAAACACATATTGAAAAGTAGCTTTTGGAATAAAGCTGCTTTTTAATATGATTTTAGACCTTGATTTTTATTGGGATGTTTTTTTTTAATTCATGAATCAATATTTGAAAGCAGTTGATGTTTGGCAGAGAAAGTTGCTTTTCAATTCAAAAAATCGATTCCGACCAAAAAACGTTGTTTTTGAGCTTTTCAAAACACGGATTTTGAAGGAAAAATTAAAAGGAATCCAGCTTCCGATTCTGAATAAAGCTGCCCCGTTTGGCTATACGATTTTAACTTTTCAGCTTTTCAAAAAGCAAAAGCTGCCCCAAACGTGCAACCAAACGGTGCCTTAGTTTGATCTCAAGGAAGGTCGACGTGGAGGAAACTGGGGATTATCATTCGAATGGTCTCCTCAATGTTGCTTATAAAATCATCTCCAAAGTTCTCGATAATCAACTTTTAGGTGGCATTTGGAAATTTGTTTGGATGATCATGCTTTTTACGAAACAGTCCAAATGGTCATAGCCGTATTAAGGAAGCTACAAAGTAGCTTTAGGTTACATTTGGAAATGAGTTTGGAAAACAATTTTTCACTCAAAGCAACTTTTGAATGTAGCTTTTAGGCTTTTAGGAAGCATACTTTAGTTAGATTCCTGAAAAGTTAAAAAGATTTCTTCAAAAGCTTGGGATCATTGAGGGCGTGCAAAAATGAGTTTGGTTTAAATATGATACTTGCGTGAGCTGAATCTCTAAAAGTTGTTCAAACTCATTTTCAAACTCTACCTTAATTATAAACATTGAAAAATTAGCTTTTCATGAATTCTATAAATGCATGATTCGTCTAATTTCAAAAGCGACTTTAAGTGAAAAACTGTTTTTCAAACATGTTTCCAATGGCTACCTTAGAGAGGTATTTGGGTAGAGGAAGGATTATCCACAGGCAGTCAATTGCTTTTGGATGGTTTCTTGGTGGCTCGCGAGTGTGTGGTGGGTATAACAATAGTCACAAATAAGCCGAATGATAAGCACATATTCAGCCAAATCTGGCGAATGGAGCCTTTGCCGAACAAATTGGCGAAGTTATTGTTCGGTGAATTTGAGACGGATCGGGTATCATTCAGAAAATTCAAGGGCATTTTCGGGAATGACAAGTATATTAGAAAAAAAAAAACCCATGAATGGGTCTCTGCCCTAACCCCTGAATGGTTCCTCTCTCTCCCTCCATGGCTCCATCTCTGGTAGTTCGATTGAGCGGTTGACGAAGTAAAGACCCTCCCTCTCCATCTCCGGCAGTTCCCGACTCTCCCTCTCAAGCTCTTGGAGCCTCACCCATAGTTACAAATTCAGGATTCGACAATAATTTGGTAGGAGTTTGGTTTGGTTCGGATTATTCATGGAAGGATTTGGAAAAAAATTTGAAGAAATTCAGGGATCTAAAAACAATCCATGTATCCACAGAATCTGATATACAAGCATAAGGTATATCCTGCACAACCAAAGTAGAACATCTACTAAACATAAGTACCAAAGTTAAGTTGACTATTACACATTAAAGCAAAAAAAAAAAAAAAATGGAAAATGATCATATAGACACTGAAATACATCAGAATATGTTCCTCCTAAGAAAGGTAAAGTGAAAAAAAGTTGTGAGAACCATGACCAATTCACCATATCCAAGTATAACAAAAAAAACGTGTCCATATGGCAATTACAAAATATTATCAAGTTTTAATTTCTTCATAGACAAGAGACTCCAATTCCACTCCAAGTTCTCTTTCTTCTTCTCTTTCATGTTCACCATCAACATCAAGCAATGCATCTTCTTCAACTTCATTGAATGCAGTAATATGGTCCAAATAAAATGGCTTCACCACTGAATCTGAATTCTTGAAAAGAAACTTTTGTAAGTGAAGGTTCACCCTCACATACACAAGATCATTCAGAGTTTGTGGTTCCAATCTATTTCTTTTTTTGGTGTGTGCTGTATCAAATGCACTCCAATTCCTCTTGCAAGGTGAAACACTACATGGTTGAGAGAGAAGCCTCATAGCAACTCTTCTAAGTTCTCCATACTTATCAGAAGCAACAACTACCTTCCACCATAAACCTTCAAAAGTTCACATAACATATGGAATATTAGAAACTTGGATTAGCAAATAACTAAATATAAACTTTTGTTGTTAATTGAACTAAAGCTTACTTGGATGTTTGACACGGATAGTCATTTTGTTGTTAATATGGTCCAAATAAAATGGCTTCAAATAAAATGGCTTCATTTTTGCAAATGATGAGATATATTGGAATCCATATCCATGTAATCCACTAGTTGATTGCTGAATGTTTCTTTTCCATGAATGTCATTCGGCGCAAATATTTTTAGAAGAACTTCAACAATCCCCTTATCTGTCTCTTCATCATGTTTCACCAATTTGTCATAATACAAATGCTGATTTAGGAGAGCGACAATTGCATGCATAGGATGGTGCAAAAGGACCCATCTTCTATCAAGAATAGTCCAATAGGGTTCATACTTACCTATCTTTCCAGTGAAATATTTGGATATTGCTTCCTTTGCACGCTCCATGATTTAAAAAATATATCCAAAAGTACCTCCCTCAGAATCTATCATTCTCAACACTTTTATTAGAGGTTCCAGGACCTTTATAACCTCTCTTCCATCCTCCCAAAACAAATTATCTTGTATTAGTTGGGTGACTTTCCTTCCCAAAACAAATTATCTTGTATTATCGTCCTTGTTTGTGATAAAGACCTCTATTCATTTGAAGCAACCATGATCTTAGAGGTTGCTCTAGTTTAATTATAGATTCCAACATAATATAATTGATTGCAAAATGAGTGACCACAGGTCTCTTGATTTCTCTCCCCTTTGTATGACTTGTCATACAAGTCAAAACATTTGTGAACCTGTATATAATTCTTTTGTTTCTCTAGCCGTCCTCACTCTCTCCCTTACTTTCTCAATTTCTTTATCAGTGTCTTCAAATAACAAGTCAATGCAATAAGCTACACAATTTAACTTGAACACATGTGGCATTCTATCTTCCATAAGAGCCCCCGTCACATTGTAATTTGAAGCATTATCAGTGATAATCTGCACCACATTTTCTCTTCCTACATGCTCATCAATCCCCTCGTAATAAAATCGGCAAGAAGCCTTCCATCTTTCACTCTCTTATGAAGACAATGCCTTCAGATGATGATGCTAACAGGTTGAGGTGATTCCTGCTCATATCTCTTCATCCATCGGACATGACTGCTTAACCCGTTTTTGTTCAAGATTCATTTATTTCCTTCACGTAATTGACTGCTTTCTCCTTAAGTGTACACAATAATGATGTCCTTATTGTCTCACTACTAGAGGAGCATAACCTGGTCCATGTTCTGCAACTTCTTTGATGGTTTCAATAAATTCCGGGGTCCTTGCTACGTTGAATGCAATGTTGTTAGTAACAAAGTGCTTTGCAATGGCCAAATCAACATTTGCTTTTTCGGTCTTTTGTAGCAGAGAATATAGAGTGGTCTGGTGTACTCTTCTTTCTCCATCAGTACCACCACTACCACTGCCACCTTGCTCTACAAACGTTGAATCAACTGAAGAAAGTTGAGTCTTAACCCCAGACCCTATAGATGATGCCGCACTTAACATTTCCGAATCAAGTTAGAGATTTATGTGTAGAGATTGGAAAAAAAAAAGAAAAATATCCTTGAAACATAAAGAGCAGCATCATCTACAAGGTTTGGGGTTGGGAATCAACTTTCTTCAGTTGATTCAACGTTTGTAGAGCAAGGTGGCAGTGGTAGTGGTGGTACTGATGGAGAAAGAAGAGTACACCTGATCACTTTGTATTCTCAGCTACGAAGGACCAAAAAAACAAATGTTGACTTTGCCATTGTAAAACACTTCGGTACTAACAACATTGCATTCAATGTAGCAAGGACTCCAAAATTTATTGGAGCCACGAAAGAAGTTGCAGAACATGGACTAGGTTATGTTCCTCCTAGTAGTGAGACAATAAGGACATCACTATTGCATACACTTAAGGAGAAATTAGCCTATTATGTTAAGGAAATAAAAGAATCTTGAACAGAAACGGGTTGCACGATCATGTCCGATGGATGAGGAGATATGAGGAGCACGAATCACCTCAACTTGTTAGCATCATCATCTAAAGGCACTGTCTTCTTATGCTCTGAATCTACATAAGGAAAGTGAAGGATAGAAGGTTTATTGCCGATTTTGTTAGAAGGGGGACTGATGAGTATGTAGGTAGAGAAAATGTGGTGCAAATTATCACAGATAATGCTTCAAGTTACAATGTGGCGTGGGCTCTTCTAGAAGATAGAATGCCACATGTGTTCAAGTTAAATTGTGCAGCTTATTGCATTGACTTGTTATTTGAAGACACTGATAAAGAAATTGAGAAAGTAAGGGAGACAGTGAGGAAAGCTAGAGAAATAAAAAAAAGTTATATACAGGTTCACACATGTTTTCAATTGTATGAGAAGTCATACAAAGGGGAGAGAAATCAAGAGACCTGTGGGCTACTCGTTTTGCAACCAATTTTATTATGTTGGAATCTATAATTAAACTAGAGTAACCTAGATTCATGGTTGCTTCAAACAAATGGAGGTCTTTATCACAAGCAAGGATGACAGAGGGAAGAGAAGTCACCCAACTAATACTAGATAATTTGTTTTGGGAGGATGGAAGAGAAGTTATAGATATCATGGAACCTCTAATAAAAGTGTTGAGAATGGTAGATTTTAAGGGAGGTACTTTTGGATATATTTTTTAAGCCATGGACCGTGCAAAGGAAGCAATATCCAAATATTTCAGTGGAGAGATAGCTAAGTATGAACCCTATTGGACTATCTTTGATAGAAGATGGATCCTTTTGCACCATCCTATGCATGTAATTGCCACTCTCCTAAATCCACATTTGCATTATGATAAATTGGTGAAACATGATGTAATATTGGGCTAGCACGTAACGAAGAAATCTTCATGCACAAAAGAGTATATTGGGAAAACGCTTGGATGGGGATTTCTTCAATGCTATTGGATTGGGTCAAATTCATTTTAGAGTAGCCTTCGCCGGGCTCTATTTTGGGTGACGTTTGGGGAAGGGGATAATACATTCTTGGCTCCCTTATAATTTCTTGTATTTTCCCTTTTTTTTATTTAATTTGTATGGAGATTTCCCGTCTCCTTTTTTTGGGTTCTTCTAAAAATGTTTGCGCCGGGTGTCATTTTGTGGAAAGGAAACATTCAGCAGTTAACTAGTGGATTACATGGATATGGATTCCAATATATTCTCATCATTTGCAAAAATGACTCTCTGTGTCAAATATCGAAGTAAGTTTTATTTCAATTAACATCAAATTTTATATTTAGTTATTTGCTAATTCAAGTTTCTAATATTCCGTATCTCTCATCCATGCATTGCTTCAGCTTGCAAGAGGAATTGGAGTGCATTTGATACAGCACACACCAAAAAAAGAAATAGATTGGAACCACAAACTCTGAAATGTTCTAGTGTATGTGAGGGTGAGCCTTCATTTACAAAAGTTTTTTTTTTTGAATAAGGATAGGAACTTTTATTAATTAAAAGCCCCCGAACAAAGGAGACAAGGGATCTCCAAATAGTTACAAATTGTGCGATTTGAGGAAATCCCAAATCGTAGTAATGAGAAGATAAATTGAATCACTTCCTTGTGAACCAAAATGGACCCATAACTGTGGTAGGATTATCTTCTTGTAGGATCATCTTCACCCAATCCATGAGCAAGAATGAAATATGCGCCCAAGTGTTTTCCACGTACACCCTCTTCCTTTGAAATAGACACTCATTTCGCATCAACCAAATACTCCAACAAACCGCATGAGGAATGAATAACTGAAATTTAGCCATATTGCTACGGTCCCCTTTTTTCTTTCTATGACGGAATAACTCCCACATTTCATCAATATTAAGGAAATTACATGACGAACCAATCGCTTTCCCAACCAATCCCCAAATCGATAAGACGAATGGACATGTAAAGAACAAATGTTCCCTATCCTCCTCGGCACCACCACATAGCACACATGAAGTATCACTGTTGGGAACCCATTTTGCCCTATTAACCTTGGTTAGCACTTTATTTATGGAGAGAAGCCACATAAAAGCTCTGATTTTCAGAGGCGCTAGAGAACTCCAAATAAGGATATGGTTGTTAGCAGTCAGGATTGGAGAAGATACTTTGTTGATCTTCCGATAAAGGGTTTTCACCGAGAACCCAAGAAGAGGTGCCAATTTCCATTTTACCACATCCTCATCTTCCTGTTTTAACTCCACACCTTGTAGAAGATCCATAAGATTTGTAAATTCATTTACAAAAGTTTCTTTTAAAGAATTCAGATTCAGTGGTGAAATCAATTTATTTGGACCATATTACCGCATTCAATGAAGTTGAAGAAGATGCATTGCTAGATGTTGATGGTGAACATGAAAGAGAAGAAGAAGGATAACTTGGAGTGGAATTGGAGTCTAGGATTTACGAAGAATTTAAAACTTGATAATATTTTGTATTTGCCATATGGATGTGTGTTTTTGTTAGACTTGGATATGATGAATTGGTCATGGTTCTCACAACTTTTTTTCACTTTACCTTTTTTCAATTCAGGAAATTAAGAGTAACATTTTCTGAGTCTATATGATCATCTTTCAACTTTAATTATGTTTGTTTTTTGGCTTTAATGTGTAATAGTCAACTTAAGTTTGGTTGCTTTTGTTTATGAACCTTTCTAACATGTCGTGTACTTAAGTTTAGTAGATGTTCTACTTTGGTTGATATGCCTGTATATCATGTTTTGTAGATACAACATGGACTGTTTTTAGATCCCTGAATTTTTCCGTATTTTTTTATGAATCCTTCCCCAAACAATCCGAACAGAGCCGAACTGAACCCCTATCGAATTATTGCCGAATCCCGAATTTGTGACTATGGGAATAAGAAGGACAAAAGGAATGAGTTGATTTGTAAGCTCGATTTTGAGAAAACATATAATATTTACTTTGAAGTATATTGGTGGAGTGTGGCTTCTCTAAGTGATGAATTTGGTGGATTAGATATTGCATTGATTTCACGACTGTCATTTTTTCTTAACGGGAATGCAACTACTTTGGGATGATAGTTTCCTTTATTAAAAGAAAATTATCCAAAATGGTTTGGTTAAGACTGGTTTGTTAGTCTTTATGCCAAAAAAAAAATTTATTTATGTGTTAAAGAAGCAGGCTTTTGGTGAAGTGATCAAGCCTGCAGAGAATATTCATTTGCAGTTGTGAAATTTTTTTCTCATATTTTTTTCGCTTCTATTGAATTGAAAATTCTCAGGTTCTTGATGGAGATAAGGCAAATGAATTCCGAAGACAGTTATTGCCTTCATATAAAGCACACAGGAGAAAAATACTGGTGCCTCCTTCCAAAACATTTTCAAGGGGCCTTGGTGGTGGAAGTCCACAGATTGCTGAGTTACAGATCATAGATGTCCTAAGGAAATGCAATGTGCCAGTATGTCTTCATATCTTTAATTCTCTTGGCTGTGCTTCTTCTTGAATAGAGATTGAACTGAACTACATTTATTGAATATTTTTCCTTTAATCCAGCTGAACTGCATTTTGTCACTAGACTCTAGTTGAATTTTGGTTATTTTCTTCATTTGGTAAAGTGCAATGTTAGTTTCATAGAGAGATGTAAAAGGCTCAACGATTTTCTTTTATTTTAATTAAAAAGGAGTGAACTAATTTCCATAAAACAAGGAATGAACTAATTCATTTTTATTATGGCTGAATGGATTAATGATCATCAAAATTTTGTGATCTATTTAAAAAATGTCACTAGTAATTGCAAGCCTTTTTGAGTTCTCATTCAAATGAGGAGGAAATCCATGTAACACATGGATTTGTAGAAGTTAAAATATTGACTAGTGTAAATCGGTCTCTTATGGGATGGGCAACCATTAGTTTGGGGGGTAACAATTGGTCTCTTACGTGACGGGGACTCCTGGTCCAACTAATTACATATCTACTTTCCTTGCTTTAGCTTCTTTCATTTGTCATTGTACAGAAATCTCTCGCCTCCTTTGGTTTGGGGTATCTTTTAATAATAAGATTGCTCTTATACTTTCTTCAAAAAACCTAGTGTGAAATAGCAGAGAAGGATTTGAAAGCTAGCCTTGAACTCATGGAAGAAGGTTGGGATATATATTAGTTCGAAAAGAACAATTGTTCATTCTGAAGCAGAGCACAGAGGGCAGTATTTGTAAATGTTGCTATATTACTGAATGCGGTTTTGGCTTTGCACATTGCAGCCAAAAAGTTAGTTTCATGTGCAGCCCTTGATTAAATTATCAAAATTAATGTCTGAAAAAGTAAATTTTAGTCTATTGAATGGTTTTGATTAGTTTTAATTCATCCAAAATATAATTAATCCATATTAAGGATGAACTTATATTTTTATTGGTCTTCATTACATTGGTTAGCATAAAGCATTATGGAAAACGCTTTTCAGAATCTCCTCATTAGCAATTTTTATTATTATAATTCTTTAAGCATATAAATTAGTCATGTTTCAAGTATGAACTTGATAAACATATGCACTTTCTTAGTGTGTCCAATTTTCCACAGGACCAGCGCTAAAACTATATGACTGCAGGTTGTTAAGGTTGACAATTATGAAGCAGATGATGTGATAGCTACACTTGTAGATCAAGTTTTGCAAAAAGGGTTTCGTGTTGTTATTGGTTCGCCTGACAAAGATTTCAAACAATTGATTTCAACGGATGTCCAAATAGTAATGCCCATGCCAGAGTTTGGACGCTGGTCCTTTTACACATTGAAGCATTATATAGCTCAGTACAATTGTGACCCGAGCTCTGATTTAAGTCTTCGTGAGTATATGTATCTTTGTGTTTATTGTTTCTGTTCGTAATAATATTGCTAGTGTTACCATGTTTTATGACTTTGAGAATGTCGAATCATGATTTCTATTCACTACGCGCTGCACTGGCTGAGCTTTAAACGTTGCTATAATAGAATAATTGACGGTAATGTTGCAAACCTTTTGAATGAGAACAATTCTGCAAATCAACAAAGAATATTGCATTTTTTTTCTTATATGTAGTTTTATTATTTAATTGATTTTGAGAACATAAAAAGGGGGTTATGGTCTTGTGGTGGACATCAGAACTTATATGCTCCATGCCCTCATATTTGTGCCTCTATAATATTTTTTTTTTTTTGTATTCCTTTTAAATTGTGCTTTTTAGGATGTTCTGTCAACTTTCATTACTCATAGAAGCAAGTAAACTATATGCTGCCATTATTGATAATTTTGTATATATGTTTCCTATCTCATTTAGCTTCTTAATCATTGTAAACTTTAAATCAACTTCGAAGGAGCATGCTCCTTAATGACCTGTGGCAGCTTTATATAGAATCATTATGCCAGAGTTTGCCTCTGAAGTCATCCTTATTTTAATTTTTTTTAATGTAATTCTAACCACATCCATTGAAGTCATTGTATTATGACAAAGTTTGTGTCTTTCTTGCATATCAACAAGTCAGTGCCTGACTGATAGCTTCTTTAACATGCGAGCTGGCTTGATGGCAGGCTGACCCCATAAAGACTGATGGGCCAAACCTGCTGACCAATTTCCAGCCTATTTGATCAGCCTGTCCATTTTTTTTCCAGAGTAAAATAACAATCTATTGAAACAATCCATAATAAGATGGAACGGTCTATTAGAATGCTCACTTGGCATACAACAACCAACCCACTGGACCCCTTTCGTAACTCGCCTTCATTTGGGTTCTTCAATTAAAAAACATGATAGTTATTGTGGGTGTAAAAATTAAGATGTGAATTGAGAAGTAAGGATTCCATGGAGGCATGTATCAGACTCATTTGGGACTGGCAACCAGACACAAAAACCATAGCCATTTCATACAGGTCAAGGATTGCTTGACCCAAACATCATCAACTGGCTTGGTGAACCTTTTGGGGGACATGGTGCACCTCCAAAACTAGAGGACATTCCTAAGGCTAAACAGAACATTTAAGAACCAGAGAAAAATCATTGAATCAATGAATCCAGGAGCCTAATTGATAGCATGTATTGAACAAGTTCCCGGGCTTCCCAATAATGACATTCTCACAGTATGTGGAGGCTTTCTATGTTGCCATTTGGGGGCACCAATTTTGTGTATCATTCATATGGATTAGGAGCTTAAATTAATGGCTGATCTTTTTAGATCTTAGAATATCTTAATGAGGTGGTATGGTAGTCTCTTTCATTTAGTTTTCTTATAAAATTACTTTTCCAATAAAATATCTTGTGGAGTTATGCAGAGTTGAGGTTGTAGAAAGTCAAAATTGGTGTAAATCTCCAAAATGAATTATTTAAACTCTTACAGAAGAGGAGCTTCGTGCTATTTTAATGGTCCTGTTTTGAGTTAGAATAATATTGGAAAGTCTTAGATGGTTATAATCTGAATTTGAAATATCATAGGTTCTTGGGTAGTTTTGGTGCTTATTTTTAGAGTTCTAAGGAATTCTGGACTGTGTATATTGTAGATTTGATATTAATTGAATTTTAGAATTTTGCAGTTGGTGATACATGTCATCAGATTTTAAGATTCTGCAGTGAAGTGTTAGATTGACAAGTTGCCAAGAACATGCCATATTAACTCTTGTTAAGTGTACCTCTTGTTTTCCTTTGAAACCTCAACCTTTGCACTATTAGAATTGTCATAGAGCACAACATTCAATAGCACACCTCCAGTTGATTACTAATGATAACTAAATGTCAAGTGCTAAAAAACTAAGGTTTCAAAAGCTGTCCCTTTGTATGAAACCATAAGTACTCTCTCCACAGGGCGTGCACACCACAGTTATCAAAAAGAGCATCAAATCACATATAGTGGGCTCCAAACTGATATGTCTCAAAAACCAGTGATTATTGTAATATCATCTAATAAATGTTCCACACTGTACTAATAAGCAAACTAATGATAAAATATAAGGATAATATTTGTTTGTTCTCAAGGTTCTTTAAATTTTTTTTTTTTTTGCTTGTTCTCATTTGAATAATGAATGATTTAATAAAAAGAGAGTTCGCACGCACGATCACTTGCTCGCACACACATTGGAAGTCATTATAGCTGCGGTTGTTCTTTTTTGTCTTGTCTTTTTTTTTCTTATGGAAATATTTGACCAAATGTTCACTCTTTAGGCTGTCTTGTTGGTGATGAGGCTGACGGTGTTCCTGGAATTCAACATCTGGCTCCTGGATTTGGTCGCAAGACGGCCCTGAAACTCCTAAAAAAGCATGGTTCATTAGAGAATTTGCTCAGTGCTTGTGCTATCAGAACGGTGGGGAAACACTATGCACAGGATGCACTTATTAAGCATGCAGATCTGTTGAGGAAATATTTCGAGGTTCTTAGGCTAAGAAGGTATTTTCCCACGTTTTGAGTATAGAAAGATCTATTTGTTTACAATCCTTTTTATTGATGACCATGACATACATATACCTATTGTACAGGGACGTTGATGTTCATCTTGAAGAGGACTGGTTATGTGAGAGAGAAACATGTAACGACACAGACATTTTGTCAAATTTCTTCAAAACATTGGATGGGCGTCTAACCTACCAGAGATATGTATCCTCTTGAGATATATCGTTCAGCCTGTAAGTAGACAACATTTTTAAACTTACTTTCTGGGAACTTTCATTAGGTTTATGTGTGGATTTACTTCCTAATATATTTCATAGATATGTATTAAATTCCTCAAATGTTAGGCATCATGTTTGTTTAATATTTGAAGCGACATAAATAACCATGACAGGCTTAAACATGTAACATTGACACGAAATCTCAAAATTGACTGGGACAAAATTGTTACTATGATTCAAGAATCAGATTCTAACATCCTGGATTCTGATGTGCTTCTGCAGAACCAGGAGCTGTTTGAACAGTTCAGTCTGACGCTGTATTGTCGAACCACAAGATCTATGTAACTGTGTTTACTTCTAATTTGATGGAAGGTAAGAATCTAAGCTCACCCATTGTACTTCTAATTTCTCGCTCGTCTGATTAAAGCGTTGATACACTCTATCCTTTTTGCAGTTGCCATGCCTAACGCAATACATACTCCACTTTGTCAATATAATCTATTAATTTTTTTAAAAAAATACGCATTACATTTTTTTTTATAGAATGATGTACTTCATTAGCCATGTATATATAAAAAAAATATCAAAGCATGTGCGGACTGCAAATGGAGCTGCAAAAAGGACCGACCGTAACATTTTCTTGTTGGGAAAGAAAACTGAGTAGTAACCACTGGATAGTGATTCAATAACCTTTCACTTCTAAGAAAACTCACCAGTGAAGGACATATACTGAATGTATAAACTTTTTGCAGAAAGTGCTGCATCTAAAGGAATTGATCTCATCCACACATACAGGAGAAACATGAATCAGCCTTTGATGCAGGTTCATGATGGTCCTTTGAATATGCAGGTGAAAGCGGGATATAATATGAGTTATGTATTTGATTTTAATTTCTTTTTCATGTCCTTTGCATCTACCCCAACTTCTTTTTTTTCTTTTTCTTTTTGAAAATAGAGTTGGCAACTTCCAGAGGAGATCATATCACTGGGGCATGAGCTGTTGGGAAATAAACCTTAATAATGTTTTGATGATATTTAATTTTCATTATTTTCCCTTTCTGAAAATATGAGAATTTCTTTTGAATTTTGTAGTTTATTTGAAAATTTACTGCACTTGGTCTCTGGCCATGTGAACAGAGGTCTAATTTTATGTGCAGTTCATGGTGATGAAGCTTGTGTTAGAATTCTTTGAAGGTTTGCTAGGCAACTTGTGGGACACAACATAAGCAGCATAAGCAATATTTTGGTTGCATGCAGGCCCCATTTGGAACCAAATTGTCATATGATTTTCTTTTTTTTGTAAAATCAGTTTTTAGATAATTGGTTTCAAACTGATATTTTTTAGAACTTTAGCTTTTGGTTTCAAACTTCAGTGTTTATGTCCTTTCAAAGTCTAACATAAAAAAGTTTTTATCAAAATGGTTTTCCACAAACGTTGCAGATTCAGTGTTTTCTTTAAAACAATTATTTTTGAACGCAGAGAGGCCTGTTTGGGAATCTTGCATTTTAAAAAGCGAGGGGTTGAAATTTTGCATTTGAGAAGCATTATTTTGAGAACTTCTCAAAAGCTGGTTGTTTTATACATAATACTCGTGAAACATGTCTGAAACCCTTATGAGTTTTGGTCCAACGATCGTCGCATAATTCGTTTCACCGCAGATCCAAACAGGCCCTAAAATATTTAGAAATGCTCCCATGTGAGTTGACATCTGTTTCTTGGGTATTAACGGAATAGTAAATTAAAAAAAAAAACTAATTAGATCTCAATCACATGGACAAACTGATTAAATAATACTGTTTATAAACACATAAACAGAACAAATGTTAAACTAATAAACTAGCCCCAAAAACATATAGTTTTTAAAAGACCACAATTTCAAAGCACGTGATCTCCATGTGCCCATGCTCACAACTTACAAAGGAACCCCATATCCTATGCGCCCACATAAAAACACCACATAGACAGTGTTTGGTTGCATGATCAGATAGTTTTTGTATTTGCAAGAAGTTATTTATGTAATTGTACAACCAAACAGTTTTACTATAACAACTTATTGTGAACAAATTGCAGATAAATAGCGCTCAAAAACTGTGTTTTTCAAAAGCTGTGAGATAAGCTTTCTGTAGAATCAATTTTACAATCGCGCAACCAAACGCACATGTAGACAAAACAAATAAAGTTACACCCTCCTCCGCATATCACACGCTTGGCGTTTGGTTATAGGTTTGAGAATTAGCTTTTCTTCGAAAGTAGAGTTTAAAATTGAGTTTACATAAAGCTATCACTCCATATATTACGAAAAAAAACTAACTTTTGGTACTTATTTGTTAAAATTTGTATGTAGTTTTTAATTAAATTATAACTTTTTTTTTCTTCTGTTTAGAAATAGGTTGAAGGAAATAAGATTTTTACGTACCATAATTTTTTCAAACCCACATGTACCATCAAATTACTCTGCACGCACGGTTTAAATTTTCGTGTTCTATCTACGTGGCTACACAAGAACATACCACATGTCGTCATACATCAACCCGCCCAAATATCGATTACAAAAAAATGGGAAAATTAATTTTGGATCCTTATAACATCTAGATTTATTTTTAAGTCCCTAGATCCATTATGTATTATTTACAAATCTTTCTGTCCGTACACCATTAATTCGATTGTTATATTTTTCATTTTTACCCCCTTTTCACCCTCTGAATATATTGTTAAACTATTTGTATACATTGTTAAACTGTCTATGTACTTTATTGATGAGTTTTGTATGTTATTAATTTTCGTATTATGAATGTCAATATACTGTGACACATTGAAAATTTATTATATTTTAGGATTGATGTAGGCTATCCATCTTCAAATTTGACACGTGTGATGATTGTCTGTACGGATATGGGAGAGGGGGGGGCATACCAAAAAGAGTGAAGACATGGTAAAATTGAAAAAAATATCATTTATCAATGGAAAGATCTAACAATAATACATCAACTAATTTGGGACATAATAATAAATTTAAATATTTTAAAAATCTGAAAATAATATAGAAATTTCTAAAGGATCAGGAATTAGTTTTTCCTAAAAAAAAGAGAGTAAAGTCTTCCCTCTCAAAATCCTTCTCTCTGTTTCTCCAAAACCAGAGAATTTTTTTTATAAAATTTTTGAAAGAGAAGAATAATTTATCATTTAGAACTCACTTTGAATCCCACCCAAATTTATTGTATTTTTATGATTGATGCGACATACTCGTCATCAAATTTAATGCACATGGTGGTTGTGAAGACAAGCGAGAAATAACGAGCGTGATGGACGAGAGAAGAGTAAAATTGGAAAAATAGATAAAATAAAATAACCCCAATTTGATAGAATGACTTTAGAAATAATACCCAAACTAATTAAGGATCTAAAAATAATGCAGGGTGTCTCAGGGACCCGGAGTTAATTTACCCCCTAAAAAAAGAGAAAGTAAAGTCTTCCCTCTCAAAAACCCTCTCTCTCTCTCTCTCTCTGTTTTTGCAAAACCCGAGAATTTTTTTTTTTTTTTTTTTGGAAGTGAAGAATAGTTTATCATTTCTCTTTGGATCTCCCCCAAATGTTTCAGATTCCATTCGATCTCGTGAAGCTATGGCGGTCGAGGAGGGGAGGTCCCTCGCCGAGACCCCGACGTGGTCGGTCGCCACCGTCACCACATTCATGGTCGCCGTCTGCTTCGTCGTCGAGCGATCCATCCATCGCTTCGGAAAGGTCTAAGCCGTGTCAGATCGATCGATCCTCCATCGTTTTTGATCCTGACCTTCCTTTTCGATTTTTTGTAGTGGCTGCAGCGGACGAAGAAGAAGGCACTCTTCGCGTCACTGGAGAAGATCAGAGAAGGTACGGCGGTCGGTGTTTTTAATTGAGCGCTGTTACACTCAGTTTTTTTTTATAGTCTAAAATGCAGTCTTATTTACCTTAAATGTTTTCTTACGCTTATTGAAAATGGGTTCATTCAACTCGGATTAGAGCAATATACACTTTTTATGAAAGCATATATCTCATTAGATGATGCTTACTATTTTAAAAAAATGAAAACATGTGTGGTCTGAACCGTAAAAATGACCGAGTGTAACATTTTCCCTTTTTTTATCTTTGTTTCTCTGTATTCGTTTTTGTTGATGCAACGTCGCCTCTTAACCGCCATTTCGGTAGTGACATAAGCTATTCCGGGATAGATATATATTTCAAGATAAATAAGGAATAAATCATTTTTTATTTGATTGTGTTTTTAATTATTCTTATTGTGAAACATAATAATGAAATTTTTGTTGTTTGATTGACCTTAAATAAATTGTAGATAAGAATTTATAAAAGGTAAAAAATTGATTTGACATGTAGACCCCCTGATTTATATGAGGTGATGATAAGTGATTTGACATATGAGCCCCTGTTATACCAGTAAAATGAATTTGGTGGAATAAAACAATTTGAGGGGGGACATCAAATACCAATAAATATTCTGTTATAGCTATACATACCCATTCCTTGCACATAAACAACTTTTTGGGCTTATTCTCCCATATTCCTCCCCTATTCCACTATCCAAAAGGGGGCTTGGGGTTAGATCTGAACATCCACGGAACAATGTGGAAAGACAGACAAATCCAAGCAAAGGAAAAGACAGAACAAGATGTGGATGTGGGTAGGCAAATTTGCATACAATGGAGTAGGAGTCAATTCCTTATTGATTTCTCTCTTCACCATCACCCATTTTTCTCAATGCAATCCCTTACAACTGTTACCCTACTAAAAAACACACTTATTTTCGCGGATAAGAGGGTAGATAAGAGAAGATTGGGTTTAATATTTGAGAAATACATTTATTTAGTATGGATAAACTGTAAGAGGTATATCTTGACAAGTTAGAATAAACCCTGATAACGTATAGTTTGTTCCTACTTGTCCCCCCAAAAACTTTGCTAAATTACAATAAAACAAGCACAAAAGACAAATTTATGAAAACCAATAAAAATAGCAATCAAATTGAAAAACATCTAATTCTCCTCTATCTTTGTAAAATTATCTTATATCTGGATAAGCTATCCAGAAACAAAAATTCAGGCCTTCGACGATAGGTCCTTTGATGCTAAAATGTAAGACATCTCACAGCAGTTTGGCGCAATGTGATGTTTTCGGGGTTTGTGGAATGATTCAGAGCTCATGTTGCTTGGGATCGTGTCATTGATGCTGGGGCAGACGGCAAGGTGGGTGTCAGAAATTTGTGTGCCATCATCACTCTTCACCAGCCGTTTCTACATCTGCTCGGAGGATGATTACGGTTCCGCTGATGGCGATGAGGGTTGGGCGAATGACACTGTTTCCGAGAATGCTCGGAGGCTGTTCAACATATTGCCGCACAATTGTGGCGAGGTAGAATGACTGTTTGGTGGATTTCATTGTTTCGATCTCATAGAACACGGAGTTGGAATGATCATTTTGTTGATGATCTTTTACAGGGTTACGAGCCGTTTGTTTCCTACCAGGGGTTGGAGCAGTTGAACCGCTTCTTGTTCCTTCTCGGGATCACTCATGTTTCTTACAGTTGTGCAACGGTAGTTCTTGCTATGATTAAGGTGTTTTTTATTCGATGTCCCTATTATTTTGTTACGTCTAGGGATAGAATTTTGATTGGGGAGATATATTTGTTGCGACTATTTTGCAGGTGTATGGCTGGAGGAAATGGGAGAACCAGACCCCCCAACAGCCCAGTGGGGACTTGCAAGGTGAGCAGCCAACTATATGATTAGCTATACCGTTAGAGCTTCCCTTGTGAAGTTAAAGTTCATTGTGAGTGATCATATTTTTCTATAATTTAGTAAAGCGTGTCGTGTTTTATCAAATGGCCTCCTAGTTGATATACTGTTTGTTCCATTATCAATCCTATTCTTATCTTTCAGTGACACATAACTATTATATGGGTTTATGATGTATGTTTAGAGTTTTCCATTGCCAAGGAGTATTTAGGCCTTATATATGCCTGCCACTTAAATAGTGGTGGGCCAAAACATTTTGCTTATAGGATACTTATTTGTGTGTTTGTTGGAATGCCCAAAGGAAATAGTGCCGATACACCTGGTGATTCCTGCATTTTCATGTTCCCCTAACCAAGTATATACTACAGTAGAAGAATGCAAAAATGCATGCACTCTAATCATATGATTATATATATATATATTGAACATATGTACTTCATTAAAAAAATGCTAGTGACTGCAAAAGGGCCTGCAGGAATGACTGCCCCTAACACTTTCCCAGTTGAATATATGAGTTTGTGCCCAAGACACTCTTGTAACAGTTTAAATTAATACGTGCATGCTTACTGAACCTAATCAAACCGAGCCTATTATTGTTTGAGTTCAGCTTGTTTAACAACTGAGCTCTAAATCAAGTTCAAGCTTCACTGATAGGAAAATATGTGAGCTTGATCAAGCCACTGTCCAAGCCCAAGCTCGATGTTGTTTGAGGGCTACTGGATTAACCTTACAAAGTTTAGTTCTCTTTATGTCTTCTATTTAGATCTATACCAGGAGTGTGCATATTTGTCTGCAAGAAATATCATGTAAATATTTGAGATTTTCAACATAATGTTTAATAGATCACAATGCCACTTCCATCTTTGATATTAATTTTGAATGGTTCTTTGAGTAGGCGTGTTGATGTTTATTTTGCTTCATCCTATTAGCCAGGAGGAATGCAACAATGAGGAGGCAATCAACATTTGTTTTTCATCATACATCTCATCCATGGAGCAAGAACAAGATTCTCATTTGGATGGTGAGATC
Organism: Acorus gramineus; assembly: GCA_030737835.1. Lineage (NCBI taxonomy): Eukaryota > Viridiplantae > Streptophyta > Magnoliopsida > Acorales > Acoraceae > Acorus > Acorus gramineus. Next base: position 8,213,643 of record CM060853.1, on the reverse strand, counting down.
TTATGTTTTAAATTAGCTTTACACTCTTTTATTTTTGTGTGGGTGTTTGTTGGGGGGGGGGGGGGGGTTAACTATTATACTATTGTGCTGTATATGCTCATTTCTGTTGCATGTGATATACACAAACACAAATATTAGAGGAATAATATAACTTGTTTCTTATTTGTTTCTATAGCACTGGATACCTTTTCTGGTTGTGTATCCATTAAGTCTCAATTGGTTTGTGAGTACTGTATAGTGAAATAGGTCCATTCATTCTTCACTATTGATGAATTGTTAACACAATATGATCTGCAGCTTTGTTTTGTGCACCAATTTAAGGGATCTATAGCAAAATCAGACTACCTGACCATACGTTTGGGTTTTATCACGGTCAGTATTCGGTTTCCTAAATATAAATGACTTTCATGACCTTGTTGAATTGTAACTATTTTTTTTTTTTTTTCTCTCTGAAGTATTAACTGAAATTAATAATAGTAATTTGTGTTTATGGATGAAAATTTATGTCAAAGACGGTACCATTGGATGTATCCTTTACTCATATACATGGAATCTCTTTTGTAACATGGAATGTTAATCATAGGATGTCATAGCCTTTGACTTGTTCCATCATTATTTTGTTGGAGGAAGAAGCAGGACCCATAACGTGCACTACTGTTCATCATTCCTACTGCTGGCATCATTAATAACGGAACTTACAGTTTGGGTTAGATCAGATACTGGATTCCAAATGGAACAGTGAGATCATGTAACCTTGGCCAAAGCTTCCATGACTGCTTTTATTTTTGAAATGTTTCATTTATTCTCTGACTTTGAGCATGCTATTGGACTTTGTTTTGCGAGTTAATTTATTTTGCCTGATTAATTACCTCACAAGAAAATGAGAAAAAAGAGGAAAGTCGTATCCCAATCCATAGTGGCTGATTATCCATTGCACTATATGGTGTGAAATGATATGGGCAACATGAATTCCAAATTTTTATAACTTAATATCGATCCGACATTGGCATGATATCATATGTTATGTGAATGGGAGCCATTCAGAAATAAAGGACACTATAGTCTGGTTCATTTATCAAACGGTAATAGTTTGGATCTCTGATGTTGAACCTCTTCAAGAGCTACATTTTTTGATGTATGTTCTCAAAGAAACTGTACCAAAGAGTTGCAGAGAGTTGCAGACTTCAAGCTCATATTAAGAAGATCATGCCAAACTCTGTAGATCCTTGAAATCTCAGGGAAATTTTAACTGAAAATATAACTGTATATCTCAATTTAGTACCCTTTCCCCATTTTTTTTTTTACTGATCAAAAGAGCGTAAAAAATCATGTTACTGTCATCCACTGTTTTAGTGCCTATACAACTATCCACTGATACTGTATTTTTATTATTCAGAATCATAAACTGCCACCATCATATGATTTCCATAAATATATTGTCCGGAGCATGGAGGATGAGTTTCATGGAATAGTTGGAATCAGGTATGACCGTATGAGTACACCTGAATTTGACTATTTTTTTTAAAGTGCAAGTTATTCACATGAACTCTCATGTTTGAGTTTGGTGCTCATGTGTTTGGGATTTGGGCAATGGTGTCCCCAGTGAAGTTTTGTTTGGCGATGAATGAATCACATAAAACGAGTAGCTCCATAGATGCGGTTAATGAGCAGATTAGCCAGATTCAGGGTCTTCAGGGGAATGAGTGAAGTCATCGCTAATATTTAACAAAATTGAGTTGGTCCCTGCCTTAGAGAATAAATATTTTCAAAAATTGAATAAAAATAGTAAATACGATAATTTTAAAGTATATAAGACCTTCCCACTAATAAAATTCATATTTCTTTTAATTAAATAAAAATACACTTGGTGAATAAATGATATATTTTATCTTTCTTTGAGTTTTTATTAGTGCCTCCTATGAAGTCAAACCGTGATATCATTATTTGAATCACTATGAATGCATTAACGAAAGCTAAAACAATGAATACTGCCAGGCGATGATGAGTTTATTGTGAGAACATATATTCAGATGTTAAGTTTCTACTTTCTAGATGGGTTAATTCTAAAATTTATTACATATATTGCTATATTGAGCTTGGTAGGAAATTATATTGGATTATATATTGACATCATAGTTTGGCTGCAGATTGTTTAATAATAAAATTTGCAAAATTGTTAGAAGACCACACATAAATGTGAGCTTGGGTGCAACAAGGAAAGCCTCAGTAGCTAATTGAGCTTGATCTCAACACTTACCAAATGAGACAAGCGTGAACAAAATTTAATCAGCCTCGGATTTTGATGTAAGTTAACTAAATAATTTAGTTTCCAAACACGTTGGTTGGTCTAAAACAAGTTTGCATCTTCAGTGATGATTCAGTAATCTTTTTTTTTTTAAATTCCTACCAAGTGACTGAATGTCAAACAGAATTTAGAAGTTTTAAACTTATGAGAGGGTGAATGATGATTGGATTGTTATATGAGAATGAGATGGAAAAAATGTTTATGAAAGCAATAGAGAACATGATTTTATTATATTCTTTAAATTTAATTCGATAGGCAACAACTTAGTTGTAGATTTGTGGGGCATCTATTTCACTTTCAAGTTTGACTGTGCCAAGTCAAGCCAACCACTGGTTTCTCATGCTTACTTCAACTGAAGGTTTGAGCTTGTTTCATTTATCAAATAAGAGGAGCCAAACATGCTCTGCATGAATTCGGTTTGAGCTACTTGTTAGCTGTTTGGTTTATTTACCATAGTTAAGTGAATTGTAACTTTTCCCTGAGATGGAGAATGTTTTTATTCCAGAATTCCTCAGAAAAATAAAATATCTGTTTGAAAGTGTACTGACAAAACTTGTGAATTGAATATCAAAATTCTAAGCAGGATTGTGAGAAGCATGTGCATCTCACTAGTTATATAAGAAATTTTACTAAATTTTGGAATCCTGTCATGCCTTTTCTGTAGTGACATGAAAAAAGAACACTTAAGTTCCCTTTATAAAAACTCTGAGACATCCCTATCCCATCATATAAACAAAGTTGTTTCACTAAGATCAGAATCCCTAATCTGATTAAAATCGCTAAACCTTAGTCATTAAACAAATCATAAAGATGCTGTGAGACTGGGGGTTAGAGTACTAGAATACATAGTTACATATATTCCCTTTGTTCCATAGAATCAATAAGTTTTGCGTGGGTGCAAAGTTTGTTAAGCAAATGATAAGAGTAGATGAAGTGGGCACCTTTTTCGCGTTTCATCTTGAGTAGTCTTTTAGGTGCTGCCTAGAAGTCTAGAACTATAATTAGAAGAAAAAAAATCCAAAATATACTCCAGCCAGGACAGCAGATATGTCAAGGTAACATCTTGACACAAAACATCCAATCTGTTGTAATATGCGTACAAAAATGAGGACTTCAGAGTATTTTAAATTATTCAAGTTTCATAAAAAAAAAGTTTAAACCATTCAAAACAGAATGTTGTTTATATACAGAAATAATGGACTATTACTAATGTAGTCATAATGTATAGAATAGGCTCCACTCCCAGGAAGAATTTAATTATGATGAATCTGTATCATATTATTGAATATTCCATTGCCTAAATTTGGTTTCCTCAAGCTCTCTTAAATTTTCTTTCTGTCCTAATTATGGTATTGCTAAAGTCTGAGTTGAAACTTGACATCCATTAATATTGCAGCTGGCCGTTGTGGGGGTATGCAATATTCTGCATATTCATAAATATTCATGGTAAATTTGCCTATCTGTCCATGGCTTCTTTCATTTATGCAGTTTTGTATCATATGAATTTTTTGACTCAACTCTTCGTAAATTGTCTCTATTTCCAGGTCTTAATATGTATTTTTGGTTGTCTTTCATTCCTGTCATTGTAAGTATCTCATGTTTTCTTCCTGATACATTTCTGGTTAATACTTTGAAATGCATCTACGTTGTCAAGGCTTAGTCATCCTCTATCACTGTTTGAACTTCTAGAAGTTACTGAATTTAACCCCTGGTTTGTGTTTACCTCGAATGAAATAATAGATCACCATGTTGGTGGGTACCAAACTTCAACATGTTGTTGCCCAGTTAGCTCTTGAAATTGTGGAGACAACTGATCCACTTGTTGGCACTCAACTAAATCCACGTGATAGTCTCTTCTGGTTTCGAAGGCCAGAGATTCTGTTATGGCTAATACATTTTATATCATTCCAGGTATTGTTCTTGTGGTTGTCTTAGGAAATACAATGAATTCATGATATTGTTGCCGCTGCATTTTGCTTATCTTTTATTCTTGTATGCAGAATGCTTTTGAAATGGCATCTTTCATCTGGTCATTGGTAAGTCCATGCAATTTCCAGGTCGTATTTCTTTGGAGCAATTAAAACATGCTATTGCAATGCAAACTTGATCGATAAAGTAAACTACTTCGAGGAAGTGTTTAAATGTGCTTTATGATTAGATTTGCAAATTTATATCTTGATACAATAGTTGATAACATAAGTGCTCTTTATATGTATTACACCTTAGACAACCTCCCCATCTACTGGCAGCAGAGTTTAGAAATGATAATTGCGATGATTGATTTCTATTTATCAATTTTCTAACCACTGCGCACATAATAGTTGATTATATGTTATAAATTTCAATGTTGTACAGAAATCATAACCCAAATTGGCATGACTGCCTGAAAGTCATTCCATTTAGAAGCTTACAAGGAGGAAATCCAGATATACCCAGGATATCATCTTTCATCATACATGGATGCGATATAATGTACTACTTATCATTGAACCACTATGAAGTAATTGAAACAAAGGCCTTTCAAATTGAAAGCTCAGATGCACAATAATGCTAAACATATTTTATTGGGAAAAAGTCACAACAAACTCACGATCTAACCATGTTTCATTTTTCCAGTGGGGGTTGAATATGCGATCTTGTCTCCTGAAGAACCATTTATTGATTGCCATTCGTTTGATTTCTGGGTAAGTTTCTTTGGTTTAATTTGATTTTTTCTATTTGATTGCTACACAAAATAACACACATGTATTCATGCTTAAAATTGATGTGCATAACTTACAAATAACTAATATGAGGGTCTTATAGAACTGTAGTTACTTGAAATGAAATGAACCTGAAAACTTATTTCTTTCCCACTGAAAACCCACCCAAAACTAACTTCCTGAACAAATTTTGAAGCTGTTCTCATCTACACTATAAACTCTTACAACAGACAAGAAACAAGACAGCAGATATTGAGATTTTGGGTGCTTTCAGAAAGAATGTGCAAATAGAATATTGTTAGATATCTAGACTGATTTTCCGTAGTGCATGCATTCATCAATGAATTGATATACCCATTATGCAGAAATCCTGGACACAAATTATTATGATTAAAGCTTTCCGTACCAGTATGAACACAATGTGAAATTTTTATTGACAATTAAATAAAATAACAAATCATACAAAATTTATACAATTAATTACAACAAAAGGACTAGACCCTGTTACCTTTTGTAGGTTGAATGAATTCAGGTGGTGATTTTTTCAATACATTGTGATGGGTAAATTGAAATATGTGCATGAGGTTACCTCCCATACATTAAATTATGATTTAGGTCAGTTGAAATATGTGCACGGGGCAAGATATTTACCTATTATCTGAATTCTTGATTGCCAAGTTTTAGTTATCTAGTTTTAAGAAATCTTGTATTCCTTTATTACGTCCTAAAACTTTTTTCTGTTACATTTTCCCTTTTAGTTAGTTGTTTAATTTATACAATTTTTGGTTCTATTATCTAATGACTAGGAAAACACGTTATTGTTTCCCATGTCTTGCTATAGACAGCAATCACTAGTAAATGATAAGCTGTATAATTAATTGAAAAAAATAGCATGTGGATAATATTTTGGTTGTTGAATGCAGGCTGTTAGTTCAGGTCTGGTGTAGCTACAGCACGCTCCCCTTAAATGTGATTGTTACACAGGTTCGGTTAAACTGAGAATTTTGAATATTTAGAATTTGAATTTTTTTCAACTTATGTTGCCATCATCTCATTTTAAGTTCTTAATCCGTAGTTTCATATAATTTTGTAGAAAACTGATTGAATAGTTGTCGCAAATAAGCAAAATACCAGCTCTGTTTTCTTCTTTTTTATGATATCTTTTTTTGTGATTTTCCTAATTGTTATCTGGAGAGGGTGGAGGGGTTAAATGCAAATGCATAATGTTTGGTGGTTTTGGAGACTCCTTAATTCAAATGGGAAACCTCTAGAATTTCAAGAAAAGGGAAGAATGGCAGTTCTCGATGCAGACAATTTTTTTTAACTTTGAACAGAAGGGAAGCTCATCAAATTGACCAATGACAACCAACCACTTTAAGAGATAATTCTATTTGCAATCCAGAAATTCAAATGAACCTTTGAGTTAGCATTGATGGTTAATATTCTAATTTCTAAAATTCATGTTATGTCATAGAACAAGAGGGTTTGAAATGAAACAGATCATTCACAATTTTTAAACCATAAGATTTTGATAACACACTCACGAGATCTTAAAATGCACAAAAACATGAAATTTATAATTATATAGCTAGCTTATTCTTTTTATAGTAGTTCAGTATATTTGGTGCCCCCAACCATCAAGAAATAAGCTGTCAAGTTGAATCTAGTAATTTAAGTTTTTGTTTATCTATAGAAATCTAGTATCATCATTTAGCATTGATCATATAAAAATATGTAATTCATTTGATTTTAAAATAGAAAGTCATTTTGTAATTTATGCTCAGTTGAATTAGTATTTCTTTAATGTATCACATCATTTTTATGCCAACATTAATTCCTGTGCTTGACAGCATAAAAAATTGTTCTTCATATTGTATAGTTCATTAAACATTTCAATCAAGGCAAGTTGTAATTTGAAATGTGGCCATTTTAGGTGTGAAGCATGTTTGAAACTAGTACTTCAACAATAAATAGCGGGAGTTCATATCACTGCTGGCGGAAAATTTTATTTGGAAAGTGACAACATATTTGATTATTCTCCATGTGTTTTTATATGCTTGTAACCCTTTTTTAAGAAAACCCAATATTACTATGTCATGATATGACTTGTTGTCCACGTGTTGCTCGATACCCCTGGTCAACAGCGCATTAGATTGATCTGAATTGTAGTTCCATGTCATGTTATACACATGAAAAAGAAAAATTAAAAACAAATCCAAATCTGAAGAAAATCTAGAAAATTTCAGAAAATTTATGTAGCTTGGTGGACCAGCATCTGCCCTAAGAGAGAATTGGAGACTATTTATTTGCATATTGGGAGAATTTGTGGACATGTATGGTTTTGTTGGTAAGTTGGGCAAATGTAGCATCCATCTAGCGAGTTGGGAGCTGATTGTAAATCTCTAGAGAAAAAGGTTTACCGTTGAGGTTATTGTAGGCAAACTCTGTTGAGAGATGAACAAACTATCTAAATAATTTGTTTGGAGTCTTAATTGGTTTAGGAGCCCTTGCTAGTTTTGGAGAACATGGATGTTGACGTGCTCCTTAATTTTTGATGAAAAAATAGTATGGGGCATTCATTACCTATTTACTCTCCTTCATCTTTATTTACACCTCCCTCATCCATACTTTTCTTCTGCTCTACATTAACTTTTTTATAATTAGAAAATCAAAGAAATGAAAACACCATATCATTCATATCATAACCACCAATGCATGTGCATTGCCAACACAATGATATGCACATAGGTATCCGCTGCTACCTGTAGCTATGTAATTAATATCAAGTTTATGTAGTTTGCAAGTCTTATGTTTTCGAGAAGCCACAATGTATATCGTGTTAAATTTATCTATTATGGTTGCAGATGGGATCCAAATTTAAGAAAGCTTTGATCGCGGAGAGTGTCAGGGAATCCCTTCATAGTTGGTGCAAAAGAGTGAAGGAGAAGTCCAGGCGCGATTCATTGAACTCTCATCTGACAAGGTCAGTTTGTTCTCTTGATACAACAACGGACGAGAGAGACGAAACAACCACAATCGAAACCATCACTCCATCTGAAAGTCCATCCACGTCCCCGCGAGTGTCAGTTTCATGTGATGATGATGCTGTGGATTCGGCAAATAGACTGGCATTGAATGGCTTCATATTGGACCCCTGACAATAATAATGTGCTGACATGCAAAATCTCTTTCAATATGGAAGCCAACATCAGGTGAGTGAATCATGAAAGACTGATTACAGGCATTTATTTTGATTGTTATTCTATAAGTAGGTCCATATGATTCATTGCAGTGTATAACCTCATTTTTATGAAAGCATATGCTTTGTTGCATGAAGGGCTTCATATTCAACTCCTGGGAATAATAATGTGTTTGGCAATCTCAGTGCCACAGAAGATTCTGAGACTTGGAAGTCTCCAGTATCAGGTAAGTGAACCTTGAAAGACTGATTGCATGCCTCTATTTTGATTGTTAAGTTTTGTAGTTTGTATATGTGACCTTCCATGACCACATAATAGGGATTTTCACTTTTTCAGTCCATCTACATTCATCACAGTATATACCTCATTTTTACGAACGTTTATGTGTCATTAATATATATAATAAAAAAAAATCAAAACATGGTGAGGATTACATGTGGGGTTGCAGGCGTGAGTGTCCCTAATATTTTTCTTTTAAAAATGATCTCTAGCCCTGTGCAGCCCATCCACATCTCTCACCGTTTTTTTTATATTTTAAATGCATACGTCTATTAAAGTATATATTGTTATAAAAGATGAAGTATATACTAAGATATATTAGTGTATTTTTTTTCTTTGAAAAAATAAAAAAAAATCCATATACTGTGATAGTATAGATATAGGTGGCTGGGAGAGTTTTTGTAGGTTATAGATTGGGATTGCAAAACAGACTGGGTGTAGTAAACTTTTTCCATTATTGGGTGACTGATGTTGGGCCGTTTATTGAATGGGCCAAGAGGTCCTTATTGAGTGGCCCATTAAGATGCCTTGAATTTAAGCTGTCATGTGCCAAGTAAATTGATTTTTAATCATTGTGTGCTAATATATTTACTACAACCAAACAATGCATGAAACTTTGTGCTTTTAGCTTTCTAATTTGTTTTACTTCCCAAACAATGATAATAGAAATCAAATAACTTCCCCCCCAAAAATAATAATAATAATAATAATAATAATAATAATAGTATAGATTTTGCATAACCACAAAATAAACAATACACTCATGATGTATGCCTGATGCACAGCATTTGTAGGTTATTTTCCTCTCTGATTTTTCCCAACTCTGGTTAGGGTTCATCAACAATAACTAATAATAATAATAATATAAAAGATGTGTTATGCTTTGGAAAGGTTTCAAGCTTTGTATGTAAACATTGGTACATACATGGGTTTGTGGAAGTCACATAAAAAAATATACTAAAAAAAAAAGTGGGGTCAATTCACATTGTGTTGTGGTGATCTCTCACTGGCTCTCATTTTCCTCCACAACAATCCAAAGTATTAGGTTCTCAAAAAAAAAAATCCAAAGTATATGTTAAATCAATGATTAATGTTGATTTTGCATCACTATCTAATTGTTTACACAGAATATAATTATAATATGCCCATCACATTTTTTTATTGATTATTGAAGGATGAGAGGGTGGACTTGGAGGTGTTGGTTTCCAAATAATACAAACAGCTGGAAATCCATTGGGAGATGTCCTAAGTTTCTCTTAGCACTTACTGACACCTCATTTTTATGTTTAATTTATCATTTGATTACAGTAGATAAGCAACCTTCCTAACCATTGTTCCACTCTTGCTTTATATATATATATATATATATAATTGATTAAAAACAATATGAACACAGAGTTGTGACAATGTTTTTGTATTGGCTGGAGTTGGCTTAGGTGTCTTTTTGTCCAGCAGAAAATGGCAAGCAACTCAAAATGCCAATAGGCAACCACTAAAATTGAGTTGACTTTTTCTCTTCTTATTCTTCTCTGTTTTTGATAAACTATTTCTAAATTTTTATTAGGTAAGGGAAAGAACTCACCCAAAATCTTATGACTGCAAATTTTATTGAAAAACAGAGGTATAGTCTAAACCCTAGTTTGAAATGTTCATTAACATGTTTTGAGTGATTTGTGTCTGTTTAAATCAAGTACAGCTGATAGAAACAAGAGTTTGGGCTATTTAGCGCGCTTTGTTTTATTTCGAGTTCTTTATTTTCTTTCACCTGTAATTCAGACTTGTATCCACATTTTGTTTTAATGAAAGTGATCCAGACAACAATCTATTTTATGTTTTAAAAAAATCATATACACCTGATAGACCTGGTTCCATTTTAGCCCAATTTACCAACTTACAAGGTACATGATCATCATATATTTTTCAAATGAAGGTATATAAAAAGTGGGATGGTAAAATGAACTAGAATGAGAGTTAATTATAATTGTTTAGACAGTAATTAAAAGATTTTTGAGAATAGCTGTCTAGAAAATATTTTTTGTTTGATTTTTCAAATCCTGTTATTTTTATAATTTCAAGGCATTTTCCTCTTTATTAAAAAATTGTGACAGTTGGAGACTCTTTTAAATGAGTTTAGATTAAAAATGATTTATGCACATTCAGAATCTCTAAAAAGATGTTCAAATTCTTTCCAAACTAAGTCGAAGTCAATAGTGTGATCACATATTCTATATATATATATTTTTAAAGCTGATGATATAACCCGTCTGGGGTGAAACAGAACCCCGGAATTAGGGGGGATATGAGAGAATAATAATAAGAAAAAAAAAAAAGTTGTTTATTTTGTAAGCATAAATTTTGATAGTTATTTTTAAATAAGTTAGAATAAAGCTCGATAATTATTATAGAGTGTTAGAATTGTTTATCAAAATTTATCTATGTCAACTAATAAAAATATCCGTCATTTTTAAAAAATTATCTCATTTAACACTTTAACATACATTACAAAAATTATCGCATTTATCATATTATACACATTTCTTAATTTTATTTTTAAACATAAACAATTTATGTAGCGGCATAGTTATCATTAAAAAAAAAGGGGGAAATTTATATAACCCCCTGTAATCTTTCTGATATCCATATAACCCTCATGTAATATCAATATATCTATATAACCCCTTGTAAACACACCATAAATGCAAATAACCCCAGCAGTTAATTTTTTTTAAATAGAATTGGAATATTTCAGACATATTGTGTTATGTAAACCATAGTTAACAAATATGTATCCTTTTAACCCTCTGAAAGCAGTCAATACTTTCAAAAAAACCCTTAAAAGAGTGTAAAATTAGAAATATGAGGGTTTATTTTGAAGTAATAACCGTTTTTCAGGAGTTAAAAGAATACATATTTGTTAATCATGGTTTAGATAATGCAATATGTCCGAAATATTTCAATTCTGTTAAAAAAAATTTAACCACGGGGGTTATTTACATTTATGGTGTGTTTACATAGGGTTATATAGATATCAGAAAGATTACAGGGGTTTATATGGATTTTTTTTAAAAAAAATTATAAACTCATATTCATCTATATCCACTTTTTATCATTACTTTATTTAAAATGAATCAACCAATAAAAAGTTATTTTTATGTTTTTCAATAATAATAACACAGACTGAGGTGGTGGTGGCGAAGGTGAAGGAGAAAGAGAAAGGAGAGAAAAGAGGGCGGTGGTGGCCGGATGGGGTAGGTGGTGGTGGCGTGATGAAGGGGCAGACAAAGGGTAGGAGAGCGAGAAAGAAAAGAAAAGGTGAAAGAGAGAGACAAGAGAGAGAGAGACCTCCGTATCCTCTTCAGCCCGGGAAAAATCCATATAACCCCCTATGATCTTCCTAATATCCATATAACCCCCTATAAACACATCATAAATGCAAATAATCGCCTACGCTTAAAAATACTTTAACATAGTTGAAATATTCTGAGCATTTTTCGTTATCTAAACCGTGATTAACAAATATGTATTCTTTTAACCCCCGAAAAACAGTCAATAGTTAAAAAAAAAACCCTCATATTTCTAATTTTATACTCTTTTTGGATTTTCTTTTTGAAGTATTGACTGCTTTCAGAGAGCTAAAAAAATACATATTTGTTAATCATGATTTAGATAACGACATATATTTAAAATATTTCAACTTTGTTAAAGAATTTTTAATTATAAGAGGTTATTTGTATTTATAGTGTGTTTATAAGAGATTATATGGATTTATTGAAATTACATCGGTTATATGGATTTTTTCTTTTTTTTTCTTGGCCTTTTCTTTAGGGGTGGGTTTAGGTGACCCTACCGGCCTACCCCCTAAAACTACCGGGCCCTGATGTACGCAACGGGGAAAAGTTAGATAGTCTTTTCTAAAATGCTAGTTTAATTAAAAAGTTATTTACTGTTTTTAGTATAAAAAATATATTTTTAAAAAAATGGTGAAAAATGAGATTTTCATAAATTAGGGGGGTGTCTGATAACAAGGTTTGTGGGTGATTCTGCTTTTTAATTAAATAGAAAGTTCAAATATGTTACTAAACGCATTTCAAAAAATAGATTTAATTAAAAAGTTATTTATAAATTTAGTGTAAAAATATATATATTTTTTTAAAGCAAAAAAATAATATTTAAGAATTAAAGTTTATTTAAATAATTTTATTCAGAATTTTAATTTTTAAACGAATTTTTTAAATTTTTAATCATTTATTTAAAATCATATTATTTTTATTATGTTTTAAAACGCAACTTAAATATCTCTAAAAGAAAAATAAGTTTAACATTGCCCTCATGGAATAGAAACATAGCCCACAGATTCTGCCATCTGTCCATGGCATGGATGTAAATCACTCCAACTTCATGCCCATAAATTCCCTCGCGTGGGACCCACACGTGCAAGTGTCTCTAAATCCTCGGCAAACACGACGGGTGACGTCACCAAACGCCCGTTACACACCCTTCTCGAACCCTCCGCAACAGCTGTCCCTTTCGGTGCCGCAATTCACGTTGTTGGCGGCGGTCCGATATTCTCACCCCGACAAGCTTTTATAAACCCCCCGAGCACGTGTTTTATACGCGTGTGCGAGAAACACGTGTAACGACCTAATCGAAAATGGGGATGACATTCTTACAAATTATGTCCTCCCTTTTATTTTTTTTATTTTATTTTTTTTTAATACAGGAGGGACACCAGTGAGCCCTAAATTATTATACTATGATCACTGGAAACCCTCCCTCTTACTGTTCTAATTGCTTTTGTCATTAAATTTTATTTTTGAAAAAATCTATATAATTAAATCCGTCAATTATTTGAAAAAAAATATTCGTATCTCATCTGAATCCGTATCCAAAAATATAAAAAATATTCGATATCCGAAAATGTATCCGTATCTGAACCAAATTATCTGTATCTGAAATTTTTAAATCGGATAAGATATAGCATATATCCGATCCGAACAATATCCGTATCTGAACCTATTATTTTATTTATATATGTTAGAATTAGTTTCAACCCTTAGATGAAAATCCAATGGCTCATGATCTAGGACAAAACACAAACCTATTTAACGATATTGAATACTTGTTTAACTATATTAGGATTTGTGTTTTTATGTCTTTGGTGGATATCTATTTAACCATGTTAGGACTTAAGATTTTATAAATTTTTTATATTTTAATCTGGTTCGGATATTTCGGATATTATCTGAATTTGTATCCGGATTTTCGGATCGGATACGGATATGTGTTTTGAAATATCCGTCGGATATCGGATACAGATATTTTTTCAGATATCTAATTCAGATACGGATACGGATATGGGCCTATCTGATCCGTATCCGTCCGATTGATAGGCCTACATATAACCCATCTTTCTATTAACTAAGCCGAAGTGTTTAAGTTTTCATTTTAAGAAACAATTTAAATAACCTCATGTAAATTTTTCAAAATCCATATAATCCCAACATTTCCTGAAGTCCATATTAACCTCTGTTAACACATATGTAAATACGAGTAATCCCTTGAGTTAAACTTCAATTGACAAATGAAGGATATTTTGTGAATATTTCACTTAGTTAACCCTAACTAAATGATGATTTTACTTTTTCAAATATATTATAAAATGTTATCCAAAGATCGTAAAATTTTCATATACTGATGATTTTTTATATATATTAAATACATTGGAGGAATTTTTTTGGTAAATTATGTTTTCAGTCAAAGATAACTAAACATAATATTTTTTATTTATCAATAAAAATTTAACTCAAATGACTATTTAGATTTACATAAATATTTTTTAAAAAGTTACATGAACTTAGAAAACATCACAGGGCTATAAAAATTTCAAGCATGTTATCGGAGAACATACAAATTTTTTCCTAATAAATAACAAAAATAAATCTATTAAAAATAATATCTAAAAAAAGAAAAAAAAAACAAATCCAAAATAGGATTCTCTCATTCTGTACTTCGACCAAAGCAACGGCTGTCTGTCGCTGTCGCTTCTCTCATCGTGTGCGAGACTGGTCACGTATTCTCACCTCCCGGTAACCTTAGCTGCCCAGTTCACACTTCATCGTGAGGAATCAACGGTGAGGATGGGGCGTTGTAAAGCGAGTGTGGATTAACGGATATATATAAGGGATTGAATTTATTTTACGCGCATGTCCTCCATGAACCGATTATTTGTAGTTATGCCCTTCAAAAATGGAAAATCCAAGTGTACTTGATTTTTTTTAGTACTCGCATTGTATTTTTGAAAAACACTATTTTATTTAATTTGTTTATATTTGTTATTTCATTTAATTTAGACATGTTTCTAACCGGGTTTGAAGAGTTTTTTTAGTTTATAAGAAGCTGAATTTTTTAAACTTATTTTCAAACATAAATAAAAATTGTAGCTTAATTAAAAGTTGCATATACATTTTTATATAATTTTTTAAAAAAAATTAGTTTTTTCATAATTTGTGAAAATGCAGCTTCATGCAAACTTAATTTTAAACCTAGATTTTAGAAAAAGCTAACTCTCAAATCTATTTTTAAACGGGATCTTAGTCTTTCTTGATCGTTCTAAAAAATAATATGATCTCTTAACTCTAATAGTATGATGCTATTACAAGAAATTCTTAAATAAATATGAGTCCAAAACAGACCGTCAACAAGTAAAAAAAAAAATGCATCCCACATGTAAATGTATTTTTATAAAGAAAGTTATCAAAATAAATTCTAATTTTTATTTCAATGCAGTTCAATCCCTGCCAAAAAGATATATGCAAAAATAAAAAACATAAACTTGCTAAAACATATATATAAATTATCTAAAACAAATATGTACTCAAACATAATCTATATAAGAAAATTTGATATTTTTTATGTTATTTGAAAATTCATGTGCATTTAAAATTAAATATTCATATGCGAATTATATTCCCTCTAAAAGATATCCATATCTAATATAATAATATTATCAATGTATTATTAGTATGGAATTAGCATGAGCCAATTATTATTTTTTGTATATGTATGCTTGTTAATTTACATTTTAGAGTGGATAATTATTGGTTTTTATAAATTTATCAGAAATATTATTTTTCTGGATATCATATAATTGAATATTGTATATCCTCGTGTGTTCATATGTTTCAGATATTTTGAATAATTATCTAAATTTGAATTAAATATTAGGATTTAACACGAATAGTTATTTGTAATATCTATTAAATATTGGATACATATATTTTGAAAAAATACCCAAAAAAATTATCCAAGTATTGAAAATATCTGTATATTCTTCATGTATTTAGTTTGCTACATACACAAATACATACATTGATGTATTTGCAAAAAAAAGAAGGGAAAATTAATTAGGTGTTCCTGTGATCTCACCCATCTATTAATTTTAGGTCTCTAAGGCGTTAAAAATTATCTTTAGGTCCTTCCAACCGGATGATGTTTAAAAATACCAAAAATGTCCTCGTCCATTTTTTGGAAGGTTAACAATGTACTGGGAGTATTAACAATGTACTATAAATATTTAACAATATATTATAAACTATTTACAGTGTATTAAAATAATTGGGCAATGAGTATTTTATGTGAATGTTAATAATATATTAGAGAGTGTTAACAGTGTACTTAAATAATTTGGTGGAGGGCATTTTCAATATATTTGAAGAGCATAGTTTTTCACTACCTCAACGACTCAAAAAAATTTTAGGGTCTAAAAATAATTAGGCAACGAGTATTTTATGTGAATGTTAACAATATACTAGGAAGTGTTAATAGTGTACACGGAAGTGCTAACAGTGTACTTAAATAATTTAGTGGAGGGCATTTTTGATATTTTTAAACAGCATAATTTTTCACCACATTAAATACTTAAAAAATTTATAAGGATCTAAAAATAATAGACGGTGACCACATGATCCCTGATTAATTTTCCCAAAAACAAACGGCAGTAGATGAACAGCTAATGCAAGGTGGGACCCACCGTTAAACCCGGTGACCCATCCGTGCCGGCCCGATGATTCCGATACGCCCTAAACAGCCGTTACGTTTTTTATTAAATAATAATTAATTATTTAAAACCATTATAAAATCAAATAATAATTAATTTAAAACCAATTAAAACTCATTTAAAACTAATAATAATCAATTATTAACAATTAAAATTTATTTTTTATTTTTTTTATTTTTTATTTATGGAGAAGACGTGTTTGTCTTATTAGAGTTACGTGTCGTGGGCCCGACCCTCCGTTTTTCGTGGGCCCGTACGAGCTGTCCGTGCCAGTCTGTCTGGCCTGACAAATCCTCTCCTTTATAAACCCACCCCACTCTCTAAAGTCCCTTCTCTTCCAAACCGAAACCCTAAAAAAACACAAATCCTTCCCAAAAAAAGTGACCGTTGAAAACATCGATTTCTGATTCAATGGCGGAGGAACCACAATCGACTGCCGAGGCTCCCGTAGCGACGGAGACGAAGGTGGAGGAGGTCGTTGTGGAAGCTAAGGCGGCGACGGCGACGGAGGAGACGAAGGTGGAGGAGGTCGTGGAGAAGGAGGAGGAGAAGAAGGAGGAGGTGGTGGCGGCGGAGATCGCCTCGTCGGTCTCGTTCAAGGAGGAGAGCAACCGAGTCGCTGATCTGGAGGATCCAGAGAAGAAGGCGTTGGAGGAGCTCAAGCAGCTCGTCCAGGAGGCCCTCAACAAGCACGAATTCACTGCTCCGCCTCCTCCGCCTCCCGCCGCCGATCCTGCTCCGGCGCCTCCCGCGGAGTCCGAGGAGCCGGCGAAAGCGGAAGCCGAGGCGGCGGCGGTGACCGAGGAGCCGGCGAAAGCGGAAGCCGAGGCGGCGGCGGTGACCGAGGAGCCGGCGAAAGCGGAAGCCGAGGCGGCGGCGGTAACCGAGGAGCCGGCGAAAGCTGAAGCCGAGGCGGCGGCGGTGACCGAGGAGCCGGCGAAAGCGGAAGCTGAGGCGGTGGCGGTGACAGAGGAGCCACCGAAAGCTGAGGCGGCGGCGGTGGCGGTGACTGAGGAGCCGCCGAAAGCGGAAGTCGAGGCGGCTGTGGAGGTCCCGGCCGCGGCGGCGGAGGAGAAGCCGGTGGAGGCGATCGAGGAGATGGTCGTCCCGGTCGCCGCACCGGAAGCGCCTGCGGCGGCGGTGGAGGAGACAACGGCAGCGCCTGCGGCGGCGGAGGTGGAGGCGCCTCCGCCTCCTCCGCCGGAGGAGGTGTCGATATGGGGGGTGCCGCTCCTCGGCGACGAGAGGAGCGACGTGATCCTCTTAAAGTTCCTCCGCGCGCGCGATTTCAAGGTGAAGGACGCGCTCGCGATGATCAAGTCGGCTGTCCGGTGGAGGAAGGAATTCGGGATCGAGGAGCTCCTCGGGGACGCGGATCTCGAGGCGGCGGCGGACGCGGACCTCGAGAAGGCGGTGTTCATGCACGGGGTCGACAGGGAGGGGCACCCGGTCTGCTACAACGCGTTCGGGGTGTTCCAGGACAAGGAGGTCTATGCGAAGGTCTTCGCCGACGAGGAGAAGAGGCAGAGGTTCTTGAGGTGGAGGATTAGGTTTCTGGAGAAGGGGATCAGGGAATTGCTTGATTTCAACCCCGGTGCGGTCTGCACCATGGTTCAGGTTAATGACCTCAAGAACTCACCTGGGTTCTTCAAGAGGGAGTTCATGCAGGTGACCAATAAGGCGATCACCATCTTGTCTGATAACTACCCCGAATTCATTGCCCGGCAGGTACATGCACCATTCATTCTTTGTTTGTTGATTTGGGTTTGATTGATGTGGTTTGTTTTGTTTTTTTTTCCATTTTTGATTGATTTTATTGGTTTATGTAGGTAAAGATAAAATTTTGGGTCTTAATTCTTCCTTTGGTGTGTAAAGTAGTGATTTTTTTTTTAATTGGGTGTTTATTTTCTAAGATGATTGTGGGATTTGATTTATTCATCATGTAGATTGATTGGGCAACTCTGATTCTGTTTTTCTTTGTTCTTATTGATTTTGTTAGTTTATGCAGGTAGAGGTTTATATTTTATTGAGTCAGAATTATAAATTTGTGTCTGAATTTTAATGTTGTTGCTTACAAAGGTGGCTGTTTGAATTGTGAATCTGATAGCTCTGTTTGAATTTTAATCTGATTGCTTACAAAGGTGGCTGTTTGATGTTACTTTTATGTTTTCTGACGTCTGTGAATCGATGTTATTGTCATCTTGTGTCGTATCCTCGCGTTGGAATTCATACCTAGACTGGCATCAAAGGGCGTGATCTGATATTTTTCATGTCCAATATATTCATTTGATTAAGATTCCTCATTTTGACTCGTAGTGTATGTGAAGACATGCCTGATGTTCCACTCTGTACTAATGCTTTGTCTGTTGTTGTTTGTAAGGTTGTCATCAATGTCCCATGGTGGTACCTCGCATTCAATCGCATGATCAGCCCGTTCCTTACCCAAAGGTCCAAGAGCAAGTTTGTCTACGCCGGGCCATCCAAATCCGCCGAAACCATTTTCAGGTCAGTGACCTGAAATTCTTTGATTTACATTTTAAAATTTTTGGATGTTTAATTGACAGTTCGTGTGGTGATCTTCTGTGCAGATACATCGCTCCAGAGCAAGTACCAGTCCAATATGGAGGCCTAAGCAAAGAAAACGATGCGGACTTCAGCACTGCTGATGCTGTTACAGATGTCACCATTAAACCAGGAACAAAGCACACAGTGGAGATTCCAGTTTCTGAGGTATTATTTTCTTCCCTCGGTTTTAACTTTGCTCTTATTATTATTTATTGGTTCATAAGATCAGTTTCTATAAATTTTATATACATTTTTCATTATAAGAGAACAATAGAGTGTGTGTTATATGGTTTTTTAAGAACCTATAAGAGGATTCATATGTTATTTCTTCCATTGGATTGTCAACATGACCCACTTGAACATACTAGGGTGTGTCAATTCTCATGACCATCAGCCTTAGTATACTTGTCCAATCCTAATTCATCGGAATACAAATATTAATATCCGAAATTCAGATCTTTTCAGATTTGGAGCAGATATAGATGTTCAAATAATTGACATGTTCAGATTTGGAGCAGATATATACGCTACTTTGATGTTAGCAAGTAGAGATTTAAAATCAAGATTAAATGCTTCTCTATCATACAAAGAGAATATAATAGTTATTTAAAATTTCAAAATTATGATTAATCACGCAAGATAATTGAAATTATGTAATGCAGACTGGCGTTCTTGTTTGGGAGCTCCGTGTCCTGGGTTGGGGCGTAACCTACAGCGCGGAATTCGTGCCAACCGCGGAAGGCGAGTACTCCATCATCGTATCGAAGGCGAGAAAGCTTGCGGCGGCCGACGATCCAATCCTGAAGAACACCTACAAGGTCGGAGAGCCCGGAAAGATCGTCATCACCATCGACAACACCTCATCGAAGAAGAAGAAACTCCTCTACAGATCGAAAACGAAGAGCGCGGCGACCGAAGCCATATGAGGTACTCCCAAAACAATGCCCTCATCAAAAACATGAATGTGATATACTACAGAACTTCTGGGGGGAGATTGTGAGGGTAACATATCTGAAACCTTTTCTTTTTGAGTCGGACATGTTTGTTTAATTTTTTTTTTTTTAATTTCTTGGTTGGGTTTTCTATATATTTATTGATTTCAATTCTCTTATGATTAAAATGAGTTGGATTGGTTGATATGGGATTTGGAGGTATGAATGACCTTGTAAATTCTGTGTACATTGTTTCATTTGTTGTTTTGTGGGGGGTTTTTCCATTCAATGTGTTTCTCTCTTTATCTAAAAAAAGAAAGTTGATGTTGTTCTGTTATTAATGGGTAGTGCTTCTCTGTCATTCAATTATTTCATTGTATTGGTTTGAATTGTTATTCATTTCACATGATCTTATTCTGTTCTTATTTATTACCCATGTTTCCAATGATTGGGTCTCCCACTCTCACCTAAAGGACATCCACTTATTTTATCACATTTGATCTCATTTTCAGTCAAAGAGTGCTCTTAAACTCAGTTTTTTTAATTTCAAATTACAGTTCTTTATAAGTTCAGTAAAATATATACATAGTTAGACAATATATATCTTGTTAATTTTTTTATATATTTATTAATAATGGGTTTATTCAATTCAAAATGAGTTTAATATACACTTTTTATTAAAGCATATACCTCATTAGGTGATGTTTAATATTTTTAGATAAATGAAAATATTTGTGGTCTGAGTTTTGATAAGTAAGAATGATTGAATAACATTTTCCTTTCAATATCTATTCAACTTGTCAATATATATATATATATATATATATATATATGATATTACAAAAGATATATAAAATGTATATGCATTAAATTATGGAGTGTGCATCAATAGAGATTGGATCAAGTCTGACTTGGGTTTGGTCAGTACTATTAGTATTGAACTGTATAGTTTATGAATAAAATTATATTACTTATGA
Organism: Acorus gramineus; assembly: GCA_030737835.1. Classification (NCBI taxonomy): domain Eukaryota; kingdom Viridiplantae; phylum Streptophyta; class Magnoliopsida; order Acorales; family Acoraceae; genus Acorus; species Acorus gramineus. The sequence continues at coordinate 8,192,627 of CM060853.1, read as the reverse complement.
ATCAAATTCCATAATCAATTGTTGGACATAAGTGTCCCTCTCATATTGGATAGATGGTATTGATCAATCCAATAGGACAGTGACACTTGTATCCAATAATTAATTGTGCAGTTTGATTCACATTCTGTATAATTAGGCTCTTAAACTATGCAGTTCGATATTGATGGTACTGATCAAATCTAGACCTGACTATAACCGGACTCGCATAAGTAGTGAAGTAAATATATTTTAAAAAAAAATCAACATGTTTTGGGAAGCAGATGGGGCTTAAGAAATAGACAAGCATAACATTTTCTTATTTTTTTAATTAATGTGCTAAACGTATGCCTATTAATTAGCATTGAAATTATCGAGCTGATTTTTTATTTGGTTAATTGGGGAGTAAACAAAAGTGATTTAAATTTTAAAATCCACTTAAAGGAACAAGTTTGATTTTTAAACTAAAGTCATTTTATGTACATCACGTCACTAATGCATAGGGTTGTTAAACGAGTCGAACAAGTCAAGCTTTGACATGTTCAAGCTCGACTCATTTATAAACGAGCTAAGCCGAGCTGAGCTCATGAGCCTCAACGAACCTAGAATTCTTCTTTATTTTAGAGTTTTTAGGGGTTGAAAATTTGTTTTAGCCTAAATGAGACAAGTTCATGAGCCTAAATAAACATAACTTTGTATTGATTTAATGTTTTAATTTTACAAATGAGTTGAGCTAAGCTTCAACTAAGTTTTTTATAACACAAACGAGCTGAGTTTGAACACAAAATAAAGCTCGATCCTAGTCCCGAGCCTAACCGAGCTTTAAAAATTGTTCAAGTTCGCTCATTTATCTAATTGAACGAGCTTGAACGAGCTCAAACTGAGCCAAGCCAGAGCGGTTTGATTCATTTACCAGCCCTACTAATGCAATGTATATTTTAGGGTTATTTAGTTTCCACCCCTTCTAAAAATGAAAAATATTAAAAACCCCTCTAAAACACAATATTTATTATAAACCCCCTTAAAATGTTATCATGCTTTGTAAAAAAAAAGCGAACAATATGTATATTGACCATTTTATCCTCCTCATTAATGGAAAAGGTTTAAAATATCCTTCTTCAACCTCTTGAAATTTCTTAAAGTGTTGCATATTCATTTATGACATAAACATAGCTTTAAAGAATGCTTCATTAAGTAAAAAAACAAAAAGAAACCAGTAATTCTAAAATACAGTATTCCACCACATTTACCCCAAAAGATCTATTTAACTAATGGGAGGGTAAAATAGACAATATACATATAATGAGATAGAATATTTCCTTAACATTCTTATATTTGTTGACTGTTGGATTTTTACAAAACCAGGTAACATTTTAAGGGGGTTTATAGTAATATTTTGTTTTGGAAGAAGTTTTTAATAATTAGCCTGTTTTATAAGGGGCTGGAAACTAAATAAAGTATATATTGTAAGTATAATATTTTATTTTCTTGTTAATGCACATATGCTAAACATATGACTTTTAACATTGAAATTATCAATCTGGACTTTTGATCTTATTAATCCTTAAACCGGTTTAAATTTTAAAATCCACCATTTCACTGGTTGAACTATGAGAACACGTCAGGTTTTTAAACTATATAAAAAATTAAATTGTTTTGTAAAGAATTTGTAGAAATATTTTTCAAAAAAATTAATATTTCTTGTTCTTTGTTAACTATATTAGTTAAATTACTTTATTAACAATATTGCTAAATTTATGATGACGTAACCGTTCAATTTTAGTTAGTGACGTTTGATCTGATCATTTTTTTCAGTTCAATTTTTAAAACTTTAAAAATAAACAACTTTAGATAAAGTTTCATAATAAAGAAATTCCATGGCCCCTGACTCTTGCAGATTGCAATCCAACAACCCAATGAATTTCTCCTCAAAAATTAACTTCTATATAACCTCCACATGGTATTGAAGATTCTCTTATACTATATATGATATGAAATTTATTATATGGTGTCTCATAGTACCAACAAAATAAACAAATTTACTTGTTCCCTTCATCCAAGAATGTCTCACCTCTTTATTCCCCATGAGACTTCAGAAAAAGAAAAGAAAGAAAAGAAAAGACATTGACTGACACTTATTGAAACAGAAGGGCCCCATCCCACATGTATAAACAGTGTATTAAAGAGGGATCCTAAGCACCAACTCTCCTTTTGTCTTTACACAAAAAAAAAAAACTACTTTTGTCTTGGTCAATTTCATGTTGTTTTTTAGGATGGTTTTGGATAAGTAACATGTCCTCTTCAATCCTCAACGTGACATTGCATTTTAAAATTAAAAAATAATAATGGGAGAGGAGAATAATCAATTTTTAGTTCAACACAATATCTTTTTTTTTTTTTTTTATCTTTGGGTTAGTTTTATATGTTACATCCAGAATAATGATATTTTAGAATCTTTCATTTCTTTATTCATTTCAAAAGAAATTTAATTAAAAAATAATTTAGAATTTGAGTCATATTTTAAGGAAAAATTAATTTCAAGTATTATTATAGACTTTTTTAAGTATACCAAAATGGCAAAATATCCATGAGTTAGTACTTATCTTTTTCTAGGTCTTTCCATCAATATCATTATTATTATGTTTTTAAACTAGAATAATTAAAAACACAACTAAATAAAAAATTACTTATTCTTTATCTATAATAAAATAGTTCATTTATCTTAAAATAACTTATGTCGCTATCAAAATAAAAATTAAAAAGTAAATATGATAAATCTTTATTCAAGTTAAAAAGGAGCTGGATGTCTTTTTTGGTGTTCCCCACGAGACAAGTGGTGTGAGCTTTCAGAGATCTCTGGAGCTAGATATCCAAAAATAGAGAGAAAGGCAGAGCTTGGCAGACAAATTCATCTGACATTTTTTTTTTGTTTAGTTTCAATTCTTTCAATAAAAGCAGAAAGATAAGGCAGACAGGAAGAGTTAATGTGCACCATGTGCTAGCTATTACATTCTCATGGGGACCCCCTCCCCTCTTGTATAGTTGTATTATCACACAAAGATAACCTACAAATTATATGGACTCCATGACTTGAAAAAAAAACTAACATGGTCATTGTCAGTTTTTCATGATTATTGGATGAATTAGAGGTTGATTAGTTTTAGTTGCAAGTCATTGTACAATCAAATTGCTGTACTAAGGCAACAATTTATGTTCAATAGGCAATTTTTTTGTTTAGTTATCTTTTTTTTTATTCTAATTAAAAACATAAAAAAATCAATTTTTATTGTTTGATTCATGTTGGATGGATTGAAAATAAGAGGTAGACAATGATTTGTGACTTTTATATGACAATTCTTCGTGTATATTAATTGTTTGTGTATGGAAGTGCATGTGAGAGATGTGATAAATATGACATTGATATGTGAATGAGTGTGTTAGTGATAGATATTTTGTAATCCAGTGACATAGATAAACTATTCTAGCCTCTCCTAAGAATCACTTTTTAATCTTATGTTAATTTATCTGGATATAGTTTATAGTTTAAACTAATTTCGTGGAACCATCCCACATGCACAGCAATGTGATGGAAAACTGCCTTATAAAGTGTAGTCTATTCAGCATATGATGATGTTGTTGATACTGAAAGACTGAATTAGTAAAAAACTTGGACAGAGGGTGGCATAGCCATGTGGGTACTTGTCCAATAAATGACATTAAAATTTTAGGGCAAACTTAAATGCCCATAGTTTTCATATGTTTGGAATTGAGGGTGACAATCCATAATTTACTTTAACATATTTAAAAATTCACATTTTTCTTCAGAGGGATGGAAGATTTCCATCACATGGGTGGAAGTCCTTTCTTTCTTTTACCAGCTCTTTTTTTAGGAACAAATTGAAAATTTGGTAGTTTGTCAATGAAGACAATATACTAATGGAAGAAAAAGACACCCTTTTCTAAGGTTGGTAGGGGGAAAAGCTTCCTCTATTTTGTTTTCTTTCAAAATGCAAGATCACACAATCATATAGGTATGTATCAATGTCTAAAAAAATCGAATTGATAACTAATTTTTTAAACCATCGATCGGTCTAACTTTCAGTCCAGTTGACAATCAAACATTGGTAATAGACAAGAAGCATAATAAAATTCAAGAATAAACCCATTAACTAGTTGAACCATTTGTTTTTTAGAATGGACTATCAAATTAAGTTGTTATAAAGAATCATTTATCATTTAAGAGTTTCCGAAATATTTTCTAATTTTTTTATATAACTAATATATTGTTATGTTATGATCACGACTAAATTTCAATTAACATAGCAGTTGAATGATACCTTTAAATTTTTTGTTCAACAAACAATTTGATTTTTAAAGCATTGATATGTATACATGTTATTAGGATGGACCAAAACTTAAAAAAAACATGCATTTGAATTTTTATTTTTTTTTTGAATTGTTGGTTAAGTGATGAGTTGTGTGGAGCCTCCTTAAAGTAGAAGGGTGGAATCTTGAGAGGGATGTGATGAAATGAGTTGGAATACTTAATCCAGCCTGAATTCAAGGATAAGTTATGACTAACAGCTGGAATGTGTGTGGTATAAGAACTCTCAACATGTTCTCTTTCTTTTTGAAAAAAATGCTCACAGCACATCATATACATATAGTTGTATTTCTCTTGGGAATCTCTGGTTGAAGCTTTTTGTACAAATGGGCCCACTCACAGCATAGAGTGGAACAATATTATAGCAACTTGTTTGTGGATGACAGTACTAACATCAGTTGTAAAGATTAGTTCGAATTTGAATTCTTTAAATAAAAAAGGGCAAAAAATTAAGAAAAATGTTCGACACAGCACTGATTTTAATTTTTTTAAAAATAATATACCTCATCTATATATATATATATATATGTATATATATATAAATCCATTTATATAAAATGTGAAAATTTTCTAATCATACATATCTCGTTTTATAGCTATTGAGATATGTGAGACTGTAAGTAAGACTTTAACACGGGAGTATGTGTAACAATGCTCGTATTTCAAATTGTTTTTCAAAGGATATGGCACCATGGACAACATTGATTTAGCAATCCTAATGATGAAGAGGGGGTTGGGTATTAAAATAGGGCGCTGGTACACCCAGATCCATTTGCAGCCCCAATCACAGCTCTTTATGCGACGATAGAAAATTAACGACGCATATGCTCATGTTAATAAGGCATATGCTTCGAATATTTTTTTTAACATTTTTTATAAAAGCATATACCTTATTAAAGGTATACTATTTTTAAAAAATTCAAAACACATCTAAACTGTAATTGAGGCTGAAAACGGGGCTGGACGTAACATTATCCATTAAAACATTAGTGTTACTATATGTATGGAATCCAAGTTATTGTGCAAATGATGAAGTTAATTTAGTTAAATGAATGATTGATTGAACATATATATTACCCTTTGGTTCACCTAATATATGGTGTGGTTGGTTGTTTCCAAACTAACACTCATCTCAAATAATTTATATTAACACATCAAAACAAAAATTTCAGTTTAAGTCCCTAGATTTAAAAGGTATGTTTCTTATTAGTCCCTGATAGGGATCTATAACTAAATTTTTTAGTTTTCTTTTTAGTCCATAGGAGGGACTAAGAAGAACATATCATTTAAATATGAGGACTTAAACCGAAAGATGAAGAAGGGGGGGATCGATCACTAAATCATACAGTTTATGGGGACTTAAAAATAAAAAACCCTTCTTTAATAAATTGTACGTATCTACTTTCACGAAAGAATAAAAATTTGTAAAACATATCTCCTTAATGAAGTAGAACCACATGCGGGACTAAATTTAAAGATTGCACATAATAATGTCCATACAATTTTCTTTGCTTCATTTCTATTTCATATTAATTCACACAAGCTCAAATACTTTCTATCTGATCATGTTAGATCAATGTTAATTTTAAGATTAAGTACTTCAATTGGTAATCTTAGTATGCATGTGCATACAACAATGACTATATGATCTAGATATGTAAATGTGTATATATATAGTTTTCTGTTTTATTGTGCATGTTGTGTGTTAAGTTACCATGCATAGTATATGTACAAGCAACACTATGTCACATTTAAACATTCACATTATCACCATCTATGCACAAAAAGAAATATGGACAAAAAGAAGGTCCTATGAGTGAGGTCCCAAGTCAAAACCCTAATTTATTTGAACTCTTTCTGTGGGTCATGAAAAGGGAAGTTGATTATAAGCCAAAATTAACTTTAAAAAGGCCAAATTTTGGGGATACCTTATCCCATAATACTTTTGGTCCTGAACAGCTGTTCCAACTTTCAGTTCTTTCAAGAAGAAGCATTCACTAGACAGATGGGATCAACTGTTTCCTGCCAATCTTATTGGTTTATAGTTTATACCCATTTTCAAAAGATTATTCATAGGATAACATGGTCCACAATCATGAAAAGAATAATATTAAAGACAATTCTCTCCTTGTGTTTTAATTTTTTTTAAAAAGATATTGTTATACTTCGTTCATTTTACAGTATTATATAGCTCGTAAGTCAATTATACTCTAACAAATTATTGGTTATACCATGTTAAAAAATTTTTATGTACTTTAAAAATGAGTTCATATAATACATGAGAGTATATATTTTATCTTTTACAGAAATACATATCTTATTATATAAAGAATACTCTCTTTTTAAAAATAAAAAAGGTGTGGAGTGCATTTGGGTTAGAAACAAGACTGAGTCTACCATTTTGCTCTTTAAAATGGGAGCTTACACTGGTTCTTTTTACATTCTCAAATGCAATCTCATATACCTTGTTAACCCCCTCTACTCACCGTATCAAGGTATGTACATTGTTGAAATTTTTTCACATTTTCAATAAATTATACTATTTAATTCATTGGAGTATATATCTTTTATCTTTTATAAAAGTACATAACTCATTAGATGAGATATATGATTTAAACAAAAAATAAAAAAATATGTATGGTATGCGTTTTGGATTGTAAAATAGATTAAGTGTAACATTTCCTAAAAACATCAATGGGCCTAGCCTTCGTGGGCCGTCATACGCAAGACCCATTTTGACCTAGCTTGGGCTCTCTCGGGCCCGTCACCACTTTTATGATATGAATAATTTTCGCACATGTTTTGATTTTATAAAAGAATGTTGTTATATACAATTTTTTTTTTTAATCTCAATGTCAATCCCATATGTGTCGATAAAAAATCACCGGAGCATATACTCACATTAACGAAATATATGCTTCGATGGAAATTTTTGCATTTTCTATAAATACATTCATACAATTCATTGAAGTATAGCTTTATTTTTTATAAAGCATATATGTCATTAGATAATGTATACTATTTTTAAAAAATTCAAAATATGTGTAAACTGGAATTGGGGCAGGAAAAGAGGTTGTACGTAATATTATCCTTTTAAAATAGTAAATCTCACCAATGAAATATATCGCTACATAACGAATTGAATTGACTTGTTTATAATAAATGAAAAAAAATTTAACGAGTGAGGTATATACATCTCGTTGAATGGCTATGATTGTACATTGTACGTGGACTGTCTGGACGGACTGTATGTAACAATGTTTTTTACTACGAGCACAATGCCTCTTTTTTGAAAAAAAAAAAAACGCTGATACACTCAGTTCATGTTACATTCCCATATAGCCCAAAAGCAGTCTTCCAACAATATATACACTCCGCTATTTGAGTGTATGCTGTGATAGTACAATATATACTTCACTAATATTGTATGAAAATTTTTAATTTTTTTTATATTTTTTAAAGAGAAAAAATACATTAGCTTATCTTAGTATTTATTATAGTTCACTTTCTACCACATTATCTATTTCAACAGGCGAGTGTATATATTTATAAAAAAAGAAATAGTGAGAGCTGCAGATGAGAATACATATGGTTGAACTTATCATTTCCCTTTTGAAAGTAGGCACCCGGACAATGGGCCAGGCCAACCTTGAATCACCGGCCCAAACATAGAGCGGATATGGCCCGCGGGTTTTTGGGCCGGTCTGGCCCGCTGGGTGGAACCCAGGCCCGTGGGCCTGTGCGGACCTGAATGGGCCAAACGAGGTCCGGGTGTGGGCCTACGTGCCCAAAATCTTAAAATTATTTGAAAAATGTTAAATTGAGTCATTTTTATTGAGGAAAACTCAGACCACACGTATTTTTATTTTTTAAAAAAATAATAAACATAATCGAATTAAATATATATTTTAATAAAAAGTGTGTATGTCTCTATTTCGAGTTAAATGAACCTATTTTTTTAGTAAGTGTAAAAAATAAACTGACAAGATATATACATCTTCTAACGTGATATATACTTCACTGGATTTCTAATAAGGTATATAGGATTGTATTTTGGACTAAAAAAAAAAAGGAACAAAAAATGTACATAATAGGAAAAAAAATTATTTTCCTCTTTAATACGCATATACTTATAGATGGGGAGAGGCAATGTTTTTCATATGTTTTTCCAATGTAATGTAACGTTTCATCTTTGCACACATGATATTATCCGCTTTAATCATAGGCGCGCACACGTGTAAGGTCTGTGTTCACATTTAAGCGCTAGACATCTTCCCTCATTAGATATAAGACGAACAATGGGTTTGACCCACCTCATTCTCACCCCTCAGCCGGCTTAGGACTATTGGCCTCTTGAACCAGCCCCAATCCTCTCATGGGCCACACATCCCCTTGTGCATTTCAGGTTAAGCTCGACCAACCGCATAATGGATAAGCTTTGATAGCAACTGTGAATCCCAGCTCCAAAATTTAACTAATTTGTTGATTCAAATTTTTTTTAGACCAGTCACAAAAAAACACGTCCAATTACCTTTAGGTCTGGTCTACTTCATCTCAAATCATCAAATTTTGTCAAACTTTTGGTTATAATTCATTTTCTTTACCATTATCAAAATATATGCAATCTTTTTCATGTGATGTGTTAGATATGTGATGTTATTACGTGCATTATATAATTATCGCATTGGACTGACCAACCGTGTCTAGATTTATTTCAGTAATCAACATGACTTCAATCAAATTCAAGACATTCTAGAGTTGAACTGTACGATAATCAGGTGATTTCTATTTGTAACTAGGTCTATCTTAACCAATTATAGTGTCTTGACTGAATTCGAGTCTCCGATTTGCAATCCAAGCTGATTTGACCTAACCTGACTCAACCTAAATTAGAAATAGTAAAGAATAATATTTTTTTATTATTTCTTATGTTCTATATTTTGAAATGTTTTGATGATTTTTTAAAACGTTTATGTGATGAATATTATCAACTTGTTTATACTAGAATAACTTACAAAATTTTTTTATAAGTTTAATTCTTCAGACAAAAATAATTTAATTTATTTAGTGATTTTTTTTAATTATGCTATGTATAGGACCTATTTCGATGCAACCTCGTAGTTCGTGGATGTATGAAATTCAACATGTAACACATATGACGTCAGATACTATAAAATCAGGTCACCTTCATGTTAGATCAAACCTGATTCCAGCCTAACCCTTATCATCTCTCAAAGATAAAAAGCTGAATCGATAAGATATTAAGATTTTGATGGTAAATTGTTCTAATTTTAATAGATAAAAAATCTTTCAATTTTATTTTTATTCATATTTGTCAAAATTAAAACAAAAAATGAGAATAAATGTTATTTCAGGTAAAACAAAAAAATCATCATTTTCATTTCATGACAACTATCTATGTTTTATCTTGATTATTTTTTTTATATCAAACATGATTATTCTCACATTGTTCCTTTATTAGTGCTTGTTTGGATAGATACATAAGCTATTCTGGAGTTTAGACCTATTCTAGGAATAAATAATTTTATCAATGGGATATGTGATTTTCTGTTTGGTTGTGTTTTTTTTTTTTATTCTCATCGAAAAACATAATAATAAAAGTTAAGTTGTTTGATTGATCAAGAAAAAAAAATGTGAATAAAGTGTAAAAAAGTTGATTTGACATGTGAATCTTCTTTTACCAATAGAGGAATAACACAATTTCAGAGAAACTTGAAATACAAATATCAGCTTTCTGCATAGCTATACGCTCTTATTCTCTCTACCCAAACAACATTTTTTTTTGTTTATTCTTCTTTATTCCCTCATACAGTCATACTCCACCCCTTATTTCCCCATCCAAAATGAGGCATTATCCCATCAATTATTCCTTTGTCAAACCAACCTAAATAAATTAAGATGAAGTATGACACCTTAGTTTTATCAATCACATGTCAATACAATTGAAACAAAATTGGTAGGTCTTGAATTCGAGTCTTGGCGATGTGTTATACCTTCTGTTTGTTAGACGAAATTCAAAAGAATTTTATGTGGGACTTGGAACAAACAGGCGAGCTTGACCATAATGTCAACCACGGAAGTCTATCTTATATCAAAAATAAAAAATAAAAATGAAATATATATATATAATCCCATAATCAGGGGCCCTCACTTTTGTTATTCCGATTCCTTCACTTCCCCAAAACAGTAACTCTTATTCGTTTTCGGGTATGGAAGACATAGAAGACATCGTGGGCGTCGCCGGCGGAGCTCCGCCGGGGCTCCGCCTCCCCCTGACCTCCGTCGGCATCAAACCCAAGAAGAAACCCAGACCCCTCATCCCCTCTTCCCCACAAATCCCAGGCACCCAGGTCCTCTCTCTCTCTCTCTCAAGATCTTTTGGTTTCATTGAAATCTCCCTCTAATAAACAATGTCTATTTTGGGTTTTTGTTTTTTTGGGCAGACTATATACATGAAGACCTTTGGTTGCTCACATAACCAGGTGAACTTTTTTTTTTTTTTTTTGGGTTTTGTTATGAATTCCTTGTTGTGTGAGAGTAGTCTTTGAAAAAGTTCAGTGATTTTGATACCTCCCATACCTATCATCCGAATAAACTTTTGTTTGTGAAACTGTGCATTTTTTTTTGTTTGGGATCCGTGTATCTATTTATTTTGGATGGTTTATCACATTTTTTCATGATTATAAAAAAAAAATAGGACTAAATACATTTACCCCAATTTGGCTAGCGACATAAGCTATTTCGGGATAGGTAAATATTAGATAAAGAATGAGCAATTTTCGGTTTGGTTGTGTTTTTACTTACGATTGTTGGGAAACGTAATAATGAAATTTTTGTTGTTTAGTTGATAATATATAAGTTGCAGATAAACGGTGAATAAGATACGGATAAGAATCTATAAAAGGTGAACAAAATGATTTGATATATGGGACTCCTTGATTCGTAAGAGATGATGAAATGTGATTTGACATGTAAGCCATTCTTATACTAGTGGAATAGATTGAGTGAAATAACATAATGCCAGGGGACCTGAAATACTAAAACCAACTTATTTTCATTTATTATGACATAGTTATACCCACATATTCCTTGCAAATAAACAGGTTTTGGGCTTATTCACCCATATTCCATCCTATTCTCCACCTACTACCCTACTCAAACAGGGGCTTAGAATATAGGATAATTATCGATGTACTTTTACTGTATTATCTCATTTACGAATATACACTTACCGTACCAAACAGAACTCTTGCTGAATATTTGTTGCATACGAACTTTGTGAGTGCGTGTGAGAATGTAGAAGAGAGAATATTTTTGATGTAGGTGTCTTTGAGGTGTCTTTGGCCAAAGTTTGCAGGAGGGAAATGGAAGAAATAAATGGAATAATGTATTGTATTGAGTAATGGAGACCGAAAGGTCCTTTATGTAGTTACAAGATGTACAAACCCCAGAAACAGAAAAAGATCAAAATATCCATGACAAAAATTCGGAGAATAGGCCCAACAACAGGTCTATACAATGACTCCAATACTCCCCCTCAAGTTGGAGTAAAGATATCAATCAAGGCCAACTTGGTCAAGCTAGAAGGAAGAACAGATGGACCAACGGACTTGGTGAACATATCAGCAAGTTGCTTATTGGAAGAGATAGATAAAGACTGTGTCAATGGCGCCTGACTGTACTTTCTCTCGAAGAAAGTGAGCATCAACCTCAATGTGTTTTGTCCGCTCATGAAGAACTGAGTCCGAGACAAACATAACGGCAGATCGGTTATCACAAAACAAAGTAGATGAACCAACTACAGGGAATCCCGACTCTGTCAAAAGAGAACGCAACCAAATGATCTCACATGTGCCTTGAGTCATGGCACGATATTCTGCCTCAGCAGAAGAACGAGAGACAACACTCTGTTTCTTACTTTTCCAAGAAATAAGATTGTCTCCATAGAAAGTACAGAAACTAGAGGTGGATCGACGATCAGTGAGTGAACTAGCATAATCTGCATCAGTGTAGCAAGAAATGATAGGCTGAGCACTAGTAGCATAGAATAAGCCAAGACCTAGGCATGACTTCAAGTATCGAAGAATCCTGTAAACAACATCTAGGTGAGAGGTTCGTGGGGCATGCATGAATTAACTCACCACGCTGACAGGAAAAGTCAAATCAGGTCTAGTATTCATCAAGTAAATCAAATGACCCACTAGACGCTGATACAAAGAAGGATCTGGTAGAAGGTCGCCTGAATCAACATGAATGCGATGGTTCTGGTCCATAGGAGAAGTGGTCAAGACATCCAAGCATACCGGTATCCTCAAGAAGGTCAAGAGTGTATTTTCGCTGGGAGAGCAAAATACCATGGTGTGAGCGAGCAATCTCAATCCCCAAAAAATACCGAAGAGACCTAAATCCTTCACATCAAACACATGTCCAAGCTCAGTCTTCACTCTGACAATATTGTACTCAGCATCATCTCCTGTGATAATGATATCATCCACGTAGCAGCATCTCCTGTGATAATGATATCATCCACGTAAACTAGAACAATGGTGCACCGTCCATTACTTCGACGAATGAAGCAAGTATGATCAGCATGACAACGAGTGAATCCAAGAGAGAGAATGATTACACTGAATCTCTGAAACCATGCTCTCGGTGACTGCTTCAGTCCATATAGAGACTTGAGAAGAAGACACCCCTTCCCGGAATACTCCCCCTGAAGACGAAAACCAGGCGGAGGATCCATATAAATTTTCTCTATCAAGTCGCCATGAAGAAAAACATTCTTCACATCCATTTGATGAAGAGGCCAGCTGTGGCAAGCAGCAAGAGAGACAAGAAGCCAAACAGTAGTCAGCTTGGCAACAGGAGCAAATGTAGCATGAAAATCCTTCCCTGGAGTCTGAGTGAAGCCTTTTGCAACAAGGCGTGCCTTATATCGCTCAACAGCCCCATCAGCCTTGTATTTTACTGTGAAAACCCATTGACAGCCAACGGTTCTCTCCCCTAGTGGAAGATCAACTAACTCTCACGTATGATTTTTCTGCAAGGCATCCATCTCTGCGGTCATAGCGGCGGTCCAAAGAGGAACCTGCAATGCCTCAGTAACAGTACGAGGAATACGGATAGACGATGTAGTAGCCAGGTAAGCTCTGTAGGAATCTGAAAGTCCCTATAAGAAACAAACTGGGCAAGAGGATGAGCAGTGACATAACTCCGACGACCTTTGCGAAGAGCAATAGGCACATCAGAGTCAGATGGAGGCAAATCAGGAACAGAATATGGAGTGATCAAGGAAGAAGGTATACCTGAGTCCGAGGAGGATGTCGACAAGTGAGCAGGAGAGAGAGGTGGTCGAGGTCTACGAGTGTATACAATAAGAGGAGACTGTGGTGGTGATGACTGTGGATGTGACGACTGTGGTGGTGGCGACTGTGGCTGTGGCAAACACAATGACTGAAAAAATGATGCTGGTCGAACTGGTGAAGAAGAATATTGCAGAACCGTGTTAGAAAAATATGGCACATCCTCATAAAAATGTAACATCAAGGGAATGGAACAATCTCTGAGAAATAGGATCATAGCATCTATATCCTTTGGACATGGTGGAATAACCAAGGAAAACACAACGTATAGACTTATCATCAAGCTTGGTGTGTGAGGGCCCCCTATCCTGAACAAAACAAGTACACCCGAATACTCGAGGAGTGATGGGGAAAAGAGTACGACCAGGATACAAAACATGGAAATGAACTTGACCTCCTAAAGTACGACTGGGTGTTCGATTAATCAAAAAAGCAGCAGTGAGGACTGTCATACTCTAATAGGACTTTGGAACATTCATTCCTCAAAGGAGACAATGAACCACATTCATGAGATGGCGATTCTTGCGTTCCACCACCCCATTCTGCTCAGATGTATATGGACAAGTCAACTGTTGAAGGATTCCCAACTCATTCAGATGAGACCGAAAAGAATCCGAGACATACTCCCCCCCATTATCAGACCTGATACTCTTGACAGTAATGTTAAACTGTGTTTTAATAATGCGTAAAAAATTAATACACTGAGAGGATACCTTAGACTGAGATTTAAGAAGACAAACCCAAGTATATCTAGAAAAATCATCAATGAATATCAAGTAATGTCTATGACCACCAAAAGCAGTAACAGGAGAGGAACCCCACACATCAGAATGAATCAAATCAAACAACCCAGAAGCTTTATTCATGCAAGAAATATAAGTAGTACGTGTATGTTTAGAAAGCTCACACACAGCACATTGAAATTTATGAGTCTTACATGAAGAGCGAAAAGTAGGAAATAAAGAACATAGATGTTGGAAATTGGCATGTCCTAAACGAGCATGCCATAAATCTAGAGATTGTAGAGAAAAACTATTCGAATGATCGGTGGGCAAAATGGAAGCATGGCCCGTGGTGGGTGGTTCTCTGAAGACGTAAAGGCCATCTCTCTCATACCCCTTGCCAAAAATCCTCCGTGTACTCAGGTCCTGAAAAACACAATAATCAGGGTAAAAAGTCACTAAACAGTTCAAAACCTTAGTCAATTGGCTAACAGAAAGAAGGCTACCCTTACTGATGACAGGTGTAAGTGAGCCATCAGCAAGACGTACCTCTCTGTGCATAGAAGGTGATGTCAAGGGAGCAAACAATCGAGACTCACCAGACATGTGTTCTGTAGCGCCTGAATCAATGACCCAAGTAGGTGACCCTGATTGGTTAACATGGTAGGCGGAGGGGATACCTGAGGTAGAGGAAGAAGCAGCAGAGGATGTTGGACCAGCATTAGAGAGACCAGCATGAGAGACATGAAAGGCAAGACTCTCCCGAACCATGGCATCAATATGGTTCTGAATAGTACGCATATCAAAGGACCCAGATAATCAGCAATAGCAGCATGAGGGGCAGACAAAGGAGCTCCAACATTGCGAGATCGCATCAAGTGTGGATACAGAATAAAACATTTGACTTTTTCATGCCCTATTTTTCCACAGTGGCCACAAGTCACAATATTACTGCGTCCACGACCGCGACCGCAACCGCAACCACTATCCTCGTGGCCGCGAGAGTCATATCCAGAAGTGGCCGCCAATGCCATCTGATTGTCGAGGGTTCCAGTGGTCGCTGAGGAAGAGATCTGACGGCGATGCTCATCACCCTCAATAATAGCAAATGCCTCAACTAGAGAAGGAAGTGGTGTGGTATTCAAGATCTGAACACAAAGCGATTTGAACTCCGATCGAAGGCCCATAAGAAACGCATACGTCTGTTGGCGTTGTAGTCGGCCAACCACAATCGTGGCAGCCTCCTTAGGCAACTCCGAGAGGCTCATAGTGGGCAAGTTCCTCCCAACGAGCCTGTAGAAATCCAAAATAATCGGTAACAGATTGGATTCCTTGGGTGGCCCTGACAATATCCTTGTACAACTCATAGATCCGTGAGTCATTCCTAGCATGATCATAGGTCTTCTTCAACGCAGCCCATAGAGAGTCGAACGTATCATGATGCATGAACATGTTGTAGATCCGGGTCTCCATGGAGTTGAAGAGCCAACCTAGAACCGTACAGTTGTTGATCTCTCACTGATTGAAAGTCGCATCAGTTTTTGCTGGCTTTTTAATGGTGCCAAGAAGAATGCCTAACATGCCTCGATTACCCAAATATAATCGAACAGAACGCGATCAAGACGGATAATTTCGTCCATCAAGAAGCACATTGGTAATCCGTTGAGCATGAGAATTGTGTCCTAACGGGATGGTGGTGTCCTTGATCTCCACACCCGACAGTGATGTGGGGTCCTTCGGCGTTGTGTCCATTGCAAACCTCAAATCTCGACCCGAGAGAGGAAAAAATAATAATAATCACCACGAAAAAAAAAATTGTGAAACCCTAGGGTTTCACAATTTTTTTTTTCGGGTTTCTTTGTGGCTCTGATACCAAGAAGAAATAAATGGAATAATGTATTGTATTGAGTAATAGAGGCCGAAATGTCTTTTATATAGTTACAAGATGTACAAACCCTAGAAGCAGAAAAAGACCAAAATACCCATGACTCCAATACATATTACTCTATTTGCTATTAGTAGAATTATGACCCCTCTAAGTCACTTATTTTTTTAAGCCGTTTGATTTTCGAAGACAAGTTGGTGCAGACCAGAAAGCATCATTGTAGTATGACATGCTTGAATAACTTTGTGTGTGTGTTTATGTATATATATGTCGTGTATGCGAGTGTGTTTCTTTCTCTCTCTCTCTCTCTCTCCCCATGTGTGTGTAGAAATAGAAGAGTGATTCACATTTTTAAAAACAAGTAATGGAAAACAAGACTTTTATCTTTCCATTCTCTTTCTCATTGTTCTCTTCTAATCATTTTTTCTTCTTTTTATGGCCAAACTGTAAAATATGGAGATGCATTCCCAAATGAGATGGGATTGCATTCCTTACGTGAATCCATTCCCAAGGAGGGCTTCACAAATCTGATACGGATTCTTTATGATCTATGACCATTTGTTTTTCTTTTGATTAAAAATGTTATATGTGTGATTGGCCTTGTAATCTTCTAACCTAGTTCAAACTTTCAGTTCAATTTATTGTGTCATGTTAGAGTTATATATAATACAGAATTTTTGGAAGATGTTATATTTGTATGGAAAATTATGTGTGATTTTTGTAACTGTTTGACAGAGTGATAGTGAATATATGGCTGGTCAGCTCTCAGCATTTGGATACGCCGTGAGTGACAATCCAGAGGAGGCGGACTTGTGGCTGATAAATACGTAATGAATTCTATCTCTTCTATTTTCACATTTGCAAAAGGCTGTCGGGGTTTAGACCCATAACTCAGTGGTTGACAAAATAATTTGCAACCAAGAGGTCATGGGTTCGAGTTCCAACATTTACCTACGAAAAACATTTACAGAGGCTGTATCTTCTGTTTTTTCCCCAAGCTCTGCCTTATCTTCTTATAGCACAATTTGACAGAACTATTATTTTTGTTGCGGACATTCTTTATCACTAAGATTGGAGGCACTACAGTGATAGTTAGTTGCAGATAACTGCAATCCTAACCACTGCTTGGAGAAATATCTTGTCATATTACTCTTGATGACCTTGAGAACCATGCATTTTGTCAATGAGCATTTCAGTCATTTAGATTTTTCCATTGTCACTTCTTATTTTCTAACTAGTTTGATGGGTAAACGGTGAACAGCTGTTGTGCATAGGATAAGTTGGGGCTTACAACATGGTGATGCCAATCAAATATTTTTTGCACAATTACCAATATGACCGGAGAAGATTGAGGTGAAAGGATCAATAGGATTATAGAATCATTACTATGGAAATATGATATTGCCTTGCCACTTTGCTTTTACACTGCATATAGGTATGTAGGCCACCTTGGGTGTAATACCTCAATGCAAATTTTATGTTTTCATATCATTGCATGAGAGATTGGCTGAGATTCATGTAAAAGAGATAAATTCCTTCAGCCTATAGGATGGGGAGTTATTTTTAGGAAGATGCAGATGTTTACAATTAAGGGGTAGCAGCGCTCTAGAGCATTGCCTAGTCAATGCCAGAGTACCAATCAGATTCCGTGGAAAATCTTATAACAGACAATTTGCAACTTTGGTAATAATTGGGTACTTGTGGTGACATGATAGCACAAGATTGGATGAGTGCACAAAAAAAAAAATCATAGAGATTATCTCAGATTATTTTTTGTGCATGTTCAATGAAGCCTAAAGATGTGGCTCAAAGAAAGGACTCATGTCTTGTGCATGAACTTTATGAATAGAAGATTGGGTGGCCTATAAAGATTGGATGATATTGGTGCAAAGGATGCAGGACCTCAGATATAAATGGAGACTTGGACAATATACTGTGAAATTGGATCTTATGAACCTTATTTACCAATAAGTACTGATTCGTGTAGTGTTGGAGGATTAGAGCAGTTCTTTATGCAGATTTCTCACAGGCTTGATTTGCATATTGTTGCAATTCCAGTCCCAGCTACATTGACTGTAGGATTCCTTGCAACTTTTTCCTTAATGTCCTAACACGTAGCTTGCAATCTAATGGATTTGATCTGTGTTGTTTATTGGGTCATTCAAGTTTATCAACCTTGTCAGAGTCAATCTTGATAAAGCTGAATTGATGTGTTAGTCTTGATAAACTTACATTTAAAGAAATAAACCACCTGTAAATCTGACAGTCAATTTGGCATTATATTTCATGTTTGCCTTCGGTTGGGTGGACTACATACAACGTTTAGCACCCAAGGCACTGGTAAGAAGGGGTGAGCGAATAATGATAAACGGTAATGAAAAGAAGAGAGGGTGAGGAGACCTAAGAAGACCTGTGATTGGGTAAGATATGAAGGACAGTAAACTTTCTTTAATAATGACCTCAATTATGAAATTATGGAATGCTAGAATTCATAAAGCCATGTTAAATTTAATTCTATTACCAGAATTCACTTTAAAATATCAGATTCATCAGGGTCCTGATACCCAATAAATGGTCCATGCAAATGTTTTCCTAATAATATTGTTCTTGTTATGTCTATTATCCAATGCAGTTGCACAGTAAAATCTCCTAGCCAGTCTGCCATGGAGACATTAATATTGAGATGTAAAAGTGCAAAAAAACCACTAGTTGTTGCTGGATGTGTGCCTCAAGGTAGTCGAGATTTGAAAGAGCTTGAAGGGGTGAGTGTGGTTGGAGTTCAGCAGATAGATCGTGTAGTTGAAGTAGTAGAAGAAACATTAAAAGGACATGAAGTTCGACTTTTGAATAGGAAGACACTGCCAGCACTTGACCTTCCAAAGGTACCCATATCATCCTATTTAGTGATCTTTCCTTTCATTCATCACCTGGTTAATAGTTCAGGATCAGTTTTGTAGGCTAAAAGGCCTTATATTTTTCTACGGAAGGTGTCAAACCTCGTTAATCTTATTTTACATACTTTCTTCATCTTAAAAATGGATCAAGTTTCTTGACTTAATTTTATCAACAGGTCAGAAAAAACAAATTTATTGAGATTCTTCCAATAAATGTTGGTTGTTTAGGTGCTTGCACTTACTGCAAGACAAAGCATGCTCGAGGGCATCTAGGGAGCTACACAGTGGGGAGTCTTGTAAGTATCTCTTCATTGATGCATTATTGATAGTCTAATTTAATTTATGTGAAAGTTCTTACAATCTTAAAAAAAAAAAAATGCAGGTGGAGCGTGTTCGAACTGTTGTCGCAGAAGGAGTCAAGGAGATATGGTTAAGCAGTGAAGATACTGGTGCATATGGTAAGCGTGTAATCTTTGTAATATATCTTGTTTGACCATATAATGAAAGTTTTCAATTTAGTTCCTTGCCAGCTTCCTTGTTTTGTGTTTCTGTATTAGAAAATGTTCATCCTTTGCAGTACAAATAGCCTTGGCCGTCCCAAGGACAAAAGTGCAAATATTAGAATACAGATCTATGAAGTTATGTATTTCAGAATTTCACTATGCATCCTAGTATTGTGCATAATACATGTGTTTTTCTGATCAACCACTGAGTGGTATGTCTGAACAGCTTGATATTCATAATAATCTCTTTTGAGGCAAGTTAATAATAACAATCTCCTCTCTTTTGTGAACCGAGCTTTGGTTAAGTCAGCAAGCACCTTCCACCTTTGTGAAAGAGGTCAAGGGATCAAATTCTGAGAGCACCTTTCTTCAAAAAAAATAATAATCTCTTTTGAGGCAAGTTAATAATAACAATCTCTTTCGAGGTACTATATCATATAGAGAATTTAAGAGATCCACATTTGTAGCCTAGCCGTTCTTAGAGAGCTTGATTTTAATATATGGCAATGATGATTGATGAAAAATCAAAGAATTCTTCTATGGCACTAACTTATACAACCTAAAATTCTTTTATGGCAATATAATAGTTGTAAAAATCTGAATATATCCACACCCGAAAGCATACATCTCTCTCTGGCAATATCTATTTTGCAGAGGCCATAGAGGAAGAACAAATGGCAGAATATAGGAGCCAGTTGTGCAAATATCAGCTGGTTATCATCTTTCCATATCCTTCTCACTGGTTTCTCAATTAAATTTTTGGGGGAACCTACCATAAAGAGTTTCTTGATCACGTATGTGCACACATATCAGCACATTCTTATCGTGAAAATACAAAATAAATTTTGGGCTTAGTAATGTATTGTGTTCTTGAAGGCATGGGTTAAATACATCATGGGAGCAAGAGTGATGACTGTGTAGGAATAGGAGTCTTGTTGCTGAATTAGGTCTGTTCTTTTATGGGAGTAGTGTATTTTGCAATTTGTTGGAGGCACCTTGTCTCTCCTTTATTTGGGACCATTACCAAATATCAACAAATTTTGGTGTAAAAATGAATATTCTGTCATCAGATTTTTATCTATCTATATTTAGAATAAAATTGGCAATCCCACATTCCACATTTTTTCATGGTATCTGGTATTTGGTTATATCTCAGGTCGCGATATTGGAGAGAATCTTCCAAATTTACTTAATGCAATCACTGAGGAGCTTCCTCCTGACAGAAGCACGATGCTTCGCATTGGCATGACGAATCCTCCTTTCATATTGGAACATCTTAAAGAGATAGCGGAAGTTCTGAAGCACCCATGCGTGTATTCATTTCTTCATGTACCTGTTCAGTCCGGCGGTGATTCTATTTTGTCTGTAAGTGCAAAAGTAACTTTTTTAGTATACTTCCTTCTTTCCCCAGAAGAATTTATCAATGTCACAAAAGTGTATCTGACAATATGATTATTATTTTCATGGCAGGCAATGAACAGGGAGTACACTGTGAGTGAATTTAGAACTGTAGTGGACACTCTGAATCAGCTTGTTCCAGGGATGCAGATAGCAACTGACATAATTTGTGGATTTCCTGGTTAGATGTGCAGATGGACTTATTCTGTTCTCCTTGCACTGACTTGTTGGCAGATGATCGTTTTGGTTTTCATTTTGTAATTCCCACTGAAAACATGCATGGTCTGAAGAATAGCATTGCAATTTGGATCATTCGTAGGATAGGCATGATCCAGATCTGACCTGTTAACAAGTTGAAGTCTTGTTGGTTGCAATGAAAAACAGAAGGATTCATGAAACCAGTATGGACACACCATGACCCAGTTCGAGTTGGGCTTGAAACCATTAGGATCCTTTCATTTCAGTACACATTTGTGTACATTTACACAATTTGCATACGTCATATCAATATAGCCTTCTTCTCAGTTTTGTTCAGCTTTGTGCCATTCATGTACATAATTAAGTTGTTGATGGTCAAGAATGATCATGTTCAATAAGGGTCTTGTTTCTAATGGCCCATGTCAAACCCAGTCTTCTATTTAAGTGGTTCAGGCCGAGATCCGGTAACAATGTTCATGATCCACATTCAGTACTTCTAGTATTTGGATCCAGGACTGGCTGAGTTCATGGCCTTGGTCTGTCCAGCTCAATTGCATTCCTACTCAAGAATTTCTGATGGTTTTCTGTAGATGAAAAACTTTTGATATGTGATGAAAGAATCCTCACTCTTTTTGTGGGCCTTCTCAGGTGAAACAGATGAAGATTTTGCACAAACACTAAGTCTTGTGGAGGAGTACAAATTTGCTCAAGTTCACATTTCTCAATTCTATCCCAGGCCAGGTGTGCCTTTTAAGTTCATTTTTGGAAAGTTTTGTAATTCTAATTAAGCATCACTCTGTTAGTTTGGCTAATTGCATGAAAACCTGAAATTGTGCCTTTAGAAATAATCTTTGATGCAAATTTTCCTTCATCCCATTGCATTTCTCGTCCAAAAAAGAAAGAGCAAAAGATTTTCTAATGTGGTCTTTTACTGATTGAAGTGACTTAAAATTTGTTTTGCACTTCTTAACTTTGCTAAAAGAAACTCTGTTAAGTGTTTATGAGATAGGGATAAAGGTATTTCCTTTTTGAAAAGAACATCCTACACGGTTTAGTAATCGAACTTAGTCAAACCTTCCAAAAGAGTAGTTCAGTTACATGCAAAATTCTAGTTTTTGGAATACATGGACATCAATATTGATATTTAGAACATGTGGTACTTCTGGTCTCGCTCGGGGAATGCATGTGGAAAGCGTAAAGTCGCAGACCACTTTATCCAATTGGTTTGCGATCCAATATAATAGGTTTATTCTCCTCCTAGACTTTTAATTTCCAATCTGATTCTCCTTCCTCAACAGAACTGTCTGGCAACTCGCAAACCACTTCAACACACTGGGCCTGCTATATTACATGATATTTTCTATTCATATTATTTAGTAAGTTACATTTGCAGTTCTGCACACTACTACCATATGTATGGTTTATCCTACTAAGAATATAGTCCACATCCAATAGAGAATGCCAAGGAATTACGCTTTTTCCCTGCTTTGCTTGAATATGCACAGACTTCCAATCTATTATTCTGTTTTCAGGAACACCAGCTGCAAGGATGAAGAAAGTCCCAAGCACAGTAGTAAAGAAACGGAGCCGTGAATTGACCTTGATTTTTGAATCATTTGACCCATATCAGGGAATGGAAGGCCAAATAGAGAGAATTTGGATTACCGAAATCGCTGCTGATGGAATTCACTTGGTACACAGACTATCCTTTGCTTCCTCTTGAGTCTATTTTCAATCTCATGCCTTCGAATTTATGCATTTCCACCATATATTCGAGGAACAAATTGTTACTTTTCATTATCCAGGTGGGCCATACAAAGGGATATATTCAAGCGCTTGTAGCTGCTCCAGAAACAATGTTGGGAACTTCAGTAGATGTAAAGATAACATCCGTGGGGAGGTGGTCCATCTTTGGTGAAGTGATCAATGTTCACACCCAAATAAACAAAGATATTTCTTCCCAGAAATCAATGCGTGATGGATTCAATCCATGCTTGTCGGATTCATACGATAGCTGCATGTGCTCCGGGAAGTTGGAGCCTTGTTCATCTGAAAATGCCAATACTTCTCAAGATGGAAATGCTGATTTGAGCTCTGATAGAGATAACGTATTCGTGACACCATTTCAGTCTTCAATTCTGCAAAGGCGACAAGTCATAGCTCCGAAGAAAATCAAAGATGGGCATGATTTGGAATCAAAAGAGAAGAATAAAGAAGGCATGGAGGAGGGTGAGCTGAAAGTCATTGATTGGTTTCTGTTGTTAGGAATGATGGTGAGCTTTTTAACGATAATGGTTCTGCTCTATTTTTTTTTAAAGTAGTTTAAAGCTGTAAAACCTAATGGGAAGTGCTGTTTTGTTTTGGTTCTTGGTGAAACATTGTACTAATTTTTGAGATGTTATTATCAGTTGGTAATATCACTGATGTGCACAATATCAATTTTTGATGGGCAATGAAACTGACTTTGGGGTTGCATTTAGTGATTGGGGGAGATTACAGATTTCATAAAGCTGTTTCCAACCAGTTGAATAATTAAATCTAGAAACATTAAATTATTTGCTAAAAACGATTAAATTTGCAAATATTTCTTGCATCTTTTATCAAACAAGATTTTTTTTGTATGTGATATCAACAAAAAAAAAATATTCCTTTAAAAGTTTAAGCTGTTTGTTTCCAATCCTGTTTTCAAACAAAAGCTGCTGGTCTTCGAATGAATTTAATTCACATATGAGATTCCACTCATCGAATAAATTTAATGTGTATATATGTATATATCGTTGTTGTTGTTGTTTCTAATCCAGCACATACTGAAGTACAAGATGAATATGTTGTTTTCTTTATTTTAGTAACTAGTGGGCATATCTATTCCAATTAATAATCAAAACAGACAATGTCCGAGTAAGTTTACAAAAAATAGAAGAGAAAAAAAAGTAAAGGATGGAAAAAATCAACAAAAAGTTTTGGAGATGGATGACCCTCATCCCTCCATCCAAAAAATATGTGAACCAAAGTCAAATTGGTAAGATGTCAACTCGAACTCGTGATACACATCCCTTAGTTATGATGGAGAGTCATCTTGTCCACGTGAGTGAATGCGGGCTATACTTATCATCCTCAATCCCCATTCACAAATTGATCGCCGTCATCTTCATTTTTTGAAGATGAATATGTTTTGTTTTGAGGATAGCCATTTGCAGTTACTTTTGTAATCTAACTACATTTTGAATGTTAATATTTAAAATTTATATATATACTCAGAATTAAGCATTATTTTATATTCTTTGAAATTTAGTGTATAATAGAACAAATTCTTTTTTGGTAACAATGCTCTATATCGAGAGTAGATTTTAACTAAGGCCAACATGGCCTAGGATCAGGGGCTGAAGCCTATCACACTACTAGTATGCTTATGATAAGTCTTGATCCTGCGCCTCTCTCAAAGGGGAGGATGTCCTTAACTAAGAGCCTTGGGAACATATAATAGAACAAAATTGACTGAAGGAATATATTTTGCATTCAACATCTCTTACACCGATGTGGTGCTGGCTGAGAGGACTTAAAACCCTCAAATCAGTGGAGAAGACCCATAAGACTATCCCCAAAAAAATGGTGGAGAAGTAGAAAAGCTTACTTGAAGTGTGATCCCCTCTCTCCTTTTCCCTCCCCTTTTGGGTCGAGTGAGTGGCCACATTTTCTCGCTCAATCGTCTCTCTATCTTTACAAATATCTTTTGACATAGAAAATTCAACAAGATACGATACTAGTCATGATGTCGTGGCCACGTGGCGTCGCCTCATTCACACCAACTAAGACTATGGTGGGCTGTGGCAAACTGTTTGTCAAGTTCAGTGTGTTCCCCTGCCAGTTCTGGGCAGAGTGATCCTAACCTCACCTTAGGGTCTCAGTGGTCCCCTTCTACCTATAGCTAGGACTAGGTCAGGACCTAGGCCTAACCAATCGGTTTTTGAGATGCCTCAATGGCCTTGCTTTAAAGAGGATTCGAACAAGTGACTAGCCCCAATCCTCCTTGGGTCGTCATTGGTCTAGATGTCCTCTCCTTTTTAGCAGATCCTTAGTATTATGTCTTTGACATATGACCAATCATCTGAACTGTTATTCTTGAGCAAGGGACCAGTCTTTTGAGCGGTCCTCCTCGGGCGAAAGATCAGTTAGCCGAGCTGTCTTCCTCAAGCGAAGAATTAGTCATCCGAGCTGTCTTCTCTAAGCGAGGAGTCAATCTTCTGAGCTATCTTCCTCGGGCGAGGGTTTGACCCCCAAGCTGCCCTCCTTGGTTAGTCGATAACCAGTTGTGATCTTCCGAGTTGAGCTAAGTTACCCATCAACCTGATTTGTGTGGACACGTGGCACATCCAGAAAGAGCGTGAAATTTTTCCTCTACAATAAATGTGATGGCGTTTAAAAGGACCCTTTTGTGTTGTGAAAGGAAAATGTTAATCATTCTTACAATCTCTTTTGTACTCCAAATATCTTTTAATCCTTTTAAAGCATATACTAATCTAATAAAACAGGTATATTCAAATAAATTGAATGCATACTTTTTTTCACATATTCTCTCATGATATATTCAAATAAATGTGATTGTTAATACTTAAGTTTGGACTAAAAAAGAATTACATGAATGACTGGATGTATCAAATTTTCGAAGGGTGAATAAATTCCACATCTCCTAATCAAGCCACATATATCTCTTATTATGTATTTTTTTTATTTAAATTTATTCTGTGTCATTGTTACGCAAGTGCTAAGTCCATACATCAACATTTTTTTTTTTTTTTTTGCCCTTTTTGGGCCTTTTATTCCAAAACAAAAAAAAAACAATTTGGTTGCTTATCTTGATCAAATTTTGAATCGTTGGACCAATACATTTTTTTTTAGTGGGGACCTATCAGGGTATCACTCAATCCAGTGTATTCATTTTTAAAAAAATCTTATACCTCGATATATTTTATAAAATATGAAACATATACTCACAGTAAATTAAATGATATTATTTATAAAAGACATAAATGCTATATTTGAGACTAAAAAAAATCAGGTACACCACCCATTCAAAAACCATACGAGTAGATTTTTGAAAAGGCCACAAACGAAATTCTAAACCTATGTTGTCTAAAAGATCCTTAAAATGGGTCTGGATCCAGTTAAAACTAGATTCGGTCAATCCCATCGGTACCGAATTACACAGCATATGAATCGAATTGCACGTTGTTGGGTACACGTTCCACTCCTATTGAATCCAATCAACTATTGAATAAAACATAAATTCCCAAGTATATGAGAGTAAAATATGTACACAACAACTGACCATACAGTTCGATTCATGAGATATAATTCGATGTTTAGGCTGTGCAATTCGATACTGATGGAACTGACCAAAGTCAGACCAGATCCAACTCCCTTAAAATTACTTCCCTGCCAACAATAGCCAATCATAACCAGCTAACCAATGCTTGATCAATATGGACTGAATCACTGGATTAAATATGCAAAAAAAAAAAAAATGTTTCTAATAAAGTTTGAAAATGGGAAAAAAATTATTCAATACATTGATGAGAGCTAAAAAGGTCTCATGCAATGGTCTTCATGCAAATGCATCCATGACACTTGGTCATTCAAATTAAATGAATGTATTGGTCCAATAACCAATGCAAATGCAACCAGCTAACCAATGCAAATGCATCCATGACACTTAGTCATTCAGCCACAATAATTCCAATGTATCTCATAATCTGTTGAGATAAAGATTAAACAAGACTGACAAATCATAGGCAAGATTGTGAAGCATATCACATTAAATCACAAATAAAAATGGAAAAACCATTTAAATCAATAAACTGATTCAATGCAATGGGACATGTAAAGGATGAAAGCAGACAACTGTCCATAATTATAAAGATATGTGAAATATAACACAAGAAAAGACTGAATAAACCATTCACTATGAGTGGTACAATTGCATCAGTGCATTTTTTTTTTTTTTTTTTGAGTGATGACTCGGCATTGGAGTTGGGAGTAACCCTAGCAGAGACATTTTTTTTCTAGATATGACAATATCTCTGAACTAAATTTAGTATAAAGCTTTCTCCTACATCTGGGAAAAAATAAAATCCTCGAAAACATCCCAAGACCAAAATGGAAATGAACAAAAAAAGGGAGCACAAGCAGATGTAGCCCTTCCGTACCTTCAGATTCCCCAGGCATCAGTCCCTCTACAAGTTAATTTACTCCACCAATGCGTCTTTCGTAAACAATGTTGGTTTTTCATACCTCCACACTTAATCACATTTGATGTTTCTGTAAATCCTCCGCACAAACAAGGTCGATCCCAGGTAACCCACCGCACCTGAAAACAAATAAGGGATCAAAAGAGAAAAAAATGAGGATTCTAAAATGCCATAATTTGTCATCATCCCAAACTCATATGAGAGTCGAATAATACAATAAGGACTAGTACAACATGGATTAATCTGATAGAAGTCATGACACCTTGATGAGGATGGCATTAGCTGCAGTTTCTCTAGTTCTATTTTTATTTATCTCTTTCTGTTAGGATAGTCATTTGTGTTTCATAGTTATCATGTTGTTATTAATCTGTTATTTTCTAATAGTTTAGCTATTCGGTCGTAGAGCGGGGTCTATCTAAAGACTTTGTACTTTATAAATAATGCAGAGAAGAAATAACCCCAATTTAAGAAGTCGGTTTCTTGAAGCAGCCTAATCTTTATCATAATCCTCATAACCAGAAGAGGATGAATTATTCAGAGGTGAAAAAAGTAAAATGCCTGAAAATGTTTAAGAAAGCAGACTCACCGCAGAGAATTCCTAAACCCAAACAGAACATCAATGTGTACCCAAAGTAAAAGCTGGTTTGAAAAAAGCCTGTCATCTTGGTCTTCACATAGTAGTAGTACACAGAGTAAAGGTAAACATAGACAGCCGTTGAGGCGGCAGAAAAGAACGATGTCCATTGCCAGTGATAGTTCTCAGCATTTAACAAGAAATATGTACCCACGATTGTGACGCAGACGGTGACAATGATGAGAATCAGGAAAACGAGTAACATAAAACCATACACGTAGTACACCTGTCAAATAAGTTGGGTAGAAATGAAAAAATCAGCTCAATCAAACAACGCTCACAATATAAAGATCAACAATACAAACAATTACAGAAGAGAAATGATTTTATCCTATAACAATTTCACTTACGTATCATCCCTTTTCAGTTATCATGACAGGCTATGACAGATCTTCAAAAAAGATTAATAAAAAAAGAAAGGATTATCGTGCCTTAATTCACAATCATTTATGGCCTGATATTATAGGAATTGTACCAAACTTGAAAAAGATACTTGTTTCAATTAAAAAACATTTGATGATAAACGATAAAGTTTGTGTTCTTTTGGATAAGAGAATGACGGAACTTTGGTTAATGAGCATAGCATCTCCTGTATTGGTCTGGCAGCTTTGGCCACTTAGGAGACTAAAGCAACTAAAGAAAACCAATAAGCACAAAAAATCATTGGGAAACATCCTTTTCAAATCTGTGTGGTAAAATAAAAATAAGATTGTACATGTCCTCTGTAAGGAGTAACCAAAAGGGATCATGCAATGATAGTAGGCCATGATGTGTGGCTGAATCCTTATGGTTGGAACATGTGCACCCTATTGGCTTTCAGATGACTCTGATGACAAATATACAATCACCACACAAGCTATTCTGTAATACTTTGATAAAGATATGATGCAGATCAAATTTTTAATTTTTAATTTTAATCTAGATTATTAGTTAGTGGTTTTACCCCTTTGTAGCCGCAGAGTTTATCTATGAGTAATTAGTTTATTCAGATTTTATGGAGTTGTTAGATTGTTACGATTATATTGTGTTGTTGAGAGTGGTTGGACATTTAGATTAGGTCTTGTCCAATCTCAACAAACTTTGAGACCTATAGATAAAACCATTTGTTATGGGAAGAGAGTAAGGCTGTGTTTGGTTTGAAGATATTTCAGCATATTAGGTTGAAAACGGAAAATAAGCATTTTTTTTTGTTATTCTTGTGTTTGGTTGACTCTCACATTCAGTGCTTATTTTACCCCTTTCAGGAAAAATATGAGAGTAAATTTAAGTGGAACGGACCTCACTTATTTTACTCAAAACGCATCCTAACCCATGCGAAAAGTCAAGTTTGCCCTTCTACATTCCAAATATTTCCCAACAGTATATAAAATGTTTTTCAACTCTCTCTCTCTCTCTCTTGTTAAACATTTCACCCCGACCGAAACCCTAGCCGTCTGCGCGATCTCCACAAACGACCACCGGCACTGTCGCTCTTGTTCGTCGGCCCCTCCTATTCGCATCTTTGGTTAAGATCGAACGATTTTCCTCCTTCTGCTTGCATTTTCGAGATGAACATCACCCGATTTGGGGTTTTTGCTGAATGTTATGGCAGTGGCTTTTTATTTTTTGGTTTTTTTATTCGATAATGGCTGGGGGAGGTGGGATGGAGTCAAGAAAGCTTGATCAGTCACCAATTTGTCATTGTTGAATGTTGTTTGTGGTGTTATTATCATTTGGGTTATAGTGGTGGAGAAGGTACTCCAAGGTGTTGGGGAGGTATAGATTGTTTGTTTTTGGGTTTTCAGAGGTGGGTTTTTGAGTATTTGTTGATTTGTTGGGTTGATTGTGTTTTTGGGTTTTTGTTTTTTTTTTATTTTCTGTTTAGGGGGATGATCCTTTGTTTTTTGGGTGAATTGCCACTCTGAACAAATGAAAAGAGAACATGTTATCCTTTAATTTTCTTAATGAGCCTAGCAATACACGGTTTATTAGTTAGTCATTGACTCCAAATTATTGGTTAATAAGTGTAAGCTTCAATGAAATAATTTCATTTTTCAAGGTAGCATTAGTGGTTGATGTATTTCATAAAAAAAAAACAATAATCTTTAATATATCAAAATAATCATGTTTTCATGTTTTCAACCAAACATTAAAATAACATTCAGCACTTATAAAATGAACCGAAATACTCTCCTAATAAGCACATATGTTAAGTGGTCAACCAAACACACTTATCTCAATAATTGCATAATATTTTCCGTTGAACCAAACACTTTTTTTCTGAACTCCTTAAATATTATCATTATAACCTCTTTCTGCACTTATTAATCTAATCAGTACTTAAAATCCGCATTCCGCCGCGCCAAACGCCACCTAAGAGACAATCAATTCAGAACTTATTTCTTTAACATTGTAAAGAAGCTTATAGATCTCTATTAACTTGTAAAGTTTCATCATGTTGAAGCGATAAGAAGTCTTCATGTCCTCTATCCTCTCTTTGAAGGTCCTACCTTCTCTTTCGGGCTCCACATGTTGCATGAGGTAGGATGAATCTTGATAATCTGACACCACGTGATGCAATGTTGTCCTCGAAAAGAGACCTTTACGCCTTAGAGAGAGAAGAGAAGGAGAGATTTTGAATGCTTCAAATTCCAGAAAGAAAGTTGAAGAGCTTTCAAGCTTCTCAACCAACCTATATACAATAATTCTAAACTTAAGACTGACTTTTTCCTCAACAAAGGGGTTATGTTTATAGGTCTTCTGGTGCACAAAGTTTGTTGAGATGGGTTAAGAAGTAATCTAAATCTTAAATCACTCACAACTAAATATCAACCTAACAACTCAATATAATCCTAACAACGTAACTGCCCTTCTTAATCTAATCCTTATTATCCAATTCGTAGATAAATCTGTGGTTATATAAAAGAATAAAATCACTCATCAAATATCAATCTATTGTGTTTCATAGAGTTGAAACAATAAATATCAATCTATAGTGTT
This sequence comes from Acorus gramineus, assembly GCA_030737835.1. NCBI lineage: Eukaryota > Viridiplantae > Streptophyta > Magnoliopsida > Acorales > Acoraceae > Acorus > Acorus gramineus. The sequence continues at coordinate 8,161,426 of CM060853.1, read as the reverse complement.
TCATAGAGTTGAAACAATCTTATTGTTTTTAAAAAAACTAACAAAAGGAGATGAGGGATCTCACACAAAAGTAAAGAAAGAAAAAAGGAGAAGAAAAGAAAAAAAGGAAACAAAAGAAAGCCCCTCCAAACTAGATGTCAAACAAATAGTGATTCTACCCGAACCACTCATTACCCATGATGGTAGAGGGCGAGTCGACACCAAGAATAAAAGAACCAATGATTTAAGGTTCTAGGATATGGCCGTACAAGATTTCTTCACATATGTCCTCTTGAGTTAGCGCTAACAAAATATTCCAACGCAACGCATGAGGAACGAGCCATTAGAACATTGCATGATTACTTCCATCACTTCTTCTGTGCCATTTGCAGAACCATTTCAACCCTCTGTTAAGGTAGCATATATACCCCTAATGCCTCGCTAACCTTCTCCCAAATCCGACCAATGAAGGAGCAATCGAAAAAGGGGTGATCCCTTGTTTTATTTTCCCTACCACAAAGCTTGCACAAATTGTTACCATCTTGAGCCTATTTTAATGGATTAACTTTAATAAGGGCCTCGAGGCCTTCACAATTGTTCGTGCCTGCCGTGGTTTGGTCTGTCTGGTTGACTAGAAATCACAATCTGTTTAGAGGAAGTACCCGAATGTGGAAAACATATGGGTGTCGGTGATCAAGTTCATTCAAGATTGGGGGAAGTTTCTACAGAGGCAAGTTTGGCTGTGCTATAGGCAAGTGGCTTGTCAATTCAGAAGTAGTGTGTTTTGGATCATGTATTTCCCTTTGGGCACTCTCTCTTATCTAATAAAATGAGGGTGATTGCTCACCATTTCTTAAAAAAAAAACACTTTGATAAGGGCCCTGTCAAGGGTAAATATTCACATAAGCAAAGGATTCAATGGGTGGGCTAGTACTCCCCAAATAATGTAATTTTTTATTTTTAATTTCTATTTCGAAATGGGAGATCCCTTGTCTCCATTTTGTTTAAGGGGCAACTATTTAATATGAAGGCCTAATCTTTTTTTTCAAGAAAAGTATGCCACGCATAGAAAAGATCATATGTACAACCTCTACATAGATGGTGTCTTCTTTTAAAACCATAAACTGCTGACCCCCTATAGTTTGGATGGCAGGTCTGTAATTTTCACCAGTCTATAATGGATGGAATAGTTCATGCCTCTCGGATTGTTCTCAGTGTGAGCAGAGCAGAACAATATGAATAACTGGTTTCTGTTTTAAATAGAAGGCTTCTATTTGCAACTGTAACAGCCAATCGGATCGTGCCGATCATGAGAAAAATAGCATAACTGCCTACCCAAAAAAAAGGTTCACGCACTACACAGATGTGAAATTAGGGGTACGATGTTACCTTGTAGTTCCAGAAGGACGTGAATACAAAGTACATCTCGATAAATATACTGCCAAAAGGAAGCAATCCTCCCATGAGTGAAACGACAGATGGCGTGAGATACCATTTCTTCTCAGGAATTGGACGGGGAATAGTCTTCACACGGCAGGGATTGTTTGGAGCACCACTCCAATTTCTGCCAACAACTGTACCAAGGAGTGCCAGAGGGAATGAGATGAACGCCCAGATTACAAACACAACCACCATTGTTCCGAAAGGAATAGCAGCCAATGATCCATAAAATATAGCAATGGTGTTCAGTATGAAACCAATTCCAAAGCACATGAATGGAAACAGTGATGCTGTAAGGATCATTGACTTGATCCAGCTTTTACCTGAAAACAAAAAAGGCAATTTATGAAGTTCTGATGACAGCAAAACAGAAGTTTTTAGGATCTCAGATTAAAATAGCAAGAGTAAAAAAAATCAATTTAATAATGACATGTTGCATGAATAGTAAAATATTACTAAATACAGAATGTATAATCAAAAGGCTGAACTACATACCACCATTGCGTGAGTAAAGTCCACCACTAACATATCCCGAAATGAAAGATGTGAGAGCATAACAAACAATAAAGGTCGTAACAATAGCTCCTCGCCTGCTCCAGAACGAAACATTAGAGCAACACATCGAAACAAGTTGAATGGTAGAAGCAACTAAAGAATGGAAGGAAAGAACACTGAGTTTGCTTACAGAAAAGAATTTATAAAAACAAATGTTGGCCAACTTAATATCAAGTAAAAGAAAACAGATATAGAAGCATATTTTTCAAGTGGAAAGCAAATGCAAACTGAGAAACAGGTGAAGGAGAAGCATGTGAGAATGAATTTGAAAAGAACTCGTTCACTCTGTCAACTCATCCCCATGATTTATTTTTTTTGAATAAATACTCACCCCGGCCCCATGAATTTACCAGTGTGAAATTAGTTGCATGTCCTTGATGTCTGAGAGCAACTAATGTACCAGTATATCCTAAAAATTTTAGTCAGATATTCTAGATCGAATCTGTAATTACCTGGCCTATTAAGGATTTCTTAAATTTTTAACCTAAGAAATTTTTGCAAATTACAGTTATTAATTAATTTGCATATTATTATCAGGGAAAAAAGGTGTATGGTTTTCCTTGTTTCCAGCTATTCTTCTACACAAACTCCTCACTCAATTAGTATGGCCAGCTTCGAGTGAGTTAACAAATATAGTCAACATGGAAGACATTTCCCTATAATTTTCCATCCAGTTTCCATGGGTTCTGCGACCTGCAGCCTTCACTCAGCCATGTTGCAATTGATACCTTACTCAGGTGGCAATGATATCTCAATCATACATTCTTGTTAGTTTGTTTCAAATGACACAATCACCATTACTACAAGAAGACAAAAATTACCATAACAATTTATACCTAACACAAACATCTCTTTCTCCTTCCATACTCTTGTTGTTAACCAATTTCAATAAATTTGGAGAACACTACCATTTCTTGAAAAAACTTTGATCTGAAAGCTATCTTTATCAGCCCTACAATGAATCATAAACAAACATATTTATGTAGCTGTACCACTTACCCAATATTTACAAAATGTTTCACAGATGTATTTATACCATTTTGCAGGCCACCTATTTATTATCATATAAATATAAAATCACCAGATTTGGTAGATTCCTAATCTTTATTCTCATTCTGCAGTCAACTTAATAGATCAATTGATGAACAGTAATGATAATGTGATTTCAACATAAAAAGCTTATCCATGGAGTTGAAGTGTTAAATGACAGATCCAGATCAACCTATAAACCTTAACCATTTATCTAAAAAGCTAAGTTCTGTGATAACAATTGATATTGTGTGTTTGTAAACATACCCAATGTACAGCATCCCAATGATTGCCAATATAATGACAAGGAGAACAAGCATCGCCAGCTGAGCACCTGTACCAACCACCGCAGATAGAATAACCAAATTGCGAGGAGACCGAAACACATCTCCATGAACAAGTTTCCACCCAGACTCTTCACTCACATCTCTCTCCTGATGTCATCATTAATATGTTAAGAAAGATATAAAATAATTGTCTGATTTCATTAAATCATATAGCTTTTATAACAATCAGAGGACTCAATCAAGCAGCTACAATACATTAAGAACCAAGGGACAAACCCACACACCAGTGTCTCCAAATCATCATCTTCACGAGCATACTTCGCATAATCATTTCTGAGAGTTCGCATTAATATCATGGACACGAGGCCAGTAAGGAAAATAACCATCATAAAAGAATTAAAAATGGAGAACCAATGGATCTGCACATATCAAAATATATAAATATGTTAGTCAGAATGCAAAGAGTTCTTTAAAGTGCAGGTGTGTCAACGCGTCTGCGCATGCAGTTAAATAAAGATAGAATTGTTTGAAAAACAATGAAGGTAAGAAAGACACATCATCTCCACAAATAGCAACCCAAAAAGCTTTGCTAGTAATCAGAAGATGTCTAAGAGAGAAAAATGAGATTAAACCACAAATCCCCCACCTGGTGCTCAAAGAAAGGGTGGTCCAAGTAAGCGTCAAAACGCCGTGCAAATGGTGTATTCGTTTCAACCCATTGGACCGAATAAGTCATCTCCATTGTCTTTCCAGCTTCAAATGGTTTGGGATTCTCTTGAGTGAGATTGACATGAATAATCTACAAGATCAAAGGTAATCAAAAGTCTATAATAAAGTGGCCTCATAAATCCACAAAAATAAAATGCATGAAGAGATCTGTCACTCACCTGATCCCCATTGTACTTAATGACAATTTTCTTGTGTGTGAAGAGGAGATGCTTAACATCACTGTTTTTATCAGTCTGCGTCTCTCCAACGTAAGCTAGGATTCATGCATAGACATTGAACTAGCATGAGGAATAGGTTCAAATATTAGAAAATCGAAGAAACTGAAATACGTGGATGACATATGAAACATACCCAAGAAAGGCAAGTCATCTGGTTGTTATTTCAGCATATGCCAAACAAGAAGAGGGGAAACCAATAATGAGTATCTCAGTGAAAAAGAGAAAATTCAACAACATGTCCTATAATGCAACCTAACAAAAAGACATTAGAGAATGAAATGTCAATGGACATAAAGGATGAGACTGAAAGTAGCATCATACCCATAAAGAACTCAAACCAATATGAATTTTCGATGGCATCCTTGAATTGCTTCGCTTTTGATTCATCCAAATCCAACTCACAAATTGAGGACTTGTCAACATTTTCTGTTACATACTTACAGATAAAACTTCAAACCAAGGTCTTTCACATGCATAAAATCAAATATTATATATTTTATTACTGAAGCCAAGATCAAAATAATTGCACACCAGAACTAGATATACTTACTTCGATATTTTATATTAATCTGGCTGTCAATGAGTTCATTTCCACCAAGAACCTCCCCAAGCCCACCCCACTTATGAGCAGGGGTTCCAGCTGGCTGACAAAATGGGAGGCTGTAGTAGTTATACGTTTCTTGAGGATTATTGTAAGGGCCGACCTTATTTACCCAGAGGGTAACAGATTCCCCCTCCTTGAACTGACAATTATAACCATGACAATTATTAGATGGCCAATCAACAATGATTAGGAAACCCATTTATCAAATGTTGGTAGCTATTGCAGTGCCTCCAATGAGTGAAAAAAATAACAGCAGAACCATGCAACTGGATGGGAAATGCATGGTTGTGTACCTGATTACATTTTAGTAGGAATGGATTTTGCTTGTATATTAAGGCTTATCAATTCACTATGATATCTGATGTTTCATAATAATCCAAACACTTGTACAAGGATTAAACCATCTGTAGTTCAATGAAATTAAAAAGTATCGCTTGTTCTACAGTACTACATGCTGAACCTCTACCAGAAAGAATGGATACATCATGCTAATGGTGCTATCTGACCATTTCTCGATTTGTGTTTGTCATCCTTGGGCAGGGACCATGCTAATCTTCTCTGTATCATCCCAATTTTATCGGATGCCCGAAGGACAATACATGAGCGCTTATTTCATATTTGCTTCGAGATTGGGAAGAGATGATTCTTCAAGTGGACGATCATTTCTCTATTATGGGTCATTCTTGGTTGTGAGAAGTTAGTTATTTGTATTCTTCTTCGATTGGGAGGATGTTCCTTATCAAACTTTCTTTTCCCTTTTCTTGTATTTGGAGATCCCTTGTCTCCATTTTTTCGGGGGCTTTTATTAATAAAAGTTCCTACCTCTTTTCAAAAAATGGTGCTATCTGACAATCCTAAAATTGCAAATTGAATCCCAAAAGTGTTATACCAAGCTGCAATATATTTACAAAGGAAATCACAAAGATGACACATGTGAAACACATAAGTATGAGTAAAGAGTAAACAGAAAAAAACAAGTTGGGAAAAAAGAAAAAAGAAAAAAAAAGAAATACTTTTTGCAAGGCTACCAGAAAAATAGTCGATGGATATCATTTGTACAAGGATGTCTTCCTCAGTTGTACGATTTCTCAATTAGTTGTCATTTGACTAATTATTATACATATATTGGCCAATGAGTGTGATTCAATATCTTATATCTCACTGGTAAGATAGATTTCCTCAATGCAAAATCTTTCCCAAAAAACATCTCTTTGCATTCCAAAAATGATTCCTAACGGATGCTACAGTTAAGCAATAAATATGTTTGATTTATGGCATTTGTAACCAACAAAGTTGATTGCATAATCATCGGAGAAGATTCATGTTGACTTAGAGTCATTTCTTCCATAATAGATACTTGATACTCCTCCGTGGTGGAGTATACAAGTCATCAAGCATTTTACTATATCCATGTTGTCACTTACATTTTCAGAAATGATCACTCTATATTCATAAGATCAAAAATATTTTGGGTACATCCTTATTGATTAGTTGGGAAAGTGCTCCCGAGTTTACTGAATATAATAGTGCCACAATATGAGGTCCAAATTTGGAATCAACATCAATAGCCTGCATTTTCGAATGCTCAAAATTGAAAACATGATCCATAAAATCCTAACTGACATTAGTGATGACAGCAACTGGTTTTTTTTCTGAAAAAAGAATGAGAGTCTGATGGCCCTTATTCAGTACCCTTTGAGAGGCTATCCCAATTCCCAACCAGCTAGCCAAGGATGAAACAGTGGGAATATTATTTGCCTGCTCGGGAATGTCTTGGTCTCTAAAATTACAGATGCGCCTTGTCATGGGTTAACTGGACGATACACTTCTGGAAGAGAGAATAATTCCCAGTTACCTCATTTTATGAGTGGCTGATTCCGGGAAGAAAAGGAAATGGGAAAATATGTTCAGTATAAAGAATTCCAGTCAAAGTTCCAACATCTATAAGGGCATCCATAAAAGACCATTGACAAGATTGAACCCTAAGAAGTGTGTAACATTTGGCAAGCAGATGCCCTTATTCTATGAATAAGAAGAAGGTGTGAAAAAAGAGAGCAAGAAAACCAACCTGCAAAATACAAATAGTCCATGCAGGGTTGGGAAGAGGGTCAGCCAGTGTGTGGCAGTCTTTGGAAACTCATAGCCCTTGATTATAGTAAGATAAGCAAAGGCCCAGATAAAAGAATTTTGGAGTCTCTAGCTATGTGTTTGGTTATACGGCTAGATATAATAAAAGATGCTTTGAGGAAATGAAAAAAATATCTAGGTAGAGAACAGAGAAAGCAGAGAATCTGATTAAACTCTGGTGTGGCAAAGGAAACAGGGACTTTTTGGAGGGTACAAAGGTGTGACTTCTCTAAACTCCCCCCCATGGGTCATCTTCATGCCTGTGGCATCTTAGGATACACCTTGTTTGCTGTGAGCATGGGTTATTTATTTCAGTCTAAATGGCATGCGACAAGAAGCTCCTGAGACTATAACATCAAAATAAGAGTGTGATGAGAATTTCCACCTTGATCAATTCTATATATATAGATTCAGAACAGGTAATACTGATTGATGACACAAATATCCCTTATAGTTTACTGTGGGAGGGGGGGAGGACTCACGTAAGTCACCTAAAGTGCCAGAAGACACTAAAAAGATTCCATTAATATTTTGTTCTGTGAGATCAATCGCCCAACAAACATAGTAAAATCCTACCAAATAAATATCCACCCCCCCCCCAAAAAAAAATTCAACCTTTAAGATCACACTGACACGGTCTAAAAGACGAAGGGAACATAAGCAAATGTGGGAGAAATGTCTAGAAATGAAAACATTTTTCAGAAAAAAAGACCATCTGCATTGAAAACACATGAAATGATATATGAGTAATTCTAGAAGATAGTATAAAGTGGATCTAAGAGCTAAAAAACTAAATCCTACACAGGGGAGTAGGAATTTATAGTGACGTTAGAGCCGAGGATAGTGTCAGTGAAAAAAAGGAGACCCATTGAAGAATCATCACACGAAATGCCAGCTCAATCAATCTCCATCGCCGAAACCAAGAAAAGAAACCATTTTTTTTCTAGGGTATTCACATATCAGGTTCTTCCCAGCAATTTTTCTCAAAACAGACCAAACAAAACAACCCCAAAAAAATACAAAATCATTCGGATCCATCGCAAATGCGACAGAAACAACAAATCAAACAATTTCCCACAAATCTGATCCGATCCGCCGACCACAAGATCTACGGCTCCCGATGCGGGATCCCCTAGGGTTAGGGATCCGGATCTGAAATACAAGGCATTACCTTGTGATCGGACTCCGAAGCGGAGGAGGGGGAGACGGCGGCGGCAGCGAGGAGGAGGACGAGGAGGGCGGCGGCGGAGGCGGATCGGACGATCGAGATCATCTCGGATGGAGGGACCGATCTCGCACTCTCACTGGTGGTGTTCTGGATCTCACGCGAGGGGGAGAGAGAGAGAGAGAGAGAGAGCTGAAAAATAGACGTCGTCGGGTCTCTCGAATTTATGTTTTGGTTTTCTTAAATTTTTGGGCAAATTCCATATAACCCCTCGTAAACCCCTGAAAACACTTAAATTTAAATAACCCCTTAAATTAAATTTTCATTGAAAGATTATGCGAATATTCTGTTTGATTAATCTGGTTTGACTATTTTTGGTTAGAAAACATAGTAAAATACTATCTTCTCAAGACAGGGCGAATCCTTACCCCAAGACGACGAACCTTTTGTTGTATTCTATTGCTATTCAACCCATAGTGAGACTCTGCCGTCCTCAGGGCTAACAACCTTCTGCACTAAATCTTGATTCAGTGCTGTAAATGAAATCAATTTCGAAACGGCACTGTTTCTATAGGGCAAAAAGGCCTGATTAACCTGACTAAAAATATGGTATACCAAAAATCTCATACAATATATTAACGATGTAAAAAAAAATTCTGTAAATGATGTTTTTATTCCTCTAAATAAATAAGGTTTGATAATCTGTTCACGGTGGTAAAGGTTTTTATATTTTTAACACAATGTAGGAGATTTTTTATATACTGTGCTTTTAGTCAAGGGTTAATCAAACTGAATATTCATAAGATATTTTTCATCTGTATACGGAAGTTTAACAAGGAGTTATTTGAATTTATATAAGTTTTTCAGGGGGTTATATAGATTTCAGATAGTTTACAGGGGGTTATTTGATTGATTTATTTATTTTTTATTTTATTTTATTTTTTGACTTTCATAGATCTGAGGAGAAGAAGAAGGTGGTGCTATTGTCACCCCCATTTTACCGGCTATAGCCGGTACCGGGTACAAAAGAAACCGTGGGCTCGGACGAAACCTGAGCCTGAATTGTGTGGACTTTTTTTTTTTTTTTTTTTTTTTTTTTTTGGCGTTGGTACACTCAATTTTTTTTACTGTTTTAGTGTATCTCTGTAGAAGTTCGGTAAAATATATATATTGTTAGATAATGTATATATCTCGTTAAATTTTTTTATACATTTATTAAAGTTAAGTTCGTTCAACTTAAAATGAAACAATATATATTTTTTATTAAAACATATAATTCATTAGATGATGTTTACTATTTAAAAAATAAATAAAATATGTGTGATCTGAGTTTTGATTGGTAAAACAACTGAGTGAACATTTTTTTTTAGCCCGAAACTAGCGAAGCTATTCTGGGATAGATAACTATTTCAATATAGATAAAGAATGAGTAAATTTTTATTTCGTTGTGATTTTAGTTATTCTCATTGAGAAATGTAAAAATAAAGTTTTTGTTGTTTGGTTGATAATGAATAAGTTGTGGATAAAAAGTGAATAAGACGAGAATAAAAATTTATTAAATGTGAAAAATTGATTTGACATATGGGATCCTTGATTTAATAAAAGTGATGATGGATGATTTGATATGTGTGCCCCTTTTATACAGTGGAATAGATTGGGTTGAATAACACAATCTCAAGGGGGACTTGGAATATCTATATCAGTTTATTCTAATCTATTTTGGTATAGCTGTACTTTTTTATTCCTTACAACCAAACAACTTTTTTATCTTATTCTCATATATTCTTATCTATTCATACCTTATTATCCCATCCAAATAGAGGTTTTGATTTCTGCTACACTCAATCATTTTTACAGTCTCAAATGCAATACTATTAAGCGTTAATCCCAATCATTACATTTTCAATAAATGATATCATTCAATTTATTGAATTATATACTTTATCATTTATAAAAATATATATGTGAGATATATGATTTAAAAAAAAACTTGAGAGGCTACATATTCAATTGTAAAATTGGCTGAGTGTAACATTTTCTTTTTTATTTATTTTTTAGAAAAAAAATGTTACATATAGTTTCTTTTCTGGCTTAATTCTAGTATATTTCATTCGGGTATTCGTTTTTATACTCTAACTAATTGCATTAATGCATTTATTAAAATTTAAAAAAAATGTAATGAGGTATATACCTCGTTAATGTGTGTATGATGATAAAAAGGAATATGGGATTGGAATTGGGGCTCCAAAAAAAACTATGTAAAAACGCTTTTAGAAAATAACCCTTTGCAACGTCAGTCCTCAATCATTTTTTATTTTTAAAATATAATTTAGCTTAAATTCTAATAAGAAAAAAATGAAGTATGTCCCTATAAAAATCAGTACACATTTTTATTTTTTAGAAAAATAAAAAATATATATAGTCAAACATACAAGGCACTAGTAGAGTATATAATGTAATATATACTTCAATAGTTGATTGAAGAACAACTTCGGACTATAAACGGGACTGCACATATGAGTGTATCACCACTTTATTAAGTAGAATTGGGTTGGGTTGGAATTTCAAAAAACATAACACAATTATATGAGTTGATGGAAACCTACGAAAATCCAACCCTCAAATTTTGTTTGGATTCTAGTTGGGTTCACATTTTGTTGAGTTTATATTTAACTTTAAAATAGTATTAGTTTAGACAATTTTGAATTCCATAATAATGGGTATTCCACAGGGAGTGACAATAAAAAATAATCTAAATAACCTAAAAACCAATATTAGCATTTTTTTTATGAAACATATCCAAAAGGCCTTATTTCGTCCCATTGAAAATGACAAAAAATATTCTAAATATAACTAACACATGTGACATACTGACATCCATCTCTCGAATTATGTATGGTTTTATTTATTTTTATTTATTTATTGACTTTTACAAATATGAGATGGAGGTGCTATTGTCAATCCATTTCATTTGTTGGTGTTTTGGTCTGTTATGTTACACGCAATTCTTTTTATCTTGACCTGCAATCTTATGTATGTCAAACAGTTTAACAATTTATATAAAACTTTTCAGATTTTAATAAAGGGGTGTTAAAACCACCCATTAGATCATCACGCCACCCCATTTAATAATAAAAATTTTTTTTATATATTTTTGTAAGTTAAAAATCTCACTTGTCATTTTCCACCCCACGTATCCATCTAAACTAATACCCCACCCCTAAATCAAACCCTAAACTCTCACGTCATATCTCTCTATCCCCACATTCATTGTCTTCTCTGTTGACAACCTCTTTCACCACCTACTTCTCCTCCGATGTCCGTGGTGGAGCCACCTTGGGACCAGGGAGGCATGGGACCCTCTAGGTTTTTTTTTTCTTCTAAAATCTGGTTTATTAAGGCAGATGGCATATAGGCCCCACCACTCAACAGCAATAACCCACCACTAAAAAGAACAAAATTAACCCTCCCCCCTTCCATAGAAAACAAAAGCTCATTTTAACTCTTCTTCTTCATCGATCTCCAAGTTTCCTTTAATATCTATATCCCATTGATAGTCATGGAGACACGAACTCCACTCCTTGGTATCCATGACAACTTGAGAAAAAAAATTTGAATTTTTTTTTCTTTTTTGGTATCTCAACTGTTCTTAATACCAATCTTCATCTCTAAAAAAAAAAAACTATTTTTTAGTTTTTGTTTCATTAATCGTCCCACAATCGAAAATCAACAGTAGTCCTCTCATCTCCTCCATCAACAATTCGAATATCCTGCCCCCCCCCCCCCCCAACATATGTTTTATGTGAATGCCTTTATTTCATTTTTATACATATTCATTTTTTAATTTACACTGATGAAATTAAAAATATATATAATATTATAACTTTAGAAAATATTTACATAGATTACATTAACCCCCCCCCCCCCCCCTCCTCCCAAATTTTATAAAAATCCTGACTTCGCCACTGTCCAGTGTCCCTTATATATATATATCAAAACATATATCAAGCTACCTAATCATTCCAACAATCAATACTTAAATTTAAGCATACAAACCTTAACATATACATTGAAGGGGTGTGAATCCTCCCAACCAATGTAGATGAAGCGGGGCTCCTCTGATGAGCGATAATTCGATTACCTGTCAAAATTATAGGGTTTTTTGAGAAATGTGTGTTAATGTCGAATGACTGAGGTGCCTCATTTTCTTGATGAGCCTTCCTTTTTATGGAGGAAGAAGATAAATGAGTCTAACTATTTTTGTTAATCTGACGAGATATTCCTCGTCAGAGAAGTTTCTTCAGAATGTGCTGCGGAGAAGAATTTGTTATGGAATTCCTCACATGGCCATGTGACCTCTATTTAAGCAGGCCAAGTGGGATTCTATCAGTCTTTCTATCAGGTCGAGCATGTGCCTTAGTAGTTGTTCTAAATAAAGTGAGCTTACATTATTATTATTATTATTATTATTATTATATATCATATAAATCACACATTACACCACAAACACACACTTCAAAAAAAGTGAGTGAGAGAAATGAATTGTGCACTTGCTAACAAGCAAGAATGTCGGGAAAAAAATTAGAAATTAGATGATGAAAAAAGAAAAGCTCTCAAATCACCACTGCACCAAGCAATGCCCCCAAATCATCCACCTTGGTATGCGTGTCGACCAACACCAAACTCTGATCGGGAAGAAAATGGTTTTGAATAGAAGAGAGAGTGATGATGAATAAGATGTAACAAATGGATAAAAAATTCAACTATTAGATTTTTGTAGATCTACATTTAACATTTGGTGTAAAAAAATGGTTTTGAAAAAGAAAGAAAGAAAAAGTCACTAAAGGGAGATAGATAAAGAGTTGAAATTGACTTTCTTGTGAAAAAAGAAAAAAAAAAGTGAATGTGGAGAGAGAGACTTTCTCATAAGTGAGAGATGTGAGAGGGCGCGGATATCGGCATCCTAGTTTGCAAGAAACCCACCCCGAGTTCGGCAATCCCTTTGACGATAGTGGTGAATTATGGTCGACTGAGAGTTTAGGGTGTGCACTAACCTAGGTCGGCAACCACTTGGATGACGATGTTAAAGTATGGTCGGCACCCACTTATGCGACGGTGTTGAAGTATGGTTGCTAGAAGGCCCGGCGACCTAAACTCAGAGAAACTGAATTCACATTGTTACAAGTTTCAAATCAATTATGACAAATTTCACATGTAAACACATAGAATATACAACCATAGCAGTATTCATAACACATCAAAATACAATGTTCGCATTCCATAATCAATCATTCATGTGATTACACAACAAAATACATGTTCAAATTCCACAACCATTCATGTGACTATATCAATTTTTTCATTTATAAAAATAAATAACCTATCAAATAAAAACGATTACTCTTTTAAAAAAAAATAAAAATAAACATAAAAATAATTACTTGTAGTGTAGTCACATATATGATTGGTTATGGAATGTTAATATCGTATTTTAATGTGTTATAAATGCAGCAATAATTGTCTATTCTATGTGTTTACATGTGAAATTTGTCATAATTGGTTTGAAACTTGTAACAATGTGAATTTATTTTCTCTGAGTTTAGCTCGCCGGGTTTTCTGACAACCATACTTCAACACCGTCGCAAAAATGGTTGCTGACCATACTTCAACACCGTCGCTCAAGTGGTTGTCGACCTGGGTTGGTACACACACCAAACTCTTCGTCAACCATAATTCATCACCATCGTCAGAAAGATTGTCGAACTTGGGATGGGTTTACTCTTACTGCAACAGTGCACAAAAACTGTTTTTTATTTTATAAAAGGGATGGGTTTCTTGCAAACTGGAGTGTCAATATCCTTGGAGTAAATACTCATTTACTCTCAATGCCTCAACCAAATGCTAAATGATAAAAAATCTATAAACGGTGAGTTGATAATGTATAACCAAATTAATTACCTATCCCAATTAGTTACCAACTATATAAATACTTGGGTTTAACCCATAAAACTCACAAAATACGTTTTTCTAATTTCTTTTATGATTAACGTTAACACGCTTAACTTTTGACTCGGTAAAAGCAAATGGGCCATTACTTCCTTCCATTAACCCACCCCATTAGGTAATTCACCCATCCATTTTTCTAAAACCTGCAAACCGACCCCAAAATAAAAAGATGGGATTGCACCATGTAAGCTCATCCCAAACATTTTAGATAAAGAGGAGTATGTACTTCCACCGTTAATGTGTTAACCCACCCGGTTAGGTGACTCACCCATCCACTTTTCTATAACCTGCAAACCAACCCTAAAAATAAAAAGATTAGATTACAATATATAAGACCACCCCAAACAGCATTGGTATAACATGGAATAGCCTAGTTTAAGCTGATTTTGTACGTTTGGATAGGCGAAATTTACTGGTATCTAGAGCCCGGTACAAAGTGGAATAAGCGGGTATCCGGATTCCATCTCCCATAAATACATCACATTGTTTAATTTATTTGATAGTCATCTGCATTAAAAACCAAACAAAAATGCTGCAATATTTGAATGTCATAAATGCTAGTATTTATTATGAAAAAGTGGCTCCATATTTCATGTAGCCCATCCATGCATTAGACTGTGTATAAATTATTTTTTTACAATTACAAAATAGGATTTTTATAAATGCCACTAAAAATATATGTGGAGGGTAGATGTGTCAATATCAAAAAATACAACCCATCAACCACTCTTTATCCACATTTTATTCTTCTTCAACCAAACACTCACACCATTATCATTACGTTTATCAATAAAAATAACTAAAAACACAATCAAATAGAAAATCATATATTCTTGGAATAGGTATAAACCCCGGAATAATTTACGTCTTTATCCAAACAGATGCTTTTAGATGACGGAAATGTACTTTCATTAATAATGTCCTAACCCACCCTGTTAGGTAACCCATTTGTCCACTTTTCTGGAACCTACAAACCCACCCCAAGATAAATGATGGGATTACACCCAGCAAGCTCACCCCAAACATTTTATAAGAACGACCCCTATAAAATAAGTCCAGATTCAATCAGGCCTTGGTTTGATAAGTATCAATTTGTTTATGAATCGAATTACACGACTTCTAAATGAAACTGCATAGCTAATCATTGAGTATAGATGTTATTCTCATATTGGATACTGATGACACTAACAAGCCTGGATTTAATAAGAGAATGACTCTTGTACTCAATAATTAACTCAATAATTAGCTATAATTAGATTCATACGCTATGTAATTCGATAAGTCAGGCATTGATGATACTGACTAAACCTAGGCCGGGCTGATCCAGACTTCTATAAAATCTCTCCGATCATTTGATTTTCTTTCAAAAATCATGTCCTGATCTGAAGTTGCAGACATGCAATCCTCAATGCGCCTCAACAGGTTCTTCTCCGTCTCCGATTCACTCTCCTCTTCGTTTTTTTGATACATGATTTACATTTCAATCTCGAAAATCTAATCCCGGACAACCAAAATTTTAGGGTTTTCGCGCGGAGGATCGTCGCGACGATCTTCCGTCCTTTCAGTCCAAGAAGGACCCTCTCCAGTGGCGGCGGCGGCGGCTTCAACGAAGGGTCTGTCTCTGATCGCGTCGGACCTCCTGAAGAAGTCATAGTAATCATTCATTCATTCATTCACTCTCTCTCCCTGATTTTGCTGTTTTGAAGTTTTTTGTTACCTAATTAAGCATATGCGATTTAAAACATACAATTTGATCCCTTTTTAATCAGTCGCACTGTTGTGGTTTGATTTTCTGGGTTGAATTGTTATCGCAGACAAAAGAGACTGATCTGACTAACTAGAACCAACAACATATACAATGCATTGCATGCTCGTTGTTCTTATACCTGTTTGGTTCTCGGATGGCTTATCCGGGCATTCAATTTTTATAGGGGGACAGAAGAAAATATGATGATTTTCCGCTTGGTGGTTATTCTTTCTCGGTTTAGTTAAATTTTTGTCTTTGTGTTTGTACTTGTTAGAATTTAGTTGTTGTTTTGGATGGATAAGTAGGAATAAATCATACCTACCTCCCCCAACTACAGTTATCAGGGTACAGTTTATCTATGCTAAACAAACAGGGTTTTTTTATTTTTTATTTTTTATGATTAATCCTATTCTTCCATGACCCACTAGTTAATTTGTGAAACAAACTGGGGCAATAATGCGACCAGAAACTGTTTCCTCTGAGGTCTTCCTTCACTTAATTTGTGAAGCCTCAAGCTGCTAGTTCTATTTGGTGAAGGAACGTGCAAAGTTAATTTCTTTCTCATTAGGTGTAGCTGTATAGGTGTGGCAGCCTTGTATTACTTAGAATGCTGAAATTGATCGCGCGTTCATTTGATTTCCACTGGGAAGGTCCGCAATCTAGTATTGTTTGAAGAATTACACAGAACAAGTCCAAAAGAGACATGTTAAATTTTGATTGACATTAGTTTGGTGAAGTGGGAAAATTAAACATGTTGAAATTTAATTAGTAGTGATAAAGAGAATAGTGAAATAAGAGTCTCTCATTCAATAGTTATGCAACATTGTTTCGCTATTTAAACCAGAATGTAGTTCATAAGATATTTAAAAATAGGTAAGAGCCACAATATCTTTGCAAAGGGCACGTGAATTTATAGAAATAAAAGGAAACATCCAGATGTTCCAGTTGTTGTCAAGAGAAGAAAAATAAAATGATGGAATTAAATAGAGAATTTTTAAAGATAAAATCCCCCCAAAAAGTGCTTGCTTAAAAGCATGACCAAGGATTGGGATTTATATTTGGAACTTGAAGTGAGGGGGGGGGGGGGGGGGGGAGACATGGGAAAGGGAAAGAAACAGATCCATGAGATGGCAAGGAGTATAACTATTATTCTTATGGAACATTTGAAAATTTTATGTGTCCAATTCTATGAGGACTGGCCTTACCCGAAAATCTATGAAAATGTATATTTGTCCAATTATATGAGGACTGGCAATAGCATTACCTGAAAAAACTTATCTTTAATTTTATAAAAAAGTTCAGACTTGAACGTGTTAGCTTATTGCTCTCTCAGTAACATTGTTAGAACTGTTATGATTGTTAATGTTCTGTGAAGTCCTCTATGGACTGAAACTCTTTCCTGCATCATTTTCCAGAGATTGATGTTATAAACTAAGGATTTTAGGTGCTTTAATCTAGATCATTTTTCAGAAATAGATGAATATCACAATTTGTCTCTGTTTTTTTTTGCTTAATATTTGGTTCTACTTTTGATCAAGAAAAGGAGCTTCTATACTTATTTTGATGTCTTTTTAGGATCAGAGAGACAAGGATGGTATGACTTCTAACATTGGTCACTATGACGTCGCTATAGTTGGTGGAGGCATGGTTGGCATGGCTCTGGCCTGTGCCTTGTGTAAGTATTACTACTGTATCTATTGATCATTTTATTTAAAGACATCATGATTTCCATTATTTATAGTTAATGAAAATGACCAGCTATATGTCCATTATCCTCCCATAATTGTATCATTTTACCTCACTTATGGTATATTTGAATTGTTATATGATTCTAATTTATAGATTAACTATTTTTAGAGCTATAACAAATAGAGTGACGATTCATTTTTTTTTGAAGTTGTAACTATTTTTGACATTAACAGGAAATCAAGACACTGACAATTAGATTAAATAGATATAGCCATTTGATAATCCTTGGCAATATTTCTTCAGGAGCTTATCATTCCTGAGTTAGATTAAAATTTTATATAGATAAGAATCGCGTAGGTTCATGCCCATGTCTACATATACCACTTCTGGATAGCTTTAAACGAAATAAGTTAAGAGGAGTGATTGGATTTAAGTACTTTGGAATCTATAGTACCTAATAGAAAATAGGGGAACGTGAAAGAGGATTGACATCTGCTTCAGTCCCATCCTCTCTCCCTCTCATAATTTTTTAGCCTGAGGCTACTCATACTACCACTTCCTTTTCCCATTCCACTTGGTTTTTCTATAAATGATGAACAGCCTCCCCCCCCCCCCCCCCCCCCTTCCAACAGGCTGATACGGGAGAGAGAATTTCTATATGAGTTGCATTTTCTATATTGTAATGCCTGTGAAATGACCAAGTATTATATCAACCATTTTTCACACCATGAATGGAATTTCATCAGCATATGCTAAGAAGCACGATATTTTTGTCCGGCAACTAGTAGGGATGATTTCTGGGACACTTCGCCAGCCAAGCTTTTATCTCCTTTTTCTTGAGTCTTCTGCCTCTCCCACATTTGCACAAGAGTGCTGAATTCCCGATTGAAATTAGTAACCTTTTAAAAGAAAAGCTTAGCAAAACTACATTCCACAAAAAGATGAGCAGTAGATTCCACTTCAGAATTGCATATAACACAGATATGAGACTTCGGTGAGAAGCCCCTCTTGATACAGCAGCCACAGAGATGCCTGAACAGTAAGAGAAAAATTTATTCACAGATCTCTTTGAATTTACAAGCAGTGCAGGGCTGAATTGGGAGTTCTCTCATAATGTAGCCATAGCAAAATCTGGCAGGGAACCTCTTTTTTGTCCTGGATTCAAAGGAGGCTATCATCTTCATCAGTTGCCATTATAAGACTCTTGAAACTCCTCTCCATTCCTTGTTTTAATCCTAATAAACAGATCCTCTCCATTTTTCTATCCTTGTGTTATGGATCCCAAGTATTGAAAGTGGCTTGTTTGGAAATATCTTCTGCATCTCTTCTGAATATATCCTTGTTCTTATTTATATTTTTGCTAAATTGGTACAGCATATATTCATTTTGTTTTACGAGTTTTCAATCATTTATCTTTTAATGACATAACCCGTGGTTCCTATGTAGCCCTTTATATTCATCAATAAAATGTAATTATTGATCCTTAATGTCCCTCCATTTCTCTAATTATTAGATTAACATATGTAAGCATCTTGCCTTAAGTCATGTATGTAGGAAGCACATCTATTTAAAAATATATGTACACTTGAAATTTCAGAAACATTATTCTAATTCCTGTGGAGCCTTGCATAAATTTATGTCGTACAATATCAAAGGGGAGTGGTTTTAACAAGAAGTCACAGTTATTTTTAATGGGACTCCTTTGATCTCAAATAGGCCTAATTATTTATTATAATTTGAATTTTGAACATCACACCTTTTCTTCTCTTTAACAGCTAGCATGCCTTTAACAAAGAACCTGACAATTGCTATAATTGATAGCAATCCTGCACTAGGGTCTAAAGGGATTTTTAAACAAGATGGTGTCCCTGATCCGAGGGTCAGTACTGTGACTCCCGCTACTATTTCCTTTTTCCAAGGTATATATATTCTGTTCAGCCATATTTTAAAAATTTTGTAATAAAGTTTTCCTTGTAAAGCTTGCTACACCAATTTGTCAACTATCTGTTTTTCTTTGGAGAAAATGGCATCCTGTATCCTTTCAGATGTTCATTGTACTGTAGCCACATTGTGCAGAGATTGGGGCGTGGAAATATGTTCAACAACATAGGCATGCATATTTTGATAAAATGCAGGTGATTATGGCATCATTTCGTATAATTTAAATTTTGAATAAGTTTTGCTTGGTTTTAAAAATTTTCTTTTGAAGGTTAGCTTTGTTACATGTATGGCTTTTTCAATATTTAGGTCTGGGATTACACTGGCTTGGGTTTCACAAAATACAGTGCAAAGGATGTGGACAAAGATATTCTGGGGTATGTATGCATTTTCCAGACGTCAAAAATTGCTTTCTTGGTCCTACTGAGAAGTGTATTTGTGGTGTAGTTGCGTAGTGGAGAATAAGGTGCTCCATAGGTCCCTTTTCACATCCTTCCAGGTACTTTTCGCAGTATGCCATTACCTATAGAATGGTTTTTCATTTGTTTGAGTTTGTATGGATGTATGTATGTATATACGTATGTATGTATGTTGTGTAAGACTTCAAATTATCTTTGTCAAGGTTCAACTTCTGTCAGGGTGTATGATTCTGTAATAATGTAGATTCCATCAACAGTCTCATCAGCCATGAGTTTATACTTTGTTTTAACAATTTTAATTCTTCTTTTCCTGGATATACAGTAAATGTAGCATTATCCTGTTATGTACTTATGCGTCAATTGTACCTTCCTAATTCTCTTTAATAACTACCCCTTGACTGAACTTAACATATCTGATCTTTGCAGGATACAGATATCCAGAAGACAATCTACCCTGCCAGATTGACCTCAATGACTTTTGAGTCACCGTATTCATCCACAGTTGCAGACTCTCATCCTCCAAATGAGCAGGGCATATCATCAGGATCCGCATATCCTGGAGATACTTCCAGAAAGCAACACCGTGAATGTTTAGCGAAGTTAGATCTGGATGATGGAAGTAGCCTATTTGCAAAATTAGTGGTAATCACTGTTCAATTTTGGTGAATTTTTCAAGCTATTGGAACGTTTATTTATTTTTATACATAAAAAGATTTGATTTTCATCAAGTCTTTGATTAACTAATCTAAGCCTTTGCCATTGCCATCTAATATGTTACTGATAGTTAATTGCAGGTTGGAGCTGATGGAGCAAAATCCCGTGTTCGGGAGACTGCAGGACTGAAGGCAACAGGTTGGAGCTATCCACAAAGTGCAATTATTTGTACTGTGGAGCATAACGTGGAAAACTTGTGTGCATGGCAAAGGTTTCTTCCATCTGGTCCTATTGCACTTCTACCCATGGGTGACAGATATAGCAATATCGTTTGGACAATGAGTCCAAAGGAATCCACAGACCATAAGCTAATGAGTGAAGATGATTTTGTTAGAGCAGTGAATCATGCTCTAGATTATGGATATGGTCTGCATCCACAGTCAACCTTTCTTGGTCTTCCCAGTGACAGATTTACTTGGATCGCTGGGCGGGGAACATCATCGGTTTCAGAATACTTTGAAGTTCCACCAAAAGTAGTCAAGGTGGCATCTGAAAGAATGGCATTTCCTTTATCACTCATGCATGCTCATAATTATGCATCACGTCGCGTGGTGCTTATGGGTGATGCAGCGCACACTGTTCATCCTTTAGCTGGCCAAGGTGTAAATTTAGGATTTGGGGATGCATCATCTCTTTCGAAGGTGATTGCTGAAGGCATTATGACGGGCAGAGACATAGGGGAGGTATCTGTCGATATCCTTAATTTCATTGGAATTTATTTTTAATTGCTGATTATGTTTGCTTGAGAAAAAACTATTTCATTCAATGCTATTATTTCATCTTTTATATGTATGAATTCATGGTAAGCTTAAAGGGTGTCAACAAGGAGAAAAGCTTGAAAAACGGAGAGGGGATGAAAGAAAAAGAAAGACACTAAAGAGGAAGATATTGAGTGAAGGGCATATCTTGGTACACTAATTTTAAACAAATTGTGTGATGAGGCACAATCAGATAACATACTTGGAATCATAATACAATAGTCAAAAGGTTAGTACATACTATCTAGTTGAATGTATAGCATCAGCTTTAGGTTGCACATAACACCTGGTGCATCTCCCGTGAACTGTGAACTGGAATAAGTTTCTAATCTTTGGATATCTAGATATAGTTCAGAAATTTTTATATGATACCTTTGAAGGAATATGAGATGATCCAACCTTTCTCACTAATCCTATTATCTCGAAATGAAGAAAGAATTGTTTGGCTGAATCTACATCCCATTATTTTCCTTTGCAGCTCTCTCTCTTAAAGAAATACGAGAAGGAAAGGATGACAGCAAACATTGCTATGATGGCACTCATCGACGGTTTTCAGAAGGCATTTTCTGTTGATGTTGGTCCAATCAATCTCTTACGAGCCGCTGCATTCCATGGTGCCCAATATATCAAGCCACTGAAAAGGAATATCATCTCCTACGCCATGGGGGAACAGAAGTGGCCGCTCTTCTTGTAAAGCAGGTTTTTTTTCTCTCTCTTTCCTTTCTCCAGCTCTATTATTGTACATACGATAACACAGTAGAATAATTGATGTCACTTTGTCGACCCTTCAGAATCCGAATTCACTGCAATTTTGTTGGAGTTTGATTCATAAATCCTTCTTATCAAGCATTTTTCATGCATTCAATTGCAGTGTTATCTCCATGGCTTTATTGCATATAGTAGTTTTCTGACTTATGTTAGAGAAGGGCCACACCCAATTCTATTATTAGTTCTATTTTTAGTCCCATGAAAGGTATATGTATTCATATAGGTGTGTGGATATACATTTATCATTCATATGTTGTTTTCTAAAAGTATATATAGAGATTAAAAAAGGTGGAGGATGGATGTATCATTGTTCTTCAGGGAAGTCAGGATCCACTATTTGAGAGTTATCTACATGATATTTGATGGAGAAAAAAAGGGAGATGAGAAACTCTGATATTCTAATTTTAATTCTTTCTGTCACTTGATCACCCAAAAGGGTATATCAAAAAATGAAAGTTTGTTACACACCCTTCTTTTCTCAACCCTTTTTTTTTGTCCCTTTTTTAATTATTATTATAAATGAGTCTACAAATTTCATTGTATTATAAATATATACATCTTTTATAAAAATATATATCTCATTAAATAAATACGTTATTTAAAAAAAAAAACAAGAACATGGATTGGGAAAAAAAAAGAAAAAAAAGAAGAGAACTGCGCTTAACATTATTTAAAGGAAAAAAAATCGGGTGTCAAAGACAAGAGTCTTTTCATTGTTAGTGAATCAGGGCAAGAAACATAAGCAGTGATTTTTTTTTTTTTTAAAGTGAATGACAAATTTTGAAGAGAGATTTTTATTTATTTAATCACCTATGTAACAGTCCAATGTTAAGTGTCACAGGAGCAGCTCGTGTCATTGACACAGAGAATCTGAACCCAAAAAAAAAAAAATGTGGTCTAATAAAATACATACTAATACATAAAATAAAATATATGTTTACTTAAACAGCTACATAATTTTTTTTTAAAATAAATAAATAAATTTTAATAGGGATTTTTATTTTTAAGTCCCTTAAACATGTTTATTTAAGGATTGGTCTCTCACTTCTTCATAGGGGTGGTAAACGAGCCGAACGAGCCGAGCTTTGACATGTTCAAGCTCGGCTCGTTTATAAAAGCCGAGCCGAGCCGAGCTCACGAGCCTCAACGAGCCTAGCGTTCTTCTTCATTTTAGGGTTTTTAAGGATCGAAAATAAAATTTTAACCTAAATGAGTCAAGTTCATGAGCCTAAATGAGCATAGCTTTGTATTAATTTAATGTTCTGATCTTATAAAAGAGTTTAGTCAAGTTTCAACTAAGTTTTTTATAACACAACGAGTCGAATTTTAACACAAAATGAAGTTCGATCCAGGTCCCGAGCCTAACCGAGCTTTAAAAATTGTTCAAGCTCGCTCATTTGTTTAATCGAACGAGCCTGAACGAGCTTAAACCGAGCCGAGCCCGAGCCGAGCCCGAGCGGCTTGGTTCGTTTACCAGCCCTACTTCTTCATATATTTTTTTTAGTCTCCATATTCAACCGCCTATTTGGTTTTTAGTCCTTTCGTCAAACGTCCATTCATACACCGTTAATTTGTGAAATGTGATTTATTGTTAAGTCCCTATAAATTATGTTATTTAGTTATTAATCCCTCCATTCTTCATATTTTATAGGGACTAATCACTCCCGCCCCTCGACCTCTTCTCCGCCGCCTCCCGCGTCTCTCTGCCGTCGTCCGATCGTGAGACCTCCTCATCTATGACGACGACGACAAAGAAGGCGATGGATGACAACAAGACCCCTGGCTTCAATGGTTCAACTGGGGATTCTGAACTGAATCCTATGAGAATTGGTCAGTCGCATAGTATACGTGTCTTGTCTAAGTGTGCGTTTATGTACAGTTTTTTTAGGATGTAATAATGAGGGCTGTTTTTTAATTAATCTAGGAATCATGATTGTTGATAACAGAAGTTGCTTTTGTTGGGATAAACACAGTTTTCGAGGCACCTTCTTTTGTTGTAATAATGTCAGCAGTTTTTTTATTAAGTGGGCTTGTTTGATAGTCTTTTTTCGGCTTTTAGCTTTTAAAGAAGCAAAAAACTTCAAATTTTGTTAAATGTCTAATTCTCATCTTTTTTTTTTTGTTAATGTGGTTTAGAGGGTGTTAATGCTATGTGATAATAATGCTATGGAAATGGAAGGATTTTGTTGCTTGCATGTGGTTCGTGGTTTCTTTCAACATTTTGAATTAGATTCTATAAAGATTGGTCACTCAGTCAAATGTTTTAGATGTATAGGTGGATGGATTGGCAGTTTGGTGTCAGATTAATTAAAGAATAAAATTGCAGAATGTGTGTTAATGATATGAAAGAATTTTGTTGTCCCAACTCCCCCGCCCACTGACCTCTTCTCCGTCGCCTCTCTCCGCCGTCGTCTGATCCCTTGCGCGAGACCTCATCTACGATGATGACAACGATGACGATGGATGACAACAATGAGGGGATTCAAGGGAACACTCCTGTTCCTCCTCTGCTTGAGTTGGATTTTGAACTGGATCTCATGAGGATTGGTCAGTCGCACAGTATAGGTTGACGTGTGACAACTTTATCACGTGTCTTGTCTAAATCTCATTTTGTTTGTTTGTTTGTTCGTTTTATTTTAATGTGGTTTAGAGGGTGTTTAAGATGGTAAAATTGTAGCCTATGTGATAATATTATGGAAGGATTTTGTTGTGTGCATGTGGTTCTGGGTTTCTTTCAACACTCCTAATTAACTCCATGGATTGTGAACTAGATCCATAAGGATTGGTCGATTAGTAAATCATTCAGAATGAGTTCTGTAGCATTTCATATATTTTTTATGTGGTTTAGAGGGTGTTTAAGATGGAGGGGTGGATGGATTGTCAAGTTTGGTGTGGGATTTAAGGAATAAAATTGTATGTGGTTATTGGTTTATTTATTTATTTATTTTAGGGTGTTGTTTTTTGTTTTCTTAAAAAAAAAAAAAGGGTTTTCTTTTTTTCACGTCGTTCAGTTCGGTACTGATCGAACCCATTTTTTTTTATCGTTACTAAAAATGGGTTTATTTAAATCGAAATAGAGTAAGATACACTTTTCATCAAAAGCAAATGCATTATTAGATGATGTTTATTATTTTAAACACTGCTCGTTCATCGCGCCTCGCGCACTCGGTACATCTCGCTCAGTTGGTTACTGGCTTGATAGCATAGACCTTGGTCACTTTGTTGAAGAAAGCAAATAAAAATGATCAATGTTATATCCAATCATTTTTATAATTCAAAACTAAGACCATACATGTTTTTATTTAAGATCGTAACTATTCAGTCTAATGACATAAATGTTTTGATAAAAAGTATATATCGTTCCATTTTGAGTTGAATGAATTTATTTTTCGTAAGCGTAAGAGAAAATTTAAGAAGATATATACATCTTCTAACAATGTATATACTTTATTGAATTTTTAATGAAGTATACACTAAGGTATTTTGGGCAGTAAAAAAATGAAAAAAATAATTAAAGGTCCCTATGGTCTCCTGTGAATTAGTTTTAGGTCCTTGGAATCTTTTAAGTTTTTTTTTTGTCCATGAGGTAGTAAAAAATTATCTTTAGGTCTCTAGAACCGGATGTCGTTACTATATATATTCATCAAAAATATCGAAAATACCCCCGTTTAATTTTTTCAATACACTATTAACATACTCATGTACATTATTAAGTATCTCTCGTACATAGTTAACACTTCCAGTATATTGTGATCTTCACAAAATATTAATAGGCAGCGAGGGGCATTTTCAGTATTTATGACGAACAGACTAACAACACCCCTTTCTAAGGATCTAATAATGATTTGAGATCTAAAAAGAATTTGAAAACTTTCAAAGACATAAAAATAATTCACTCACAATCACCACAGACCCTTGATTAATCCCACCCCCCCCAAAAAAAAAAAAAAAAAAAAAAATTGAGTGTAACGTAACCGAATAAAAGACTAAAAAGAGGGCTGAATCTTTAGCATATGTTTGGTTAGAGAATAAGCTCAAAATAAATTAGAATTAGTTGAAATAACCTCATTATGGATGTTTGGATAACTAGAATAAATGAGAATTTGTATGTCAGAATTAACCAGTATAAAGTGGTATATAGTTTCCATTCACCCATTAGAATTAAGTTATTCTTGGTTATTCAAACTAAAAAAATATGTGGACCCACTGTCATCACCTCATATAAATTAATTGTCAAATCAACTGTCATTATTTTTTTATCTTTTATAAATCTTTATCTATATTTTATTCATATTTTATTCAACCAACAAAAACTTTATTATTACATTTTTCAATATAAAAAGTTCAAAATACAATCAAACACAAAATCATTTTATCTTTATTTACGTTAGAATACTTATAAATCTCGTAATAATTTAATTTTTGAACTGGGCTTAACGTCTTCCTTACACGAGGGTCTGAATGACATTTTTTTGTTTTTGGAACCACTTTTTTTCTTCGGCGAAAAGCGTCGCCACATAAAATTTGGGGGTTCCCGCCCTAATTTGAAGATTGAGAATCGTTAAATTTATTACAAAAATAATAAAAACCCTAGATTCCTCACATTCACTCTCCTATTCGATCAGAGGGTCTCATCGGGTTCTCAAAGACTTCCACTTTGAAGGGTTTTTGTTTCTCCCACTTCCGGACACCTCAACAAGAAGACCCGCATTGTGTTCTTGACGGGATTTCTCGTTCGCATTGATGTTGTTCAGTGAGAGGTGATGACGCACTTTTTCTTGTTTTCGTTCGATTTTGGTTGGTGTTCATTGTTTTTGGAGGATTTGACAGGGTGAATCATGGTGAGGGAGGGCGCGTGTGAAGGGAAACCTATGAAGATCAACTGGCCACAGCACGCCCGCGCCATGGAGAACTTCTCGGCACCGGGAAAACTCCTCGGCTCGAATTTTTTGTTCTCGCTCGCGTCCCAGAGGCCTCTTTTGTACTCCACGAGGTAGTTATCTGTGAATGTTTATGCTTTGTTCAATTACAAGTTTTATGTTCTTGATTTAGGGTTTTGGGGATTAGGGTTCAGGGGTTAGCTCGTGTTTGTTTGATTACTCTATTGGAGCTACCAAATTTTTAAGGAGCATGTTACACTCAGTCTGTTTTACAGTCCAAAATGCAGATCACACATGTTTTTGTTTTTTTTTTTAAATCATATACCTCATCTCAAGAGCTATGCATTTTTATAAAAGTGAAGTATATACTCCAATGAATTGAAGATGTCATTTATAGAAAATGTAAAAAATTTCTAACGAGGTACATACCTTGATACAGTGAGTGGTGGGGGCTAACGAGGTATGTAGGATTGCGTTTGTGATTGTAAAAATGATTGAGTGTAACGGAGCTCAAATTTTATACATTTTTGCTCCAGGAAAATTCATGTGCTCGAGTTATTGTTTTCTCTAGGGTGCAGAGACCTCTATTGGAACTAGGTACTGATTAGTGAATATTCATGCTTTGCTCAATTATAGGGTCCACTTGGAATAAATTCGGCTATTTCGATTGATATATTCGATTATTTACAGATCATACATTCCTAGGAAGTATTCAGCATGCATCTTCCTTTTTCCTTTCTTTGGCTATATTTGGTTAATGACCTTTGATCTCCCTTGGCTGTATGTAAAAATGCTCTCATTCCCAGTCATTATATCATAGGCCATAACTTTTAGAGAGAGTTTTCTTTTGTCTATTTAAATATTTCTGGTGTCTGTCACAATGTGTAGCGTGTTTGTTAGTTGTATTGATTTGGACATAATTCTTAGTCTTTCATGTGTTATTCAGGCCTACAGGTGTTATACAAGGATCTGGCAATCTACGAAATCCAGCAACTGAGAAGGTACGCTTGATTTGGGATCTCTGATCAGAAATTATTGGGTGTGTTTCTGTATGTGTTTGTTTGTGTGTTTATTCATCTATTTGCTTATTTATTTATTTATTTATTTATTTTTGGGGGAGGGGGGAGGTGTATCCTGTTCCAACGGCTTCCTTATGTTGTAGTGCCGTAACTTCTAAATATTTGAAATATGTTGTCTTATTTCTGCTTCTGTATGTTAAGGCTTACTAAACACAAGCACTTGGTCTAAAATCAAATGAGCAACTGAATCGTATGAGTTTAATTGCTGATGCATGGATACATCTATCTTGCAAAAATGTCTGAATAGTTTACCTGATAGGCTGATACACAGATATGGAACTCAACATTATACTATAGATGTATGAATTTCTTATCAACCATATCTATGCTCCACGTGTAGCACATTCATCTATTATACATTGCTTAGTAAAATGTTGAAGCATATACATGAAGTATGCCCTATATGTCACATCATTTACTTGTAGAAAATAATATCTTAATCTGACTGTAATAGGTTATGTTTATTTATTGGTAGACTAATGATTTTGGTATGTGCATTGTTTTGATGGTGTATTGAATATGATGATTGTTCTAGCATTAATGGTTCAGATATTTCTGAACCTCTGAATGGTTTGTCTTATTCTTGTATTAATGTCTGACCTCTGAATGGTTTGTCTTATTCTTGTATTAATGTCTGTGCCTTTACCTTCATCTGAGCATCTCTGATCTCAAGTGTTTATCTAGACCTCCATTCAGCTGCTCATTTTATGCCAAAAAATTTGGCTGCTTGTTTACTTTTGCTTGGTGCTATTTTATCTGCAGTTTTTCTCATTTCTCTGGAATGTAACCCTTTTCACAGGCATGGAAAACCCTTCTTGGCTTTCAGGCATCTTCCAAGAATTATTTAAGACCTGGAATTACTGCAACAGTAGTTCAAAGCAATTCTAAATCCAACTTTCCTTCTCAAGTGTCGGGCTTATCCAAAGATATTGGAAAAGTAAACACATTGTTAAATTCTTCTATCTATACTAAAAAATCTTTTGGAACTATAGCACATGGGAATTTGTATGGTGGCCATGATTTTTCTGGTTCTCCACATGATGTACATTCTAAAGATGACCAAACTATAAGTTCAATGGGTGATTCTCGGCAAAGATGGACCAATAGCGGTGCAGGAGTAGACAGAGTGCCAGGAGCTGGATATCTGGACACAAAAGAATCATCAATGCCTAACAATTTTAGTGCTCATGGACAAAGCAGTTACGGTTTGTCCACTGACAATGGAAAAATACTCGAGGAAAATTTTGTTGATGCTATGGAGGAAGATGAAATTTTGAAGGTGCCTTTCACATCATTGTGCGTTTATTATGATTTCTGAAGTTATAATGTTTATATATGTGTTTCATTTGTAACCCTTTTTTTTCAGAATATTGATGTAGACCAGATAGTTTTGGACCACTACCAAGCTTTGAGTACACCTGAAGCTTCTGCACCAAAATTTTCACCTTTAACTCCAATGGAGGGCAAAACTAATGTAACAGGACATGATTATATTTTACCTCCAGAATTATCTGAAAACTGCATTCATGGTGTCAAGGTATGCCTTTCTTACTCTGGTCAATTATTCTGTAATTGTGCCCTGCTTCCTTCTGCATACTTATTTATCTTTGTATCCAGTTGGCACTTTGCCCAGGCGCCTCCTGCCATTTACAGGAGATGAAGGACAAGTTGATTGCTGTATCAAATGAACTTCTTGATAACGCTGCGGAGCTCAGTCCTGAACATTCTGAGAAGCTTCGTCAGGAGCGGTTGGTTCTTGATTTGAGTAATTTTCTATGTTTCATGAAAACATTATAGTGCTTTATTATCTAGTTGCACATTAATGGACAGTTTGCAGCTGAATAAGAAAGTTAAGCTTCTGGAGCAATACCTTCAAAATTTGACTCAAGATGAAGAAAGGAAGAGATCTCATTTTTCTGCATCGACAGCAACTGCTGAGGGTTTTCCACCTGGCACTCCTGTAAATACCTTTGCTATAGATCCCCTGAGATTTGGTTCCCAGATTGACATACGAAATGATTCAGAAAGTTTCGGGAGGTGGAGTTCTTCGGCTCAATTCTCATCTGTAGAAGGGTTCGGAACTTCATCTGGACACATAGAAAGGGAGCCTTTTACTCCAAAGTATGTTGAAGTTACCTTCACTGAAGGATCAAATGACAGAAGATGGAGTAGTAGAGACTTCCCATGGACCAGAGAGTTAGAGGTGCTCTTGTGCACTAGACTGAGTTTAATTTTGCACCTGAATGTTTCTTATAATTGTTATGCTTACAGATTCTACCTTCTTTTTTAGGCTAACAACAAGAAAGTCTTTGGAAATCATTCTTTTCGCCCCAATCAAAGGGAGATTATTAACGCAACAATGAGTGGATGTGATGTTTTTGTGCTAATGCCAACTGGTGGAGGAAAGAGCCTGACCTACCAGGTGAAGCATCCTGAACATATACCTGTTATGTTTATAAACAGACACACACCTATTATGTTTGTAAACAGACACACATGCATTTCCCAATATAAGTTGTGGACTGCTATTTTTGTAAATATATATTGCTGGTCCCAAGAGTCCCCACCATTTTTTTAAAAATGAAAAATTATAGTTGTTGATGTCTGGCATTGGGCTGGGCTTCTTTTATGTCATGCAAACAGCCAATAGTAAGTGGATATTCATCATCCATGTGGAGTTTCTGGTAGTCACTTTTATATTCTAATGCAACCACCAGGCAATGGATTCCTGAATGTGTCATACATGTGAATGCATTTGCTGCCAGAAAAGCTGCTTAAGTATGTAGTAGCAATATTCAGAGGTCTGGGGTACTTGTTCTGTAAATTGTTTGTTGCTTTTTAACCTTTCTTGTTAGATTTGAAGGAAAAAGACTATTGCAACATTATAGAATTTCTAAAATATAGATTTTCTGACTTAATGTACCTACTCATTGTTGCAGCTTCCAGCTCTTATATGCCCTGGGATAACTTTGGTGGTGTCTCCTCTAGTGTCACTCATTCAAGATCAAATTATGCATCTGTTGCAGGTAAAATCTGTCCTTGATATTCAGCATTATGCATTATTTTGTGAGGGATATTTGACACTTCTCAACTCTTACTTTTCCTTTGATATATATTATTTTGTTAGCATTATACCTTATTTTTTGAAAGATATTTTGGACTTCCCTACTTATACTTGCTTCTTATCCAATCTATTTGGTCAGGCAAATATCCCTGCTGCTTACTTGAGTGCCAGTCTGGAATGGAGTGAACAGCAGGAGATTCTTAGAGAACTAACATCTAGTGACTGCAAATACAAGTTGCTCTATGTCACACCAGAAAAGGTTGCTAGGTAAGTGTTTGCCACCACAATCTATGTTTTATTTTCAGTTTGTATCCAGGCAGATATTATAGCATTAGCAACTGAAGTATCCCTGTTCTATATACTTGGGAGAACGAGGGAGAAAATACTGAAGCATGCTGGTTTATTTTGCAATTTATGTCATGCTGTCACTGGATCCAAAGATTCATCATTATCCGCTTTCTGTCCATGATTCGGTGTTTTGTGTACATTTGTATCATTAGAATTCAGTTAAGACAGCATTGTTGGCATTGGTTTCCCTGGGAAATGTTTTTTTCCCCCTTGAATAGGGTCATGGAATATATGTCTTCACACACTTGTTTTTTAGCTCGACATCCCAGCAGTTTAACTTATTCAATTAAACTGAATGTGTTTAAACGTTCTTCTGAATGCAGAAGCGATGTTCTTTTGAGGCATCTGGAGATTTTGCATGTGCGGGGTTTACTTGACAGAATTGTTATTGATGAAGCTCATTGTGTGAGCCAGTGGGGCCATGATTTTAGACCTGATTATCAGGTATTTTCATGTTTTTCTTAAGGTGCCTATTTTCTTTATTTCGTTTCTTGGATTTTTCCATGACATTCAATCGGTCTAACATCAACTTTATATAATGATATTTGAAGGGTTTGGGTATTCTGAAACAAAAATTCTCAAAGACCCCAGTGTTAGCGTTGACTGCTACTGCTACTGTCAGTGTAAAGGAAGATGTTGTGCAAGCTCTTGGTCTTGTAAACTGCATAGTTTTCCGGCAGAGTTTCAATCGCCCAAACTTATGGTATATATCTAATAACATAGACTTGTACAGTTAAATTTAAAATGGATAATCAGTGTGAGTTTTGCAGGTATTCCGTTATGCCCAAAACAAAAAAATGTTTGGATGACATTGACAAATTTATCAGAGAAAATCATTTTGATGAATGTGGTATAATTTATTGTCTTTCAAGAATGGATTGCGAGAAGGTGGCTGAAAAGCTACAGGTAATATTTTAGAAAGTGTCTATCTCCTTTGAGATTGACAGAGTGATGGAAAACTACTTCGAAAAGTGTGAAGCGATTTTTAGTTCTGAATAGATTTCTAGTTTATTGTCCTCCTGTTTTCTGCTAGCGTGCATTTGGGAGTATCATAGCACCAAATTATGCCATCTGCTTCTAGTTTATTGTTTTGTCTCTGTATGCAGATGCAGGTATATGATGCATTTTTAGTTGTCCACATTTATGGGCCGTTTTTAAGTTTTGATTCCGTGGCTGATAAATATTCCCATAGAAATGTACGCAGACCCTCTTAAAATGTGCCTTCATAACTTTTTGTCTAGGTGTTTTTGAAGCAAGTTAGAGAGTTGTATAATGATTCCATGAAATGAAATTACACAACCTTGGTTTCCTCATCAGCAAACTAGTCTTGGTCAACGACTTCATGACAGGCCCCTAGCATGTCCATCAATTGTCCTTCCATGGCTTCAGCACAGATTTTGGAGGGGATGTCAGGCTAACCATATGCCATAAGCCTTGTAACTCTGTTTTGAGGTTTTTTGTTTTTTTAAATGTCATGGAAATGTGCCCAATAGGTGACCACATTTTGATGCAATGAGACTTGCCAGGATTATTGACATTTTAAATTTGGATCCATTATGTTTTTGTCTCATCCAATTATTGTATTGAGTTGTTCAGGAGTTTGGACACAAAGCTTCATATTATCATGGAAGCATGGAACCTCAACAAAGGGCATTTATTCAAAAGCAGTGGAGCAAAGATGAAATCAATATCATATGTGCCACTGTGGCCTTCGGAATGGGTAATAACTATTGTCTGTTTAGATTATTGCTTTATGTCAAATTAATTATAAAATCTGGATTCTTCAGGTATCAACAAACCTGATGTTCGGTTTGTCATTCATCATTCTCTTCCAAAGTCTATTGAAGGCTACCATCAGGTGACTCATAAAGCACTTCTGACTTCTGTAAACACTAATGGAAGTCATTCCAATATGACAATGATATTTAGGAAAATAGGATTATTTGACCATATATTGAGCTTTTGATGGTATGTATTTTCTTCAGGAATGTGGACGCGCTGGTCGAGATGGTCAGCGTTCATCCTGCGTGCTTTATTACAATTATGGTGACTATGTGCGTAAAGTTATAGTTCTTTGTCTATTATAGTGCTAATGCCTTCAAATCACATCATGATTCCCTGGTGTTCTTCATCTGCCTGTGCAGATCCGAGTCAAGCACATGCTTAGCCAAGGAGTCACAGAGCAAAGTTCTTTTGCAAGAAATTGTAATGTTTCAAGTACGGGAAGAGTACTAGAAACAAATATTGACAATCTTTTGAGAATGGTATATTGTTATTATACACATCATCAGTACTGACTTTTCTCTAATAAATTCTTCACTAGTCTCCTGATAAGTTTTTATTCATTTTAGTTTTTTATTCAAAAAAAAAAAAATCATTACTGTCATCATTGAATCTTTTACAACCTGGTATCAAATTCCTACTCGGCTACTCCTGCTATTTTCTTGTGACATTTCTCAATGTGAATGTCTAATCTTCATTCTCCAAGCCTCCAAACTTTGTTCCATATATTTTAGACTTGGTTTCCTTTTTTTCATTATAACCTGAAGCCTTGCTACTGTGCATACTCTTATTTCAAATATGACTTTCCTTCACTTATGTTTTTATATTTGTGAACCTAAAATAGATATCTGTTAAAAGCTTCTGAACTTTTCTATGTTCTAGACAACTTACAATAGTCTGATTCTAACATGTTCTTTGATAAATTAACTGATCACAGGTTGGTTATTGTGAAAACGACGTAGATTGCAGACGTCTTTTACAGCTCATTCATTTTGGAGAGAAATTTGACCCTGCAAACTGTAGAAAGACCTGTGATAACTGTTCAAAAATGTGTAATTGTATTGAGAAAGATGTGACCAACATAGCGAAACAATTGGTTAGAATTTTAATTCCTTGCACTTTGTTGATTACTCTGCTTACTGACTGTGGTTACCTTTGAAAGATTTGATTCATATAGCTATCCTTCCAAATTTGTAGGTTGAATTGGTGAAAGCAACAGGCCAGAACTATTCATTAGCCCATACCTTAGAAGTGTACAGGGGTTCCTTGAGCCAATATGTATGTTTTTTGATATTAGTTTCTGTGTGCTCTTATTCAGCTTTAATTACAGGTACGTGTCTCAAGTTAACATGCATTGCAGATTAAGAAGTACAAACATGAACGTCTAAGCCTACATGGAGCTGGAAAACATCTAGCCAAGGGTGAAGCCTCTAGAATACTACGATATTTGGTCATTGAGGATTTTCTTAGGGAGGATGTGAAAAAAAGTGATGTTTATGGATCTGTATCTTCAGTGTTAAAGGCAAGGAAACTAATTTTCCTAAAATTTTACTTGCATGTTCCATTTGTTGCATCCATATGGGAATAGATAAAGCTCCCTTTTTATGTTTACCCATTCTAGTTTGTAGTCTATGATTTTATACACAAGTTATTTTATACAGGTAAATGAATCTAAGGCGAAAACTCTCCTCTTTGGTGGACAGAAAATTATATTGAGGTATGGTACTTTTTCTATTCTGTACCAAACTCAATACCATATTTTTCAGTTTAAACGTTAGGCTTAGAATTTATGTCCCCTCAACATTCTATGTTTAATTCGACACAATCTTCGTAATTAGCATTTACATGGGTAGTTTGGATATGCATTAGTTGTCCTTTAAATCAGTATGAGTTCACACAAAGTACAATGGATTTGCATCCTTTCCTGTGCATTATTTTTCATGGTGTCGTGTGCTTTTGTTATGTGATTATACATGCATGATGGAAAACCATTTGTTTTAATGCAAGCAAAATATATCTTCCATGTCTCTTGGTTGAGTAGAGAATTGCAGGGCTGTATTAAAAGTTGATCCATATCTGTAATTAAGTATAGTTTATGACTTTATGCTCCCCTTTCAATTTAAAGATCCACATTTCAGTGGCTGAACCGTTTAATTTCAGTCCAATTCAATGGTTCTCAAATCTCAATCACTGCAAATGCACAATCCTTTGATTTTGATGGCACAGACTCCTTTCAGGTTCCCAGTCCCCGGAAAAGCAGTGAAGATGGGCAGAGCTGACTCAACACCTGCAAAAGGAACATTACCAATGGGACAGACGAGTCCACTGCAGAATGGAACCCCTGCACAACCTCAGAATGAAGCAGACTTGGTAACAGCATATTGATAAAGGACATTTTTTTAGCTTCGTATTGACACCTCTCTGTTATAATAATATCACTATGCTGTCTACGCAGAATCTATCAGCGAAACTCTTTGCTTCTTTGCGATTGCTTCGGACGCTACTCTTGAAAGAAGCTGGTGAGGGGGTCATGGCATACCACATATTTGGGTGCGTTTTCCAAAACTTTTTTTTGTACCATTTTTTATTTCTGAACACTTAACTCCTGACAAACCGCTCTTCTTGCAATTTGTAGAAATGCCACCTTGCACCTGATGAGTAAAAAAGTTCCCAGAACAAAAGATGAACTACTTGATGTCAATGGCATTGGAAAGTAAGATTTTCTTCATATGACCTATTGTCTTTGTAGTACATACACTAAAGCCCCATTTGGAACCAATTGTCAAATGGATTTTGCTTTTGCAATGTTAATGTTTAGATAATCGGTTCCAAACAGTTTATTTTTAACTTCAGATTTTGATTTCAGATTTTTGGTTTTAATGTTATAAAAATCAAAATAACATTATTAAAAATTTGGTTGAGAGTAGCTTTTCTAGAATCGATCATTTTAGGCTGTGTTTGGAAACGAATTTGGATAGCTTTTAGAGATTCTGCATTTGTAGGAACCGTATTTATTCCAAACTCATTTTTAAACACCGAAAGCAATCCCGGCTTTTGTAGGAAGCGAAAAACAACTTCTAGTTATTAAAAACAGTTTATTAGGAATCTAACAAAATTATGCTTACCTAGAAATCTATTTTCAAAAGCTACTTGTGTGAAAAATTGTTTTTCTTACTCATTTCCAAACGCCTCTTTAATCAATATAGAGCATAAACTGTTTTTTGAAAATTGGTTCCAAACAGAATAGTTTACCTGATAGGCTGATACACAGATATGGAACTCAACATTATACTATAGATGTATGAATTTCTTATCAACCATATCTATGCTCCACGTGTAGCACATTCATCTATTATACATTGCTTAGTAAAATGTTGAAGCATATACATGAAGTATGCCCTATATGTCACATCATTTACTTGTAGAAAATAATATCTTAATCTGACTGTAATAGGTTATGTTTAACTCAACATTATACTATAGATGTATGAATTTCTTATCAACCATATCTATGCTCCACGTGTAGCACATTCATCTATTATACATTGCTTAGTAAAATGTTGAAGCATATACATGGTATGCCCTATATGTCACATCATTTACTTGTAGAAAATAATATCTTAATCTGACTGTAATAGGTTATGTTTAACTCAACATTATACTATAGATGTATGAATTTCTTATCAACCATATCTATGCTCCACGTGTAGCACATTCATCTATTATACATTGCTTAGTAAAATGTTGAAGCATATACATGAAGTATGCCCTATATGTCACATCATTTACTTGTAGAAAATAATATCTTAACCTGACTGTAATAGGTTATGTTTATTTATTGGTAGACTAATGATTTTGGTATGTGCATTGTTTTGATGGTGTATTGAATATGATGATTGTTCTAGCATTAATGGTTCAGATATTTCTGAACCTCTGAATGGTTTGTCTTATTCTTGTATTAATGTCTGACCTCTGAAGTACAAAGATTTGCATCACATGACCTATCATGTCTCCGCATTTCATACACTAAGTACAAAACCATGTCACAGGGCGAAGATAACCAAGTATGGAGACCGAATACTGGAAACTATCGAAGCCACAATCAGAGAGCATCAGAAGACATGCAAGAGTGGCGGCAGTGGAAGCAGTAACGAAAATGGCGATGCGACAAAGAGGAGGAGAGGTGCAGGTGCTATCTCTGAATCCAATGCAGAAAGTGCCAATGACTTCACCGAAGTCATTGGACAGAAGTCAAAGAGGAGGATAACAAAACTGGGCGCAAGAATCAAATCAAACAACCTATCATATGATGAACCACGCATCGATGTCGAACTTGATTTTGATGACTTCGATCAGGAGAATGTGGAGTCAAATACAAAGGCAAATGTGAACAAAGATGGGAGAGTCTTGCCACAGTGGTCACATTCAGGAAGCAAAGTGAGGAGCTCTGCCAGTCCTGTCTTTGATGAGTATGCCTACAAAGGGTAACATATCATACAATCTGTAGACTTTATTTTTGCTTGTATTGTAGTGGGGATGCCAAATTGAGACAGGTGAAAGCTTTGTTGTGGTTGTCCATTTTTTTTTTCTTTCGTATATTCACCTGGGGTATCCTTCATGTCAACTGCTAAGTTAATCATCTTTAATGGACTGTTCATCAAGTTCCTTGTGACAAACTATGTTTGCTTATCAATTCGGCTTGTCATCATTTTAGTTTGTGTTAACAAAAAGAAAGGTTTTTTTTTATCTTATCATTGACTGGAGTGTTAATCTCAACACTTATTCTATGCATACAGCTCTAATGCAATGTTTGGAAAAGAGTTTGGATAATGGTTCCTGCAAAAGTGTTTTTTTTTTTAAGTTGTCCAAGTTTGTTTCAAATGTTACCTTAAGCATAGGGAATAAGCGAGAATAAAATAGAATAAATGTTTTTTTTTTGTTGTTTGGATGCAAGAATACCCAGTGATAAACTAATATATGTGGGAATAAATCGGTATAAAATAATATATGGATTCCAACCAACCCTGAATTAAAGTTAATCCACATTATTTCACCCAAAGAATACGTGATCCCACTATTAAATCAAATGTCATCATCTCTAATAAATCACATATCAAATCAACTATTATTCTTTTTTCATCCTTTATAAATTATTATCCACACTTTATTCACATTTTACTAAAATAACAAAAAAATTATTATTATGTTTTTCAACGAGAATAATTCAAAACACAATCAAACACAAAATCACTATATCTTTATCTATACTCACTTATGCAAGAATAATTTTATACCTAAGAATAAGTAATATTTTGTATTCAAACTGGGAGACAATGTTTTTGATGAATATTTTTGCAATGTGAGTTTTTTTTATGGCTATTTTGACAAAATTATTTGCACTAATTCTCAAAAATAAAAAAAAACACTGTAATAATGTTCTTTTAAAAATAAAATAAACCCTGACCTGTCAGTACCTCCATCCGACAGTCATCTTTCCTCTTCAAAACCCAGGCCCCCTTTAGAACAGGGATAGACTTTATTTTTTTGTATATATTTATCTAAGCATAAGTAAGTATAAATAAAGATAAAATGATTTTGTGTTTGGTTGTGTTTTGAATTATTCTTGTTGGTAAACGTAAAAATAAATGTTTTATTGTTTGGATAAAATTTGAATAAAGAATAGATAATGATTTATAAAAGGTAGTTCACTGATTTCATAAACTGGACAAACAAGGATGCAAAAGAAAGCTAGGGAAGGAACACAAAGGATATCCCACACCCAAAACAGGATCTTTTCAGACACCTACAACAGCAACATCCCACTCTACAAGAAAAGACCCCTCCCTTCCAAGGCAAACAGTGTTGGTCTTATGAATGTGCAAAGCCTAATCCTTAAAATTCCCACCATTGAAAACGAGGTATTGTCAGAGAAGCACTAGATTTCCTTTAAAAAGACTTCTCATTGCTAGTGTGTATGGCCGAACAGACAACATGTGGGAGCATCAAAACAATTTTTACCAGCCTAGCTAATGTCCCCTTTCTTTTTTCTGGAAAAACTGAAGCACAGACTAGATTAATGAGAAGATGATAGACATGTATAGGGGTAGTCAATTAGGATTTTCATGGACAAAATGTCCATGCTCGTGGATTTATAAATCTTGTGTTTTTCAATCAGGACTTTGGTTCGTAGACAAAAAGTTCAGCGTTATTCGATTGAGACATTATTTTGTAGATAAAAAGTCCAGCGTTATTCGATTAAGACATTATTTCGTGGACATAAAGTTTAGCATTATTCGATTGAGACATTATTTCGTGGACATAAAGTCCAGTGTTATTCGATTTAGACATTATTTTGTAGACATAAAGTCCAGTGTTATTCGATTGAGATATTATTTCGTGGACATAAAGTCCAGTGTTATTCAATTAAGATATTATTTCGTGGACAAAAAGTCCAGCGTTATTCAATTGAGACTTCTCATAGTAGACATTTTGTCATGTGTTATTCAATTTAAACAGGATTTGTGAAGACTTTCATAAGTGATGGATTCTTGTGGACTTTAGAGAGAGAAATATAAAGGAAAAAATCATTTCAAAATCCCACCCAAATGGGTGGGATTCTCATGGACTTTTATTCTAACTTTGTAAATATTTCTTCTTTTTTTCTTTTAACAAATCTACTTTATGATTTTTATCACATGCCTTTCATATTTTTATTCACATTTTTTTTCTTTATTTATCATCTTTTTTTTATGAATGTTCATATGTATGAAATATTCCTATCACCTCATATGTTTGATGAATATATGAGAATGATGGATTATATTATATATGCCTAGATCATCCACAATTATTTTTTAAAATATAGATTTATCATATATTTGATTATATGTATAATGTTTGATTTGATTTTCCTTGAAGATGTTTCTATTATTGTACAATATAGATGTATATATATATTTTTTATAATGTTTAAACATATATAAAAGTAAAAAGATATATTTACATATATGAAATATACTGATTGCTTTTATTTTATTTATATGGGTATCAATAATTCATGTTGAATTTGAATATTTGAGTTCTTTATTTGTTATTTTAAAATTCTAAAAATATTTTTGTGTTTATTAATAGAAATCCAGATATAAAAAGAGTCAATATCTCAAAGTCTGTGAAAGTCCATGAGAGTGATCTGTGAAAGTCTACAAAAGTCTGTGAAAGTCCATGAGAGTCAATTTGTGAAAGTCTGCAAAAATCTATGAAAGTCTACAAAAGTCTGTGAAATTTCATGAGAGTCAATTTGTGAAAGTCTACAAAGTCTACAAAAATCCATCACTTAAATAATGTCTACAAAAATCCATCAAAGTCCGTATCGACTACCCCGTAGTCCCATGCCAGATTTGTATCCTCCCTATAAAATTGTTCTGGAAAATCATTACATATAGGTGCGGCTCCAGAGTCCCCTCATCGCCTTCATCGAGTCTATGCGCTGTGAAACCGATGTCAAAAGTGGGCATTTACAAAGTGCATTTATTCGGATATCGGGTTTTCGATTCTTTCAACCGTATAAAGGCACAAAAACACACCACACTGTCCACCTCTCCCCCCCACCCTCTCTGATTGGGAGGAGATGATTTTAATGGCTTCCATGGCTTCTTTGATTCCCTCCCACTGTTTTTTCTACTCAACTCAAGGAACCCAGAAAGCAAATTCACTCATCTTCAGAACCCATGCTGTAAAAATCACATCTCTCTCTCTCTCTCTCTCTCTCTCTCCTTACACAATACTGTTTTTTTGAAGCTTGGAAAATCAAATATCAGTTTCTCTTCCTGAATGGAACCCATAGTTTGTAATTCTGTATTTAATGTCTTTGGGTGTTCTTTTGGTGGTTTTTATGTTATACTACATGAAATTTATTGTCTTGCTATTTATAAGAATTGTGACATACATATTGTGAGAAGGTTTTCTTAGTATACATTTTGAGTGATCTTTCTCCCTATTTCACTTCTGCTCTAGACTGAGGAATGCATATATATTACATTTATTGTTTAATACTTGTTAATTTAATAAACTTATCAAGGGATTACATATATGAAGCAAAGTTTTTGGGGGTGTATGTAATAGTTTATATATGCAGTTGGCCATAATTATTCAGCATTGTTATTTGTAGACACAAGAAGATCGCTTGGATTTGGATCCACAATCATTGATTTTTCATTCATTCTCACTGCATATATTTCCTTTACTTTTGGTCATTCGCCTCGTCTGCGTGCTGCATTTGTTGATATAGTTATTGTGATTGAGAAATAAATTTTTTGCAGGTTTCTAGCGTTATGTCACCAAGTTTGTATCAGTGGGAGACTGTGAAAAATTCTAATAATTTGCTTGGACACCAAAGAGAAAGTGAATGGAGCACCCTGGATGCTGATTTGAACTACTGGATAAGGCACATTCGTCCTGTGCAGGTACAGATAAGGTGTGGGCTTAAATCGCCGATTTTCCTTTGGTGGTTTATAACATGAATTCATTTCCATTTGTTACTGGATAGTGGTTCACTATAGAATATATTTATATTCTTTGATAATTTTTGCACGACTTGACATTTGTCATCCATTAACACTGTTGCAGTGGTACCCTGGTCATATTGCAAAAACAGAAAAGGAACTCAAAGAACAGCTAAAGCTAATGGATGTTGTTATAGAGGTTCGAGATGCAAGAATACCTTTGGCCACCAGTCATCATCAGGTGAACTTTCAAATTTGTCATATAGCAGATAAAATGATCTTTTCAGTTAACTTAAATATGACTTATTTCTGGTGTGTTGACTTCTTATTTTGTTATTTATTGGTTAGATGGATGCATGGTTGGGTAATCGCAAAAGAATTTTAGTTTTAAACAGAGAAGATATGATATCTACAGCGGATAGAAATGCTTGGGCTTCCTTTTTTTCTCAGCAAGGAATAAAAGTTATTTTTGCCAATGGGAAACTTGGGATGGTATGCCAACACGCTTCATTTATGAACTTTAGCTAGGTTGGTCCGTGCATTGTGGATTAGAATATCATACTAATTTTTGGGTCTTATTGTAGGGCTCAGTAAAACTAGGAAGACTTGCAAAATCGTTAGCAATTAATGTTAACTCCAAGCGCAGATCCAAAGGGCTCCTTCCTCGTCCGGTAACTCTCATAATTGCTCAGCGACCTTTATACTCTTATCTTCTGCATCTGACTGCTTTTCTTTTCTGAGCTAATAATTCCTTCTGTGATATGTCATTAGTAAATGTATTGGTTCCATTTGTAATGTAGTATAATAGTAGTACATTTATCAATTTTTCTGATGGAGAAAGCTGGGTTGAACCCCACCACGGGTTTCTTGTTTCAACATTTCTGTTAATGATATGTTTATCTGGACCAGTTAGGTGGTTTCATTGATCCATGTGTACTGGGATTTCTGTTGCCTTTGATTATGTGCTTGAGTCACCTATACCAGATTTTGTTGTTCATTTTGCTAAGTGGTGTAAAGCCAATTTCTACATATCATTGATACATCTGGTATTTTGATTTTTTGCTTTCTTTCATTATCAAACCCCCTGTACTTGTGTTTAGGTATGGGTATTGGATGTGATAATAATGATCGAGTAAGGGGATTCTTTAAATTCCAAAATCATGGATCTGGATTCAACTACCACATGCCATTGCTATATGGCCCTATATATACTGTATAGGCTATACATATGATGTAACTATAACATACCTGTTTCTCTATTGATTACTTCTCCTGATGACCATTTATTTAAACGAATAACTGAACAAGAGCAAGCATGGCTATGTGAAAAACGAAAATGATCATCCTAATTAATAAATAAATTTTGTATTCCAGCCCCCAGTTGTATTACATACCAGTATTCATGTTGTATCCTTTTACTATGATATTTCTTGGGAATTGACAGGCCCCTGTATCATTGACCTATCCTACCAAATATAATTATGACTTGCAAAACTTCCCCAGATGATCAACTATAGATCTATGGCCATCATGCATAGTGGTTCCCCCTTATAGAAGGATATTGGGAGGGGAGAGACTAGATACGGTTCTAACCTTTTAACATTTTTTTGGTACAAAGTAATCACTCTCAGGACTCAAACAAAGAATTTTGTCCTATTAGGCCTGGCATTTTACCTTTGTTTTAAGCGATTGCTCCTTGTTGAAACTATGGGTCTAAAATCATTATAATTTTGTCCTATTATAGTTGAACTCATAGATCTAAATTTTATTTCAAACCTCATCAGGCATACAAAATGTATGGGTGGCATTTTTAACGTTTCTATTCATATTACGTAGGCATGCAAAATTCAATGTATCATGAATACAAAAAACATTACCTATTGGAATATGAGCGATTGATCTACAGAATCCTGAGTTAGCTACTCAGCACTATATTCATTTGGCATATGAATCCGAGTTTAAAGGAAACGTGATGTTCATCAATTTCATAAATCCATTCTAAAATATTCATGGATGACAAAAGGCTTATGCTGAGGAGAATTACACCCTATGAAACTTAGTTCTGAGATGTCTTGGATCACAATGAATGTATAATGTAAACTGAAACAATTAAGTACCACAGAAGTGTGCTTCATGAAATGCCAAGCACGCTAGAATAAAATGATGGTATGTGGTCATATATTCATCCCAGTTATTATTTCATGTTACAGGTCCGAGCAGGGATTGTTGGTTATCCTAATGTTGGTAAATCATCTTTGATCAACCGATTAATAAAGCGTCGCATGTGTACAGCTGCTCCAAGACCCGGTGTCACAAGGGAATTGAAGTAAGCTCATCTATCTTTAGACATTCATGAATAATTTAATGCTTGAATATCTGTAAATGCACCAACTAATATTATATCGGAATTTACTGGATGCATCATATCTATGTAAAACTTTTGTGAACATTTTTGTTTGTCTAATATGGTTCACTCCTTGTATACTGTTTTCACTATTTTACTTGTAAAGATGGGTCCGTTTTGGGAAGGATCTGGAGTTGCTAGACTCTCCTGGCATATTGCCGATGCGAATTAGTGATCAAGCAGCAGCAATCAAGCTTGCAATATGTGATGACATTGGGGAAAGGTCATATGATGTGTCGGATGTGGCTGCAGTTCTTGTACA
Source organism: Acorus gramineus (assembly GCA_030737835.1). Classification (NCBI taxonomy): domain Eukaryota; kingdom Viridiplantae; phylum Streptophyta; class Magnoliopsida; order Acorales; family Acoraceae; genus Acorus; species Acorus gramineus. Next base: position 8,116,934 of record CM060853.1, on the reverse strand, counting down.
GATGCTGGTGAGGCTACCAGAAGTAGGTATGTACTGATGCTTATAAATTTTATTTTTTGAAGATGTTGCAGTATATTAACCTCTTGAGGAAATCTTAGTAGTTTCATTTAAGTTACAAAGATTGCAATGTTGTATGGGAAAAATCCATATAAGCCCCTGAAATCTGGCCTAAATCCATATAACCCCCTGCAATCTTCATATATCCATATAACCCCCTGTAATTAGACCCCAAAATCCATATAACCCCCTCCGTCCGCCTTTTGTCAGTCGAGTTAACGGCGATGAATTTATGCAGGGGGGTTATATGGATTTAAGCCAGATTACAGGGGGTTATATGGATTTTTTTTTCCTAAAAAAGGGATTCCTAAAAAAAAAATTTATTTTTTTTCTCCACGTGTGGTTTAAAAATTGAGCTGTTTAACATTTACTTTTGATTTTTTTTCAAGATACCATGCACCTTTAATTTTAATAAAATAAAATGGTTATTTAAATCATAAACATATACAAGATCACCCACTAAAGAGATATAAGTAAAAGAGATATATATTCTATCTCTTGGTATTTTAAAAAAGAACTCAAAATTACTCATCCACATACAGTTTATCCCCAACAAAAATCACTCTCATGACACCAACACAAGATGTGCCCCAAGATTTAATAAAAAAATAAAACTCATCCTCTTGGCATTTTTGAATTTTTAGAATTTTTTTCTTCAAAAACTGTCACATCTATCATATCACACACACATCTCTCATACTTATTCCCAACACAAATAATTTATGCAGGGGTATAGTTGTCATTTAAAAAGTCATAAACTCTTATCCATCTCTTATCTACTATTTATCCTTATTTTATCCAAGGTGAATCAAACAACAAAAATATCAATTTTACGTTTCCCAATGAGAATAACAGAAAAGACAACAAAACAAAGATTTACAATCCATTAGATGTTAATGCATGTAAATGTTAATTTACTCCATTATTAATGTGTTAGGGTACTGGTTATGAAATCACATGTCATTTATAATTTAAAAAAAAAGCATAAATAAAATTTTTTTTTGGGAAAAATCCATATAACCCCCTGTAATCTGGCTTAAATTCATATAACCCCCTGCATAAATTTATCGCCGTTAACTCGACTGACGAAAGGCGGACGGAGGGGGTTATATGGATTTTGGGGTCTGATTACAGGGTTACATGGATATATGAAGATTGCATGGGGTTATATGGATTTAGGCCAGATTTCAGGGGGTTATATGGATTTTTCCCTTCTAAAAATCATTAGAGAATAGTTAATTGTGAACATCAAACGTGTTAAGGGTAAGTATACCCCAATCTTTATTTCATTCAAAAACCAGTACACAAAATGAGAGAAACATGGTTTGAATTTGTGGTTCCTCAACCCATGTACAAGGTTGAATTTTTGTGCAGTCATGTATATTGTGAATTATGTAAAACCTATCAACCTAGTCAATGATGACAAAAGCTTTATTGTAGTGTAGACAATGTCATCATCGTGTTATTATCCAATATGTTGAAATTTATTACTGGGTCAAAAGCTCAATAGAATTTATGTTGCATTATCAACCAAGATGTTTTCTTCAAGCTTTAGTTATTAAAGGAAGGGCAATCGATTTGTTTTCCTAATAGGTCATATCAAATTAAGAATGAAAAATGGATGTAAACTAAAACGGTATTTAATATATTGTAACAACTTTTAAAGATCATAATTTTTTATTACTCAGACCTCCAGATGAGAAGTTCTTTAACACTTTAGAAAGATAGCAAGAAGCTCTTCCATTTCTTTTTTCAGGTTTCCAAGCTTTTGTTGTTTTTCCTCAAAAAAAAAAAAAAAAGCTTTTGTTGTTTAAAGTCCCAAAATGAGGATTTTTTTTTTTTTGATAATCAAAATTTGTATTGCTATAAAAAGGATTTTACAAAAGTGTCATAAAATATACAAAAAGAAATTCCTTGGGAAGAGTCTAAACACAAAGGAGGGAGAATGGACCAGACCGATCTACATACCTTTGTGTTTTGAAAACTCCCTTAGAATCCAGACAAAAGCATAGATACATTAGATCCTTCGGCGAATATGAGGGATGCCTGAACCTTCATGATCAAGCTCTTCTCGTAAGTCCTGCCAAATATCTGCTGGATGGAGAATGGATTCGCCCTCTCCAAACGAAAAGAAGCAAGAATGTCTGCCGGAGCATTGCCCTCCCGGTGGATGTGAGTTGCTTCCCAATTCTCCAAGTCTTCGAGACCATGGTGAGTGTTTCGCAAACTGCAAATGGGGCTCCAAGGACGACAGCCTTTATCCTTCAACCACGCTAGAGCCATGGTAGAATCTGATTTGATCCATAGTTTTGAAGCTTCGATTTGTATGGCCAGCCAAATCCCCCTCTCAATAGCTTTGAGTTCGAACAAATTAATAGAAGGGAGGTCATTTTTGCCAGCAAGACCACATAGAAAAGTTGATGTGTCATTGCGAAGAAGAGCACCATAGCCACCTGTCATCTGATAAGGACCCGTCAGTGTTAAGTTTTAGCCAACCGGGACTGGGAGGGGACCATCAAACCAATGTCGAACTTTCAATCTTTTCCAGGACAGCAAAGTCAAAGAAATCGATAATTCTTTGGACTTCAGGGGACAAGGTGGAGGTGATATTGGCAGATTCTTTGGACATCAGGGGACAAGGTAGTCACAAGCAAACTGTACTCAAGAAGATCAAGGCCCCCAAAATGAGTGTTAAGCGGACCACATGAATGACCTTTGAAAATAAAATGATTCATCTTCCTTGATCAAAGGATTTGCTTTTCTTTTGTCTCTAGATTCCTTTTATAGATTCTAAGAGTGTTTTTTTTTTATCAGAGAGCCATCCATGTAGTTGACGTGTGGGAAATCTTTTTTAAGCTTTGACTTTTGAGAATCTAAGGCCTCTAGTATGCAAATCCACTTCTTACTCATATATTATGGATGTACATATCTTCGTCACATATTTCAACAAATGATCATGTTAACCTATGTCAAAAAAAAAAATGCATTCATCAATTTTATAATAAGATTATCACTCTTTGGCCCTTCCCATTAGACCTCTTCAATGTCTGCATACTGATTATGGTTTATGTTATTCATGCAAGCATACTTTTCGTTGTTATGTCCATCGTATGAATGTGTTATATACCATCATTGTACATTGTCCCGCACTATCCACGAGCTTTCATGGATCCTTCTCAAAGTTCATTCTGATTTTTAGTTTACAACATCATCTATAATAAATTCATAGTAAATGCAACTTGATTTTTTGTTAATGCATTTTGAGCTCGTGTTTTGATGAGTGCTTAATTTGGACTTTGACAAGTTCCGATCAAAGTTCATTCTGATTTTTAGTTACCAACATCATCTATAATAAATTCATAGTAAAGGCAACTTGATTTTTTGTTAATGCATTTTGTCACATTTGAGCTCGTGTTTTGATGAGTGCTTAATTTGGACTTTGATAGGTTCCGAACCTCTCTACAACAGGTACAAAATTGATGTCGATGGAAACTGTGGCAAAACGTATGCAACCACACTTTTAACCTTTTCTCAATGAATCTCCCAAAATATTTTCTTCCGTAAATGGTGGTAGACTTGACTAATTGACATGAAATTTCACTTTGGCAGATTTATTGAGAAACTCTCTCGTCAATTGTTCAATGGAGATGCTAATCAGGCAGCATTTAGAGTACTGACAGACTTCCGTAAGGGAAGGTTTGGTTGGAACGCGTTGGAGAGGCCTCCAATGGTGCTGTAGAAGTTGATTTTAGTACACATCATAGGCAAAGCAACTGCTTACAAATTTCCATGGAACTGTCATCCAACTAATGGCCTCGAGGAAAAGCAAAACCGATCCGGTTATCATTGGCCAGGGTTTGATCTTTTTAGGAAAATATTATACTTAGTCATTCCTGCAATTACTTTTGCAGGCGGCACATGGTTTGATTTTTTTGCTTTTGAAATTTACTTGTCTAATGAATTACGTACTTTTACAAAAGTAAAGTACATGATCAGAAGAGTTGATATCTTGCATTTTTGCGCATGTACTAACACAATGGAATATATATATTGTGAATGATTTCATTTAATGTGTTGCAGAAGTGTCAAGTGTAAGCACCTTTTGTATAAAGCTTACAATGTGAAGATTATTACTAGATCTCTTTATGTGTTCACTGATTTCAAAAATGGTGATCTTTATGTTTTGATCATAATGCATAGAGCTTTCACATCTAGTGGAATGAATAGCTGACTTATTGCTATACATAGTGGAAGAAAAACTATTTTGTTTATACAAATAGTGATTTGGTGACTGTAAACAGTACTGCAAAATGGAGTATATCAGCACCATTTTTCACAATACTTGAACAATGAAGATCAGTGAGACTTGAATTTCAGAGTTGTTTGAATCTCAGCTCTCAAAAGACCAAATAAGCATTTTTAAGAATAAGTATGAAGGATAATAATCTTGTGGAAATACATTGACAATCTATACATCTTTTTTCAGTGATCAAAATGTAAGAAGTGAACAATATCTACAAGCTTCTCCATAACCTGCAAGACAAAATGATTCAGTTTATCTTTCAAACAACACCTTGAGCAATGGCAAAAAAAAATTCACTGTCACCTCAGAACATTTGGTGAGAATACTTAGTAGTTACATACTGATACAAGAGTAAATATGAATATTAACATGTAAAAGACCAAATAAGCATTTTCAAGAATAAGTATGGAGGATAATAATCTTGTGGAAATACATTGACAATCTATACATCTTTTTCCAGTGACCAAAATACAAGGGGAGCGCATACCTCCTCTAAGATCTTTGACCAGAGTGATTTTTTCTTCAAACTTTTTACATGTTTTCTTTGTCTTTTCAACTTTTTTCACCAGAGGAGAAATGTTCATGAATAGAATTTGATACAGTATTTAAACTCAATGCAAGAAATACGATTATCATAATGGAGAAGCAATGCCACATTACCAAATAACTTTAGCTACCATAAAAGAAAAAAAAAACTACTGGTATGAAATAATGGGCAATTTCTGTTTCCAAAGAAGTCAAATTTGAACAGCACATCTTTTCAGAATTCAAGAGAAAAAACTAAATCTGCCCCGCATCGCCAACAGAAAATGCCTGTAATATAGGAATACTATCGTATAGAATCGTGTCTTTGACCTGGAATAGAACACGCTATAAACTAATGCGGGCAAATATCCAGAAAATAGGAATAGGAATATGTAAAAATTTCAGAATAAAAACTTTTTTTAAGGCGATAAAAGTATGGGAATAGCTCACCTCTTGGAACTGCACTTGAGTTTTCCTCTTCCTGATGCTTCCGTCGATAGTTCTGTTCAAATCTATCCAATGCATGCAACTCGTGGTACAATTCCTGTAAGGAGGGAGTGAGGCATTAGAGTGAAAACCAGTCATCTCCATTTGTTAATCCTGGGTATGGAAAAGACAAGTGTGCCATGGATAGAAATAGAATACAAATTCCAACAAAGTTACAGATACAAGAACCAACCACAATGAAGAATAAATTATGAAGATACAATGTGAAAAATCAGTGTCTTAAGCAGAAAGTTGAAGGACAGAGTGGTTTTCACTATAAGAACTGTTGAGAATCATTACACAGGATGTATACTGATCAAAAGTTGAGTATAGAAGGCATCAGAAAATTTCTTTGATGATCAAGGAGAAAAGATCAAACTGTTTTACATCACTCAAACATAGAATATGCGGGATGTCTTGTACACGGTTTGTTTAACTATTGTATTGGCCACTTCAAAGGCCAAAATAGATATTTTATTGCCCTTTGTTGTCGCCCCTGAAACAAATCCACTGGTAATCTAAAACCTCCACTGCCTTCCCAAGCCCAATATTTCAAAAACAATCTATGGTGACACCTTACAAGTTCTCTTGCTTGCATATAAAAAAAAGATACACTGATGAGCACTCCATATATTTTAGTTAATACTTGATTATTGTAAAAACAATAGAGAGATCAAAAAACACAATAATTTAATGTGGCCACTTATTTTTTTGAGATGAAAGGTTTGCTTGTGAAAGTTGGTTGATGAAACTGTTCATATTGGGGTTTTAGTTTTCTTTATATGCGACTCTGAAGTGGGTTCTATCTTATTTTATTTAATGGAGCTGTAATTTGGTTACTCATGGGATTCCTGTAATTGAGAAATTGAATGCAGTTGTGTCATTTAATTTGAATGACTTAGGATTGTTGGCAGGAAGGACATTTTTGGATTTCGTACATTTGACTGTCCCTTTATTTGGAGTGCTTAGGCTGTTTTTTGAATAATTAGTGTAAGTTGGTTATGATTAGTGTGCATTATGGATTTCTGTAGTTAAGAAATTGAATGCAAAGTTTTTGAGATTCAAGGTTTGCTTGTGAATGGTGGTTGCTTGAACTTTTTTATAATGTTGCTGTCAAATGGGATCTTGAATGTGATAAAATTGAACTTGGTTCAGTCACCCAAAGACTTCTTTTTGTGTGGTTTTTTTTTTTTTTTTAATATTATGGGTTGGTCCTTTTAATGCATTATTAATATCTTGTTCTTCTTCTTTGATTTAGAGCTTGATTTTAAAATCAGAGCAGTGTGGGGGCAGTAGTACAAATGTGATATGGCAATCTTGGTATGCTTCTTAGATTTATGATTTATGAATTGCCTAAAGTAATTCCACCCTCTACATGTTCTACTTTCTTTCTTATTTGCAGTTTTTTGGAGAGGCTAACCAGAAGATTGTCAAATTTCTACAAAGTTCGGTAGGAATCATTCATAAAAATCATGCTGAGAGCATAGCCTCTTATATCAAGGAGAGTGTGGATGAGGAGCTGAAAGAGGAAGGCCATTTGAAGCCTGCCCAAAAGAAAAGGTTCACATTTTGTGTGGAGGGGAATATTAGTGTTGGAAAGAGCATTTTCCTCCAAAGAATAGCTAATGAAATAAAGCCTCTTAGTGTGGAATAAAGCCTCTTAGGCTGATGAAGAGAGCATTTTCAGTGATAGGATGGTAAGATGTTGACTTTATCTTATATCTTTTGTTCAACTGAAATTAGATATAGCTCTTTGTTCTATCTTTTATCTTTGTTAAGGAAATTGTTACACTTAAAGTCAGTTGGCATTCATTGTCATACTCCTTCTGCTGGAACACTCGAGTAAATGACGTTTGGAATTCTCCATTCCTTTGGTCATCGCTTCGGTAGATGGAACACGTTTGGAATTTTTCTTTGAAATATATACTTATCTAGTGAAGTATATGCTTCATAAAAGCTAGCATACATTTTCATAATAGAGTATAGATTGCAATAATAGAGTGTATTCTCTATCAAAGATTTCATACAGGTGATGTGGCATCTAAATATTTTACCCATTTCATTTGATATACATTTTTGCTAGTGTTTGAAATTTGGAAACTGTAAGACTGTTTTTTTTTTCTTTTACCAAGGTGAGCTATGGATGAACAGGAAAGGTTTCCCTGAATCCACACGAAAATCTTTCGATTTCAAATGCACCATGTCATTTGTATCCAGTTAGTCACCCCTTCTGGACTTCAGAGGAGGTTTTATAATTCATTGATGGGGGTCACAAAGCTATTGACCTCATTATGTGCCGAAGAAGGCTCCATCACAGGATTGTATGAAATAAGTCTTGGTCATGTCATGTAGAGAATAGGTGGTTGTTTTTGATGGCTTTGGATATGCATCTCATGTGTGCACTGACCTTTCTAACATCCTAGTTGTAGTTTAGGATAGATTTTCATATCCAAATTGTAGGTTTTTGTCCTGTGTATGTGGTTCACTTAAGCCTTGCAGTACTGGGTTTGCCAGTATTATGTTTGTGCAATCTATCAATCCTAATTGTTGTTAGTGGGATTGTTATTTTAATGGATAATGTTATACTGATTGTCATGCACTTTTGCAGACCACACACAGTTTTCATTATTTTAAAATGAACTTGGTGGGGTTTGTCACTTCTTTGTATTAAATAGAAAGGAGTACATGTCCAAAGAAACCATACCGAGGGAAAAGAATAAAAAAAAAGAGTGGGAGAAGAGGGGAGGAAGGGAAGGGAATTCCAGATAAGCTTAGGTAGGAGATTTATCCGAGACCACAATGGAATCCACGAGCAAGCGCATCTATGGGGCGACCAACAGACGGTCCCTCTCCACCCTAACCATTCAGGTGCTGATGCAGAAACCTCCCCAAGACATGATGAACAGCTTCGCACCATCCTAGATCCCTTCAACCAAAACAGACGAGCCAAAATTGAATCATTCCAGGCTTACTAGCTTTTAGATTGGAATTGAGACTGAAAAAAAGACTTAAGGGGCGTTTGGTTTAACGGAAAATAAACACTTATTTTGTTTATAACTTAAAATAAGCATTTATTTCTTATTTGATAAGTGCTTATTTTATTTAAGTGTTTTTTAATAAGTACACAATTTGACATTTATTTAAGAAATATTTTACTTATTAAAATAACACTTAAAATCAACAATCCATCAAACTAAACGTCTCCTTATTTTTAAATTTATTCAGCCCTGTTATTACCCTACTCAAACAAACAACCCAAACAGACCAGGGAGTACTTTGTTATAATATAATTTTAAATAAAAAATATGTATTTATATAATATTTATTATCTGTCAACTCAATAAAAATTTAATTTAACTAAATAAAATATCTGGATTTACGTGTTTTGAGGAGGGGGTTATATAGATTTTAAAAATAGTTAGAAAATACATGGATTTCAGTTATACGGGGTTAAATGAATTTTTTTTATTAAAAATTTAAGGGTTTTTTAGTTTTTAATCTCTGTAAACATATCTATTTAGGAATCGATTCTTCACTTATTCATATTTTGGTTTTATTCTCTAGATTTAAATGTTCATTTTTAATCATTCTAAAGACTAAAAAAAAAATTTAATAATTTAAAGATAGGTACCTTTAAAAATTAAAAAATAATATGTCTTTTAAATTTGAAAATTAAAACTAAAATATGAAAAAAAAAGGAATGATGGATCACTGAATCCAAAATAAATAAAGAACCTAAAATTTAAATGAAGACAAAAATATGACTGTATATAATGAACCCCTCTAAAAAGCCAGCACTTACAGTTTCCACCATCGAAAGTTCACCATTTCGAACCGATTCCATCGAAAATCCGTCGATCGAGAGAGAGAGAGAGAGAGAGAGAGACGGGGAACTCCCTCAGCCCCCGCAACGGGCGGTCAGCCATGGCCGTCGCCTCTTCCTCCTCGGCCGCCTCCGCCCCTCCCTTCGCTCCTTCCGATCTCGCCTCCGCCGATCCTCCGCCGTCGATCCGCCTCTCCGCCGAACAGCTCCGGCACTGCTCCAAGGCTGTCGACCTCCTCAAGAAGAAGCTCGGAAACCCTTTCGAGATCAGCCATGAATTCGAATCACTTCAGGTACGCCTCCGTTTTTTTTTTTTTTTTTTTTTTTAGGGTTTCTTTTTATGAAAAGTGAATTCGATGACAACAATCTATATAAGATGTGCTCGATTCGTATGCTCATACTTCAAATCTTCACAAACTTCCTATAAAAAGTTGTCGTATCCTGATATTAGTCATTCCACCTTTCATGGCGTAGTTATAATGAATTTTTGAGGTTCCTTGACTGTTGAAAAACACGGTGTCGTGAATCGAAGTATTGAAAAAGGGGAAGGAACGCACAACCACAAAAAAGAGATTTATGTGGTTTGACAATGGTTGCCTACAATCTACATCCACTTCCCCAAATCGGACTCTCTCTCTCAAACCCTAAGGCGACATCTCAAATTGTATATATAAAAAAAAAACTAATTCACAGAAAGAGTATATATAGCCCAATACATGATCACAACATTGCCACTGCACTTGAAAAATACATGTGACCCCTTTTTTCGGGGGGCACACTACCCACCCCCAGCAATTTCCAGTCGACCACGGGAAAACTCTGTTGCTGTAATTCGTCTTAGATGATATAGAAACATAAATGCAAGACATAAACCCAACATCTATGGCTATCTCACTAATAGTTGTTTTCATGGTTTCAGGAAATGAGGTTAAGAAAGGACGAGATGATAGTAAGGTGCAGAGTGGCTCTTCAGGACGTCAATTTAAACAAAAATCGATACACAGATGTCTTGCCATGTACACATATTTTTATACTTGTTGATTTATTTTTGGATCAGTTATCTTCATTACAACATTGCCTTAATAATGGATTTTTTTCTTCTTCCAAAATGATTCCATGGCATGCATATAAACTACCAATGGAACTTATTTGCAGTTGACAACACCAGAGTCATTCTTAATTCAACTAAGGATAGGGCATCTCTGTGGAATGGCTATATTAATGCAAGTTTTATTGCAGTAAGTTTCTATTTCCTGTCATTTCAAAAATGCTACTAAATAGCTAAGTTGCAATGCATCTTGTGATGCCTGTATTGACATCACATAGATGACTCAAGTAATTCCTAAACAGGCTGGTCCCAGTGAAAATGTTTCACAGTTCATCGCCACCCAAGGTCCACTGCCGAATACATTTGAAGATTTTTGGGAGATGGTTATCCAGTATCGCTGCCCTGCTATAGTTATGCTTACTACGGTTGATAATTCCGAGGTACTTGGAATGTGTGCTTTGATGATATTTTACATAATTGATGCTAATCTTCAGTTATCATTTATTTACTTGAGACAATAGATTCAAAGATTCAAATGTTGTTCCACAAATGCCCCTAATATAGTTTGCAATCCTTCCCCATAAGCCTGGCATCTCCCTAGGCGCTGAGGCACTCTAAGGAGTATTCTTGGAGCCAAGCACATAATGATCTGTGTTCAGAAGGTGGTCTTTAACTGTTTGATACCTTTGTAGGACCCACTTTGTAGATTCAAGGAAAAACATTGGACCTCACCCAAAAGTATTTCTTCTGAACAATCTATGGTCATGGAGGAGGTTTCATAAATTGAGCTCTTTTGACTATTCCTTAATGTGTGAAATGAACAATGCTCTTGTACCAATGTTATAAATATCGATTAAATCGATATATCGATTAGGCTTCCAATCGATATATCGATTGGCCGAATTTTTTTTTTTTTTTGAAAAAATGGAAAAAAATTAAAAAAAAAAAGCAAAAAAATGATACAAAAATTGTGGAAAATAATGAAAATGAATAAGAATAATTTCATATGAAGATATTAATAATTTTACAATGGTTTTGGTTTGAAATAAAAATGCATAACTAATTAATTACAACATAAAACTATAAAAGTGAAGAAATTTCATTTAAATAGATAATCCATTGCATTGGTTACAAAATCCCCTCCCTGGGTTCCACCTAATGGTGTGCCATAACCATAAGAGGTGTCACCACCATCGTTGCCGCCGTGTCCACCGTTGGGGAGAGAAGGACCAAAAAATAAAAATAAATGTTGATGGGGGTGCATAAACCCCCCAAACGGCTATGTAGCCGTTAAGGCCCCAACGGCTTCAATTTAAAAAAAAAAATGTAGTCGGGTCGGGCTGGCCACCCGACCCGACCAATCGATATATCGACGATATAGCGCTGACGTCATGCTGACGTCAGCGTTTTTTCGATATCCCTTCGCGAAACCCCCGCGAATTCGCGTTTTCGTCGGCGAAAACGATATATCGATCGATATATCGATATATCGTCCGCGATTTAAAACAGTGTCTTGTACATGTTGAATTACTTGTCCTCTTCTCCAATGGAACTCTATGCCATTCTTTCTTGATGATAAGTTGTGTTATATTGCAGAAGATTTTTCTGAAATTTCATTTTGCATGCCTCCTCTGGATGTCATTTTATTACCATAATTGCAATGATTTTTTTTTTGTTCTACTAACACTTTTCCTGCCTTTCAGTAGTATCTGATATTGTTGACCTGTGGTTCACTGTTCTTCAAATTTCCTTTGGGTTTATTCTAGTGCTTCATTTTAACGTAATATCTGTTTCAGTGGTTGTTCTAATATAAAATATCTCTATTCAGATGATGAGAAAATGTGCTAATTACTTTCAAGCAGAGAATGGAATTAGAGAGTTTGGAAAGATATGTGTCTTCACTAAGTCCACGAAAGCAAACTCTTTGTTAGTATTACGTTGCTTGGAGGTGAAATACAAAGAGGTAATCTCAGAGAACCATAGGATTTTGTCTTCTAAATTTCTTTGAAAGCTTCGACAAGTAATTGAACATATAATTCTTCAAGAACAACATCTTTATAAATATGTGCTTCTCTTCTTTATCACTGTTCCATGCCTATATTTGGCTGGATGCATGATTAGGATTTATTTATGAGTTGATAGTGTCTTGCACCCACTCTTCGTCACAGTTTCACCGTATCTAAAGGTAAGCTATACTCAAACTAAGATAGAAGGCAATGTTATTAGGTCTGTCAACGGGTTGCGAGTGGACCCGGACCCGACCCGAACCCGATAAAAGGTGTAAATACCCGACCCGAAGGACCCGACAATCAAAATGGGTTAGGTTTGGGGCTTGTCTCTTTGGAAGTAGTGCTGCTCTACTTTGGGGAGATGTTTTGTTTTGTTTATGATTTGTAATTTCCCTTTTGGGCTCTCTCCCTTTAATTCAATTGAAGTCGAAAGCCTACCATTCTATCAAATAAAAAGGGTCGGGTCTAGGTTCACCCTGACCCAATTCTATGGACCCGATTGACGCAACCCAAATATTTTGTGATTTTTTTTATATTTATGATCCAACCCAACACCCTTGATCCAACCGAACTTTTATAACTAAATACTTAATAATCATTTAAAATTTTAAGTATTTGAAATATTTTTATAACATTTTGACTTCACGTAAAAGCATACTAATCCAAATCGTATTCCAAATGTTAGCGTTATAAAACATTAAAAAATCAAAATAGTGAAGAATTATTTATAATACAATGGACTCTATTTAAAAAAACAAATGAAACCGTTGCAGGCCCTTAAGAAGTTCCTCGACCTCTCCTGGTCTGACCTTGGCCTGTTAGTGGGTTGACCTGACCCGACACAATGACAGGCCTAAATGTTATCTGATCAACTTAGGTGGTATGGGCATGTAGAATGCCAACCACTAACTGCACCTATATAAAAGCATGAGCAGAATAAAGTCCTAAAAGAACTTAGGTTATAAACCTACTTCACAAATGACCTCTGACATGGATCATGTTTGTTTAATGATCATGATAAAATTGCTTGACTATTTTTATGTCTAGAATGATCACATAAAAGTAGCCCTGAATAACTGGGAGGATTCAAAATTGAATTTTCATATAGAACCCATCTTTTTGGCCTGTATCTAAAGAGAATGAGTTCAACCAGATCAAGGTGGGCTTTAATGTTAGATCGAATGAGGATATGATCTGAATCTGATATAAACTGAAATTTGGTGGTTCTATATCCAAATCTGCTTGACAGCATTCCAATCTGAGATTTTTGTGGCTCGATGTCTTTTACGTTCATGTATTAATAGAATGGGATATTTGCCAAATTTACTAGAACCAGTAAAACACCAAGGGACAAGAAGTCTCACTAGACAACACAAAAAGTTAAACCTTTACATCATTGTAACTTAAAAAACTTCATCCATCTCATCTTCCACTGCATCATGTGAACATGAGGCATTCCAACAACAACCCCCCTTCCCTACTTAATCTCAACAATGCCCTACAGGGAGGGAAATTTGTCTTTTTTTGTTCTTAAAGTGAATGTAGTTTCCAGGAAGGGGGAGATGGCCTGAGTGAGCCCATGGCCTGTTTAATTTGACCTAAATCTGTGGGTGTTTGACACCAGGATGACAACTGGCTTTAAAAATTCCATCATTCTTATGTGAAGTTATTTCTGAATAGTCAGGGCCATGCCATGACTGATCCATTTTGGGTTCTTCCAAACAAAAAAAAAAAACAATTTGATGTAACCGGGCTTGATGTCCATGTCCATATTTTTGCAAGGCTTGAAAATGTATCCCAGTGCCCTCGCAACTTATGGTGACCGAATAACTTGACTTTAGTTATATAGTGTGATGTGACATTTAAGGTTTCATAACTATAGTAGTCGAATTAGTTCACAACTTGTCACCTTAACTCTTTATCCTTTAGGACTAGTTTAACAAGGGGATAAGTGATGGGACAAGGGGATAATTGTGGGGATAAATGGGGGAGGACAACTTTTCCTGTTTGGTATAAAAAATAACTCGGATAAAGGGTAGACCATTGTTCTGATTTTGAAATGAAAATGGACATTTTTTGTTCCACTTAAAGGCTAGAATAACATTTATCCTTGTTTTTTGTCTCAATTTTGACAAATGTGAATAAGGATAAAATTGATGGATTTTTTATCCCCTAATTAGAACAACAATTTATCCTCAAAACCTTGACCCCTTGCCAAACCAGCCCTTAAAGTTTTGAGTTAATATTACACTTTCTGATTCCTTTTCCTTTTCTCTGTACAAGCTTTGTGTGCTAAATGTTGTTTGTTAATCTCCTACTGGCTTCCCATTTGAAATAATTTTAAAGCAAATATATTGGATAAATTTACACGTCATTTTTCCTTCTTTTGATGCAGTCAAAGGAGCCACCTCTGTCTGTTCTCCATATTCAATACCCTAAGTGGCCTGATCATGGTGTACCTGATGACACCGTTGCTGTTCGTGAAATCTTTAATAGGATACATCAGGTTCCACCTGGTCTTGGTCCTATAATTGTGCACTGCAGGTTCAAGTCTTATTTTTAAAACTCCTGCTTGAGTTTTCATGTGGTAAAATTAGAATATGCAATTAACAGATTCCTCATATCTTGCTCAGTGCAGGTATTGGGAGAACTGGCGCATTCTGTACCATCCATAATACGATCCAGAGAATCCTGATTGGTGATGTGTCATCTCTGGATCTTGTGAAGACCATCTCCAGTTTCCGATCTCAGAGAATAGGAATGGTTCAGACAATGGTACTAAATTCTGCATCTTCTTTTATAATGTCTCCATGTCCACTTTTTTAATAGATAATGACTGAGAAAGATCACATAATCAGGAGTCAATCAATGTTTTTTTTTTCTTTAATCGAATCTAGGCAAGATCAAAACCCTTTGTTTCCTAGTTACCAGACAAGTTAAGTCTTGATAAGACTTCAGTTTTCAAATTTAGTAACCTGAATCAGGATATTGTCAGGAATTACAAGAGCTAAGTTGATGGAATTTGTGTATCCTTTTTTGAGATAAACTACTAAAAAATTTCCCTTTTTATGTGGGATCCTGAAATGTTAGATGCCTGTGTGCAGATGGATCATGCTTATCACATACAGTTTTGAGATACCTCAAGAGATTTGATTCCTCTCTATTTTTTGGGAGTTCTTTGATATAGACTGAAATCAAAGAATGTCTGAGCAGATTCAGACGGCACAGTCTTTAGTTAAGCCAGAGACAATCATTATTGACATTCTGGTGATTTTGTAGGAACAATTCTTCTTTTGCTATGTTGCCATTGTTGATGAACTGGAAGATCTCATCTTGAAGTCTAAAAGCTCTCAAGGAGTTTCTAAAAGGTATTGTCCTTTGCAAAATGTTTCATAGAATTTGCGCTATACTGTATGCGTTGAAGGAATGCTGAAAATAAAAGCCAATTTTTGCCACCATAAATGAAAAAAAAATAATCCAAAACCGTCATAAATGATCTAGCACTGTGAATTCCTTATTAATAAATTTCATATTCCCAGGTAACTTGTAATCCAGTTCTCAAAAAAAATCAAACTTAGTAAGAAATACTTTAATTCTATTTTTGAATTTTGTACAAAATTTAAAATACACGATTTCCGAATTCAAATGTACAAGCAGGTGTAGAATATAATTTGCTCTTCGCTTCAATTCAGATTATAGGATAGGCAGTATTACCTTCAGCTTTTTTTCCCTTAAAAGGTGCAAGCTCTTATATTATTCTCATTTTCTCTTGCTTTTGTAAAACTTCTCTAATAATCTAATTTGATATTATTGGCTCAGGGTTAAAAAGAGGGATGGCTGAAAGCAAAAAATGGAGTTTCTGCATCAGTTACCTTATCGGCATCGCCCTCTCTTGTTCTTTAGCGTCTGATTTTGAAGGCGTTCTTCATTTGAACCTAGTTATAGCGCAAATGGCATTTATAAACCGAAGGCGTGGTCTGCACCGATGTAAAGAGAGTAAAACCTGGGATTTGTGTAGGCCATCTGTCAAATATTAAGCTATTCTTTTTGCAGGGAGGGGGACCTGGTTAAGGAATTAGTTCTAAAGATCAACCAAACTGGCCATTGAAGTCATTCTTTTTGTTTGTGTTTGGTTTGTTGGGTTGCCAAACCAAGTAATTTGTCTCTGATCTGTGCATTTTCTTCATCTTCTGCCACCAGAAGCCGAGAGCTCTTTTTTTCAGGATATAACAGGCTTGTTCTAGCTTTTCCGCGATGCATCACATCCTGTTGTTTGAATATGATTGCTTCCTTATTGTTCTTTATGCCCCGTTTGAGGTGCGACATAAGCTTATTTGTTCCTCGCAGTTTTTTTTCTTTAGTGTTATTTTTAGGGTGTATTAAAGGATAGATAGACTATTCCAGTTTTCTCTTGGAAGTACCATCAGAGCTTATGTTAGCAGTTAGCTTATATGAGAATTTAGAAAGTCTCTGAAACCATCTTTTGAAGAACAATTTCTTGAGAGAAATATATCAGTGTCATTATCAGTCTTGATTTCCATTTGATTTGGTCCAGCAATTATTCTATAGAGCTTTAAAATCAAGACCTAAAGACTTTGAAAATTATTGAATGAGACACAATCCCACTTGGGGAATATTTATGAAGCATAGGGGAACAAACTCTATTTAAGAAAGGTTTGACAAGTTGGATCTTCCTATGAATGTGTTTTTAATTCTTGGAAGTCCCTTTCATGAGTCTGTTTTTTTATTCTATTCTGCTTTGTTGAAAATTCGATTTCCTGCTGTCAATGCTCTTTTTTTTTTTTGTGAAAATAGGTTACCCAAAGCTCTAAATTTATAATGTATACAACTTGAAGAATTAGATTATTTGGGATCATTAACTATACTAAGATGGATAATTATACTAGATTAAGTTATTTTTGGTTTGAGTGTATTTTTAATTATTCTCGTTGATTAATTTTATAATGTTCTTGTTATTTGGTTAACTATGGATTAGTTGTTGATAAAAGTAAAATTAGTTGTTGGTAAGTTGACTGTTTAAAAAATTTATTTGATGTGTGCCTACTGAAAATGTCATTGGATACATGGCTCTGTGTCAGTAACATAGATGAAATAATCCAATTTTTAGGAGGTCCTAAATTATTTTTATCACTTTATTACATACTTATCTGGTATAGCAAAACATGCTTATCCACTCAAACAAACAACAAAAATTTTCTGAATCACCTTACCCACTCATTCATACTGAATTACATGGTTGATTAAAAATATATATAACTCATTAAAAATATGAAAGGGTTATTTAGTTTCTACCCCCCCCCCCCAAATTAAGTGAATGATTGAAACCCCCCCTACAAAAAATTGTTTTATTATTAACCCTTACAAAATTATTGTATCTTATTAAAAAAATCCTATCATTTAAAGTTATTTAGGGAGCGTTTGGTAGAACTTAAATAAGATGATTAAGCTTTTAATTAAGTAGAAAGTTGAAATGTTGTCAGATGTGTTCTAAAAAACAGGTTTAATTAAAATTTCCTTACAGTTTTTAATAGAAAAATATTGTTTTTTTAAAAATCATAAAAAATACGTTTTTCATAATTCAAGTCTATTTAAACCACTTTATTTAAAATTTTCTTTTGATAATGTGTTTTCAAACAAATCTTAATACTTTCTACCCCCTAAAAAACACCCAAATATGAAATATGAAACTTTAGTTGGGTTGGGAAATGGGAATGAATATGCACGACAAGACCTTATATTATTTTATTAATTGATTTGTTTTTTTTTTAAATTAGGTAGATATTGCTATCCCGATTTCATTAAAGATTTTGAAGTACAACACTGAAGGAGGTGAGAAGAAAATAAAAGAATAAAAATAAGCCAGTAAACTTGGGTGTTTACATAAGAAGAAGGAAGAGAAGGTAATCCTCGACGGTGAGACCAGTTGAAAATTATTAATTGATTTGTTAAAATCAAAATCACAAACGTCAATGAACTTTTCCAACAATCAATTCATAATTTTTTGGAACTTGAATATGTGTAGTCATTTGAATTCATTGAAAAAAGTGAACAACTCTAACATATGCATAATTAAGTTCAATGTTATTATAAAATATAAAAATCTTCAAAATCCATTTTAGAGAAAACTCTCAATTTATTTGGAATTAAATTTTGTTTTTTTAACACAATAATCCAACTTTTCAAAATTTTATGTATTTTCTAAATCATTCATTTTTATATTTATATCACCTATAATTATTAACAAAGTATATCCTAAATATTGTTTGTTTGCATTTTTATTTTATGGATTCTTCTTAATACACATCCATGTTATTTCAACACTTAGCTGTATAAAATATCTTAAATCACTGGTAAATTATAGTTTGAATGCATATAAGATTCAAAAATGAGAATCATTTGCCCTTGTTTTTTTACCCAAATGAGACGTTATTATATCCTAAACAAATGGGAATGAATATACACAATAAGACCTTATATTATTTTATTAATTGATTTGTTAAAGGTTCTTGTGACGTAGGCTTCAAAATTTAAGCTTGATTGAGAAGTCTCAATAGGTGTTATTACCTTATTGATTCTTTGTTTGACTTTTTAAAAAAATAAAAAGAGCAAAGACAATACTATTATTCCTTAATGTTTGAGTTCACTCCCAAAATAACAAATCCCTCATTAATCCAATGTATAACAGCCTTCTACCAAATTTCTTTTTTATCCTCCTCATTAGCCACTTCAAAAATTTATTCTGGCCGACCTCTTTATATTCGACCACTGGCATCACCACCCTTCGATTCCTTTCGTCGCCCTGTCATATGAGAGGTGGATCAACTAACTTTCGAGCCTTCCTCGGGCCTCCACCTCCTCTGACCTCTACCTCCATTTTATTCAGTTACAACTAGGCCTGTCAACCGGTCGGGTCCGGGTCGGGTCGGGGTGGACCCGGACCAGACCCGTGACAGGACCCGGTGGGTCCGGAGAAATGTGGACCCGGACCCGGACCCGTCGGACCCGGGTCGGGTCCGGGTCCGACCCGACCCGGATGGTTGGGTAAAAAAAAAAAAAAGAAAAAAAGAGAGAAGAATTCATGTATTTGTTTGCCTTATCATTCTATTTGAATTTTTTTGTAATAAAACATTATTGTTAATGAGACTATGTTTGAATATAATTTTATACAATTCAAAAGAAGTAAATGAATGATTAAACAACATCTAAAACAATAATCACTAACATAAAAAAACATATTAACCTAAATAATAAACATAACTAACCTAAACAACATTCAAAACAATATTAACCTAAACAACATTCAAAACAATAAACACTAACATATTAACCTAAATAATAAACATAAATCATGCAACAAACTAATTAATCATACAAATTCAAAAGCTAATAAGTTAATTGTCCAAAACAAACCGATTTATAGGCTTGTTATGATTATGATTTATGAACTTGTAGGTACAAAAATAAGTTAAGTAAAATAAAATTATGTATCAACTAATACTAATGATCTTATAATATATGAACATATATTAAAAAAAATAGTCGAGTCCAACGGGTCGGGCGGGGTGGACCCGGACCCGACCCGTTTATTTGTTCGGGTCCGCCGGGTCGGGTCCAACTCGGGTCGGGTATATGACATGTGTAATCGGGTCCGGGTCGGGTCAGGTCCAGGTCTGGACCCGACCCGTTGACAGGCCTAGTTACAACTACAAATACAGATGAATATATTTTTTTTTTAGATATAGATGAATATATTATTATTTTTAGATACATATACAGATTTGGATACAGTCTTATATTAGTTTTTTCAGATACACATGTATCTAAAAATTTCAGATACAGATTTCAGATACAATATTAAGATACAGTTATATATCAGAAATTCAAATGAAACAATTATGATCTACATGCTAATGAGCCGTGTATAAATGATTTAATAAAAGTCTTTAAATATACACGACAATAAGAATTTAAATATTAATCAAATACACATTAATTAAATCTATATAAATAAAAATATCAAACATCAAATTGGGCTAGATAAATAATTCAGATACACGTGTATCTGAAATTTGAATTAACAATTTTACATTAGGTCCACAAATTAAGTGAATGATTGAAACCCCCTTACAAAAAATTGTTTTATTATTAACCCTTACAAAGTTATTGTATCTTATTAAAAAAAATCCTATCATTTAAAGTTATTTAGGGAGCGTTTGGTAGAACTTAAATAAGATGATTAAGCTTTTAATTAAGTAGAAAGTTGAAATGTTGTCAAATTTTTTTTAACTTACAGGTTTAATCAAATCATTAGAATAAAAAATATTATTTTTTAAAAAATAATAAAAAATACGTTTTTCATAATTCAAGTCTATTTAAACCACTTTATTTAAAATTTTCTTTTGTTAATGTGTTTTCAAACAAATCTTAATACTTTCTACCCCATAAAAAACACCCAAATATGAAATATGAAACTTTAGTTGGGTTGGGAAATGGGAATGAGTATGCACGACAAGACCTTATATTATTTTATTAATTGATTTGTTTTTTTTTTTAAATTAGGTAGATATTGTTATCCCGATTTTATTAAAGATTTTAAAGTACAACACTAAAAGAGGTGAGAAGAAAATAAAAGAATAAAAATAAACCAGTAAACCTGGCTGTTTACATAAGAAGAAGGAAGAGAAGGTAATCCTCGACGGTGAGACCAGTTGAAAATTATTAATTGATTTGTTAAAATCAAAATCACAAACGTCAATGAACTTTTCCAACAATCAATTCATAATTTTTTGGAACTTGAATATGTGTAGTCATTTGAATTCATTGAAAAAAGTGAACAACTCTAACATATGCATAATTAAGTTCCATGTTATTATAAAATAAAAAATCTTCAAAATCCATTTTAGAGAAAACTCTCAATTTATTTGGAATTAAATTTTGTTTTTTTAACACAATAATCCAACTTTTCAAAATTTTATGTATTTTCTAAATCATTCATTTTTATATTTATATCACCTATAATTATTAACAAAGTATATCCTAAATATTGTTTGTTTGCATTTTTATTTTATGGATTCTTCTTAATACACATCCATGTTATTTCAACACTTAGCTGTATAAAATATCTTAAATCACTGGTAAATTATAGTTTGAATGCATATAAGATTCAAAAATGAGAATCATTTGCCCTTGTTTTTTTACCCAAATGAGACGTTATTATATCCTAAACAAATGGCAATGAATATGCACGACAAGACCTTATATTATTTTATTAATTTATTTGTTAAAAAGGTTCTTGACATGGGTCTCAAAATTTAAGTCCTAAGAAATCTCAATAGGTGTCATTACCTCATTGGTTTCTTGTTTGATTTTTTTAAAAAATAAAAAGAGCAAAGACAATACTATTATTCCTTAATGTTTGAGTTCACTCCCAAAATAACAAATCCCTCATTAATCCAATGTATAACTGCCTTCTACCAAATTTCTTTTTTATTCTTCTAAGTCATTAGCCACTTCAAAAATTTATTCTGACCGACCTCTTTATCTCGGACGACTGGCATCACCACCCTTCGATTCTTTTCGTCGCCCTGTCATATGAGAGGTGGATCAACTACCTTTCGAGCCTTCCTCGGGCCTCCACCTCCTCTGACCTCTACCTCCATTTTATTCAGTTACAACTAAAAATACAGATGAATATATTAGAATTTCATATACAGATGAATATATTATTTTTTTTAGATACATATACAGATTTGGATACAGTCTTATATTAGTTTTTTCAGATACACATGTATCTAAAAATTTCAGATACAGATTTCAGATACAATATTAAGATACAGTTATGTATCAGAAATTCAAATGAAACAATTATGATCTACATGCTAATGAGCCGTGTATAAATGATTTAATAAAAGTCTTTAAATATACACGACAATAAGAATTTAAATATTAATCAAATACACATTAATTAAATCCATATAAATAAAAATATCAAACATCAAATTGGGCTAGATAAACAATTCAGATACACGTGTATCTGGAATCTGAATTAACAATTTTACATTAGGTCCACATGCTAATAGGGCATTGCTATGATATTACCACATGTTTGTGATATTAAGATACATTATATATGTATATGAAATTCACGTAAAACATAATGGTTCGTGTGCTAATAGGGTATTGCTTTCATGATTGATTTGTATTCTTAAAAATACATGACACAAACAACTAAATTTTTTTGACTTACATTAATCAAATCATCAGAATAAATAAAACATACAAAACATAGGCCACATATCTGATCTTATAAACACAATTTGCGTTTATAATTCAGATACACCTCTATATCTAAATTCAAGCAAAATACATCCTCATGAAAGTAAATCATGATTAAAAAATGAATATAAAAGATTTAACGTTCTCAAACTCAGATAAGATTATTTTAGACGAATCAATTGCCTGACCTGATACGATCATCATTGATTACACCACAAACAGATCGCAAAAAAAAAAAGCTGCAATCGAGATCGAGATCCTCGCAAAAACTGCAATTCAAATTTGGTTTTATGTTTTTCACGAATCAATTTTGTATTTTATAAACACAATTTCTTCTTTTTTTATCCTCGTTAGGGTGAAAAACTCATAACCTGATTTCTCTTCGGGAAGCCAAGATTGAAAAAAAAAAGTGGACGTTTTCCGTCTTTTTGCGGCATAAGCTTCGTGATGACAATTGAATGGTTTGTTTTCAAAAAAACAGAAAGAAACAACAAATATAAGGAAATCGTAACCACCTCCATCGATGGTGGGATTGGTTACTTATTAAAGACATATTTGACAATTAAGGGTAAATGAAAGATTTCAACTCTGCCACCTGATGGACTTGGGATGATGCCTATCAATTGGTGCCTAAAAATTATTATTGTTGTTAAAATCAAAATCACGATTGGTCAGTGATGATGTGCAGATGTCAATGAACTTCTCCAACAATCAATTCATAATTTTTTGGAACTTGAATATGTGTAGTCATTTGAATTTATTGAAAAAAGTGAACAACTCTAACATATGCAAAATTAAGTTCCATGTTATTACAAAATAAAAAAAATCTTCAAAATCCATTTTAGAGAAAAATCTCAATTTATTTGGAATTAACTATTTTTTTTTCATTTTCTAAAAAAAAAAACTTTTGTTTTTTTAACATAATAATCCAACTTTTCAAAATTTTATGTATTTTCTAAATCATTCATTTTTATATTTATATCACCTATAATTATTAACAAAATATATCCTAAACATTGTTTGTTTGCATTTTTATTTTATGGATTCTTCTTAACACACATCCATATTATTTCAACACTTAGCTGTATAAAATATCTTAAATCACTAGTAAATTATAGTTTGAATGCATATAAGATCCAAATATGAGGATCTTTTGCCCTTGTTTTTTACCCAATTGGATGTTATTATAACACATGGATTTCTCCCCTCTTTTTTTGACTTCTTTCATGTTTATTTTATTTTTCATGAGACAAAGAGGCCACAAATTCCACCCTGGTAAACCTTGACTTGGTCCAAAATCCAGTCCATGCCCACCTCTTCAATTGGAGAAAAAAAGTGTTAATTTTTTTTTGTAAGGATGTTGACACACTCAGTTTGTCCTCCTGCGGTCCATTTACAATATATAAATAGTTATAATATATATTTTATTAGGGTGATATTATTCAAAGTCAATTTTATAGTCTTAAATACAGCTTAATATACCTCATTAGTATCGAGGGAGGTATATATGTTTCCTTAGGTGAAATGTATATCTCATTAAATTTTTTTAATCATTATTAAAAATGAGTCTATTTAATTTAAAATAGAGATATGTAAATTTTTTATTAAAATATATATCTTATTAGATAATGTTTATCATTTTTTAAATATTAAAACATGTGAAGATTGTTCGTGGGGCTGTCCTTAACATCATCTATTTTTATATTAACTTAAAAAATTAAAATAAAATAGGGACTATAAAATAAACAACATATAAAATCGTATGTAATATTATTCTATTTTAACCCAAATGAACTTATCATTTATAAAATAGATTCCTGGTAATAATCTGAACTTCATGAAAAACTGATACTTTTGTTTAACGTTTTACAATTTTTAGACTTTGTAATCACTCATTTGTGAACACTCAAAAAGTCAAAATCCCCTCATTTTTATAAGGAAAAAATCCATATACTTCCTTATATGCATATACCATTTGTAATCTCATTATATTCATGTAACCCTCTATAAACAAACCATAAATGCAAATAACTATCATCGTTAAAAATTCTTAACATAGTTGAAATATTCAACATACTTTTTCGTTATCTAAATCATGGTTAACAAATATGTATTCTTTTAACCCCTGAAAAACAGTCAATACTTAAAAAAAAAAAACCTTTTACATTCTTTTAGGGTTTTTTTTTTAAATATTGGTTGTTTTTCAAAAGTTAAAATAATACATATTTGCTAATTATAGTTTAGATAATGGAATACGTCCAAAATATTCTAACTTTGTTAAAGAATTTCTAATTGCAGCGGTTATTTATATTTATGGTATATTTACAAAAGGTTATATGGATATATCGAGATTAAAGTGGGTTATATGGATTTTTTCCCTTTTATAAATGATATCACTGCCATATATATGCCTCACTTTTTTGTATTTAAAAATTCATGATGTAGTCCTCAACCAACCAATACATTTCAGGGATCACCAGTTTCAAATATAAAAAGATAAATAAATAATATCCATGAAACTATACATCCATGCATAGTTGTTACTCTGTGACCATGTCAAAGAAACCTATCAAACATTTACTAATGCAGTGTTTGGTAATAAGTTTGAAAAAATAAGTTTTCATTTAAAATAACTTTTGAAATAGCTTACAATGAAACATATTTTTGTTAGATTTATAAAAATTAAAGCTATTTTTTATATAATTAGAAGTTGTTTTACGTTTTCTTCAAACTTTGGTCACTTTGGACCACTAGGAGCGTTTAAAAATGAGTTTATATTAAGTATGATTCTTGCAAATGTGAAATCTACAAAAATTGTCCAAACGTGTGAAAAAGGATTTGAATGTTTTTTAGAGATCTTTTGAAATCTTATTTTATCCAAACTCATTTCTAGATGCTCTCAATTATCTTAGTTTTTTTTTTATGAAAACAAAAACAACATACAATTATAAAAAATAATTCTTTTCGAAAATTAGTATACTTCCTAACAAAACTAATAGCCTTTTTTTTTTTAAAAAAAAAAACCTATTTCTAAAGTCTACTTAAAGCTTATCATCATCATTCAGAAAACATTATAGGAAGTTCAGTCAAGCTCAATAATTGTTAGATTTATATGGACAAATGGACCTCTTCCTTTTTCTTCTTTTTTTTTTTTTCTTGTTGCACTTCCCTTTTCATAGTTCAACTAATGAACAAGATGGTCAACACCAACATAACTCAAGAGACAAGTTACAAGGTATTCATTTAATGAGCTTTAGGTGGGGAGATGCCTTGTGGGATTTGCATAACTTATCTTTGATGCAAAAGAAAAACAATAACTCTAAATCATTGAGCTCCCATTTGTTTAGCTATTAAAAATTGGTTAAGAGGACATGAGATCTAATCTAGATAAAAAAACATGTTTGCTTAGCATGATAATATACTTACAGTTGTTGGAACAAACATTAGGGTAAGCTCCTCCCTCCATAACATATTGTCATGCATGTACTAGGATGACATATAATCTTTCATCCCCTGTGGTTCTGCAATGGGTGGCTTCAGACAATGCAAAAGCCAGAAATTCTCCAAAACGGATCTAAACAGAATTAATCATTTAACGTTTATAACACGTTTCACATGTTTCTACACAAAAAATCAACATTTGAAAAAGTGGACGAAACAATGCTTTTCAAATGTCAAAGTTAAGAGACTTGAATTTTTGAGATCTAAATATTATTTACCTCTTAGGGTCCGTTTGAAAACACAGATTGAAAAGTAACTTTTGAAATAAAGCTGTTTTTTAAGATGAATTTAGACGTTTACTTTTTTAAAGATGTTTTTTTTTTAAATTTAGGAATCAATATTTGAAAGGAGTTTAATGTTTGACAGAGAAAACTGCTTTTCAATTCAAAAAATCGATTCCGATAAAAAAATATTGTTTTTGAGCTTTTCAAAACACAGATTTCAAGAAAAAAATTAAAATAAATCTAGCTTTTGATTATGTAAAAAGCTGCCCTATTTAACTACACGATTTTAGCTTTTTAATTTTTTAAAAAATAAAAATATATTCACGCAAACGAGGCTTTAATAAAACCAACCTTGAAATAAACACAATCACACTCAACACAAAATTCCTGATTCCATGCTCAAATGGAAGACCCTTTTTTTTTTATTCTTCTTTGACATGAAATGTACCCCTCTCAAAAAGGGAGTTGTACCTAAAATTATTCCAAACAGTTGATCTAATTTACATAGAATCTATGTACCACCCTTTACAGCCTATTCCATGAATCAATGCCATGACATATGCCCTCCAAACCTTCTCAACAAAATAAAAAATAATAATAAAATTAAAAACCCATAATAGTTAAAAATGAATAAATACAGGAGACATGGTTTGACCAAACTTCCTATATTTTTTCCTTGGTGGACTTGGTACTCTCTCTCTCTCTCTCTTCTTTGAAGAGTCAATCAATCAATCTAAACATCTCTCCCTCCCTCTCTAGAGAGTCAATCAGACTCTACCCATCGACCATTGATTGAAACCCATCGATCTCTCTCTCTCTCTCTGGGTTTCTTCTTGTTTCCTTCACTTCAAAACCCTCTAACGATCGATCCAGGAAAAAAATCTCCACCAGGTCTGGCTTCTTCTTTGCCCTCCTTTTTTCACTCGTTTTCTTTCATCTGGGTCTCTTCAAAACTGGGTCTTTTTGACATTTCTGCACCTCACATTGACTTCTGAATCCATTTCCTGATGTGGGTCTGTTTTGTTTCTCGGATTTCTTTTGTCTTTACAGGGATGTGTTGATCGATTGAAAAATTGTTTATTGGGTCTCTGTCAAAATTTGATTTTGATCCCTATATGGGGAGAATTTGAGGTATTGTTGAACAAAAGAAGTTTTTTTTTTTTTTTGGTGATAAAAACACAAAGATGGGTGGATTCTGTTCGAAGAGATCCACAGTGGATAACTCACCCAGTGAGCGGATCTCACATGTGAATGGGTTAACGAATCATGAGTCGATCGGGGCGGCGTATCGATCGAAGGGTCACAGTGATCTGACGCCGCCGATGACTGGGGAGGTCATGGCGAAGCAGTTGAGTGGGCCTCTGCCGCCACCGTCGGAGAGGAGCATCAGTTTTACGGCGCATAGAGTCGATGGAGACGATGAGGGGACTCGGGAGCCGCAACTATCGAGGGCCCTCTCGCAGAAATCCAGGTCGACAAAGTCGAAAGTCGGTGCCGTTGCGAAGACGGGGACGACTAAGGCAAGTCCTCTTTCAATGTCTCCGGTTCGGATTTTATGTATCTTTTATGTCTCACAATCAATGTTGTATGTTATTCATCCTCATCTCTATATGCAAACATGTTTTCGATTGGGTTAGATGTAATGATTTTTCATTAGTGAAGTTTTTATAGTGTACATAATTGTTTAAATTTATAATTTTGACCTTGTGTTGTACTTTTGTTTCACTTCTCGTGCTGAGGTTCCTGTGGAATTTCATGGATGATTTGACAATGGCAGTATATAATGTGCTTTGTTGCTCTGAAGATTATGAGATGAATTGATGGATTGGCATTTAGGCATATGTAGTTTGTGTTGGTCATGCTACTACAATGATAAATGTGGAGAGGGTCAAACAAGGCTTGTGGAAGGATTATTATTCTAAATGGTTACATGAACTAGAGTGATAATTTTTGTCTTTCTACAACATCCTCACGATCTAAAAACAGCATGGATGAGTAGGTAACATTTGAAAGTGCAATCAATCGTGTGATTGTTGGGCTTTGTGAATATCCTGACCGAGTAGAAGAGGGTGATTTCATTGGCTGAAATTTCAGAACAGCTTTATAGGGAGGATAGAATCTGGCATGGGACTACATGTCTATCATCTTCTCATTAATCTAGTCTGTGCTTCAGTTTTTCCAGAAAAAAGAAAGGGGACATTAGCTCCCACATGTTGTCTGTTCGGCCCTACGCACTAGCAATGAGAAGTCTTTTAAAGGGAAATCCAGTGCTTCTTTGACAATACCTCGTTTTCAATGGTGGGTTTTTTAAGGATTAGGATTTGCACATTCGTAAGACCCACACTGTTTGCTTTGGAAGGGAGGGGTCTTTTCTTGTAGAGTGGGATGTTGCTGTTGTAGGTGTTTGAAAAGATCCTGTTTTGGGTGTGAGATATCCTTTGTGTTCCTTCCCTAGCTTTCTTTTGTATCCTTGTTTGTCCAGTTTATGAAATTGGTGAACTATTATTTTCACACAAAAAAAAAAGAAAAAGAGGAGATTGGAGCAATATGGAAGTAATGCCGCAAACTTACACAACAAGATATTGTCCGCTTTGACCCTCAATAGACTCACGGCTTTAAAACATGTCATTGTGTGTAAGAGTTGCATTCACTTATAAATATAGACTATCCTCTCCCACCAGGCAATGTGAGACTATACCATGGTGTGAGCTCTCACCTCACACCTCATCCTACACGGGCCTACTGGGATTTTGGCTAGTCCAACTCACCACTTCCACAATGGGACACGCGTTACAATGGAGCCCAGGACTGAGGAGAAACCTGACTGAAAGTAATATGTTTGAGGTGGATTGCTTACTGGTCTATGAAAAAATTACTTGTGTTTTCAATGTAATGAATTAGCGATGCAAGTACTAGAGGAGTAGAAATGACTAGTGCATCACATACATGGCCACATTAAATTATTGTGTTTTTTGATCTCTCTATTGTTTTTACAATAATCAAGTATTAACTAAAATATATGGAGTGCTCATCAGTGTATCTTTTTTTTATATACAAGCAAGAGAACTTGTAAGGTGTCACCATAGATTGTTTTTTAAATATTTTAATATCTTTATGTTGTGCTACAGGTTTCAGAAGTGGGCTCTCTTTTGGGTAGAGCTGGTACAGTTGGGCTTGGGAAGGCAGTGGAGGTTTTGGACACACTTGGGAGTAGCATGACGAGTTTACATCTTACCAGTGGATTTTCTTCAGGGGCGACAACAAAGGGCAATAAAATATCTATTTTGGCTTTTGAAGTGGCCAATACAATAGTTAAGGGTGCAAATCTCATGCAGTCCCTTTCAAAGGAGAATATAAAACATTTAAAAGAAGAAGTTCTTCCTTCAGAAGGCGTGCAACTTTTAATATCCAAAGATATGGATGAGTTATTAAGAATTGCTGCTGCTGACAAGAGGTGAACTATTGAAAATAATGGGCCCAAATTTTATTTCTGTTTTTCCTGCATTATAGCTGTGTATTTATTTAATAATGGTAATAATAAAATAGTGCATGACTGACTGATACTTCCATTTTCTCTAGAGTTGCTTATTAGTATGCCCATTTGACAGGGAAGAATTAAAAGTTTTTTCAGGAGAAGTTGTTCGATTTGGAAATCGTTGTAAAGATCCTCAATGGCACAATCTAGACCGCTATTTTGAAAAGTAAAAAGATTTCCCCTTATTTTATATTTTTGCTGATTTTTCCCCGCATTTCCTTCCAATGTTATGCTCCCATGATTTTTGGTTTTTTAATATTATTATTATTATTGTTGTTGTTTCCTAGATTGGGGTCAGAAATCATGCCTCAAAAGCAATTAAAAGCGGAAGCAGAAGCAGTGATGCAGCAATTAATGAATTTAGTTCAGTATACAGCTGTAAGTACTAAGTACATATAGATTTCTTGTGCAAACAATGTGCAGAATAAATTAACGAGAGTTTTCTGCTGATTTTACCAAATCATCTAATACCAATTTGAGGAAGACATACTTTTACAGGCCAAGATTGTTGTTATCCTTCATGGTTGGCATTTCAACTTTTAATATAATGATTTTAGATTGCGTTTTGCTTTCTTCCACTTTATTTAACTATCGAGTATAATGTGAAAGCTGTTTAGATCATATTGTTATTGCAGAGGTCATCATTGGGGATTTTTGATATATTGGTAAATGAACATTATACATGCTATGATTTTTGAATTTTGAAAAAATATTGGGACTATTAGAAGCTATATAATATCAATGGGACAACGGCTATCCAGAAGCTCGGTTATCATCTGGTATACAAGGAGATGCTTCATTTCTTTAATATATATGAAGGCTGCATTATGAACTGTGATATCTATAGCATTTCCATGAGGCATAACGATGGAAGCAAAAGAAAAAGCTGATTGAACAAAGATAACAACTAGAAGCAAAGTGGAGGTGAAAAACACCACAATATGCTGATCCACCTCAAACCTTTATGACTGAGAACAAATACCAATCTTGCTCTACTATCTACTTGCACTGGTTGATATTGCCATGTGGATGGTGAATCTTTCTCGTTAAGGTGAAAATCTCCTTGAGGAGACTAGGTAGTCTCCAGGTCCATGCTGCCTCTTCTTCACTCATTTGAACCTGCCTTTTGTTCAAACAACACTTTTCGTCTTAAATTTTGCCTTCATGGAATCAGCTTAATGAGAGACCATATTTTTGCTTCCCTACCAAGCTTGTCCTTGTTGTGCGTGGAACAGTTTATTCGACAGAGGCTTAGCACTGGTTAAACATGTCATTCCTCCAGAAACATTAGCATCCTAAGTTTCATATGCTAACAAACACTACTGCTTATTGACATGTAAGTAATACTGAAGTGAACTAATTAGCCAATAAGCAGTACCCACCTCAAAAGTGGTCTGGGTTCAACCCCACCATTGACAATGTGTCTGGGGGAGTGGGCTCCTATTTTAATTAAGTAATACCAAAGAGTACCGTGCAGGAAAGTACAGAGATGTTTATTTAAACAACTGAGTTTTTCATTCAAGAAAAGGTCCTAGAAGCGGTTCTTGTCTGATGGAACCATAAACTGTCTCTATGGTCCATTAGTAAGCTCATTCGTGAGAAAGCTCTTGGCTACTTGCTCTTGAGACTGAAAAACAAAATAAATAAAGCCAAACAAACCGTGTACAAGACATCCCGCATATTCTATGTTTGAGTGATGTAAAACAGTTTGATCTTTTCTCCTTGATCATCTAAGAAATTTTCTGATGCCTTCTATACTCTGCCGTTGATCGGTATACATCCTGTGTAATGATTCTCAACAATTCTTATAGTGAAAAACACTCCGTTATTCGATTTTCTGCTTAGGACAATGATTTTTCACATTGTATCTTCATTAATTATTTTTCATTGTGGTTGGTTCCTGTATCTGTAACACTTGAATGACATCAGTCATATTCATGCTGTAACTCTGTTGGAACTTGTATTTTATTTCTATCCATGGCACACTTGTCTTTTCCATACCTAGGATTAACAAATGGAGATGATTGGTTTTCACTTTAATGCCTCACTCCCTCCTTACAGGAATTGTACCACGAGTTGCATGCATTGGATAGATTTGAACAGGACTATCGGCGGAAGCATCAGGAAGAGGAAAACTCAAGTGCAGTTCCGAGAGGTGAGCTATTCCCATACTTTTGTTGTCTTAAAAATTTTTTTATTCTGAAATTACATATTCCTATTCCTATTTTCTGGATATTTTCCCACATTAGTTGATAACATGTTCTGTTCCAGGTCAAAGACATGATTCTATACGATAGTATTCCTATAGTACAGGCATTTTCTGTTGACGATGTGGGGCAGATTTAGTTTTTTCTCTTGAATTTTGAAAAAATGTGCTGTTAAAATTTGATTTCTTTGGAAACAGAAATTGCCCATTATTTCACAAGTAGTGTTTTTTTTTTTTTTTAGCTAAAGTTATTTGGTAATGTGGTTTTGCTTCTCCATTATGATAATCGTATTGCTTGCATTGAGTTTTAATACTGTATCAAATTCTATTCATGAACATTTCTCCTCTGCCATATAGGGGACAACCTTCAAATCCTAAGGCAAGAGTTGAAAAGTCAAAGGAAACATGTAAAAAGTTTGAAGAAAAAATCACTTTGGTCAAAGATCTTAGAGGAGGTATGTGCTCCCCTTGTATTTTGATCACTGGAAAAAGATGTATAGATTGTCAATGTATTTCCACAAGATTATTATCCTTCTTAAAAATGCTTATTTGGTTTTTTGCATGTTAATATTCATATTTACTATTGTATCAGTGTGTAACCACTAAGTATTCTCACCAAATGTTCTGAGGTGATGGTGAATTTTTTTTGCCATTGCTCAAGGTGTTTTTTGAAAGATAAACTGAATCATTTTGTCTTGCAGGTTATGGAGAAGCTTGTAGATATTGTTCACTTCTTACATTTAGAGATCCATGAATCGTTTGGGAGTGCTGGTACTTCTCTAAGCCCCCTTGTCTTTTATTTCCCTAGTGGATTGCCATTTCATTCTTCAAACAGAAAATGATTACTACCCTCCTTTACAATACATAGTTTCTATTGATTTTTTTTTATATCGAAAAAAAGCTTCAAAGTTATAGTTTTTGCTGGTTCTGGATAATATATGTGACTTATTTATGGCACCAATTGGAGTATAGATGCCATTATTTTGAGAGTACTACATTGAGCTATAATTTTTCATCACAGTGCCTAGCCTCCAAAGGCAAAAGTTAACACCTTATATCATGGCGTTGTGGTACGTGTGAGTTAGTTAATTTCACACAAAGCTATATGTAACAGGTTGTTTGCAGAAACATGGGAACATGGTGATGTTTAATATGGATTATAGATGAAAGAAATTTGGTTTTAATTCTGAAATAGGTTTGACGAGATTGACTTTGTTAGATGTGCTAGATGTATTATGGATAACAATACGACAATTGGAATGAGCTTGAGCAATTTTATGTTTCCCTTTTCTGGATGTTCCTTAATATTAAAGATAAGATATAGATAAGAGGATTACTGCTCTGAAATTAGTAATGAATGGATGCATATCAAGTATTGTAATTTTGACATA
This sequence comes from Acorus gramineus, assembly GCA_030737835.1. Taxonomy (NCBI): domain Eukaryota; kingdom Viridiplantae; phylum Streptophyta; class Magnoliopsida; order Acorales; family Acoraceae; genus Acorus; species Acorus gramineus. The sequence goes on along the minus strand of CM060853.1, from coordinate 8,083,530 downwards.
TATTATATTGCATGCATTTAATAAATTGTCCCTTTGCCCTATAGACTAGTTTATTTGATGTGATATTGCCTCTAACTAATGTTGCCATTCTCAAACCACAAGCGGTCCAACTGGTTATTTATTATGTTACTGCTGGGTAGGAGTATCATTACTGGGCCTCACTTTTCCAACCTCTTAATGTCTTTCCACATTTCGTTCAAAACCCAATCATGGTTTTGGCCACCATTTGGATTTTCAAGTTCTTCAAATATGGAAGCCTGATTTTCTTTTTCTGCATCAGTAGATAATGTAGTGTTTTTTTCTTATCTTATACCATATTGTTAGCATATTTTTTTGTCTCAGAAGCAAATTTGGAGGCATTTATCAGCTTTCATCATTGATAAACAGATGAGGAGCACCAAATCATGGTCAACAACATAATTCGAATGGTGTTATAGTTTTGTTATGTGCCTTTGTTTAATTTTCTTATTGAGTAACATGTTACTATATATTTTCTCCTCTCCTTTTATAGAAAAAGAAAAATCCAGTCATCACATTATATTCTTCCATGCATCAAAGTTATGGTTGTTTTGCTGCCACCTAATTTATGCATCATTTGGAACCAATTGTTAAACTGATTCTGCTTTTCGCAAAATCAGTTTCCAGGTAACTGGTTCCAAATGTTTTGTTTTGTTATTTGGATTTTGTTTTTTGTGGAAAAAAAAAACCTGTCATGAAAAGCTAGCTGAGAGTAGCTTTTAAAAAAGAGCTGTTTTGAAATGTGGTTTCTGAGGGGCCAAAGTCTAACTATTGTTATGAATAGAGATACCAATATCATCATTATCATTATTATTAGTACTGTTATTATTGTTACAGTTATTGTCATTGTTGTTATTATGATTCTTATTATTTTGGTGATACCAAACTGATTATCTCTGCAAAATTATGAACTGAAATTGAACCATGGCAGAATTTCAATAGGAAAAGAAAAAAAAGGCACTAGTTGGTTGTACCTAGATTCAGGGACAAAATTATCTGTCATTTGATGGAATTTCAGTAAGGTTGAGAACATAAATGTTGATGCTCTGTTATGGGGGCAACCCATATTCTATTTCTCTATTCATTTAAGATCAAGGACTAAAGAATTGTATGGGGATCTGATTTGATGTATTTCTTATTAAAATTCATGTTAATAAAACCTTTCACCAGAATGGAAATGTAGCTGAAGTGAGAAATCTATCTCTAAAGATCTCTTGTTGATGGCATGGTTCAATTGAATGTTTGCTATACTTTGATAACGACATTAGTTTTTCTTTAATCAATGTTGTAGATGTGGACCAACCGGTGAAATCCTTCACTACTTGTCAAAGATTGGGATCTGCCGGGCTCTCGCTGCACTATGCAAATATTATTAGTCAAATTGATACTCTTGTGAGTTGATTGTTCTTGAAGTTATCCCATATGGCTTGTTAATGTAGTTTTGTTTTATTATATTTATTGAGTTCTTCCATATTGATATTTTTTTTTGCAGATTACTCTTCATTTTACTTATATGTAATTTATCTAACATCTGCCATGTTAAAATTTTTGAATAAAGCAAACTTTTTAATGAGTAAAGTTGTTTTGGAAGTCAATAATTTGTCTATAATTTTGTCATGACATGGCTCATGCTGTCATATAAAGTAGAAAACTTGTGCAAATAAAATAATTTAGGGACTTCTTGGTCGAGGCATTTTATAATGGGATATTTTCTCTAGTGTAAAGGGACCACAGTGTGAATCTACTTTCTTTAATTTTCACTTTTACACACGTGGTGTTGGAGGGTGTGAAGGGCGCTGAAACTTCCCATGTGTAAGGGGAGTTTCCATTAAGATTAGTGAGAAACTATGCTTGGTAATGTTTCTATAACTACATGCATCACATGCTAGACAACACGATTGTAAATCCAAACACAGAAACATGTAACTGATCATTATATAGATACCAAAACTATGTTTGATCGTTTAATAGAATAGATTGAGTTGTCTGCAAGTCATGAATTTTTTAATATATTAATCTGCCCATTGATGTTGTAATATCACCGTACACTCTTGGACAATTTCACATTGAATTGTGGGGCTGAGCCTTTGTTCACAATTTGACAGGTATCTCGATCAAGTTCCGTGCCTCCAAATTCAAGAGATGCGTTGTATCAAGGACTACCGCCGTGTATTAAGTCAGCTCTTCGTTCCAAATTACAAGCCTTCCATGTCAAGGAAGAGGTACCATACATATGTTTGAAATTTTTTTGTACCATCTCTCAAGTTTAACTTTTGAAAATTGAGCTCCCTAATTAAAAAGAACTTAATCATTGTGCACCTTTCAATTTACACTGATAATTTGTTCCATTCTTATATGCTTACAGCTAACCGTTCCCCAAATCAAAGCCGAAATGGAGAAAACTTTGCGGTGGCTTGTACCCATTGCTGCAAACACCACAAAGTAAACCATTAGCATTTTTTTTCTGGAATCGTTATCACTGAAATAAAATATATTTAAATTACTCAGTTATTTTATTTTGGGTGTCTAAACTTCATTGGCTGTGTTATCTAAATCAGGGCGCATCATGGTTTCGGATGGGTTGGAGAATGGGCAAATACAGGGTCAGTAACCATTATCTTTTTGTTTTCTTGTATGCATGAGAATCGTTTAATTGTGGTACTATGTTTTTATTAGGCCCGAGATGAACCGAAAACCAGCTGGACAAACTGACTTAATCCGTATAGAAACACTCCACCACGCTGAAAAAGAAAAGACCGAAGCTTACATACTTGACTTAGTTGTGTGGCTTCATCATCTCATCAGCCAGTCTCGAGGTTCAAATGGAGGCATCAGGTCTCCCATCAAGTCCCCCATCCGCTCCCCGACTCAGAAGACACTAAGGGTTTCACTGACTACAAATAAAACCATCACCCCACCTGTTCTTACAAAAGAAGATCAAGAAATGTTGCGAGATGTGAGCCACCGGAAGCTGACACCAGGAATAAGCAAAAGCCAGGAATTTGACACCGCGAGAACGAGACTCAGCAAACACAGCAGGTTGAGTAAGAGCAGCAACCATTCTCCGACAAGCAGCGCGAGTAAGAAAGACTTGCTTACGACGAGGAGGCCATCCATGGTTCCAGTCATAGATTTCGACATTGATAGGATAAAGGCCTTGGATGTCATTGATAGAGTAGACACTTTGAGGAGCTTGTGATTACCTTTGTTTGTGGCTCTTAGTCGGCGGCTCCACGTATTCGTTGGACTCAGAAATTTTAGGAGAACCAGTGGACAAGTTTGAGGGGAGAATTTCATGTAAGATAGGAGCATGAGTTGGTGGGATTGATGTGTTTTGTAAGTAACGGGGATCTGGTGAAGGTCATGGTGATGTGTATTATAGGAGGTTGTTTTGATTATATGCTAAGATTGGGAGTGAGGGATATGATGTTTTTTGCATGGGTAGTGCATGTGCAAGGCAATCTAATGAAGGTTTATTCCCCCATCTCCAGCTCAAGTTTTTTTTTTTGTTAAAAAAAAAATTAAGGAATACATTTTCAAGGCCCTAACATCCAAGGAAACTGTCTGTCTCACAAAGGATGGTAAGAACGCAATGTCTTTATTTCTAATTTTGCATGCAGTCTCATTTTATTAATGAGGTGTTTCTTTGGATTTTTATTTTTTTAAGAGTGGATATTTTTTATTTTTTAATGGAGGTATATACACCTTGCTCTAACCATGAGGTATTGTATTCAAATTCTATTGTTTACCTATAAACAAATGTATACATAAAAAATTAAGGATGTGGTTTCTTGAGATAAAGCCCTCATTGTTAAATTGTCTGGAAGAAATTTGACCCATATATGAACCTTTGATATCTGAGATTCAAACAACTCTGAAATTCAAGTCTCACTGATCTTCATGGTTCAAGCATTGTGAAAAATGGTGCTGATATACTCCATTTTGCAGTACTGTTTACAGTCAGTCAACGCATCACAATTTGTATAAACAAAATAGTTTTTCTTCTACTATGTATGTAAAACGATAAGTTAGCTATTCATTCCACAAAATGTGAAAGCTATATGCATTATCATCAAAACATGAAGATCACCATTTTTGAAATCAGTGAACACATAAAGAGATCTAGTAATAATCTTCACATTGTAAGTTTTATACAAAAGGTACTTGCACTTGACACTTCTGCAATTCATTAAACGAAATCATTCAACAAAGTATGTATATTCCATTATGTTAGTACATACGCTAAAATGCACGATATCAACTCCTTTGATATGTACTTTATTTTTGTAAAAGTATGTAATTCATTAGACAAGTAAATTTCAAATGCAAAAAAATCAAACCGTGTGCCGCCTGTAAAAGTGATTGCAGGAATGACTAAGTATAATATTTTTCTAAAAAGATCAAACCCTGGCCAATGATGACCGGATCGGTTTTGCTTTTCCTTGAGGCCATTGGTTGGATGACAGTTCCATGGAAATTTGTAAGCAGTTGCTTTGCCTATGATGTGTACTAAAATCAACTTCTACAGCACCATTGGAGGCCTCTCCAACGCATTCCAACCAAACCTTCCCTTACGGAAGTCTGTCAGTACTCTAAACGCTGCCTGATTAGCATCTCCATTGAACAATTGGCGAGAGAGTTTCTCAATAAATCTGCCAAAGTGAAATTTCATGTCAATTAGTCAAGTCTACCACCATTTAAGGAAGAAAATATTTTGGGAGATTCATTGAGAGAAGGTTAAAAGCGTGGTTGCATACGTTTTGCCACAGTTTCCATCGACATCGATTTTGTACCTGTTGTAGAGAGGTTCGGAACCTGTCAAAGTCCAAATTAAGCACATCAAAACAGGAGCTCAAACATGACAAAATGCATTAACAAAAAATCAAGTTGCCTTTACTATGAATTTATTATAGATGATGTTGGTAACTAAAAATCAGGATGAACTTTGAGAAGGATCCATGAAAGCTCGTGGATAGTGCGGGACAATGTATAATGATGGTATATAACACATTCATATGATGGACATAACAACGAAAAGTATGCTTGCATGAATAACATAAGCCATAATCAGTACGCAGACACTGAAGAGGTCTAATGGGAAGAACCAAAGAGTGTTAATCTTATTATAAAATTCAGGAATGCATAAATTTTTTGACATAGCTTAACATGATCATTTGTTGAAATATGTGATGAAGATATGTACATCCATAATATACGGTAAGAAGTGGATTTGCATACAAGAGGCAAGCTTAAAAAAGATTTCCCACACGTCAACTACATTGGTGGCTCTTTGATAGAATAAACAGTCTTAGAATCTATAAAAAGGAATCTAGAGACAAAAGAAAAGCAACTCCTTTGATCAAGGAAGATAAATAATTTTTTTTTTCAAAGCTCGTTCATGTGGTCTGCTTAACACTTATTTTGGGAATTTAAACAACAAAAGCTTTTTTTCTTTTGAGAAAAAACAACAAAAAGCTTGGAAACTTGAAAAAAAGAAGTGGAAGAGGTTCTTTCTATATTTATAAAGTGTTAAAGAACTTCTCATCTGGAGGTCTGAGTAATAAGTAATAACAACTTATGATCTTTAAAAGTGGTTACAATATATTAAATACCGTTCTAGTTTACATTCATTTTTCATAATTTTTTTTTATTGGGGATTTTTCATTCGGAATTTGATATGACCTATTAGGAAAACAAATCAAATGCCTTTCCTTTAATAACTAAAGCTTGGAGAAAACATCTAGGTTGATAATGCAACATAAATTCAATTGAGCTTTGGCCCAGTAATAAATTTCAACATATTGGATGGTAACACGATGATGACATTGTCTACACTACAATAAATCTTCTAACCGAAGAACAAAGCTTTTGTCATCATCGACTAGGTTAATAGGTTTTATATAATTCACAATATACATGAACTGCACAAAGATTCAACCTTATCCATGGGTTGAGGAACCACAAATTCAAACCATGTTTCTCTCATTTTGTGTACTGGTTTTTGAATGAAATAAAGTTGAGGTATACGTACACTTAACATGTCTGATGTTCACAATTAACTATTCTCTAATGATTTTTAGAAATTTTCCCATACAACATTGCAATCTTTGTGCCTTAAATGAAACCACTTAGATTTCCTCAGGAGGTTAATAACCTGCAAGATCTTCAAAAAATAAAATTATAAGCATCAGCAACATACCTACTTCTGGTAGCCTCACCAGCATCTGTACAAGAATTGCAGCCACATCCGACACATCATATGACCTTTCACCAATGTCATCGCATATTGCGAGCTTGATTGCTGCTGTTTGATCACTAATTCGCATAGGCAATATGCCAGGAGAGTCTAGCAACTCCAGATCCTTCCCAAAACGGACCCATCTTTACAAGTAAAATAGTGAAAACGGTATACAAGGAGAGAACCATATTAGACAAACAAAAATCTTCACATAAGTTTTACATAGATATGATGCATCCAGTAAAATTACGATATAATATTAGTTGTTGCATTTACATATATTCATACATTAAAATATTCATGAATGTCTAAAGATAGATGAGCTTACTTCAATTCCCTTGTAACACCGGGTCTTGGAGCAGCTGTACACATGCGACGCTTTAGTAATCGGTTGATCAATGATGATTTACCAACATTAGGATAACCAACAATCCCTGCTCGGACCTGTAACATGAAATAATAACCGGGATAAATATATGACCACATACCATCATTTTATTCTAGAGGGCTTGGCATTACTGAAATCCCAGTACACATGGATCAGTGAAACCACCTAACTGGTTCAGATAAACATATTCAGTAACTGAAATGTTGAAACAAGAAGCCAGTGGTGGGGTTCAAACCAGCTTTCTCCATCAGGACAATGAATAAATGCACTGCTATTAAACTACATTACACATGTAACCAATACATTTACTAATGACATATCACAGAGGCAATTATTAGCTTAGACAAGAGCAAGCAATCAGATGCAACAGATACAACATAAGGCAGAATTCTTAAAGATCCATGACAGTTACCGGACGAGGAAGGAGCCCTTTGGATCTGCGCTTGGAATTCACATTAATTGCTAACGATTTTGCAAGTCTTCCTAGTTTTACTGAGCCCTACAATAAGACCCAAAAATTAGTATGATATTCTAATCCACAATGCACGGACCAACCTAGCTAAAGTTCATAAATGAAGCGTGTTGCCGTACCATCCCAAGTTTCCCATTGGCAAAAATAACTTTTATTCCTTGATGAGAAAAAAAGGAAGCCCAAGCATTTCTATCCGCTGTAGATATCATATCTTCTCTGTTTAAAACTAAAATTCTTTTGCGATTACCTAACCATGCATCCATCTAACCAATGATAACAAATTAAGAAGTCAAAAGACCAGGAATAAGTCATATTTAAGTTAACTGAAAAGATCATTTTATCTGCTATATGACAAAATTGAAAGTTCACCTGAGGATGACTAGTGGCCAAAGGTATTCTTGCATCTCGAACCTCTATGACAACATCCATTAGCTTTAGCTGTTCTTTGAGTTCCTTTTCTGTTTTTGCAATATGACCAGGGTACCACTGCAACAGTGTCAAGGGATGACAAATCTCAAGTCGTGCAAAAATTATCAAAGAATATAAAAATATTCTATAGTGAACCACCAAATGGAAATGAATTCATGTTATAAACCACCAAAGGAAAATCGGCGATTTAAGCCCACACCTTATCTGTACCTGCACAGGACGAATGTGCCTTATCCAGTAGTTCAAATCAGCACCAAGGGTGCTCCATTCACCTTCTCTTTGGTGTCCATCAAGCAAATTATTAGAATTTTTCATAATCTCCCACTGACACAAACTTGGTGCTGTAACGCTAGAAACCTGCAAAAATTTTATTTCTCAATCACAATAACTATATCAACAAATGCAGAACGCAGACGAGGCGAATGACCCAAAGTCAAGGAAATATATGCAGTGAGAATGAATGAAAAATCAATGATTGTGGATCCAAATCCAAGCGATCTTCTTGTGTCTACAAATAACAATGCTGAATAATTATGGCCAACTGCATATATAAACTATTACATACACCCCCAAAAACTTTGCTTCATATATGTAATCCCTTGATAAGTTTATTAAATTAACAAATATTAAACAATAAGTGTAATATATATGCATTCCTCAGTCTAGAGCAGAAGTGAAATAGGGAGAAAGATCAACTCAAAATGTATACTAAGAAAACCTTCTCACAATCTGTATGTCACAATTATTATAAATTGCAAGACAATGAATTTCATGTAGTATAACATAAAAACCACCAAAAGAACTCCCAAAGACATTAAATACAGAATTACAAACTATGGGTTCCATTCAGGAAGAGAAACTGATATTTGATTTTCCAAGCTTCAAAAAAACAGTATTGTGTAAGGGAGAGAGAGAGAGAGATGTGATTTTTACAGCATGGGTTCTGAAGATGAGTGAATTTGCTTTCTGGGTTCCTCGAGTTGAGTAGAAAAAACAGTGGGAGGGGCACAAAGAAGCCATGGAAGCCATTAAAATCATCTCCTCCCAATCAGAGAGAGAGAGAGGACAGTGTGTGGTGTGTTTTTGTTCCTTTATACGGTTGAAAGAATCGAAAACCCGATATCCGAATAAATGCACTTTGTAAAGTCCGAAAAATGGTTTCAATTGGGCTCAGAAAAATAAAAGGTGGCTCTATTTGAGAGTCCCTCAAAATTATAAATAAATATCTTTTAAATAGATTTTGGGCTCAAATTGAGTCCCTCAAAATTATAAATAAATCTCTTTTAAATAGATTTTATTATCAAAGATCTATTTAAATTTTTCTAATAAGTACACCCTTTAAGTCCACCTAATTTTTTTGATAAAATCTTTAATTAAGATTCTTTTAATAAGCATAACCCTCGTCTCATTTAAATTTATTTATTTATATATGTATTTATCAAAGAGTTGAATTATAATGTGGCATCAATGTGGCCTCAATTCTGGGCATCAATGTATGCTCCAATTGAAATTAAATGGATATATAAACGTAGATTTCAATTTTATTTTGGTATATGGTCAATGTAAATTTTTTTATAATTGTTTAATTCAATTTTCACAAAAAAAAATATATATGTTTGATTGGCTAAATATTAATAAAAAAAATTCATTTTCGTATGTTGAGAAGTCGAGTCGGTGAGAGAGATCGAGTTTTTGGGGGAGTCGTCGAAGGGTAAGAGATAGAGTTTGATGTGAGAGGGGCTTACTTATTGTTTAAATATAAAGTTAATATATGAGGGGCTTTTAAATTAAATTATAAAAATGTGAGGGGCTTATTAATAAGAAGGACTTACTTACAATTTTGAGGGGCTCAAATAGAGCCACCCAAAAATAAAAGGGTGGGTCTAATTGCACCCCTCGTTTTACCATACACACCTTGTTAATTGGATTATGATAAAAAATTCCATTTATATTCAAATATTATGCACACATCATATTGATTGGACATCTAGACACCAAGATAGTAGACAAATATGAAAAACCTAAATGGATAGGCTGTAGATGGAAACAGATTAACAACTCGTAGGCTTTGAAAGGGATTAAACATGTATAACATGTATAATATTCTAATTCTTTGACAAATATGATGTCAATAAAATAAAATATTTTTTGAAAGGGTAGACACATAGGATGTCGAACATATGTGAATTTGTACACATTTAATGTGTTGATTCATGTAAAACTATATATATAGAAATGTGCACTACAACATTACATCTAGAATATATATATAACACACATATAAAGGTGCATTAAGTAGAAGCTCACATTCTGAAGTAAATTAAGTAATTACTAACATTCTTTGTATGACATTCTTTATATTCTATGCATGATATATATATATATATATATATTTGCGAAAAAAATAATTATCCATGTATTTGTAGCCCAGTCAATGAGTAGGTTTTGAAATGGGTTAGATACATAGAGTGTTTACATATATGTATTTCTAAATGAATTGTATATATGGTCAATATTATATGTTATTAAGTGATTATTCAGTGATAGATATTGAGTTGCTTAGACATTCCTTTGTAGAAAAAATAGATATGCTAGTAGAAGGAGAGAAGAATAAAAAAAACAAACACGTAATCATGCGACAATAAATTTATGTAGTTCAATATTTATGTCCATAGAGAAAAAGAGAATTTTTATCTCAAATTAAAAATGTATATAATGTTTTCTCACATTTTATAAAAATAGGATGTATCTTTTCATGTTTTCCATTCAACATGCCTAGTGTCGAGGTGGACATCACAGGTCGACATGTCAACTGTTAAATGGTTAAAAACCACTTGATAGAATGACGATCAAATGTTTTAAACATAGATTGACAGAGTGACCGTCAAATGTTGTAAATAATAGTCGTCAGTGTGACTGTTGAATAGATCGGTGGGATTAGTGTTTTTCAAACTAAATTGTATATGTTTTTTTTTGTTTTTTGATTGGTGGGCTTAGTTAACTGCATGGTGGGGATAGCCGAGCCTGAGGAACAATGGCTCTAATGTATCATGTGATATGAATCTCGATTGAGGACCAGAATTGCTAATAATAGATCGGAAAACGGAACAAAAGTACACTTTTTTTTGTAGAGGGATTATTTTCAAAATTTGCCCACAAAAAAATATATCTTGTCATATAAATATATAATTTTCCATGAAAAGAATAAAATTAACTGATCCTCCACAATTTTTTTGAATTAGGGACAGTCTTTGAGCACAATCTGCACATTGTTTAATTTTTTTTATAAAAATTATAAACCTTATCTAATGAGTTACTTGTTCAACAAAAGTTTATATCTCTTTATTATGAATTGCATGGATTTATTTTTATTAAATGTAAAAAATATTAATGAGATATATAATTCATTGGATGATTATGAAGATATATGAATTGTTAGCGAGACTACACACATAAACTGTGTGTAACAACGCTTTTTATTTATTTATTTAACAAATCAAATAAAATACAACCTCTTCATTGCATCCACCCTTCCAAACCAAAGTTTGAGTGAAAGAACAACTTTTTCACATTAAAAAAATATTCTCCCAAGGCTTGTAGTTTAATCCACCACAGGCACCAATGCTCACATAATTTTGTCCCCCATTCAAAAAAAAATAGAAAAAAAATTCCCCCAACCAAGTCTGGCACCATTCAATCAAATCTGGATCCTATCAGATTTGCTCAATCTATCACAAAAATCATAAAATAACATTGGTATGTATATACTCAATCTGTTTTACAGCACTGTCTGTCGTGTTGGGTTTATATCTTGCATTTCAGTTTCGTGATCATAAAAAAGAAGAATTGCAGCGATAAAGTTTCTCACAGTTGATTATAGTTTGTCTCTAAAATAAAAAACGTGGATCGAACTATAAACTCCACTAGTAAAATGTATATTGTCCTACTACAATATATACTCCACTAGAAACAATTATATATCTTTTTAAAAAATTAAAAAGACAAAGAATTCATTGGACAATTATAGAGATATATAAATTATTTGTAATAGGACTACACACGTGAATTTGTGTAACGACCCTTTTTTTATTTACTTAAAAAATCAAATAAAATAAAACCTCTTCGATTGCATCCACCACTCCAAACCAATGTTTGAGTGAAAGAACAACTTTTTCACATTAAAAAAATATTCTTCCAAGGCTTGTAGTTTAATCCACCACAGGCACCACGCACACATAATTTTGTCCCTCTCCACTCAAAAAAAAAAAAATTTCCCCAGCCAACTCTGGGACCATTCAATCAAATCTGGATCCTATCAGATTTGTTCAATTTGTCACAAAAATCTTAAAATAACAATGATATGCATATGCTCAATCTGTTTTATAACATTGTCTGTCGCGTTGGGTTTATATCTTGCATTTGATTTCTTGATCATCAATGAAGAATTGCAGCGATAGAGTTTCTCACAGTCGATTATAGTTTGCCTATACGATTGAAAACACGGATCGAACTATAAACTCCATTAGTGAAATGTATATTGTCCCACAATATATACTCCACTAGAAACAATTAGTAAATTTTCATTTATTTAGAAAAATAAAATGGTTTATCTATTTATTTACTTCACATTTATAACGGTATATATTTCATTAGACATTTATATACTCAAAGAAAAAATCAAAACGACTAGGGGTTGTAAAGGGTGTTGCACATGAGACTGGTCGTATAATTTTTCTTAAATTTTTTTTTTTTTTAATAATCTTACATACTAATACATGAGGCTATTCCAAGTCAGTATTCAATTGAAAGTCTAATCTATCCTAACAGGACAAATTTTTTTATGCTCAATCCCATTTGCAACCTGCAAATATATTTTTTTTAAAACATATTATTTATTTTAAACAATTTCATATGCTATGTTAGTGACACGACAACCGTAAAACAGACTCAGTGTACCAGCACCCTGACTAGATCCCACCTCCCAAATCCACCTCTATATACATTCCCACTCTCGATTCTCCCCAACCAAGTGTTACAACATGGCTTGTCACACTAAACAAGCATTGCTCTCATTATCCCTCCATCTCTTGCTCCTCCTCTCATCCACCACCCAAGGTGCCAAACCCATGAAGCACCTCAAGCTAAAGACCACCCACCTCCACTTCTACTTCCACGACACGGTCGCCGGCCGCAACGCCACCGCCGTCCTCTCCGCCCACCCCCCCAACCCCTACCCCACGCGCTTCGGCAACGTGTTCGTCATCGACGACCCCCTGACGGAGGGTCCTGAGCCTACGTCGAGGCGCGTGGGGAGGGCGCAGGGGATGTACGCGTTCGCCGCGCGGGACGAGTTTTCGGTGCTGATGGCGGTGGATTACGCGTTCACGGAGGGGGAGTTCCGCGGGAGCGGCGTGAGCGTGCTCGGGAGGAACCCGGTCACGCGCGCGGTGCGGGAGTTCCCAGTCGTGGGCGGGAGCGGGAAATTCAGGCTCGCGCGCGGGTACGCGCTCGCGCGCACGCGCTGGTTCGATAGCGCGGGGGATGCCGTTGTTGAGTATGATATGTTTGTCATGCATTACTGATGTGGTTTTGGGGGGTGGTGGGTTTAGTGTTTTTGTTGTTTGTGTGTAGGGTTGGTAAACGAGTCAAACGAGTCGAGCCGAGCCAAGCCGAGCCGAGTTCACGAGCTCAACGAGCCTCACAAGCGTTCTTCTTAGTTTTAGGGTTTTTAATGATCGAAAATAAAATTTTATCCTAAATGAATCAAGTTCATGAGCCTAAATGAGCATAGCTTTGTATTAATTTAATGTTCTGATCTTATAAAAGAGTTTAGTCAAGTTTCAACTAAGTTTTTTATAACACAACGAGTTGAATTTGAACACAAAATGAAGTTCGATCCAGGTCCCGAGCCTAACCGAGCTTTAAAAATTGTTGAAGCTCGCTCATTTGTTTAATCAAACGAGCCTGAACGAGCTTAAACCGAGCTGAGCCCGACCGAGCCCAAGTGGCTTGGTTTTTACCAGCCCTATTTGTGTGTCATTCATGGGGTGTGTGATATAAATCATATTTACATTGATTCTCCATTATTATGGATTGGTTTTAGGCAGTTTTATTGAAATGATTTTAAAATAGAGTAGAATTATTTTATTGGAGTTTTGATGAAGTTTTAATGACCTTATTATAAGGATATTATGTATTTTTTCTAGGCTCGCGCGCATGCAATAGTTTGATGAAATTTTAATGACCCTGTTATAGATATATGAATTTATGTATTTTCTTTTTTTTTTTAGGTGTTTTTTTTTTTTTTTTTCACAAGGAATTTGAGCATGTGAAGGGGTCGTGCCCAGATCAATCAATCAATGAGAATTTTAGTTTACTCTTTTCTTCAGGCTTCTGTGTCTGCGGAGAGGATCTATGAAGTTGATGTTGATTATTTTCGTCTCGTGTCTCGCATCATTTTACGTCCCCCATGGCTTATTAATTGATTTATAAAAGATAAATAGGAATTTGATACGTGAGTCTCTTAATTTAATAGAGGTAATTATATCGCTGAAATAGATTAGGTAAAATAATACAATTTCAAAAAAGATATGGGTTATCAATATCGACTTATTCTCACATATTCACATTGAGTCAATATTGAATCTATTAGGGTTCATATGTTCCTAATATGGGATTGAAACGGACTATATGTGAGATTTTATTTGAATACGAAATAAATAGTTCAGTTTGATTTATTATTCATGAATTATTCAGTCCAATTTAAGGCTTCCCACAGTGAGTTCACTTAAATGTAAAAGTTGTTCATTAAAAAAAAAAAGTGGTCTATTTTAGATGTCGCTTGAGATAATTTTTATTTTTTGGATGATCAAAATTCGGGTATCTACAGCTGTTACACACAATTTTTTTTTCAGCCCTAATTCTAGTCCATATGCGTTGATAGAAAATCATCGAAGCATAAAAGAATTATATGCATCGATATAAATTTCACATTTTCTATAAATACATCAACGCAATTCATTGGAATATATACTTTATTTTTTATAAAAGCATGTACATCATTAAATGTGGAATACTATTTTTAAAACATTCAAAACACGTGTAGGCTAGAATTGTAACTGAAAAATAGACTTGTGGGTAACCTTATCCAACTCAAATACTCATCACTGTTTAAGAATTATGGATAATATTACATCTAGTCCATTTTTTAGTCCTAAATCAAGTCTTCAACTGTTTTGAATATTTAAAAAATAGTATACATCATTTAATGAGGCATATGTTTTCATAAAAAAATGAAGTATATACTCTAATGAATTGCGTAAATGCATTTATAGAAAAATATGAAATTTTTTATTCGAAACATATACCTTGCTAATTAAGGGGAGAGTATATGTTCTGATAATTTTTAATTAACACATATAGGACTGAAATTAAGATCGAGATAATAAAAAAAGTGCCTAACATCACTACTGTTTAATTCTCATTTTTTATTTATCTGAGTATATAAAAAAAATATTCTTGAAAAAGAAGTGTTGGAAGGTTAACAAGAAAACATGATGGATGCCTGATATTGATGATTGAAAGCAGTGCACATAAAAATGTATGTCCTTGTAAAAGAAATGCTTTTATTCTATTTTATCTTGTGACGAAGTGTGCACCTCAAGTGAGGATCACGTTTCGTGTTATGTAATTCAATTATAATATATAGTTTATTCTAACAACAGATACTGTGCTTTGACAGTCAGTGATTACTGATGAAAAATATCTTCAGTTGCAAATTACTCCTAAATCAATTCTTAATCTTTGGTGCACTTTTTTTTATTAATTTTTTGTGAACTGTGTGAATGGTGTTGCATTTCTTTAAATGATGATACACTCAGTATGTTTTATAATCCTCTTAGTATTTTAAATTAAAATGGTTTTTAGAGGGGTAGAAAATAGCAATTCGGGTTTCGGTCGATAAGATCCGTCCACTCTGTTTCTCCCGATAGCTTCCGTTTCGTAGTCGGTGATTTTTCTCTTCGAGCGTCGTCGGAAATAGGGTTGGGGGTGACTTGTAAAAGACCTTGCGATGCTCAAGTTAGCACAATAGACAATTTAGGGTTGTTGCAAAAAGAATTTTCACATACCTTTATTGGGAGAACTGATTCCCTATTTATAGTATTCAGATGATGCCTTCGAATCTTATGTAGATCTCTCCCTCATTGGACAGATGGGAGGAGATCCCAGATTTTAAGGAATTGGTTATGTATTATTTGAGGGATTTGTAAAATCTGCTGTCAGTTTCCCTCAATAAATACACATGATTTGTTGGGATCTTGTGAATCAATTGGTGATTTGTTTTAAATCCAGGATATATTGTTATGATATCAAAGAATCAGCTAAATGATAGCTCTAGATTTAATATATCTGTGAGGATTTAGAGAATCAGTAGTTGATGATCCTTAATTTAAAAATTGAATTATGAAAATACTGACTTAGAATTTATGCTCGGTCGTTGGGTAGGGTCCGACTGGCCAGATCCACATGTGGTGGGTCATCCAGATTGTGGCCCTCGCTAATCGGGTCATAGACCACCGGTACGTGGAGCATAGTTTATAGGGCTGATTTTTGGCCTCTACAGCTTTTCAACCATTTATATATTTTGTTATTGGAGTGTATACTGTGATAGTATAGTGTATTTTACTAGCAGAACATAAAAAATTTGAAATTTTTACATCTTTTCAAAGAGAAAAAAATATATTAATTTATCTAAGTATATACTTCATTTTTTATAATAGCATTTACTTCAATGGGCTAATATTTTTTTTAATTAAAAAAACACTATGAAAACTGCGCGTAGAAGGCTCCACATAGGGGTGAATATATCATTTTCCTATTTTATACATCTCTCAAAAAAGTAAACGACATTGATCCGCTCAATCCATTTTGCACCCCTATTTGTTGTCCCCTATTTGTTGTCCAGAAGCAGAGTGTATACTGTTGTAGTGCACATTTACTCCACTACAGTACTTGTACATTTATTTTATATTTTATTATGCGTCGAGGCGGGTGGGGAGGGCGCAAGGGATGCTGGAACATATACAATGTTAGACGGTGTATATATTATGTTAAATTTTTTCTTATACTTACTAAAAATAGACCTATTCAATTCAAAATTGAACGATATACATTTTTATCAAACCTAGATGACGCTTATTATTTTTTAAAAAATATAAATATGTGTAGTCTGAGTTTTGGATTGTAAAAAATAACTGAGTCATAACATTTTTCATAAACTAATGGCATAAACAGTTTTGGTGTTCATGATCGGGCTTGGTTGATATGTTTTTTAGGTAAGGAAAATCTGGTGAAGGTCATGGTGATGTGTGTTAACAGGAGGTTGTTTTGGTTACGAGTGCTGTTACAAAACTTTTTTTTTCAACCCCATTTCAGTCCCATATGTTTCGAGAGAAAATCATTAGAGCATATATTCACATTGACAAGGTATATGTATCGATAAAATTTTTTTACACTTCTATAAACGCAATTCATTGGAGTATGTGCTTTATTTTTTATTATAAAAATATATACTTTATTAAATAAGATATACTAATTTTATAAAAATTTAAAATACATGTAGATTGAAATTGAAGTTGAAAAAAAGAAGAAGCTTTAGGCATTCTGAATTTCTGATGAAGGTTTATGCCCCCATCTGCAGCTCTGAAGTATTTTTTTTTAAGGAATACATTTTATGACCCTCACTCAAGAAAACTGATTGTCTCACAAAGAATAATACGAATGCAAGGATTTTTTTTTTTTTTTAATATCGAAGGGATCCCGTGGCATAATCGCCAATAAACAGGTAGGTAGCTCAGCGTCAAGACTCAAATCCAAGACCTACTCTTGATACAGATAATGGCCACTAGGGACAATGCAAGGATTTAATTACATAAAAGTAGATTGGTCTTTTGTATTTCAAAAATGGTAAAATGAGATTTTTTAGGTATAATTTTAAAAAGTGGTTGATATGGTTATTTCTAATTTTTAGGAGAATTTTTTGTTCATTTTTCCTTAAATCTATTAGAGTTGACATGTTTCTAATATGGGATTGACATGAGAACTACACGTGAGATTTTACTTGAAAAAGAAATAAAAATAGTTTAGTTTGACTAGTTATTCATTAATTTTCTGTGCAATTTTAGGCTTACTACACTGATCTCACTTCAATCCAAAAGTTGTTCATGTTTTTAAAGAAATGTTCACTTCAACGTTGCCTTTTAATGCATGATTTGATTCAGTTCATATCATGAATTGTTTAACTCAAATAAGGTGCACATGTATGAACTTTGATCCATTAAAAAATTTCCTCCCCTCATATGATCTCTCATGTGCCTAGCACATGAAGTTGTTCATGTGGGATTGACATGTGGAGATTGGCTGGCCTAGACTAGATGCTCTCTCTGAATATATAGTTAGATAAGGTGGAAATATCATAATTCAAAAAATACAAAACAATCATAAAATTATAAACTCCACAAAAAATTAAAATATATCTAAATATGTATTATTATGGATGTCCAGCAAAATGTGGAATTATTCACAAATTAATCATGAAATATCCAAATGATACATTCACCAAATACACAAGATTGATTAAATGGGAATTAGACTTTAATTAGCAACAAATTATCTAATTACTGAATTTTGTTTATTTTAATCAAATGTTTTCTCTATTGGAATAAAAATCATACATGTTTTTAACAATAAAACATTATTGTCTTAAACGGGTTGAGTGTCAATGATGGGCTGACCCGACCCGACCCGACATGTTCGATAAAGAAGTGGGATTAGAAACCACCCCACCCACGTGGATGGTTATGTGGTTATCATAATTACTTCACCATCTTTTAATTACTTCACCCATGTGGATGGTCTCACATCTCTTTGTTTTTGCAGTCACATGGATTTTTTTGGCTCGCTCTTAAACACCTTTTATTTTAGGTCCCTGTCAAATCAACTGTTATCATCTCTTATAAATCGTTTATCAAATTAACTATCATTATTTTTTTCACATTTTATAAATCTTTATCCATACTTTATTCACATTTTACTCAAACAATAAAACATTTATTCTTACGTTTACCAACGATAATAATTCAAAACACAACCAAACACAAAATCACTTTATCCTTATTTATACTCACTTATGCTCGGATAAATGTATACCCAAGAATAAAACCTATCCCCGTTCTAAACAGGGCCTAGGGTACATGGTCAATTTTACCCTAGAAAAACCAACATGGATAAGTATACAAACATGTCATTTAAATGAATGGGCATGGGTAAATGCGGAAAATAAAAAAAGTTTACATTGGCCATTCTTTTAATATAAGAGCAGTAATATATAGATATATGGTTTGTTTTCTTTATTATTCGAATCATCATAACAACAGATACTTTGCTTTGGCAGTCAGTGAGGTACTGATGAGAAATATCTTCTTGCCTTGCAAAATACTCATAATCAATTCTCCATCTCTGGTGCACTTTTTTATAATTGTTAATCTTTTTTATTTTATTTTTTGTGAAGTGGTGTGTGAATGGTGTTGCATAGGCGGCTAGGTCACTAAGCATCATATCTCATTTTCTTTTTAGGCAGCTCAATCCATTTTGTATTCCCATCTTTATTTTAAAACTAATCTTTTAGTCAACTATACATTTTATTATTGAAGTGTATATTAAGATAATGTAGTATATTTCATCAACATAACATATAAAAATTTAAATTTTCATTTTTTCAAAGAGAGAAAAAGTATATCAATTTATTTAAACATATATTTTATTTTTTATAACAGTATGTATCAATGGGCTAGTGTATTATTATATATAAAAAAAACCGATGAGAACTATAGATGAAGCTACACCACTGAACACAGGGTTGAACATATCATTTTTCTTTTTTATATATCTCTAAAAAAAAATAAAGGACGTTGATATGCTAAGTTCATTTTGCACCCCTATCAGTTGTTCAATAGCTGAGTGTATTCTGTTTTAGTGCATTATATACGCCACTGGTGCAGTACTTATACAAATTTTTTATTTAATTTTTTTTTTTTTAAAATATAGATTTATCTAGATATATATTTCAACGTATATATAATTTATGAGATGAGTATACACTTTAAAGGATCATGTTAAATTATAAATCAGCTCTTTGAAAATCCATTTTTTTCACTATAAAACAAAGACTCCATAGACTTAGGTAGATGAATTGGAAATTTCATTTATCAGTGACATGATTTTTTATTGTCCTTGACCTTCTTTCAATCTCCATTAATAATCTTTGTCGTTATCAAAGAAAATTTTTTTTTGGTTAATTTTGTCTTGGTAGGTTAACTTTTCATAGCCTACTTTGTTGACATGCTCCATTTGGTGTGGTTGGGGAGGTTCCAATTAGGGTTGCCAGACCAACCTAATTTTAACCATAAAAAGAAAAGTCTATTAGTGTTATTTTTCAAGGAAAATGATACTTTCAATCTCATTTGTAACCTGTCATGTATTTGTTTAATAAATTATATACTATTATATATCTAAATAAACTAATACATATTTTCTTTTAACATGATAATTGTAATTGAAATACACTCCACTAGTGAAGTATATACTGCATTAGAACAATATATAAGTACTCACTAGTGGAGTGTATAGTCGAGATTGTCTTTAGACTACAGAAAGGACTACAAACGAGACATATATATTCGCACTCAGTTTTTAGTGGTATTTCATTGTTGATATTACACGCTCGGTTCTTACATGCTATCATATGTGTTTTTTGTTTTTTATATCGGAGGGACCTCCCCCTGGGCAGATTTTACAGTCAAGCTGGGAAGGCTACCTTTGTCTGTTTACCCTGGGCCACGGAAAATTCTTTCGAATAATCGCCAACAAACAGGTGGATAAGTCAGCGTCAATACTCGAATCTAAGACCTACCCTTAACAAAGGTAAACATTGAACCGTTATGTTATGACCACTGAGGACATGCTATCAATCTATCATATGTCCGAATTACAATTTCAGTTTTTTTACAAAAATACATAATTCATTAAACGAAACATGTGATTTTTGAAGGTCATAGTTTACATATACCTCAAATAAAGTATGAGAACATGACTCTAACATTATTTTTGTTTGTTTAACTGACTTCAAGCTACCAAACAAAGCCATAACAAAGGTGGTCCAAGTTTGGTTTGAAAACAAATATTAACTAACACCAAAAGAGAAAAATAAAGCTACTAGTCTTTCAAATAATAATAATAAAAAAATGGTTAAAAGAAAAAGGGAACCTACCATGATAACTCCACCACACATATATGCATGCGCACATCATCTCTAGTGGGACTTTTCCTGTCCTAAACCCGCCTCGGTTGTAATTAATATTAAAATTAAATATTTATTATAATAATTAAATCATTTATATTTTTCATTTGGTATTCCAAAAAAATATAACAAAATAAAAATGAATAAACTCAAACGCTATTTGAAATTTGAAATCATATAAACATATACGGGTTATCTTTTGGTATTAAAAAAAAAATTGAAACATTATATTTGTCACTTTTTACAGAGATTGAAAATTTTATATTTTTTTAGCTTTTATTCTAATAAATATTTATTTTTATTCAAAATTTCATCTTAGATTAACTATTACATAAAAATATATTTTAATATTTTCTTCCTAAACTTGTCTTGAAAATTTATATTTTTTATTTATGAACTACAGGCCTGATTGCAAAACGGACTGAGTGTATCAACATTCTAAAAAATAACAGGAATATTCTAATTCTGTTGGAGTGCGAAATAAAGGTGGAATAGTGGGAGAATAGCTAAATTGAAGTGTGGTTAAGAAGAATACAATCTCATAACCATGCCACCCAACAAAATGCAACCCAAAGGACAGGCATGTTATGTAACAAACAAAACCCTAATGACAAATGACAAATGGAAAATGCAACCATTTTAGTATACTATTATTATTAACCAAAAATAAATCTTTTCAATCAACTTTGACACTGCACTTTTGTTAGTAGTGTTAAAGATTTTATCTCTCTAATCTAATTAGGAAAGGATAGAGTCATAGAGAAGACACTCAAACAAATCTTATCTAATCTAATTTTGTTAGAAGAGTTAAAGATTTTGTTGAAAGAATCAAATTAAAAATATCAATATTTTTGTTACAACAATCCATTTTTTAAATCACTCTTAAAGGATCTATCAATAAATTAAAAAAAATCTTGATGGTTGATAAAAAATTCTTTTAAATTTTCTACTTGATTATGTTAGCTAGATAAGATTGATACAAATTTAAAATCTAAAATTTGTATACACTTCAAAACATATCATATGATTAATTAATATTATTATCATTTTCACGCACATTGTATGTGTAAAATTGTTTTGATTTCTATTTTTTTGAATCAAGATGGTAGGCATTCGATCTTAATTTTACTTAAAGAAATGTAATGCCTAATTTAAAAAAGTTACAAGAGATACAAAAAAAAAAAAAAAAAACCCATTAGAGAGAAGAAAGTAGAAGAGTATATATCTACTCCCCTTCCTAATAGAGGCGCTTCTCGAACCTGCAACATGCTCCAGTTCTTTAAGAGATACATGATCATTTTTCAAATATTCTCCATATAAACTAAAGCTCGAAGCACAAGGTGGTTGCGAACCTCTTACTCCTCAATAAATAGCAAAACCCCTTCTGATAGAGGCCCTTCTCGAACTTGCAACATGTTTCAGTCCTTTAAAAGATACATTATCATTTTTCATATATTCTCTGTATAAACTGGAGCTCGAAGCACAAGGTGGTTGGGAGCTATTCATAATGCCCAAACAACAGCAAGAACAAACAACCACATGGGCTATGCCTTAAAAGATACATGCATAAAATAACACACATTCCACATAGTGACACTTGGAATCCAACAATCCCAAATAAAAGTACCTCCTACCTTCCATCAAAAGGCAAAAAGCTAGAACACCCACATAACAAAAATCAAACATGTAGAACCAAAGTTTCCAAACCAAATCACCAAAGTCAAGGAACAAAATCAAAATATGATCCCATTCTTTGAACCAACGAAACACATTTACACGCACATACCACAATAAAAGAAAAAAACTAATCTCACACATGTAAAATTTAGATTCATCATCATTTCCAACTCTAAATTCAGTCTACATTTTTTTATAAAAATAATATAATCCAATAAAGTAATATACTTTTATAACAATAAAGTATCACTATGATAAATTGTATGAACTAGTTTATAGAATACGAAATTTTTTTTCAATAATATATATACCTCGTTACAGATAGCTAACTATATATGAGATTGTAAATGAAACTATAAAATGGGTTGACTAAGTGTGTAACGACTTTGTATGTATATCTAAAAAAAAAATCACAATTAATCAATTTTACGGATCATAACGTAGTCCGCCTAAATTCATATCTAATAATGAGTTATATATTTTTATAAATGGTTAAATAATACTCTAATGAATTTAATATTTTCATTTATTAAAAATGTGAGAAATTCCAGTGAGATATGTTTTCATTATAGTGAGTGGAAGGGATTAACGAGGTACATGAGACTCCATTTATGATTGTAAAAAAGAACTAACTGTAACATTTTTTCATATATAAAAGGATAATGTTACGTAAATTCCATTTTCCAGCCCAAATTCTAATCAACACACGTTTTGAATTTTTTTTTAAATACTATATCTCATCTCAAAAGGTAATTTTTTTTTATATATATAAAATATGAATCACATGCTCCAATGAATCGTATGGATGCATTTACAGAAAATGTAAAAAATTTCTATTGAAACATATACTCGCTAATGTAAATATTTAGCGCTAATAGCATATAGGATTGGAAAAAAGACTATGTGTAACGTCACTCATATATAAAAATAATAATGTTGCAATCAATCCACTTTACAGTGGAAAACGTAGACCGTGCATGTTTTTATTTTTTTTTTAAATCATATATCACATTTAATGAAGTATGTACTTTTGTAAAAAGTTAACCATATATTCCAATGAATTAAGTATTATCATTTATTGAAATGTAAAAAATTTCAAAGAGATACGTACCTCATTAAGTGGAAGGGACTAATGATCGAGGTATATGAGACAGATTCATATTTTCTGCTTGTTTTTATCATACTTGTACCTTGCTTGACTAATCATATGGTCGCGGGTAAATGCATCAAGTGAAATGTATTCTTTTTTCCTTTTAAATTCACATGCATTTACAACCGTCTGATTTTCAATGTGGTAATGTGATAACTCCACAATAAAAGTCAAACAAGACCTCAAGCCAACTGCACTTATAATAGTTATAAAGGACACCCAAAACATTTTCCATATAAAACCTCACTCAACCCAACCCCGCAACCCCACACATTCATTTGCCAGGCATGACCAAACCTAACCGTTTATTAAAAGTATATATCTTATTAAAAATACATATTTTATTAAATGATATATTAGAGTACATATTTTACTTTTTATAAAAAACACGTGCAGGCTCAATTTTAAATTGTAAAATAAACTCTCATTACAGTGAGTAAATATCTCAGCATACTGAACTTTCCAAAGCACTCAACATCACATTTTCCATATAAAATCCCACTCAACCCAAACCCACAACCACCACACATTCATTACCCACAGCCATGTCTAACCCCACCCCGCTCCTCCTCCTCCTCCTCCTCCCCCTCTCCCTCGCCGCTACACCCCCAACCCCCTTTCCCCACCCCCACAGCCGCCTCGAAAAGCAAACCCACCTCCGCTTCTTCTGGCACGACATCGTCAACGGCCGCAACCCCACCGCGATCCGCGTCGCCGCCGCCCCGAGCACCAACGCCTCCTCCACCGGCTTCGGCGCGGTCGTCATGATCGACGACCCCCTCACCGAGTCGCCCCAAATGGATTCCAAACTCGTCGGGCGCGCGCAGGGACTGTACGCGCTGTCCGCGCAGGAGGAGGTGGGGTTACTAATGGCGATGAACTTCGCTTTCTTGAATGGCTCGACCCTGACTGTGATGGGCAGGAACAAAGTGTTTGATAAGGTGAGGGAGATGCCGGTCATCGGCGGGAGCGGCGCGTTCAGGCTCGCGAGGGGGTACGTCGAGGCCAGGACGCATACGTATGATCAGAACACCGGGAACGCCTGCGTCGAGTACAATGTGTTCGTGTTGCACCATTGATGATGATGGACTGATTCAATAATGAACTGGTGGATTCTGATCCACCGGTTCATTGAACAGGTTTGGGTAGATGAGTCTTTTGAGTTTTTTGAGTTTTTAAACATTGTGGTGATTGGTTGTTGAATCTCTTTACCTTTGTTGTTGGTTAATGTTTTCTTGAATTATTATTTAGTGAGGTGGGGAGGGTGTTGGTATAATGGGTTGATAGCGGCGCGTTCAGGCTCGCGAGGGGGTACGTCGAGGCCAGGACGCATACGTATGATCAGAAGACCAGGAACGCATGCGTCGAGTACAACGTGTTCGTGTTGCACCATTGATGATGATGAGAAAAAAAAAAAAACTCGTGAGTCAGTTTGGTGGACTGATTCAATGAACTGGTGGATTCGGATCCACCGGTTCATTGAGCAGGTTTGGGTAGATGAGTCTTTTGAGTTTTTTGAGTTTTTAAACACTGTGGTGATTGGTTGTTGAATCTCTTTACCTTTGTTGTTGGTTAATGTTTACTTTTACTTTTTTTTTTTCTTGAATTATTATTTAGTGAGGTATTTAGTCAATTATATATATATAATATTATATATATATATAGAGAGAGAGAGAGAGAGAGAGAGAGAGAGAGGCGATATGGTGCGGACATCATACCTTATTTTAATATGCGGTCACCTTATAATCATTGTATAATTGGAGTGCATTTAATCGAATGGTGAGAAGATATTCTATAAAAAAATCACAAGAGAAAAATAGAGAAATTGTGTGGAGAAAAAAGAGGGATCGCGGATATACGTGATTTCATAGGGTGATTATTTTAATCGTCTAATTAAAATTCATTTAATCGTATGGTAATGACATGGTGACCACACCTAAGGAAGAGGGGGTATGGCGACCGCATCTTATCATTTCACTATATATATAGTGTTTAAGTTAATTTTTATTTAAAAAATGATACGTATTTGTGCGCGTTTAGGCTGCGTCGAGTACAATGTGTTCGTGTTGCATCACTAGAAAAAACTCGTTTTGAGTGAACTTGGTGGATTGGTCAATCAACCCTGTCATTGAGTTTGACCATGCTTGTTTAGATCTCTGGGTAAGCTTTTCAAGTTTTTAAACATTTTCTTTTTTTTTTTTGGAGTTTTTAAACATTGTTGGTGATTGGATGTTGAAATATTATTATTATTATTATTATGGTTATGGTTATTGGTTGAGGTCTGTTATGGTTAATCAAATGGAGATGGAGACTAGAGAGGTGTTATTATTTTTTTTTTTTGTGTGTTTAGTGGTGGAGAGGGTGCTGGTGACGTGGGAGTAGATAGAATATTTGGTTACAAAGTGTTTTAAGTTAACTCTGCTTAAAAAAATGATATATCCCACCTCCTTTATAGTAGTCTCATATACAGTATCCAATGTCTTGATTTTCTTTTTAAAAATATATACTTATCTAATGTTGCAATGGAAAAAAAAACTAGGTGGTTTGGATCACTGTGTCAGTGATTTTTTCGAGTGTATAAACATTGTTGGTCACTTGGATGTTGAAACTCTAACCTTTGTCGTTGGTTACTGTTTTTTTGGTTAGTTTTGTGGCTTTGTGTTTAATGGTGGAGAGGGTGTTAGTGTAGGTGGTTGAATATTAGATAGAACATTTTGGTTACATAGTGTTTTAAATTAGCTTTTCTAGGAAAGGAAAATGATACATCAACTCTCTTTAAAGTCTCAATTACAGTCCACACCGATTTTTTTTTTTTTTTTAAAAAAATTCATACATTTTTTAATTGAAATATATGCTGTTATATGAAATGAAATATATACTGAAATATATTAGTGTATTTTTTTTCATATTGAAAAAATGAAAAATAAATTTGTGTCATACACTTTGACAAAACTTTATACATTATGATAGCGTAGTATATATTATGCTATCATAGTGTATGAGGCTACAAAACGGACTGAGTGTATCAGCTTCAGCCTTGTGTGGAGTCTTGCTTACAACTCCCAATTGTTTTAATTTTTTTAAAAGTATATACTCTTCTAATGAAGTATATACCATCATGAAAAGTAAATACATATCTATATAAATTAATGGATATTTTTTTCCTTAAATAAATAAAAAGTAATTTTTCATTTTAATGGCGTATAACATTACTGAAGTGTATAGGTAGCTGGAGGACAGCCTCTGGAAATGAACTGAGCGAATCTTTACTCTTTCACTTATGCTATTTGCATCTGTTGGTTAAATCGGCCGCTGTTAAGTAGTATAAGATCTAATCCATATTATTTTTCATCAGTTTTTATCAGTTATTAATAAGGATACTGACACATATCAACTTCAAATTTTAAAATATGAGGTTTTACAAAATTCTATGAATAATAAAAACGTTGACATGTGTCACCTCACATGTAAAAATGTGAGAACACTGATATGTGAAAAATTCAAAAAACATATTGAAAATAGTTTTGAAATATCTCATTCCAAACAAAAGATTTTTTTGGACATTCCATGTAATATTGATCTTTAAGAAAACATTAATTAGAACACTAATGTTTTTAAAAAGCTAATTTTTTCTGTTATGGCATTGGAGAAATGGAGACTCCTATTGACATGGGAGTCAAAAAAGAAATCAAGTAGGATACTCTTGACTATTGGAGGAGGGAATCAAGGACATGTGGGGGTAGGTGTTCCCTAAAAAGGAGAGTTTCTAATTAATGTGAGCACTAGAGATTTTAAGTAGGAAAGTGACATTTCCAGTGCAGCACTGTCCACATTCCTAACCTTTTTTTGATAAAATAAATATATATCCAGTCCTTTATAGTACATGCTGTTATGTAAGTGAATACTGAGATAATAAGCATTATTGTATTTGTACTTTAACAAAATAAAGTTTTTTTAATCCTTATATACAGTGATAGCACATTATACACTATGCTATCACAGTGTGTACTGCATTATAGCAGTGATATGTATGTGCTCTTTTAATCCACATTTATAGCAGTTGATACTTTTTTTTCATCTTCTCCAAATTCGCACACGGGCATCATACATACTACCGATTAGTTGTAACAAAAAAATGATACACCCAGTCCTAAAAGTCGTCTAATGCTTTTTCTTGTTTGAGGTCATACACATTTATATACGATTTTTTTTTTTTTTTTATGTTGTAAGTGCATATGACCCGGAGGCGATTTTGAAGTATGAGAATATAAAGCTCTTGTAACAAATATTGGATGTTTGTTTTTGTTGTTGAACCATCTCTTTCAGCTTTTTATGAGTTTTTGTTGAGCAACTCAGCATTCAATGAGTAGAAGATAGGGGGTTCCTATTTTTGACTGGGGATGAATTTAATATATACATTAATTTTGCCACAATTTGTGATTGCATGGGAACATTTTTTCAACTGTAGTTTGGCAATCAGTCACTTGCAAGAGAAGGGTGATGAAGCACCAAACCATGCTTTTTAATTCTTCTTGGTTGGGTGGTAAAAGAGGCCATGAAAAACAATCTTTGGGAATACACATGGTCATTCTAGTAATCATAACTCAGTTTATAAAATTTCGTTCATAAAATAATATTATAATAAAAAATTATATAAAAAAATATGTATATCAATTCATTTGATATATATATTTTGTTAGACATAGCATATAGACAAGTATATGCATGAAAAAATTTTAAAAGGTGTTTTGGATAGTAAAAGGTTACAATAAAAATGATAAAAAGTTAAAGAGATAAATGCGTATAAGCATTCTTATGAAAATCCAGATAACTGCCTACCTTTTCCCGAAATCCAAATAACCCCTCACAAACATAACTAAATCCAAATACATCATTCTATCAGTTAAGTTAACATAAGGGTAACCTAAATTCAACCTAATGTATAAAGTTACATTTATACCCTCCCCCAATCAATCACTAACATGAGAAACCATAAATCTAACATTCCCATTCACCCCATTTATTCGTTCTCCTCATGCGATCTATTTACCCTCATCGCCGATGACATTGCGTGATATGCAGGGGTAAAAACGTAATTGATATGGGGTTATTTGTGTTTTGTGCTAGTTTACAAGGACTTAATTATACTACTAAATTTTGCTTGAGTTAGGATAACAGAATATTCAATGAGCATTTCGATTCTGTTTTCGTTTCGCTTTTAGTTATACTTATGGGAGGTTATATGCATTTATTCATATGTTTGTAGGTCGCTATATGCATTTATTCCAAAGTTAAATTAACCAAACCAATCCCTTGTGAAAAATCATGTCTAGCCCTTATGCAGCCCAGTCTACAACCCTCATTTTTTTTTTTGAAAAAAACTTAGTCATCCGTCCAAGTATATACTATTATAAAAGTGAATTATACACTCAGATACACTAATGCATTTTTTCTTTAAACAAATAAAAAATAAAATTTAATATTTATGCATTGCAATAATACAATATACACTATAATAGTTTAATATATATTACACCGAAGAAACCGTTTCTGGACTGCAGACTTATCCCTCATTCTTCACTGAAAGGTGCTGATTTTGGATCTTATTACTACTGATAGATAGGTTAACATTTAATAATAATAATAAAAAACAGTTATCTACAAAAAAAAAAAAAAAAGGTTAAATTAATCTCCACATAATCTAGTGTTGCTTGTATGATTAGGGCTTCATTGACGTATTCTAAATAATATATATAGCTTCATTTTTTCAATAAATGGATCTTGATGATCAAAATGAAGAATTTATAAAAACATATTTTCTAATAAGGTACATACATCATTGATTCATTATACATTGCTCAAGCAGGTGATTTTTATGTATTTGCATCAAAATATAATTTAATTGGAACATCTATACTTTATGTAATATAAAGTACGACCTTCACAGATAATCAAAGAACTAGGGACTGTTAAATTATCTACTAACCTTCCAGTCCTTGATTTGGAGATGCCAATTAATAAAGGTCTGAACAATGTAAGACCTTATGTCATTAAAACTTTTGGGGGCCTTCACTTTTTCACCCCCATTAATCTAGAACACCACCCTATTAAAAAAAAAAAATTTGAGGGTGGGGAGATCAAATTATAAAAAGTGGAGGGGGGGGAGAGCGGTGGAGAGTGACGAGGTTGATGGCAGCAGTGGACGGAGGAGGGTGGCTAGTCTCTCCACTGCTACCTTTCCCGGCCTCCCCTGCCTACCGTTGTCGCCCTCTCCCAGTGCCACCGTCGCCTTCCCCCCCTCGCCTGCCACCTACCACCACTGCCCCCTCTCTCCCTCTCCCTTCTCTCCCATTTCAACCCACCTGAAAATTTTGAGTGGGATGAATAACTGGAGAGGTGAAGGAAAGGTCTCCAAATAGCTCACCAGGGTAAGTTGGATTCCCAGTATCCTTTTCAATAAGATGTGGCTGCTCCTGGTCTCGAATTTTGAGCAACCTGAGGAAGCCAAAGGACTGGAGTCCATAAAGGTGCAATGTGGTGTATAAAATCCTTGTTCACAGAATGAGCAAAAAGAATAAACGAAAAAAGAAGGTTATTCTTCAGGCACCATAGTTGCAGTGCTAATTAATGGTATGATGTCAAAGTAATTTTTAAGTCTAGTTGAGGTTAAGAACTTGAGATGAGGAGATCTTATATATAATTCAGGCCACATGTATAATTCATCTAATATGAGTAGATTCAATCTTCACTGATCAAATGGAGGGTGAAAAGAGCTCAACTAAAAGATTTCAAGATCCTGCACTTACTAGAGTATTAAGATGTTGGAAATGTTTGCGGAAGTGAAGCAAAGATGAAGGTTGAACAAGATGGAAAACTTTGTTAGAGAACATTAGGGTATTGTTAATGTCCACAACTTTGTCTATTTCATTATGGTTGAAGCACCATTGAAGTTTTCAATACACAACTATATTTCTCAAGTAAGGTAATAGGTGAACCCTGAGGGCTTTCAGAAACATATTGAAACAAGAAAAGAATGGACATACCAATCCCACCAGAATAGTATTTCAAAAACTAAAAAATTTATTAGGTTCGCCTCATATTTCATGTGTTATGCTTTTCTGTCTGCACCATAGTCACATTGGTAGGAATTTCATTTGGGACGATACGCATACATTCATAAATCATACAAGATAAGCATGGTAAAAATACAAAGATAATTAACTATTTTGTACGTGTACCATAATCATGGGTACAAAAGATATATGAAAAAAAAAACTTCTATATTGAGTATACAGGCAACAAGACAATTAGGATTCTACATTTGAAAAGCGAAAACAAAACTCCCATATTACACCTTCCATGATGAAAACAAAACCATATTCCAAACCACAGTGAAGGCTTGTGAGCTTTAAATCTTATATAGGCCACATTTGAATCTGTACGATGCACGTACATTCGTGAATCGTACATGATAAGAACAATAAAAGTACAGTGATTTGTACATGTATTCAAATCATTTGTATGTATGTGAAAACTTTATAAATGACGAACAATATGATAATTCCTAAACTAAATGGATACTTAGATTCCGAAGAAAATGTATAATTCAATGAACAAAAGTATGTCCTATTGGATTACTTTTCCTGTTTTCCAATATTTAGAAAAATTCAAAATACATAGTGACTAATGGCTTACACTGATAGAGCAAAGCAAGTTTACAAGATCTCCAAGGAGTGTTCAAATGCAGTTTAGTCCTAATGAAGAGTAGAAATGAAAGATGAGGTACAATGAAGTAACTTCTTTTTGCAAAAATAGTATCCCATATAACACCTTCCATGATGGAATCAAAATCCATATTCCAAACCATAGTAAAGGCCTTTGAGCTTTAAATCTTATATAGGCCACATTTGAATCTAAAAAAGCGAAATATTTCCAATCGCGGATCCAATCATACTTCGGCGTTTAGTTTTTCAATCCCCTCCTTATCTTTTCAGGCCAAAAAAACCAGCGATTAAAGGACTACTAAAATAACACATTTCAAAAACAGAGTTTGAAACACAAGGTTTTATGAATCTCCGCATTTCAAATGAACATCCAAAAGAAAGTCAAGTCTTAAAATTCATTATGAATAACACAATCCAATATGAAACTATACACAAATGAACCAATATCACCTTAATTGATTATAACATTCACAACACTAATGTAACAAAAACCATAAAATTCAAGCACAACAAGCAATCAATCACAAACACACAAGAAGAACAACAAGAACAAGACATGATTTCAGTTACCTCCACCGGTCACCGGAGCAATTCAACGTCCGGTTCCACCGCGAATCCGAACCACTTCTTCCCTCCGCCGAGCGGACACGGCGGCACCAACGACCACCTCATCCCCCCCAAATCACACAACACAACCACCTCCGTCGCCGTGCAATACAAACACACGAACCCCCCGCCATCGACGGCCAGGAACCGTCCGATCCGCCTCCCGAACACCCCGAACAGATCATCCGGCATGAACCCCATCTCCCTCCACCGCCCCCCCTCCGCCGTCCGATCCATCGCCCAGACACCAACGGCCACGATGGCCCCCTCCCTCTCCAACCCCCCAATCAGCACCAGATCCCCACCGCGGACCACCAGATGCGAACAGGCCACGGCCGGGACCACCGAATCGACGGTCCTCCACTCCCCCGATCGGAGATCGAAAGCCAGAACCCGATCCGGACCGTTCGCGAGGCAGTAGAGGACCCCATCATCGACGACGCCCGGTCCGATCACGGCGAACCGTCCGGGGAGACGGCCCTTGGTCTCCCACCGTCCGATCTGGGAGTCGTAGACGGAGGTGGTGGATCCGACGGCGACGATCTTGTGAGATCTGGGGGTTCCGATGGCGGCGATGGCGTAGGATTTGTCGGGGATTGGGGGGATAGGGTGGAGGGGGGAGGAGGAGAAGAAGTTGAAGGCGGCGATAGAGGAGTCGGTTTGTTGGGATAGGAGGAGGGAAGGGGAGGTGGAGAGGAGGGGGAGGGGGAGGGACGGGGGGTGGGGATGGAGGGACCAGAGGTGGGTGGTGGGGTGAAAGGCGGCGATGAGGATGGGGTTAGAGAAGAGGAGGAGGTGGAGGTCGGAGGAGGGGTGGGGGGGATGGTAATGGGAGAGGAAGGTGGGGGAGTGGGTTAAGGAGAGGAGGTGGTGGGAAGTGGAGCGGAGGCGGAGGAGGGTGGAGATTGGGAGGTGGGAGAGGATGTGTTCAAGGAGATGAGGAGGGAGGAGGTACAGAGGGGGTGGTGGGGATAGTGGTGGTGGTGGGGAGGTCTCGAGAGCTTCTCCTCCACTGCTTGCCATGGCTTCATTTTGTTTTTGTTTTGCATTTTATATTTTTATTATTAGAAAAATCCAAATAACCCCCCTGTAAATTAACTTAAATCCATATAATCCTATGATGTTTTTAAAAGTTCATATAACCCTTTGAAATCATCTATGTAAATCTAAATAACTCATTTAATTAAATTTTTGTTGACATATTAGGATTATTCTGTAAATATTCTGTTTAATTAATCCTGGTTGAAAACATAGTATATCAAAAATAATCTATAATGTGTTAAACATGTGAAAAATATTATCTAAATGATGATTTTATCCCTCCAAATAGAAAACTTTATTTGGAGGGATAAAATCATCATGTGCAGAAGGTTTTTCGTCATTTTAAAAAATTTGAGGAGATTTTTAATATACTGTATTTTTAGTCAGGATTAAATAAAACAGAATATTTTTAATTTAGGGGGTTATTTGGACATAGGCGTTTATATGAATTTCAGGTAATTTATAGGTGGTTTGGATTTTTTCGGAGGATTTTTCACATTTTTAACTTATTGTAGTGGGTTAGTGGTGGTGGGGATGATGGTGATGGTGGAGTTTCTCCTCCTCCTCCTCCTCCTTTTCATTTTTTTTTTCTTTATTTTTTTATTTTTATTTGAAAAAGGGTAAAATGTGTTTGGATCCTTGAAGTTTTCTAAACCTACAGAAACACCCTTTATAATTTAAAAACACGCAACTACATCTCTTGCCATTAGATTTTTCATTACGATGTGATAAAAATATAATTTTACCATTTTAATTAAATCTTTATTGTGTTTTCACATTTTTTTGGTGGGTCATTTTCACATTTCAATTAATTGTTGTGTGACTTAAATCTCACAAATCATGCATCTAAACTCATTTAAATAGTTAATTATTGTATAAGTTAATATTCATCAACCATATCAAGAATTAATTTTTTTGTGGATATTTAGAGAGTTAAGAGTAAAACACTAATTTTAAATTACTTTGTCACATCCTAACAAAAAATATAATGGCAGGGAGTGTAGTTGCATGTTTTTTAACTTTATGGGGGTGTTTTTGTAGGTTTCGAAAACTTCAGGGGGTCCAAATGCATTTTATTCTTAGAAAAATGTTACACTCCATCATTGTTTATTGTCCAGTAGACGACACATGTTTTCATTTTCTTAAGAATAATAGACATTGTGTATATACTTTGATAAAAAGTGTATATCGCTCCATTTCAAGTTGAATAAACCCATTTTTAATAAGTATAAAAAAACATTTAACGAATATAGAACTGTATTTTGGATTGTAAAAATGATTGAAGCCTAGTTCGTGTTATTATTTTAGATGGATTTACTTTATTAGGATTCATTTAACCGGGAATCATTTTAACAGGAATTCAGATTCCATCAGACTGTTTTGTTCGCTAGTGAGTTTATGTAAAGAATCAATTTTCAGTGTTTGGTTAACACATGAAAAATGATAAAATAACTTAGTTTAAATATCTAAAATACCCTTACTAATGATCTTTACCCATATCACAATTATAAAAATGAGAAATCTTTTTATAAATATTTTAATAAATTGAAACCGATCAATCCTTTTAAAATCACACTTACGTCCTCGTATTATTGAAAAAAATGGATTAGATCACTGTCGTTACCCCTAGTAACCTAATATAGGGTTAAGATTAACTAGATATGAAATTTTTATCAAAATGCCCTCTTACTCTCATGAGGATGACAATTCAGAAGACGAGAATGTTAGAAAATAAATGGGTATTTTCATCTTACAAGAGGACTAAATCTGATTTTTTAAAGTTTGTACGGACTTAATATGATATTAGTAAGTTTCTAGGAACTTATTTCGATATATTTTAATTCAGCTCCGTTACCGTTACAGAATATTCGACGAATATTACGACAAAACTGATGAGAATTTGATCGGATGACTATATCCGTTAGTCATATACACTTTTTGGGGACTTGGGGTGATTTTCTGGTATGTGACTAAGCCTGTCAATTATCCACTCTATATCTGTATTTGAAAAATAAAAATATTCAAAATGCAGATATGGATATCATTTTATCAGATTAAAAAAATATCAAAATTTAACATATATTATAAAATTATATATGTTTGCATTATATATTGTTCATATTTGTTATCTTGTATGATTAATCACATTCATGATATTTCATATTACTATAAAATTTTCAAATTCTGAAAGAGAGAATAAGCTTTAATATTTCAACTTTAATTTTCATATATCTTTAATATATCACTTGATTACCCAAATAAATGTTCATTATTTAAATATGTCAATTCCCAAAAAAATATCTATATCCAATCAATATCTAAAGAGAGCCGAATATGAAAATTAATATATTTATATGAAAATTAATATTCGTATTCGAATAATTAGAATAAGATATGGATATTGACGTATCTGATTCATTGATAAGCTTAGGTATGACATAGGGTTATTGGTAACCCGATAGGTATATTGAGATAAATAACAATTCATTCAGAATAAATAAATTTTTGTTTGGTTGCCTTTTCTGTTAATCTAATTGGGAAACATAAAAGTAATTTTTTTGTTGTTTGGTTTATCTTCTTGGATAAAGTTGGGATAGCTGGTGGATAAAAGATGGATAAGAGTTTATAATTTTTAAAATGACAATTACTTCCATGTCTCAATTGTTTGTGTTTGGGAATATATGTAAGAGATGTGTGTGTGATATAATGAATGTGACAATTTTTGAAATACATGTGAGAATGTTAAGTGAAATAAAAAATTTAAAATGACAGAAGATATTTTTATTCATTAGCATAATAAACTTTAATAAACAACTCCATCTTTTTTTATTATAGTTATTAGATCTTATCCTAATTTATCTAGACATAGCTACCAACGTTTATTATACCAAAACAAACAACTAATTTTTACTATTCTAATGTATTACTCCCTATTCGCTACTTATGTTACACCCCAAATGGTGGGGTGCATGTTTTTTTTGCTGTTATTCCCGTCCCCTTATGTACTCACCCCACCCCATTTTAAAAATTCATTTTTTGGAGTGGGAATGAGAAAAAAGAAAAAAGAAGCTACAAAAGAAAGGGGAGAGAGAAATGTTTTTTTTCACTCTGCTGAAGCTACTTTTCTTTGCCAAATAATTTTGTAAAAAATACTTAAAAATGGTGAACATTTCTAACCAGGTACTGAAATACTAATAAGTACACTCAATCACATCGCATCCTATTATATATTTTCTCTAGTGTATATAATACTAGATTAGGGTGATATATATTAGATAAAAAAAATATAAACTTTTATCTATTTATTCATCATACATATAGTTTGTTATTTGTGAAGTATGTATTCCATTAGACAATCTTATTTTGATGATAAGATTACCCCTACATCAATTTTTACTATAAAAATGATCTAGGATCCAGTCAACTCCGCAACATCAGCATTGGTTGAATTTTGTTTTTTTTTTTTTTTCATTTTACATATTGGACACTTTCACACATTTTCATATATTTTTCTCGATTTTAAAGTGTTCCTATGTTAACCCATCCCACCATTTAAATCTTATTTTGTTTTATATGTTTTATTAGATTTTAAAATGCAGATAAAATTTTAACAAGTAAGATTGAGATAAATTTAAACTTTGGCAAAAAAATAAAATTAAGAGCAAAGTTAAACTGTATGACCATGTTTTAAATGGGTCAAATTTGTACATGTTAGTGTTTAACATTACTACTTGAGTGTTCGTACACTTGGTCCATTTTGCATCCTTATTTGTAAGGGTTTTTTTTATTTTTAAGTCCCCATAAACTATATGATTTAATGATTGATCCCTCATTTTTTTGTATTTTAGTTTAAGTCCCCATTTTTAAAGGATATGTTCCTTTTAATCCCTCCCATTGACTAAAAAGAAAACCAAATAATTTAGGGATAGATCTCTCCCAAAGACTAATAAGAAATATACCCTTCAAATTGAGATACTTAAACTGAAATATGAAGAAGTGAGGGATCGATCACTAAATCACATAGTTTACAGGGACTAAAAAAAAAAAAAACTCTATTTGTAATTGTCACGTCACTAACGCGGTGTATGAAATCATGTGATACCAAGGGCGGAACCAGGATAGGGGGGGGGGGGGGCGAGGGCTGAGACCAAACAACAGTCTTAAAGTATAAAAAATTAATTATAACCAAATAAAAAAATTATATATAAATGATAATTTAAGACTAAAATATCAAAATTCAAGTCATTCATTAATAAGTTAATGCACTAATGAACATCAAGAGATATTTTTGTTAATAGCCACAAAAATAAACAAGAAATTATGTATCTCAGTATATACTTCATTTCATATAATAACATATATTTTAATGGGAGAGTATATGATTTAAAAAAATTACCCGTATGAACTACAATTAGGGCTGCAATTGGAGCTGGACTTGTTATTTTTTTTTATATTTTATTTGAGTGCTGCTATACTCAATTTTTTTCTCAGTCCAAAACACAGACCTATATACCTCATTACAGACTCAGTGAAGCATATACCTCATTAGATGATGTATATACCTCACTAAATTTTTTCTTACACTTATTAAAAATAGGTTCATTCAACTCGAAATTGAGCGACATGCACTTTTCATCAAAACATATACCTTATTAGATGATGTTTACTATTTAAAAAAAAAATGAAAACACTTGAGATCTGAGTTTTTGTTGGTGAATGTAACTGAGTGTATTATTTTTCATTTTGTTTTGTTGGGTCCACACTTTTTATGTTTTTTGGTTTACACTTGCCCATGATAATTAGACTAGCCCATATAACCATACAATATTTTCAAATTTTTGTTAAGGGGCCTGCAGTTGGCCCCACAGTTGATTATTAGATGCCCATTTTTGTTAAAAATGGGATAAATGAGAAGCCCGTCGTGACCTGATCTTATGGGACGGTTCGGGCATTTAAATATCAAACATGAATCCATCTGTCCCAACACGATGAAGATATGAGAAGGGTTTATGATTTAAGTTCAAAACCCGTCCAACCCCGTTATACCTTGTTTAAATAATTTGTATCATCAAAATTAATATGATACATAAGTAAAACTAACCCACCATCATCATCACCATCATCATTATTATTATAAAATATTTAAACAATAATGATTTTTGGGCCCCAATTGTTAGACCCCATCCCAAGCCCCGTGAGGTGGTTAAGTTTGAAATACCCATATTACCCCCCTCCCTAATTAATCGTCCGAGCTTTCCATAATTGCCCCATTAATCCCGAGGTGATTATGATTTGAGATATTCTTTCCATTGTTGAAGATATCATTCAATTCGATGACAAAAAATTTACGATTTACCATTTCTGTTACTGAATGATCGGTTGGTGCGAAAAACAAATGTCAATTTCATTCTTTGATTTAGATTTGGTTGGCGTGGAAGATAAGAATTCATGATTTTTTTTTGTGCGAACTGATTGTCGTGCAAACAATGGTGATCCATCCAGGTTAGGCTTTTTCAGAACCTAAAAATTAACACAATTTTAAAATTTTAGTTTCAGATGGATCGGTGGATCTGAAAACAAACATCGAATTCTTTTTTTGTTTTAGTTTGATCGGTGGATAAGAGAAGAATTTTGATTCATTTATTTTATTTGCGACTAGTTTGTGGTGCAAACAATGACGATCCATTCAGGTTAGACCTTTTTCGATCTAAATAAAACATGTTGATCTGATTTTTCATCATTCCTTTGAGTCATCATATACATTTATTGATACTGAATTTAATTTTAATTCAGATACTAATCGTCTGAGCTTTCCATAACTGCCCTATTAATCCCGAGGTGATTATGATTTGAGATATTCTTTCCATTGTTGAAGATATCATTCAATTCGATGACAAAAAATTCACGATTTACCATTTCTGTTACTGAATGATCAGTTGGTGCGAAAAACAAATATCAATTTCATTCTTTGATTTAGATTTGGTCAGCGTGGAAGATAAGAATTCATGATTTTTTTTGTGCGAACTGATTGTCGTGCAAATAATGGTGATCCATCCAGGTTAGGTTTTTTCGGAACCCAAAAATTAACACAATTTTAAAATTTTTAGTTTCAGATGGATTAGTGGATCTGAAAACAAACATCGAATTCTTTTTTTGTTTTAATTTGATCGGTGGATAAGAGAAGAATTTTGATTCATTTATTTTATTTGAGACCAGTTTGTGATGCAAACAATGACGATCCATTCAGGTTATGCGTTTTTCGATCTAAATAAAACATATTGATCTGATTTTTTGTCATTCCTTTGAGTCATCATATACATTTATTGATACTAAATTTAATTTTAATTAAGATACATAGTCTGTATTTGAATTTATATGAATTGGATTTATATAGAATTTTGTCCTTCCTTTTGTTCTAAGTATGATCTGTACAATCGTTTCTGTTTGTGTGTTTGTGTATAATTATTCATATTATATATTACATTTAAAATATTTTTTTAGCTTTGCTTGACCATTATTCAACTCATTTACTTTAAGTTTCAATTATCGAATGTGTATTTGTTAATTTAAAATCTAGATACACTTATATCTAGATTTGATATCCTGAAGTTTGATATTTTTATTTCTATGAATTGATTAATATGTATTTGATTAACATTTAATTGCTTATTGTTGGTATATTTGAAGACCTTTTATGAATCATCTGTGCACTGCTCATTAGCATGTAGACCATAATTTTTCATTTGGATTTCAGATACATTACTGTATTTTAATTTGGATTTCATTTGGACAGGACATCAACATCATTTTTCTTCATCTTGCTGTAATCATATGACCGGTCTATGAATGACTTGAATAGATTCTATAATGGAGTTCTCCGGAACATGTCTCAATGCCTCTTGCTTAACTCTAATGTTGCCAATGTTTCAAATATTATATGCACCGTAGATCTGTATTGTGAATAGTATGCATGATTTCTTCTTTGTTCAGCAACTCTGTCTTTTTGAGCTTTTGCATAATACGTGTTTGATTTTCAGTTGCCAAAACAGTCCTTTGAGAAATCATATTGATACAACATCCAGATATAATTAAAATGCCTATTACATTGAAATACATATGCACTTTGTTTTTTAAGATACATCTGTATCTTAAGAATTAAATCAGGAGTTCATAAACAAATAGCAGAGGCAAAACCATATAAGCCATCTATATTTCAGATACATGCATAACAGCCAGATTCCACACCAATAAATGCTATCAGATGTTTGTTATTTCAGATACACCAAGGGATTTAAATATGTTTTACAGAACACGAGTACAACAATTTCAGATACAAATTTTATTCAGATACATACAGTGATTCCAAAAACATTAAAATATTTTCATCAAGCCAATATATGTTAATTATCAAATATAAGATAATAATACATAATCTTCTTTCATATGAAATTTAGAACATTTCATTTCGCTATTTTCAATTGCTCAATCAGTTAGAATTTTTTTTCACTAAATTATGAAACAATTACACATTATTTGCATTTTTAGATGCATGTCCCTGAATTACGTTTTCGTTCTATTATTTTTTTGTTTCCTTAGAAAATCAACAATGTGCACAAGGAAACCTAAAAAATTTGAAAAATAACAAAAAAAATTTCTCCAATCTAGATACACTGGTAAACGAAGACAATGTATCAGAAACAATTTCGTTATATATTAGAGATTAATGACATGTTTCCAAACAAAAAAAAAATTCCAGATACACTAATTTGTTTGGATTTCAGATGCATGTATCTAAAATAGTGATTTCAAACCAATTTTTATGGATTTCAGATGCATGTATCCGACACGATGATTCTTTAAATGGATTTCAGATTCACTCAGTTTAACAGATGAACAATGTGTGAAAGGGGAACCTTGACGATTGAATCGTTTCATATTTGATTTTGAAAATCAGAGATTTCATCTTATAAGAAGTGCAAAAATTTCATCCAATCAATCTGTTTATATCGCCAAAAAAAAATCACAACCGGGAAATGTCGATTGTGGCAAGAAATCTAACATTTTTTCTTCGCCATTGTTGATGATTTGTTTAGGGAAGAGAATCAGATGATATGGACTCTTGATAGCCATTTTTTTTTTTTTAGGTTCGCATGGTTTCACCCAATTCGGAAACCCTAAGTTTTAAAATTTTTCCAAATATGTTCAGTCAGGAGAGAGGATTCAATGATGTCGCGATTTTTGGGATTCTGTTACAAAAATTAATGATGGTATTAGTTAGTTGGAGTCAATTTTTGAAATTCTCATAAGGGTAGTCATGTTATTGTCTTTTTGATGGTTTGAGAAAGTCAAACATGGAACCAATAATAGAAGAGTGCCATCTATTGGGGTTCACTAATGGGGTCTAATTTCTGATGCTCAGGTAGCAATACTGGTATTTAAAATATTTGAAAAATTGAAATTCTTAAATTTGTTTCCTTCTAAATAAGATGGGATGTGACAGGATGGGATGGGTTAGGGTTCTTGAAAACCCATTGGGATATGTTTGGGATGAAATAATCAAATCAATCACGGGTTTGGGATAAAATTCTGCTCGGTATTGAAATTAATCAAACCCTTCCCAACATGTCCCATTGCTCATCCCTAACAAAGAGTAAATGATACTATACAAAAAAATTCCTTTAATTCATCCCTCTCTATCATATCTTGTTTGGTAGGACAAAAAGTTTTAATACCAAGCTGAGTTTTCATGAAAGAATCATTCAGGTC
Organism: Acorus gramineus; assembly: GCA_030737835.1. Taxonomy (NCBI): domain Eukaryota; kingdom Viridiplantae; phylum Streptophyta; class Magnoliopsida; order Acorales; family Acoraceae; genus Acorus; species Acorus gramineus. The sequence continues at coordinate 8,041,664 of CM060853.1, read as the reverse complement.
ATTGTTTATTCATTTTTAAATTTATGCACTCATAACATCTCACCTTCCCTTCTTAATCTACTCTCACCGTGTTTTGTCTAAAATCTGTCAATGTATATAAAACTTCTTGTGAATGAAGAATCCTCAAATTTTATCAAATCTAGAAATTAAATATTGGTTTGTAGCCAATGTGTTAAATATATGGAGAATCCATGTGATCAATGATGAAGTCATAGTACAGTTTTTTTGCCTCCAACCACTATAAATTTTCAAACATCCACCCTCTCAACAAATTAAAACTCACCAATGGCCAAAGCCATACTCACCACCACACTCCCTCTCCTCCTCGTCCTCCTTCTCCTCCTCCAGACCGAGGCATCTCGCCTCGGTCGAGAAAAGCTGACGCACCTACATTTTTATTTGCATGACATCTTCACCGGCCCTTACCCCACCGCGGTCCAAGTTGCAAGCGCACCGATCACGAACACATCAAAGACATTATTTGGCGCGATTAGGGTCATCGACGATCCCTTGACCGAACGCCCCGATCCAACATCGAGGCTTGTTGGGAGGGCGCAGGGGGCGTACGCCTCCACCTCGTCTGGAGGCACGATGGGGTTGTTGATGATGATGAATCTTGTGTTATTGGAGGGGAAGTACAATGGGAGCACTTTGGTGGTGGTGGGGATGAACAAACCTATGTCTGAGGTTAGGGAGTTGGAAGTGGTTGGTGGGACTGGGGCATTTCGGTTTGCGAGGGGGTACGCGGAGGCCAAGACATATAGATTTGAAAGAGCTACTAAAAATGCCAATGTTGAGTACAATGTGTTTGTGTGGCATCATTGATTCGTCTTAATGATGTTTTGAGGGGCATTGTTGTACGCAATTCTTATTTTAAAGTTTTGAACGAGCGTTCAAGACTTATGAATTAGGAAGTGCTCCATGGTTTAGTCTTTCATGACACAAATAACATCATTTGTCTATGCTCTTGACACTTGATATCATCATATATTTTAAAGTCTAAAAAATATGTAGCATTCACTTGTCATATCATAAATGCATTTTATTAAGTCGTGCGAATGCGTGTACACTCAAATATTTTAGTGTGCGTGTGTGTGTGTATAGAGAGAGAGAGTAGTGATGTGGTGCGGTCCGTGCGCACCGCATATATATGTCATTTAAAGGGGTATATGAGTAAGTAAAGAAAGCATATATCTCATTGAAGGTATTTTACATCCTTTAAAGGTATAACCGTCAGTAAAGAAAATATATACCTTATTAAAGTATTATATACCTCATTGAAATTACATGATAAAAAATACTTTCAATAAGGTATACGCTTTTTTTCCGACGCATATACCCTTTAAAGAACGTATATACATGATTCGCATATTATCACTTTTATATATATATATATATATAATTTGTAATCTATGTTGGATGAAATTGAATCCGCATGGTATGCAAGGTGAAGGGTTTTATCAAGTAATAGGAGGACAACAAGTCAACAAATGAATATCAAAATCATGTGGAGTTACTATTGTACACTCAGGCTTTTTTTTTATGGGGCGGTTATTTCAACCCCATCAAGTACTCCACCCACCCCTTAAAAAAATTTATTTTTATTTTTATTTTTTGTGATCATAACCCATCGCCGACCGGTGGAGCATCCACGAGAGGTCGCTCGCAAAGGTGTGGTGGACGGCGTCACCGCCGACGGGGGAGGACGAGGTCGTCGTCGCCGCTACCCACCCCCATCAACGCCGCCAACCAACAAACACCCCTTGATCTGCTCCTCGAGAGGACCCGCCTCCCCCAACCCTCCCTGCAACATCTCGCCGTCGCCTCCATCTTCAACAACCTCCCCTCCTCCCCCCCCCCCCGGTCGGCGGCAGCGCCATCCACCGCTGCCTCCTCTCCACCTCCCCCTCCGTCGTCGATTAGGTGGCCAGAGAGCTCTCTGCCGCCTCCATCTTCAACAACCTCCTCCTCCTCCTCCCCCGTAAGCGGCGACGCCGTCCACCACGCCTTCGCGAGCGACCCCTCGTGGATGCTCCGCTGGTCGGGGGTGGGTTAGGATCACAAAAAAAAAAAAAAATTTAAGGGGTGGGTGGAGTAGTTGATGGGGTTGAAATAACCGCCCCCTTTTTTTATTATTGAAAAGGGTAACCTCTTTTAACTTATCAAGAACTGACTAACATTCAGTTGTCACACACTTAGGACTATTTTGAGGTGTATGTTTTATATAATAAAGTATGTATAGAATTCCATAAAATTGAAATATATACCAATGAATTATATGAATTCATGTATAAAAAAAAAGTTAAAAAAAAAGATTCAATCTCTATTTAACATAATGCATATATCTCATTGAACAAATAAGATTGTAACTTAGCACTTGTGGTTCTCTAGGTTTCAATCTTATCTTATTATTACTTTGTTTTCATTTACTTTGCACTTGTGGTTCTTTAGATTTCTTACTTATATTCTACGCTATGGAGTCTTCCTATTTTTATAGGATTGGATATGGTTAGCACACATTTGGATAATAATATAAGCTATTTTTGTAATGAAATGTAATAATGAAATTTTTATTTTTTTATTTAAAAAGATGATAACAGATGATTTGATATGTGGATCATCCTTATACTATTGAAACATTTTAGATAGAATAACAAATTAAAATTTCTTTCTGAGAGAAGACATCCCGTATCATCTTATTTCACATATTCTAACATAACTATACCCTACGTATTCCTTGCAAACAAACAAATTTTTGAGGCTCATTGAACTCCTATTTCATATCTATTCTTCTACCCAAACATGAGCTTAAACTTTTTTAAGGGATAGTAATGCAAATTTGGTACTAATATGAATAATTTGATAAAACAAGAGTTTTGAAAAGTACAATATAATTTTTACTTTATGAAAAATCCATTAATATCTCATTAATGTTTTTGTAGGTGAGGCTCTCCGTCTCTCTCTCTCTCTCTCACACACACACACACATTTTCATTTTCATGGCAATTATTCTCACATTTTCATTTTCACATTGAGGGCATTATATATCCATTTTCATGGCAGACTTGAATGGCCCGGATGTTTCATGCAAATGGTATAGTTGCAGACACTATATTTTTTGAATTAATGAACTTCAGACCTATTTTCAACATTAACAAAACCACCTATCACCCAAAAAAAAAAAAAAAAAAACCACCTACAAAACCTGTACAAGCTAGGTTTTGACAGACAAACTTTAGCCGTCATGAAAACCTATGGTGATTGGTTCAGCCGCGAAGCACGTCCGAGCGTCACTATAGGTTTTTCGTGACAGACATAAGGGTTTTAGTGACGGTTTTCACCCATCATAAACCCTATTTTGTCGTAGTGAGGGGATTTGAATTTGAAACATACGGAGAGCATGCCCATGATTATGGTTCAAGTGTCAATCCCCTATCGATTAAAAAATGAAAAATTCAATGAACCCAAATATATCTTTCTGTATGGCTATATGTAGAGAGACACAATGCTCTTGAATGGTGTAAAACAAAAGTAGAAGAACGACCAACTCCAAGATGAGAAAAAATTGGCAACTTGATTTCACTATAAAATTCAAGCTTACATTCAAAAGTGGGCTACTAGACAAGCTTGCAAAAGTATGTTTTTGTGTGATGAGTTGATTGATGAAAATGGTGGAGAGAGGTTTTCCTTATGTAGGCAAGGTTGTATGGGAAATGAGTTGGGGAATTTAGTGCACACAATTACTTATGTGGTGTACCAATGCATGGGTAAGTGGAGATATATGAGAAAGAGTGGTCAATGCATAAGTAAGATGAGGTTTGTGGTTTTTCAAGTTATAGGAAATTGGTGAGTGATATAGGAAGTCAAAGCATAGAAAAATGATGAAATGAATGAGATGGTTGGTAATAGAGAGTGTTAGAAAGGTGGTGGCGAATACTTGTGCAAACAAGTTAAAGGTATCCCACATAAAATTACAAGTTGTCTCACTATACGTCCCTCAAGTATAAAAAACTAAGGTAGATAACAAAATTCACTTTAAAATTTTAACACTATCGAGGTATATAAATTCTATGAGGAGCTGATTCACTGCATGTAACAGCGTTAAAAATGAATGGTTGAGCTTGAAATATACCACTAATTTGAGATTAATTTAATCAAAATAATATGTATGTAAATTGTGGGAGGGAAACAAAAGGGCAAGAGAAATAGGAAAGAGAGAAATAAATAGGAAAAATCGTGTGTACTCAAAACGTTGCATGCTCGCTTTTTAGTTTTTTAAAGTGTATACATAGTATAACGAAGCATATAACTTCACTGAATAATGTATATACTCTAATGAATTGTATGTGTGGTTGTGTACTATAAAACAAGTGAAAATGTTTCCCCTAATAAAACACATATCTTGTTGGAGATATGGGATAGATTACATGCAAAGATGCAAATAAGGGTTGCATGAAACAACTTCCTTTAATTGAATCTCAACTACTCATTTGTTTCAGGGAAAATGTTAGACTTAGCTTAACCCCATTTTCAGCCTCAAGTACAATTCGCATTATTTTTTACTTTTTTTAAAAAAAAATAGTATATTTTATCTAATAAGATATATATTTTTATATAACAATAAATAAATCCATGTACTCTAATAAATTATATAGACTCGTTTTTAAGATAATTAGCAAATCTAGTGAAGCATAGAGCTCTAAAATAGGCTGAATGTAACAGTGCTCTTGAATTAGTAAAACTGTTGTTCAAATTAAAGCCCATCCATGCAAACACATGTTGGAAAATGATACACGCAACTCCCATTGCAGCCCCAATCGCAGTACATCCCATTTTTCTTTTTTCTTTTTAAATTATACACTCACCCTTTGAATTGTATACTGTTATATGAAATAATGTATATACTAAGATATATTAATGTATTTTTTTCATGTTAAAAAATGAAAAAAAATTGGGTCATATATTATAATAGAACCTTATACACTATGATAGTGTAGTATATACTATGTTATCATAACGTATGAGACTATAAAATAAACAGTATGTATCAACGCTCAACATCTGTTTCTACCATTTACATCCAAAACCCTATTTAATATAACATAAAAGACTTAAATGTAAATAGACCTGTTGGTTGTGTTGTCTCTGTCCACACTAGCTAGGTTCATGCATCCTCACTGTCCTGATGTCCTCCTAATTTTTTTATTTATTTTGGTTTTGAAAAAAAAAAAGACCCCTGCAACAATAAATATAGCATTAAAAAACCCTTTATATTTCTACACAAAAAAAAAAAAAGTAAAAACCTCCTCTATAAATAAGACCAAAATATCACTTGTTCTTCTTTGTGGGGTTGTTTTGGGTGGAGAAACAAGAGATGTAGATTGTGTGTGGGCTGTTCTTCTCCATCTCTCTTCTCCCTCACTTTATGTTCACATCTCCCCCCCCCCCCCCCCCCCCCATATGATCAGCCCTTCAAAAACACAGAAATTTATATATATATATATACAAGTGAATATATACATGCATATATTTACATATACATGGATCAACCACCCCACTCTATCAACTTGTCAAATCCATCACCCAAATTTTTTTTTATGGGTGGTGGATTTGATGACCTAAATCCGGCCACCACCCCCCTTCTATTCTTTTTCATCTTCTCCCCCTTCCCAGGTTGCCAAACCCACCACCCAAAAAAAATTTGGGTGTGGTTTTGGCAAGTTGACTAGGGATTAGTTGCTCCTGTATATGTATGCTCATATATATGTGTGTGTATATATTTATATATATGCATATTATATATACACAATGTATATTATATAAATTTTTGTGTGTGTGTATGTGACATTATACATGTATGTAGTTATGTATGTTTGTATGTATATTGTACTGTTGTGTGTTTATATAGGCAATGATATTATTATGTTACACAGACAATACACTGCTTTTGGTCCCTCTCTATTGCATCCTTTCATGGCGGGGCACAAGCTTTGGACGGTCTGATTTTCGTTTCAGGCAACCGGTTTATTTGCAGCCGTTGATTTGGGTGTGGTTGGTGGGGGTTCATTAAAATGTCTGAGAATAACTTAATCTGAGCCTCCCTTTTTTTCTCCACTATGTCTATTTTATATTATATTCTTTTATTTGTTTTTGTACGTTTTCGTCAGCAATGATTTTTTTTTTTTAAAAAAAAAAAGCTCTTGTTTTCTCTTTTTTTTTTTACTAATTATTTTATATATTTATTTTGGATATAGATTATATCTTATTTTGGTGGTTTGATTTGAAGTTTCAATGTTTTGTTTCCTATACGTTGAAAAGCATATCTAACTTTACTTCCCAAAAAAAAAAAAAAACATATATGGAAAAGCAAGCATGTTTTTATCTACATGGGAAAGGAGAGTTTTAACTTTTTATTTATTTTTTATTTTTTATTTTTATGGAATAGTAGATATTTTTCTGATTAGTATTGATCCGCAGTTGTGGCCTTTGTATATTTTTTTTTTTACACTTTTTTGTGAAAAAATATATTACATATTATTCTACCAAACACTCACAATTGTTTATTATCTGGCTTTCAATAGCTACAACAAACTTGTCAATTGCTTATTAAAAAAATTATAATCTATAAATTATAATCTATAATTTATAAGTCATAATCTATAATACCTTGTATGACCCAATTACATATTGTGACATACAATATGATACACTAACATTTAAATTATGTAAATAGCAGATAAAACGTGGACATTTTCATGAACTGCAAATTAGTTCCATGCATCGAGGACGTTGCACAAAACATTGTCAAAAATTAACCATGGAACTCACAAAGATAAATTGGTCCCGTTTGGATACAAAATATGACTTATTCTTGGGTATACAGTTATTTTGTCATAAATGGGTATAAATAAGGATAAAATGATTTTGTGTTTGATTGTGTTTTGAATTATTCTTGTTAGGAAATGTAATAATAATTTTTTTGTTGTTTAGATAAAATGTGAATAAAGTGTGAATAAGAATTTATAAAAGATAAAAAAAATAATGATAGGTGATTTATAAAAGGTGATGTCAGTTGATTTGACAGTGAGTCCACATTTTCTTTGAATGAAATAATCTGGAATAACTTTAATTCCACAATATTCTCTGTATCCAAACAACAAAAGACATATTTTGTTCCATTCTCACTTATTCTCCTTGGGCTATTCCATATCCAAAAGGGGGATTTGAATCATTGTGTCAATTGTAATTTAATGAATATATATATAATCAAATCTTAACAATATGAATTGTTTAATAGAGGGGAAAAGGATTATTAAAACTGTGGTCCCTAGCTCGTGTTCAATTCTGTTCTTTTCTCTTTATCATCCTTGTATTCTTTTATTTTAAACTTCTACTTTCAAATCATAATGTATAAACTTTTGAAATTTTTTGAAACAAATATAAAAATTCTACATTCAAATAAATAAATAAAATAGGGTTTGTTGGAAAGTTTTAAAAATTAGCTTTCACTTAAAAGTTATTTTTCAACCGTCAGAGAGTAAATTATTCAAAAACTTGTATAAGTGATAAAAAAAAAATGTCATTTTGCACCTGATACGTGAAAATCATGCTTTCAAAAAATAGAATAAAATGTGTGTTTGAAAATGAGTTTGAGTTAAATTTGATTCTTGAACCATAATCGACTGAAACACAGAACCAATGTCATATGGAGCTAGATTGCTTTTAGATTATTTCTATAATTCTTGAACAACTGTCTTTTTCAATTATTTCTATAATTCTTGGGAATATATTCTTCACTAACATGGAACAATAATCTGCATCCAAATATTAGAATCATATGTGTTATCTGTTATGTGCAATGATAGGGTGATTTGAACATATATTTTTATCCATAGGTATTGAGGATTAAATTTTTTGATAATGGTATTAGTTGAAGGAATTAATGACAGTGAAAGAAGATTACACATTTAGGATTGAAAACAAATGAATCACTTTTTCAAAATATTTTGATTAAAATTTAAAGCTGATAAAGTTAATTAAAAAAAACTGATCATGTACATCATGAATTCATGGCATGTTAGAAACCTTTTGAATGCCTGAATTTCTTTCACCAAAATAGTATACTTGCATCCACTTTTTTTTCTCTTTATTAAAAGTATATCATGTGTTTTTTGAATTTTAAATCAAGCGTTGAGTTTTTTTTTCTTTTTCATTAAATTTTTTTTTCATATTTATTTTTGAATTTATGCTGTTATGGGGGAGTTACTCTCTTTGAGTTGTTTTGGTTGAATATTAAATAAATACAGCTCAAAAGGTTTTGATTTCCATATTTGTGGATGTAGTAAATGCTTTTTTTTCAATACTATTACTGATCAGAAGAGGATCTCAATCATTTTTGTGAATGTAATAAACTTAAATCTTTATTGTTTCTGTGATTCAATCAATGTCAAAAGTAATTTTTTTTTCAATGGGCTATTCACTTTTTTATTTTTTATTTTCAGTTATTCCTACCTAATATATATTTTTTGGAATATATTCTTCAACAGAAAATAGTACAAGTCCACAATCAAATGGATCAATTTTTGATAGCACCCATATTAAAGATTGATAAGATGATGTGACCTCTTATGATTTCTTATAAAAAGAAATATATATACGGTTTTATTTTTTATTAAAATATATATGCTTAGCTAATAATTAAAGCATATTTTTTTATAAAAAGAAATAATGTACATGTTGATCATCTAAATTAATTACATATATTTGTATATTTTTTTTATAATAGAGCATATAGTAGGTACATATGATTTTCATATACTATGCTAGTAATGTGACAACTGTAAATATGAGCACGTAAAAAAAACGCAGTTTATTATTAGTTCTCTTTAATTTAGTGTGAATAAGAAACACTTGATGCAATTAATTTTAAAAAAATGATCAAGTATAACATGAATTCATGGCATGTTAAAAACCTTTTGAATGCCTGATTTTCTTTCACCAAAATAATACTTATTTTTCTCTCTATTAAATGTCATTATGTGTTTTTTTTTTAATTTTAAATCAAGTGTTATGCTTTTTTTTCCTTTTCTCATTTTTTTTTTTTTTTTGTAATTGGTTTAGATACTTATTTGCGAATTTATGCAATATATGGAATGGAGGAGTTACTCGATCTCTTTCAGTTGTATTGGTTTGTATTGGTTGATTATTAAATAAATACAGCTTTAAATTAAAGGTTTTGATTTCCATATTTGTGGATGTAGTAAATGTTTTCTTTTTCAATACTCTTTACCAAGTTTAGTTTCATCTCTGCAAGAAGAAGAGGGCTTCATATATAAAATCTATATAGTTTTCTGTGATGCAACCAATTTCAAAAGTATTTTTTTTTTATTGGGTGATTCACTTTATATATATATATATATATATATATTTCAATTACTTCTACCTAGCTAAACAAATTTATGGGAATATATTCTTTCACAAAAATGGTATGACCTAGATCAAGTGTACTAATCACAAAAGTAATAGCATAGTTGTTTCCTCATATGATGGGTTTCAGTCGCCAAATTATTCAATTTTTTTGTCATTAGATTAAGATTGTTAATTTAACTATAAGATGGTGATGAATTTATGTTATAGCAATGGTATTAATTAAAAAATGCATGTATAAATTTTTGTTATATATGAAATATTTTATGAATTTTAATTAGGTTATATAATATATACTAAAATAAGAAAAATATATATTGTTTTAAATAATTTTATAAGTGCCCTAATTTAAAATCTCAAATAAGCCGGGATATTTGACAGGCTACAACCCTCTATAAATAGGACAAGAGGTCCCTCACTTGTTTGGTATGGGTTCAAGAAAGAAGAGAGGGTGATGTTGGTCAGAGGGTTGCCCTTCTTCCTCTCTTGCTCTTCCTCCTCATGGCATTATCTTTTGTTCCCACATTAAAAAAATGCAGCAGCCCTTGAATGATTCCACCCGTCCATAATGGAAATGATCTACAGTGCGCGAGATGATCTTAGTGGTCTGATCAATATTCCATCGATCAATCAATCGGGGGAATATTGATCGGACTACTAAGATCATCTCCCGCACTATGTATCATTTCCGTTATGGCCGCATGGAATCACTTGCGAACATGTATACAGGCAATGATGATTATTGTGTTAACACAGACACTAGCTTTGATCCCTTCTCTTGCATCCCATTCATGGCAAGGCAGATGCTTTTGGGCGGCCTGATTTTTGTTTCAGGCAACCAAATTTTATTTGCAGCCATTGATTTGGGTTTGATTGGGTTTCTAATTAAATGTCTGAAAAAAAAAAGCCTAATCTGAGCCTCCTCTTTTATTTATTTTTCTTCTATATTGGATGTCTTTCCAATTTTTTTTTTTGAACCATAGTCTTGTTTTTTTAAAAAAAAGTCTTGAAACTAACCACATCTTATTGTTTTTTTCTGCATCCATGGTTATATATACATAAATTTTTAAATATTATAACTATTTTGGTGGTCAAATAAGTTGATACATATTATAAAGCAAATATATGTGATGAGTTTGATATCACCTCTCTCAAGAAAATAGTGGCCATGCATTGAGATTTTTGCACAAAAAAGTGCTATGAAACTCAAAATAAATAAATATGAATATAAATAAGCTCTTGGGGATCAATTGTTTAATTTAATGTGAATCAGAAACAATATTTGGACGGCCTGATTTTCTTTCACTAAAATGGCATTTTTGCAGCCTTTAACACACACACTCTCTCTCTTCCTGTCCCCCTCATCCACTCTATTGAATATTTATTGTTTATTTATTTATTTATTATAGGTTTTGAATAAGGAGTTTTTAGTAGGGACGGCTATTTGAAAAAATGGGACATTTATTTCCACCCTTTCAAGTGATCAACCCATTCCGCATGAAGCTCCTCGATGCCGTGAGCTGCGGCGCCTCCCACCTATGGAGGGATGAGATCTCAAAGGAGAAGCCGTCTTTGCCGCCGTCGAATTGGCCTCCTTCATCGGAAGGTCCTCCTTTACTGAGCTCCGATTCACTCCCTTGTTGTGGTACACCCAGTGCCCGCCGAGGGCGTGGAAGGATCTGAAGGTCTTCCAGTACATCACATACCTGTACACCCTCTTCTTCTCCTCCTCCACCTCGCCGGTGGTGGCTACACCGTGGATATCATGCTCGCCGGATTCTCTTTGCTCGTGGAGTAGAGCAACTTGTGCTCGAATGGGTTGTGTTTGGTATCTTTGCGTCGACTCTTCTTGCATATTTCTGAGGGCGTCGCAGCCTTGCCTCGGAATCCATGCTCAATGGGTGCTCCCACCATAGGTCGCTGGAGAGCATCAAGAGACACTCTGCGGCCTCCAACATCCATATCTTCAACTCAGAGACCAATGAAGGGGTTTTAGGAGTCGCTGAGGAACTCCCACCTCTATTTTTGCATCTCATCGTTCCTCTTCCTTAACATCAGAAGCGCCGGTTATGGCCTTCCTTTGTTCCTTCGGAAGGCCCCATTGTTGGGTTTTAATGGAGGAGGAGACAAAGAAATGCCAAAACTTGTGATTCCGATACCAAGGAAGATGAACCATGGGATACGAAAATAGAGGCGAGAGTTCATCAGTGACTCTTTCTCCTCTTCATCGACCTCTGAGGAGAAGATGCGGATGCTGGAGGCTTTGGAGTGCCTCTTGATGCTCTCTGGTGACCTATGTTGGGAGCACCAATCGAGCACGGATTCAAAGGCAATGTCAGCGACGCCCCTTGAAGTCCGCAAGAAGAGGCGGTGCGAAGACACCAAGCACAACCCATTCGAGCACAAGTTGCTCTGCTCCACCCACGAAGAGAACTAGGTGAGCACAAAATCCAAGGCGAATCTGTCACTGACAGAGGCAGATGAGGAGAAGAAGAGGGTGTACAAGTGTGTGACATGCGGGAAGACCTTCAAATCCTTCCACGCCCTCGGCGGGCACCAGGTGTACCACAACAAGTGGTTGAACCAAAGCGCCACCGAGGAGGAATGTCCAATGAAGGGGGCCAATCCAACAATGGCGGAGGCAATTTCTCCCACCGTGAGACGTAGCTCAATGAAAGAGCTTTGGTACCTCTGGCTCACAGAGTCGAGGAGCTTCCAGTAGGATACGGCAGGAGAAGGTGCTCAGGTTGGGTTCCTCTCTAACAAAAAAAAAAAATTAAATTAAATTTTTTTAGGGTGAGTTGAGTACTTGAAAAGTGAAAATAAAGGCCCCCTTTTATTTTCCTTGTCTATAATTATTTTATTAGATACATATTTGCCCATGAATGTTTTTTTTTTTTTTTTTGGTATACAACTAATGTATTGGTTGTTTCTTAAGTAAATTCAACTTTAAAGTAGTTTGACTTCTAGTACTTATAACTATTAATTCAATGCTTTAATGGTTTTCTCGGATTCAATAATTTTAAAAAGGATTTATATGTGGGCCTGCTTCACTTTAAATAAAAAAGGGGACTTTTTTAATACATTCAATCTGTAATGCAGTACCGTGAATGATTCAAAAATAACCCATCAATCGTAACCCCGCCAATAATAGTGTATAGTGTGATAGTATAATATATGCTCCACTAACGCATTATATGAAAATTTTAAAAAAAAATTCAAAGAGAAGAAAATATGTTGTGAGTTTGATTGCCTAAATGTTAAGAATCAAAATCCGACCTATCTCAACCCAATGAAAATATAAGATGGGTTTAAGATATAAGTGCAAGACCCGCTCTATCTTGTTTTACCTCATTTAAATCACTTATATTGTTCAAAATTAATATAATACATAAATAAAATTAATCAAGTCATATATTATTATTACAGTTGATAATAAGAATGTATTATGTAATATTATATAACATAATAAATAAATACATTTATTTAGTTTATAAGCTACAAAGAATTAAAATATTAAAAATGTTTAAAAATTTGTGATTCTTAAACCCATCCCCATCTAAGTGGGATGGACGGGACAAGTTTAGCTTTTTTAAAAACCCGTTGGGACTGGTTTAGGACATAGGGATGGCAGTGGGCAGGTTGAGACTGGTTTGATCAATCTTAATACCAAACCCGCTAATAAAATCTCGTGTTAAACATATCCCAACCCGTGACAGGTTTTATTGTTCCCTCCATATCCGTCCCAAGGGGTTTTTTAGAACCTAAAGTTATCCTGTCCCATCTCATTTAGAAGGAATATTTTTAAGAATACCAATTTTTTAAATACTTTTTAATCATTTTTATTCCTTTTTAGATTATAAACCATATATTATCTTCATTCATTATGTTATACATTATTACGTAATACATGTTTATGTATTTATCAATTACAATGAATAATAGCATATGATATGTTAGTTGTATTTATATATCATATTAATTTTGAATGATATAAGTGATTTAAACGAGGTAAAACGGGGCGGTGGTGAGTTGCACTTGAATTTCAAACTCATCTCATATCTTCATCGGGTTGTAATGGGTCAAGTTCAAGTTTAACATACATGGGACCAAACCTGTCCCAATAAGATCGGGTCAGAACAGATTTCTCGTTTGTCTCATCTCACTGTCATTCTTATAAGGATAGCAAACCTATCACATGTTTGGGATGAGATTCTGTTAACGAGTTTGGGATTGTAATAGACCAAATCCATCAATACCCACCCCGTTGCCATATGTATTTAGAGTGTTACACGCTTTTTTTATTCTAATTTCAGTCTCATATGCGTGGATACAAAATCACCAAAGTATATACTTACATTACAGAGGTATATGTGTTAATAAATTTTTTTCACATTTTCTATAAATGCATTCATAATCATTTGAGCGTATGCTTTATTTTTTATAAAAGCTTATTAAATGATATATACTTATTTTAAGAAAAATTAAAACACATGTAGACGACTAGAATTGAGGTTGGAAAAAAAGATTGTACGTAATATTATCCATGTATTAATGAGGAAAAATGATACATCTAGCCCCGTTGCAACCCAATTGCTGTCCACACTTTTTTTTCTTATTTCTATAAAATCATACACTTTCCATTGAAGTGCATGCTGTTGTATGAAATGATATATATATTGAGATACAATAGTATATTTTTTTCGTTATGAGAAAACGGAAAAAAAAAATTTGAATCATACACTATAATAAAATCTCATATATTATGATAATGCCGTATATACTATATTATCATAGTATATGATACTACAAAACGAACCGAGTGTGTTAACGCTCATTTATGAGAATAATCAATGGGCCGTGAACCAGAGCCAACCCACAAAATCATTGGGTTTTAGGCCCATTTACATATTTTGGGCCGGCCATATGTTAAGTGCTACATAGCTTACCCAATAAAGTACCAGTACAGCTCAATCTTTTTTACAATCCCTGTAATTTATAACTTGTTAACCCTTTCATTCACTGTATCGAGATATATATATATTTTTTGAAAAATTTCACATTTTTCATAAATGATATATCATGCAATTCATTGAAGTATATACTTCACATTTTATAAAAAATACATACCCATTAAATAAAGTGTAAGATTTTAAAAAACTAAAAACACGTGTGGTCTACATTTTGAATTGAAAATAGACTAAGGTTGCGTTTGGTTGCACGATTGCAAAACTAATTTTATACAAAAGTTAAGTTTAAAATTGATTTTGCAATAAATTGCCTCTTCAAAGTTTATGAAAAACTCAGATTTTGAACACATTTTCACATAAATTTGTCTGCACCTTTTAACCACAATTTTTTTTTTTTTTTTTTTTTGTTAAAAATAGATTTATGTAAAACAATTTCTTACCCACTCAAAGTTACTCAAATTAGTTTCCAAACAAAACCAAGTGAAATATTTTCTATCTTATAAGCTACATCTCTTATTAGTTTGGGCTCTTATTTTGTGTATAAGGGGAGAGAGAATATGCTGGTTTGAGGGTTGCCCATCTCTCTCTCTCTCTATCTCCTATGATTCAGCCCTTCCATTGTTGTTGCTGTTGTTGTTTCTGCTTCTGCTACTACTACTACTGCTCCTCTTATGTGTGTGAAATTTGTTGAGGCAATGATGATTCAAATGATGGTCTATTTGATCCATATTCATGGCTGGGCAAAATAAATTGGATGGTTTGATATTAATATTCAAACAACCATTTTGCAGCCATTCATTTGGGAGATCTGAATCTGAGCCTCTCCCTTCTTCAAATAATAATAAAAAAAAAAAGGTCTTCATCCCTCAACAATATAATGACAAAATCAGGAACAAAGTAACCAACTGAAGAAAAAAATCCCCAAAAAATCAGATACAGCTCAAAAAAAAAAAAAAAAAGGATTATTAATGTTATATTAGCATAACCCAGGTTCCATGAATATGGGATTTTTAATGAGACCCATAGAAATTTTGATTAAAAAAAAACATAAAAAGAGGCTCAGATTCTCATTTGTTTTTCACTACCAAAGACCCCAAATCAATGGCTGCAAAAATGGTTGCTTGAACATACACATCAAACCATCCTTATTTTTGCCCTGCCATGGATGGTATGCAAAGTGATAGAGAGAGAAGTCTGAATCATATAGACCATCAAATTTAATCATCACTGCCTCTATAAACACAAATACAGATGCAGAGAGAGAGAGAGAGAGAGAGATCATCACCACCACCACCACCACCACCACCACCAAAAATAAATAATAAATAATAATAACAAAGGGCTGGCAATGGGGATTTGGGGAGAGGGATGAAGGGCAACCCTCAGACCAGCTTCATCCCTCTTTTTCTTTTTCTCTTTCTTTTTTTAAGTTTTTCCCCCCAACCAAACCCTAGGGATGTTGGGGACAGTTCAATCTTATTTTTATCCAGAGGTTTTGCTCATACACCTGGCAGTCCCAGAAAATCTCCTGCAATCCCCACCTTCCTTTACTTTCTACTGCAGCACTGGTCATGTTTGTTGTTGAAAAATTTAATATAAGGAAGTAGGTATGTCAATCGGACAGATATGAATTGGATAGACCCGTATTGTATTCATATTCGCATTAGATATCTGAAAAAATATTCGTATTCGATATCCGACGGATATTCCAAAATCCATATCCGTATCCGATCCGAAAATCTGGATACGGATTCGGATAATATCTGAAATATCCGAACCAGATTAAAATATAAAAAATTTATAAAATCTTAAGTCTTAACATGATTAAATAGGTATCCATCAAAGACATAAAAACACAAATCTTAATATAGTTAAATAAGTATTCAACATGGTTAAATAGGTTTGTGTTTTATCCTAGATCATGAGCCATTGGATTTTCATATAAGGGTTGAAACTAATTCTAACATATATAAATAAAATAACAGTTCAGATACGGATATTTTTCGGATCGGATATAGGCTATATCCGATCCGATCCAATCCGAAAATTTTTGGATGCGGATTATTTGGTTCGGATACAGATACGGATTTTCAGATATTGGATATTTTCTGCATTTTCAGATACGGATTCGAATCAGATACAGATATTTTTTCGGATAATTGACAGGCTTATTAGTAAGTATGGATAGGATTTTTTTTAATATATGTCTAAATGGACGACACGCAAAAAAAAAAAAAAAATCTTTTATTATTTAACAAATCATTCATAAAAAATTCTATTAATGCATTTTGATGGACGTGTGTCGTCTATCTAAATACGTACTGATGAAAATCCCATCAGTTTGTACTGATATGAAAAAATTTTGTTTGCAGTTTTGGTACACATTATAGACTTATAGTTTGTATTTAACTTCTGCGTATAGACACATTTTGTTATTGTTATATCCCTGTGTGCAATCTAGAATTGATTCCCCATGTATAAGTTCTGATAGTACAGTATATAGCGTTATCGTATCGTTTACTGCATATCGTGTATTCAACTAATAAAAAAAAACATTTTTAATAGTATACCTCAGTGTATATTTCACGTTTTTGTAACAATATATATTTCAATAGACAAACATATATTTTAAAAAAATGGTGAAAGTTGCACTATGACAATATACACTCCACTAGTGGATTGTCTAAACGGCTGAGGTACCTTCTTTAGGTTGCTGACAATGATGCAAGATAGACTTAATGTATCAATCCCCATTTGGAATTAGTTCGTGGGGAAATTAAATCGTACATAGGGATGCCATTGTCACTTGTCAAATGATATCATAAACATAAGACGCTGAGACAAATAATCTGTTTTGCAATCCCGTTTGTTGTCCTCATGTCAGTAACACAATGTATGAAAGTATAAATTTACTATCTCAATCTATATATCCTATTACGGGGGAAAAATATGCATTCAATTCATAAATGTATGTCTGTTTTTTTTTAGAATGTATTTATTAGCTAAGTATATAATTAAAAAAATCATAACATGTGTGGACTGTAAAAGAATCTGAACATAACATTTTACTAAACTTAAAAGAGCAATTTAACCAATAAAATTTAATTTATTGTCAAAGCTAAAAGTTATTTATGTTTACCAAACCAATTTTTAGCATGTTGGTATGTGTACATTCTACTCACTTAAGGTTTTTGAGTTTAAAACTTAATTCTAACCGTGCAGTAAGATTCATGCAAACATTAAAAAAAAAAAATTATACTTCTAAAAAGAAAAATATGTTTTGTCATATTTTAGTAAATTTAAAACCACATGGAAAATCTAAAAAACATGAAAATGGGGCTCCCTAATTTCAGAGTCCAGATCCTCTATGGTAAAACCACATAGAAACCCTGTGACAACCAATCAGAGGCTACCACGTAAGTGTAGTGATTTTTTTCCAACTCTTATCAGTAAATTGTTTTAAAAAAAACTTACTTGTTTAACCACATAAATCTTATGTGGTTCTACTACCACATAGGATCCCAACACCTAATTTTGTTGGGGGCACCATCACTTTCATAATTCCAAAACCAATCATCCATGGCCATCATTTTCTTCCACACACCCACCTTGCATTGCTTTTATTTACTAAGCACATGAATTCCCTCACAATTGCACACATTGAAAATGATATAAAACCTACTTTATGCTTCATGGGGTCATGCTAACTAGACTTGTTTGTAATCATTAAAGAAAAAACCAATCTTTTGATTTTCTGAGAAAAAACAGTGATAGTAGACTTGTTGTAATCATTAAAGAAAAAACCAATCTTTTGATTGTCTGAGAGAAAAGCAGTAATTTTTATAATCATGTATTCAAACTCAATTTTTAAAAAATTTAGTTTTCATAGTTTTTAAAAAATGGGGTTTTATACTAAAAATTACGGAGGTGTGAGTTTGAAAGGCACACTCAATTATTATTATTTTTTTTTAAAATGAGCATACTCAGTTATGGTGGGATTTGCATTTAGGTTTTTCTTACTTTTCAAATGTAAAATTAGTCCAAATATCGATCCATATGAGCCCTAAATTTTGTGAACCAAAATCAAACAGAGGAGAAAAAAATTACCAAATATTTAGTGAGTCTTATGGTTGATGAGATGGCCTTGATAAATGTTTATATTGATTTTGGTACTCCAAATTTCAATAATTTACTCACAAATTTTTTTTTGAAAGATAAAGATCCTTTAAAAAATTTAATTACTTCCATAATTCAGAATTTTTTTTCTAATATTCAGTATCTAATAATATTTAGGAACCTTTTCATATTCTCATGTCTATATATATCCTAATAAATCTACAGGAAATAATATGTTGCTTTTATATCAATTTCTTGTAAAAGTGATACTAGACACAAGCCAATCCAAATTCATATAATAAAAAAAAATCCAATTGGGCATCACCACAATTGATGTGATTTTCAAATATATCAATTTAGATTTCAAACTCAACATTAATGTGTTCCCCAAATTTATAAATTCAAATGGGCTCAACTACAAGAACCAAACCTACCACATCTTCAAAATGAGCTATCATGAAAGAAAGTGTGCATTCATTATTTGATAACACCCACTCACTTGCTTTCCCTAAAGCAGAGGGAAGCAATCAATCCTCCTCAAATAGAAGCCATTAAAATAAGTTGTGGACTCATGATCTCCATTGAGAGATTCTTGATTATATAAAGAAAATAATATCTTAATAATGGTTATAACCAAAATTTGTGATCCATGATGACATAGACAAGTAATAAAAAAAAAAGTCATGTTACAGTCTGTATCAATCACCTACACTTATTGTAATGAGGTGTATACTTCATTAAAAAAAATTAAAAATTTAAAAAACAAGTTCGTACAATATATTGAATTAAAATGATGTATATTATTTTTTAAAATAAAAAAATTATGGACTGTATGTGGAGCTGAAAACGGGACTGAGTCTAATTTTTTTCAAAAAACAATGGAGCATGTTTTATAGTTTTTTACAGTCGCCACATTACTAATACAGTTCATGAAATCATATAATATAGTATATATTTTATATTCTCAGTATATATTCCATCACAAAAAATGAAAAAATATATGCATTTAATTCGTATGTTAGTCCTTTTATAAAAATTTGAACATCGTTAGATAAGTATATAATACAATTCAAAAAAAATAAAAAAGTGTATGAATTGCAAATAAGGCTCAATTGTTATTCTTAAAATGGTAAGATAACATGTCTTCGATTTATTATTCAGAATCAATTTAAATAATCAGATCCAAGTTTTTTAAAAGACCCTCAATTATTGTATAATTAAAAAAATATGAGGTCTTCCCTCAAAATTTACAAACAAAAACTTCCCTTACCAAACACACAACCATATGTTTTCATGTGTGTCATTTGCTGGACAAAAACAATGCCGTGACTGATCTGTTGTGTGTCAGACATGTGAGACTGAGGGACTCATTTAAAAATAAAAAATAAAATAAAATTTATATATAAGTACTCATTGTGGGAAACTAAACCAAAGTACATATTGTTGACTTCTCTTCCCAAGACTCCCCTTAAAAAATTAAGGTAAGAAAAGAAACTTTTTTACCTCTTTTTTGAAACTTTTTTACCTCTTTTTTGGAAACTCTTTTTTAAGATTTCATTTGGATTTTCATTTAAACAGATTTTATGTTTTGAAAAATAAAAGATTTTTTAAATGTAGATTTAAACACATATTTTACATTTTATTTTTCAACACTTTGATTATGATTGAAAAGCTAATAAAACAATTGAGTTTAAAATACAAGATTTTACAAATCATAGAATTTCAATTAAATATCCAAACATAGCATAAGAGATATAAAAAAGAACATGAATTGAAGCATTTTTTGATATAAAAGTGACATGAAGAGAATACCTTATAATACAAAAGGGCATTGTTATATTCAGATTTATAAGTTTCATGAAACAAATATATAATTTATCAAAGTATGTATTTTATTTTATAAAAATATGTATTTTATTATAGTTTATAAGAATACCAAATAATGTGAAGACAGTAAAACTGATTGGGAAAAACTCCTCCCTATGAAAAATATAGTAAAACATTCAAGATATAAAAAACTTATCATAAAAATATTGAATAATTAAAGTATCTATTAAACAAGATTTTTTTTTTTCATCCAATAATGTGAATAAAAAGTAGCAGGTCAGGTCTACCACTTTCATTTTTCAAAAAAATAATGTGAATAAAAAATAGAACAAGACTTTATTGATTAGGTAATGCATCCATAATAAAGTTTAACAAAGATGTTTTCCAGCCAACTAATAAAAATGTATAACAGGGACCACTTTGATAGAAGCATTAACTATACATACCCAAACATAAATTGAACTCCCATCTATTCTTGTCTTTGTTTTTATATGATTTTTTTTTATATAATCACTGCCCTTTAGAATTAATATCCAATTGGTTAATGTTCAGACAAATTTAATATCAAGATCTGTCATCAAATAATACAACGAATAGGACAGTGGCAATATCAGAAACAACCCTGATATATAATTTTATTCTGAATAGCCCAAATTTCAGGAACTAGAATACTAGAAAATAAGTTTATTCAAATTAGAGGTAAATTAAATCTGTCCTTCCATATATGACAATGGATAGGATATGGAGTGTGGGTCACAATCCCAAAAACAACCCTTCTGCTTTCTTACCCTCAAAATTGGCCCAAATTTAGATATGAAATGTAATGAATGACAATTACACTTTGTCACATAGAATATATTTCATGTAATAAAATGAGAATGTACCCTATACAATGTACTTCCACCCATTAAAAACCAATATTAAAAAAATTAAAAATTACATGTTTCACATTATCACACGGAGACTGCAAATAATACCCATATAAAAAACAACCCTCATTTTTATCACATTCTCATATTAGCCCAAATCAAAATAAAATTGCAACACATTTTACATTATTATTATTATTATTATTATGAAACATAATTCCACAATTAACATTTAAAACTTCAAAAACAACATAAAATAACCCAAACATTATATAAAAAATTTTAAAAAAAAAACCATTATTTATGTACACATCTTGCATTCTACAAAACACACACAAAAAAAAAAAATCAAGGTACAGTCCAATAACTCTGATTTCTGACATATATGGCAAACAAGAATGAAAATGGTTACCAAACTGGTCCTTTTAGAGACGGCGACGGAGGCGGAGCAACTCATCGTAAGTGGCGCCACCTCGCTGAGACTGAGGCAGTGGCAACAACACGTGCGATGCCGCCACGACATCGGCTGCACACGCCGTCTTACACGAGCTGTACCGGTCAATGAACCCAAACCCAAACCCGAACCGGTCACTGACTGACCGACCCACCTTGGGACCCTGATTCAAGCACTGCATGATCTCCTCAGTTGGCATGTCATCCTTAGAACACTCAAAGAGAGCCTCAGTGAAAGGGTCCATTGAGAAAGGTTGGTCCTTCTTGGGTTTGGACTTCTTGGGCTTGGTGAGTGGGGGAGGGAGGGGGAGGAGGAGGTGGGGTGGGGTTGATGGGGTGGGGATGGGGTTTTTGGGGATGCCGGGGTGGTGTTCCCAAGAGAAGGGGATGCCTGAGATGGGTGGTTGTGGTTGGTGGGGAGAGGAGGGGGTGGAGGAAGAGGTGGAGGAGGAGGAGGAGGAGGAGAAGGAGTTGGTGCGGCGGGAGGAGGAGGAGGAGAGGGTGGTGGTGGTAGATCTTGGGGTGAAGATTGGAGAGCTCCTGTCTTTCATATTTTTTTATTTTTTTTTGGTTTTGGGGGGTTAGAGAGAGAGAGAGAGAGAGAGAGAGGGGGGGGGGGGGGGGATTATATTGGTGATGCAATGGAAATGTGTTTGTTTGTATTGCTGTGAGTATTTATGTATTTGTATATATAGTTTTCAATGTTTGTGTTTTGTTTTTATGTATTTTAACTGTTTGTTGTTGTGCGTGTGTGTGTAAAAATTCAAATAACCCCACGTCACTATCCAAAATCCATGTGATCCTTCATTTTTTCTGTCAAAACCCTTTAATTTTATTTATTTAAATAAATTATAAAATCTTATCTAGAGGGATGAAATAATCGCAGATTATTTTACATGATATTTTTTATAAACTGTGTTTTCAGTTAGAATTAACCAAACTGAATATTCTTCATCTGTTAACAAATATTTAACTCAGGAGGCTTTTTGGATTTACATAAATGTTTTCAGGACTTCAGAAAAAGTCAAGAGATTGTATGAATTTCAGGCAAATTATAAGGGGTTATATGTATTGTTTCCTTTTTTTTTGGGAGGGGGAGGGGGAATGATATGTCTAGCTTTGTATGCAGTTGTGTCCACAGTTTTGATCAATATTCTTTAAAATATATATTCATTCATTGAAGTATATTTATAAAAAGTAAAGTATACACTGAGATACACTATTATATTTTTAAAAAATTTAATTTTTATACACTACAATAACGCAGTGTATACTGTACATATTATCTTAGTGTATAGAGAAATTATTTTTGAGCTGTAGAAGGCACTGCAAAGAGACTGAGTGTACCAGCATTTTGTATAGTTTACAATGTTTTGAAGTTTGTTTTTTATATTTTTTTTAACTGTTTGTTTTTTTTTTTTATTGGTTTTTTTTTTTTTTGACTGTTTGTTGTTATTGTTCATTGTTGAGGTGGGACATACAGTGTTTTTTACTCTACCAGAATCTCTATTGTGAATTAGGTTTTTTTTTTTTTTTTTTCAATGATTAAAATTATAGCTGGTCCCATGTAGGGGTGATAAACAAGTTGAACGAAACGAGCTTTGACATATTCAAGCTTAGCTAATTTATAAATGAATTGAGCCAAGCCGAGCTCAGGAGCCGAGCTCAGGAGCCTCAACGAGCCTAGCGTTCTTTTTCATTTTAAGGTTTTTAGGGGTTGAAAATAAAATTTTAGTCTAAATAAGCCAAGTTCATGAGCCTAAACGAGCATAACTTTGTATTGATTTAATGTTCTGATTTTACAAATGAGTTGAGTTAAGCTTTAACTAAGTTTTTTATAACATAAACGAGTCGAGTTTGAACACAAAATGAAGCTCGATCCAGGTCCCGAGCCTAACCGAGCTTTAAAAATTGCTCAAGCTCCCTCATTTGTCTAATTGAACGAGCCTGAACGAGCTCAAACCGAGCCGAGCCCGAGCTGATCCCGAGCGGCTTGGTTCGTTTACCAGCCCTAGTCCCATGCAAGGAGAGGATTGGCATTCACTCACCTTATGTTGCACTTACTTTGGTTCTGTGTGTCTAATGCAGCGTGATGATCACGCTCTTCTGTTGACCCGATCAACCTTTAGGGATGTGAGATCTGCAGGCTCCAACGACGCTGTTGATTCGCGAAGAATACCAGGACGATAGGCTTCAACGAGTCTGTTGATTCCTAAGAATACCAGAAACGATGGAATTCTATGTAGTTGTTGATCCTCCTAAGATAACAAAATACAAGAGCGGTGGGATAAAATACCTACCTAGAGTTCCCCCAGCGTTTGGGTCAAGCTATGTTCTAGGATTTGGTTAGGCTTCCACTGACGAGGTGTCATACCTATAGATGAGAAAGAATGGGGTTGTACAGATTGAGTGACGTAGAAAAAAATAAACAAATTCTAATAATCAATTTCTGATTAATCAATTGGTTTACAGGCCTATCCATAGAATAGAGAATTTTTAACGGATTAGGATCTCAACTAATTATCTAAATCTGTAAACTATGATTCTAACAGATTAACTAAATCTGCAAAAATAATAAATGCAGCTTTATTTAATCATAACTAATATTTAAATTCGAATTCAAATAAATATTTGAAATTCAAATATAAATATAGATACTAAAACAAGGAATAAATTCCTAACAAACTCAAAATTATAAAAATTGTAAATCGATCATCATCATCCATTTGGTAGTCCTCAATGTCGATCGAACGGTACATGATCGTGCTACATCATTTTCTCCCTCTTGAGAAGGACTCGTCCTCGAGTTTGATTGAAGAAGTTGATGATGTAGTCCAAGCATTGGATGATGTGATTCACTTTTGACTTTTATGCAATATGCAACTAGGTTCCACCTCGAGTGCTTGTGGCCAACGCTCCTTGTACGATTTTGATGTTGATAATCGAGGAGCTATAACCATGATTTTTGAAGAGAATGGATTCTCAAAATGATGGTCGCACGTGTGAAATGATTCTTGTGTGAATTGAACGGGGTCAAATATTTGAGCGGAGTTCTTGGGCTCAAACTCCTCCATCTCTTCATCGAAGATCTGTGCAATGTATGTTTCCTCAATTTCTTCGTCAAAGATTGGTGGAAGATTTGCCTCTTCAATCTCCTCATCGAAGATAAGTGGAAGGTCCGCATCTTCAATTTCTTCATAGAAGATAGGCGAAAGATTCGCCTCTTCAAACGAGTTGTCGAAAGCACCATCAATAGGCTCCTCCTCCACAAATTGGGGAGTTGTCGGTCTTTCTTGATGTCGTATGAGCGCTATCATCTTCTCCATTTGTTTGGTTAATACATCAAATCGCGCGTCCATTTGATGAATGAATTGTTGTGCTATGTCGCGGATGTGCGGCTCTCGAACCTCGCGTGGAACCGGACGTCTTCTTGATGAAATCTAAATATAGATCCTAAAACAAGGAATAAAATGCTAACAAACTCAAAATTATTAAAATTGTAAATTGATCATCATCATCCATTTGGTAGTCCTCAATGTCGATCGAACGGTCCATGATTGTGCTACATCAGTAATTGAGCTGAGTGCTGATACACGCAGCCCGTTTTGCAGCACGTACGCTATGATAACGTAGTATATACTGCATTATCATAGTGTAAAATGATCTATCATAGTATATATTGCAGTCCGTTTTTTTATTTTTTTCATCATGAAAAAAAATATACTAATGTATCTCAGTATATACTTCATTTCATATAATAGCATGCACTTCAATGGATGAATGTATAATTTCATATAAAAAAAAGTGGACTGCAATTATGGCTGCAATGGGGCCTATATGTATCTTTTTCTATTTGAGCTAGGTTTCTTCTTATGGATGGATGAATGTTTGTATTTGTTTAGTATTTGTTGTTAAATAGCAGTTTTTATATAACCTCATATGTTGATATGTACTATGTTTCATCAATGAAGAATATATTTCCATAGATGTTCTTTTTTTTTTTCTCATGAGGGATCTTTTTGTTGGTTTCGTGTATCTGAAGTGGAATTGCATGTAGGGATATCCCTCATTATCCATTTTAGAAAATAATATTGTGAAAACTCCACCACAGAGGATAATCTTGTTGGAGAACCATATGAGTTGTTGTGTGGTGCGAGTCGAAGAATCTCTTACGCTTAAATACTCCAGAATATTTTTCTTGACAAAAAAATGGATAAGAATATTCATCTCTACATTGTTTTTATGAGAGTGTGTGCTATTTATAAGCTGTAACAACTAATGTCATACTATCACATGTGATATTTTGAAACTATTTGTGATCCACTTGAGTTCATGTGTGACCCTTTCATTTAGTCACATGTCCTTAAATCAAGTCATGTTGAATAATGTGCTATGTCGCCAACCTTACATAGATCCATCTTGTATGTGGTTGATGGTGCATCTCTTATTGGACCTATATTCACTAGAAAATTCACCTTGCAAGTCTCTTAGAGCAGTGCCACGCTTGCATGACATGTGCAAATATGTGAGAGTTCGTTATTTTTTTTCTCTAATATTAATAGTTTAACTTTTTACAATGAAACATATGAAGTTTAGATATCTTAGAGTCAGATTATTATAAATCAAAATTAAAACTGAAGAATTAGACATCATTACTGCAATAAAGAATGAATATAGATATTTCCATGGATGGATTACTTCATCTTCACTTGAGCATCTTTTCAGGTTTAATGAAAGAAAGTTCAAGAAAAAAACATCCCATGTGCAACAAAAGCTGAATCATATTAACTCTGACACATGTTAGGCCAACAACCATTTAAAAACTATACCACCAAAAGTAATAAGCTGAATCATATTAACTCTGACTCATTATGCATGGAGATGATCATATATAATCTCTAATATAATATCCCATTTGGGACAGCATAGAAAAAGAAAAGGCTAAAGACTACTAGATAAAAAGAAAAATGCTAGGAATAATCAATCCTATAATCTTGTATTTTTGACTTCTCAGTATACTTAAATTTTATTAAAAGTAATATTTATCTAATAAAGTACATACATTTACCATGAAAAAACAAAGTATAATTAAATGCATACTTAGTCTAACCTTGTCATATATTAGGTTAGGGAAAATGAGGATTGCATAAGAATGACTGAGTGCATATCACCCAAAATGAAATAAAGGGTTAATAATGCATTTCATAAATATCTTTTTTGTGTTTTTTTCATGTCCCCCAAGAGAATAAAAAGAATTACCTAAAACAAATATGTGAAAACTCCTATAAAAGAATATAACACTCATGTTTAAACAAAGTTCACAAAGGGTGCTATGGGCCTATGAGTTACCCCCCTATCACTCTCAAGTTAGAATTCCATGGGATTGCATAAGCATTCCAAGATATGCTCTGTTTATGCATGTATAAATTTATGTATTCTTTAAAGAACATCTTTATATATACACACATCGATGTATGTATGTTTGTAACCATAGAAAAGGATATTGTAGATGTGATTATCTAATTACGAGCTCTCATAAAAGGCCTGATCAAATTGATTTGAAGATATGTGGTTAAATAAGGAAGTAATGCGAGATGCAAAACTTTATTTATATTATGTGTCAGTTATGAATTACTCTCTAACTAATAACTTTTCAGCTATGAATATGATGCAGCATAGAGCTGCGCTCTTCTGCATATCCGATCAAAGATGCAAGATCTGTAGGCTCCAACGACGCTATTGATTTTTTAAGAAAAATGCCAAGACGGTGGCTAAAAAACAAAAAAATCATATCTGAATTATATCTAAACATTAAGCATTCCTAATTATCCAAAAAAGATATAATAAATCTAATAAAATAAAACTATAACAATAAGAAATGCAAATCATCCATAATTCTTTATTTGGTGGTCCTCAACATTGATCGAATGGTTCATAATCGTGTTGCATCAGAATCCCACCAACTGTGTATTTAGTATAGAAGAACCTGAGACTATACAACATATGTTATGGATCACGAAGTCCTTGTGGAGAAGATTGGAGACTTGTTAGGAATCGACTCCTCTTTTCAGACAATCGACGACCTATGGAGGGCGGGAAAAACTCTGAGTCAACGGACCAATAGGAGTAAGGCGCCATGATCTCTCAATCTATTGTTCCTGCCAAAGCTTGGGCGATTTGGTGCATAAGGAATGAGGTTATTTTCAAAGGCATGAGGATTTATTGTGAAAACATGTGGGACATAATCTGGTAGTGTCTGTAGGATTGGGAGATGTGGATTGCGGAAACATAGGGGAATAGCTATTCGCGATGGATGCCTACACGTGGAGGAGTAGAACTGGGCTTTTCCCTTTGGTTGGAGACCTCTTCTAACCAGGGAGTCCCCCGCCACCCTTTTTAACTCCCTTCCCCTTCCTTCTATTATTTTCTTTTTCTTCTCTTTTGCTCCGCTCCCCTATCAGACTTTATAATTTGAATTCAGTAATAAAATTGAATAACAAAATCTATCTTTTTATAAAAAAATAAAAATAAAAATTAATTTTCTAGTTTTTAAGTGAGACTTTCGTACTCTCTAATACGTGTGTTTTTTTTTTACTTAATCATTAGAGAATATTTGACAAACCCTACACATATTTTAGTTCAAACATCACTTTTACATGATGAAAAGGGACACATCTCACTGTTCTGATTGTGGAGATTTTTTTTCTTTTTTTCTTTTTAGGTCACAGGAGATTTTCAAGACTCTCTAAAGTCTAGAGAGTAGAGACCACCCTCAACTTTTTTAACAAACTTTTGTTATTGTATCACAAGGCAAAAGGTCTTCAATGAAGGACTAAAGAGATGGTTTTGTGTCATCATCTTCAAATGGGTGGGAGAGATCTTGAGAAGGAGCAATGGTAGTATACGAGGTTGGTCACGTGCAATACAGTATCTGATCCAAGTGTTGGGAACCACAAGATCTTGATCAGAGGGTTGAGAGCTCTCTATCTATGAATTATGTGATGCTTTTAAGTTTTAGCCAAAAAAAGAAAAATGAGATGGTCCATGCCACAAGGGTTTGCCAAATATGGACAATGACATTGAATATGAAAGGATATAAAATTATTATCTTAACTTTTGAGTTTGTTTTTATAATCAACAATAATATTGGAGGATCAGACTTGCAAAAAGTTCTAGTAATATCATCTTTAGTGGTAAGTTGCGGAGGAGATGAAAACTTTAGCATAGAATCTGTAAAGATTCACAAATTAATGACAAGATCCTAATTACCATTTATTTTTATTTTTTTCTATTTATATTAACTTTGGTTTTTTTTATATGATTTTCAGTATTGAGATTCGGGAGATCTGTTCCTCCGTAATTTCAAGTCATTTATAATTATTGAGCAGCGTAGCATTTCTCTCGATCATCGATGTCCAGTACCAACCATTGATTTACATCATGATTTCATCACCTTTAGTAATTATGAAGTTTTACCATCATGAAACGTAACATTTTCATTTTATACTTTATTGATGATCAATGTGATATGCATGAACATATCTACATGGCACGTCACTCCCCTTGTGATTAGGGTTCTAATTGTTCCAATAAAATATTCCTTTTTGAGTGATTTTTAGAAATCCTAAATTCATAGTTGATACATGGATGTTTAGATTAAAAAAAATCATAAGTTCATGTTATTTTAGAGTTTTTTTTTCAAACATCATCCTCTGTAACATTGTTAGCATGAATCATTTTTATTCCATTGGATGTCAAAAGTTAGTGCGTGCATTTTGTGTTAGGAAGAGATGTCACCCACACCAAAGTGTGGAAAGGTAGGTCAGAGGGTGGTTGAATGAATAAGACTATCATGTGCCAACATTTTCACTTTGGAAACTATTTGTGGGAGAATTGAAAGATCTACATCAAATAATAATGTAAGAAATTGTGTGCAAGTTCTTCCAAATCTAATGTGATGTAGTCATATATCAAATTGGTGCCCCCCCCCCCCCCCCCCCCCTTTCATTGGCTAATTTAGTAAGTCAATATGATGTAACAGCTTGTAAAATGAAAACTATATATATTAATGATTTACAGCTTGTATGCATATTAGCTTTTTTGGGGTGTTGTGGGGGAGTGGAACAATTGTCATAGTTGATGTCAATCTTATAGTCAATTCTATGAAGATTCAAATGTAATGCATAGGCATTGCTCTTTATAATATATATAAAAAAAAAGTACTGGGTAGTATTATTAAATTAAATTGCATTAAATTATAATGAGGATTAGGAACGATATCTTTAAAAAAAATGAGAAAAAAATATATTAGAAGACCATTTGCAAGATTGAAGAATCTTTGTATGTCAATGTGGATTTCAAGATTTAAATCAAACGTGGTATGTGTGCAAGGTTTCAGCAAATGTGGATAGAAACTTCTTAAAGCTTTCAAAAAAATTTAATTAGTAAACATATATTTTTATTTTTTATTTTGTTATATTTTCTTTCAGAGGAGTAAAACTCAACCAACACTATCGAAGAAGAGGTGTTCTAGTTTTCATCTTTTCATTCTTTCTTCTTTTTTTTTTTTTTTTTTGTTTGGTGTGTGTGTGTGTGTTTGGATGGTGAGGGATTAGGCAGAAAAGCTGCTTAATTATACATTTTATTTGGGGTAAAATGCATTTGGACCCCCTAAAGTATTCGAAACATGCAGAAACACCCCTTGTGTTTTAAAAACATGCAATTACACCCCATGCCGTTAACTTTTCCATCAACATGAAATAGAAATAATATGAAATTGATCGTTTTATCCTTTTAAACAAATCTTCATTTAAATAATGCTTATTCCTCTTCCTTTTGAAACTCCATGGAATGCAAATACATTAACCCAAGTAGATATGACCAAGCAACACTATTTCAAATTTGTAATTCCAAGTTTCCAACAAATACCAAAAGAAGTTCAAAAAAAAAAAAAAATCTTTCATCCACAAAATCAACTTAAACAAAATATGGCCCAAAAATCAACTCATCAATACATGATATCCTTTGAGTTTATAACCTACAATACTCTCCTCTGCACATGGTACTATTCATGTTTAAATGAAGATGAGGAATAAGCATTATTTAAATGAAGATTTGTTTAAAAGAGTAAAACGATCAATTTCATATTATTTCTGTTTCATGTCCACAGAAAAGTTAATGGCAGGGGGCGTAATTGTATGTTTTTAAAATACAGAGGGTTTTTCTGCATGTTTTGAATACTTTATGGGGTCTAAATGCATGTTACCCTTTTATTTGTTTATTTTTTTTTCTTTGTTAGTGTTGGTGAGTGAATGCAAAAAGAATTTCGGTGTGGGGAATGAAACCTTCCTCATAAATTTTTAAGGAGACCATGCTGGAATTGACAGAGTGGTCCAAACCATAGTTTAACCTTGGACAACACTCACTAGATGTCCTTAAACCCTATTTAATGTGGTGGATGACCAACAAAATTATATTTTTTGTGAACTTGATACATTTATAGGCAACCAAACCTACTAGAACATATTTAATAAAGAATTAGGAAACATGACTATAGTAGACTATAGAGAAACATAGACAGGGAGATGTATAGATACCATGTGACAAAGTTGCATGTGTTATATCTCCAAACCTAACTCTAACCAAAAAAGAAATAACATGTTCCCTTGGACCTTGTTGGACTAACTGCTTTTGGATCTGGCATGGCAGGCTTTGGAAAGCACCATTGCACAACATGCATTCCTCATTTGAGTGGTCACACATATATAGGGAAATACCACAATAGTTTTGATCTAGTGATCTAAAATTTGATCAATTTGAATGTATTTTTATGTCACAGCATGGAAGAGGTGTGGTTGTCTAATGTAGTATAGAAATAAGACACTGATACATTCAATTCGTTTATGACATTATTTGCAGCCGCCACATTACTAATACAGTGTATAGAATCGCATACTCCAATTTTTCAGTATATACTCTATTAAAAAAAAACTTAATATGTCTATTTAATTCATATAAATATGCATTTCATTGTTAAATGAATTTACTTCATTAGATAAATTTATATTTTAAAAAATTAAAACATGTGTGGTGTTGGAACTTTATAGCCTATACCAATAAATGTGAAAACCAACATGGAATTTTTTATTTTCTTATTGATCCAATGTATTATTTATTTGCTAAATTGACAGTATTGAAGTTGCAATTATATGTTTATATATATATATATATATATATATATAATTCAGGGTCTCCCCAAGTGATAGATGACATTAACACAGTGAGATAAATCTGGAAAAAAATCACAGGGACCTAAAAGAACTAGGAGTTTGTACTACTATTTTTTTATGAAGATATTGTTACTTTGTTTTATTTAATCATAAGTACTATAGTTTTATTGAATCACAAGTATTATGGCTACCCAAACTTTCTAAAATTTGAAGATAATCATCCATGGAGGACTAGAATGTGAACCATGACATTGGACACATGTGATACATTTAATTAATTAATTAAGACATTGAATATATCACATATAACCAAGCTAATAATTCTCATCATAGACTTTCTTGACATGCCCAGTGCATGTTTTCTGATCTATTCAACCTCATTATGCTGAACCTTGACCAAATTCAAGTCTTACTGATCATGAAAAAAAACCATTGTAAATGTTTCCTTATTAAATAAAAACAAGTGGGCCTAACAATTAGTGTGGAAACAACAAAAATACATGTTATGTGGGGCTAAAAGAAACTTCATTGTCAAAGTCATGATCCTTCTTTTGGAAGTGAAATTTTTAAAGGGCCTGTATACAACACTTCTCAGTGAAGCAATATCAATTTACTGTAAATCTTGAAACCCTTTTTTCATGAATGAAAATAAATAAATACAAGAGGAATAAATTTATTTCTAAGAAAATATGTTTTTAATATCTGAATAAGTTATAATAATTATAAACTGATATTCGAATAATATTTGATCAAATTGAACCACCTCTTAATGCGTTGGTACATGTACCCTCTAATCGCTTATATATCATGTATCTAGGATAAGATTTAATCATGAAATAAAAATTAAAAAATAAACTACCTACCAAAACAACGGAATCTTTATAAAATATTTCTCATCTATCAACGGAAGTTTAGCTCAGAGGGATATATGAACTTTAGAAAAAATCAGGGGTTATATACATGAGGCAGTTGACAAGGGGGTTATTTGGATTTTTCCCAAAATAATAATATAATCAGTTCAGTAGAAACCATTAAGTGCAGTTTCTTTGGAAAGTTATGTGTCGGTGAGGGATTTATTATTTCATGTGGGGTTGTACATAGTGTTGCACATATGATTAAAATTTGTATATATATATATATATATATATATATATATATTTATTAATTTTTATTTGATCTGAATCAGTACTATAATTGACAGAGCTCCATTCAAAATGGAGGAGAGGGCCTGAACATTGAAAGCTTCTCTGTTGTTGAATTTGTCGATGCATGGGAAGATTTTTATTCTGATTTTATTCTTCTTGTTTTTTTTTTCTTTTGTGAAGAAGAAGAAGAAATAAACATGTGAATATTGTAACTAGCTAGATTTTGAAATGTTATCAATTAGTCCCTCGAAAAGCTTATTTTAAAAAAAACATTAAAACTGTTTGAACTCAAATTGAATTTAGGGGGAGTTTGGTTCGGCAGAATAATGATTTAAAGTGTTGATTTATAAGTATTGATAATATAAGTATTCATATTTTTTTATTGATATTTGGTTCACCACTTTTTATAAAATGGAAAGATTGAGGACAAAATGATCTTTCAACAATAAAAAAATAAAGTATTTTTTAAATGAGTATCAACTTATTTAAGCACTTAAAATAAACACCCAAATGAAAAAATAAGTGTTTATTTTAAGTGATAAATCAAATAAATGCTTATTTTCCGCCGATCCAAATGTGTCGTCCAAAAAATTGGAAAATGAATGCATTATCCTTCTGTTTGGTTCGCAAATAGCTTATTTGGATATACGAGGATAGAAAGAAACATAATAGATGACTTCCTATTTAGCTATTATTCTTTTCTTCATTTTGATAAAAAAAAATTATCATTTGTGTTTGTGCTATTAAAATATAATTATAGTTTTGGATGAATAATTATGAATAAAATTATATCTATCTATTATAGTATTAAAGTTTATCTTAATTTATCAGGACATAAATATTATAATTTATTTACAATAAGCAAACATGTCTTTTTGATGATTAAATATATTATTTATTTATCTACCTTATTATTCTCAAAGATCTGGTCCATGGAGAGAGAGAGGACAACAAATAGTGTACTCCTTAGAGTTGTTTCTGTTTGGTCATGTAAAAAGAAGTTGTTGGATGGCTATGGAAGAGCAAATTTTCTTACTTGGATATATAGTGGTTTGGACTATGTGGATTCACAGTCCCACCTACAGCACTGATCGGGTTGAGGAAGTCCTCTGATGAATATCCATCTGAATCCTGACAATGAGTGGTGGATGACCTGTAAAAAGGTCCTTTGACAATCAAGTCAGTCATTCTAGTTCATAGGGTTTTTTTGGAACGAGTTGCATACTTTTCTATTTCAAGTGTTCTCTCCTTTTTATTGACCTTTTATCATCATGATCACACCGGATTTTCCTTCATTCGATTCCATCGTTTGCCATCGTCGGTGGGGGTCCAGAAGGATATTGGGGGATCCTGATTGGACCTATTGTCAAACCTGTTAACGCATGGTATTTACTAAGATTTAGTGGAATTTTCACAAGTGATGTGATCATGACCATTGTACAAGGTGAACTCACATGTGACTAAAGACACTGACTTGGTGACGATATGTGTTAAGGCGCTATTGGTTCACATGTGACACATGACATCCAACAATTGGTTCAAATATCGACACGTGGCAATTTCAGATTGATCCGGGGGGACACTTGAAAGAAAATGATTGAACCAATAAATGACCCTCACAGGCTTGTTATTGGGCAATACAAAGCTATCCAGGATAGGGATAGCAATGAGGCGGGTTGGAACAGGTTTTGTGAATCCCAAACCTAAACCCGCTAACAAAATCATATCCCAAACTCATCCCAAACCTGTGATGGGTTTAGCTTTATCATCCCAAACATATCCCAAGCATATAAAAAACCCAACCCGACCCCTCCCATTTAGGTTGGCTTGGGTCGGGTCGGGTTGGGCCAAGACAGGTTTGGGAAAAAAATATTAAAACAATATTTCTATGTAATATTTAATTTAAGTTAAAATTTTAAATATAAACAAATATTCATTACAATAAACCTTACAAAATAAGAAATAAAATAAGAAATATAAACTTTCAATCTCCATAACAAGTGACAAATATAATGTTTCAATTTTTTTTTTTTGAATACCAAAAGACAACCCGTGTCTATTTATATAATTTTAAATTTCAATTAGTGTTTGAGTTTATTCACTCTTATTTTTATATTTTTATTTGATTTGAATCAGTACTATAATTGACAGAGCTCCATTCAAAATGGTGAACATTGAAAGCTTCTCTGTTGTTGAATTTGTCGATGCATGGGAAGATTTTTATTCTGATTTTATTCTTCTTGTTTTTTTTTTTCTTTTGTGAAGAAGAAGAAGAAGAAGAAATAAACATGTGAATATTGTAACTAGCTAGATTTTGAAATGTTATCAATTAGTCCCTCGAAAAGCTTATTTTAAAAAAAACATTAAAACTGTTTGAACTCAAATTGAATTTAGGGGGAGTTTGGTTCGGCAGAATAATGATTTAAAGTGTTGATTTATAAGTATCGATAATATAAGTGTTCATATTTTTTTATTGATATTTGGTTCACCACTTTTTATAAAATGGAAAGATTGAGGACAAAATGATCTTTCAACAATAAAAAAATAAAGTATTTTTTAAATAAGTATCAAATTATTTAAGCACTTAAAATAAACACCTAAATAAAAAAATAAATGTTTATTTTAAGTGATAAATCAAATAAATGCTTATTTTCCGTCGATCCAAATGTGTCGTCCAAAAAATTGGAAAATGAATGCATTATCCTTCTGTTTGGTTCGCAAATAGCTTATTTGGATATACGAGGATAGAAAGAAACATAATAGATGACTTCCTATTTAGCTATTATTCTTTTCTTCATTTTGATAAAAAAAATTATCATTTGTGTTTGTGCTATTAAAATATAATTATAGTTTTGGATGAATAATTATGAATAAAATTATATCTATCTATTATAGTATTAAAGTTTATCTTAATTTATCAGGACATAAATATTATAATTTATTTACAATAAGCAAACATGTCTTTTTGATGATTAAATATATTATTTATTTATCTACCTTATTATTCTCAAAGATCTGGTCCATGGAGAGAGAGAGGACAACAAATAGTGTACTCCTTAGAGTTGTTTCTGTTTGGTCATGTAAAAAGAAGTTGTTGGATGGCTATGGAAGAGCAAATTTTCTTACTTGGATATATAGTGGTTTGGACTATGTGGATTCACAGTCCCACCTACAGCACTGATCGGGTTGAGGAAGTCCTCTGATGAATATCCATCTGAATCCTGACAATGAGTGGTGGATGACCTGTAAAAAGGTCCTTTGACAATCAAGTCAGTCATTCTAGTTCATAGGGTTTTTTTGGAACGAGTTGCATACTTTTCTATTTCAAGTGTTCTCTCCTTTTTATTGACCTTTTATCATCATGATCACACCGGATTTTCCTTCATTCGATTCCATCGTTTGCCATCGTCGGTGGGGGTCCAGAAGGATATTGGGGGATCCTGATTGGACCTATTGTCAAACTTGTTAACGCATGGTATTTACTAAGATTTAGTGGAATTTTCGTAAGTGATGTGATCATGACCATTGTACAAGGTGAACTCACATGTGACTAAAGACACTGACTTGGTGACGATATGTGTTAAGGCGCTATTGGTTCACATGTGACACATGACATCCAACAATTGGTTCAAATATCGACACGTGGCAATTTCGGATTGATCCGGGGGGACACTTGAAAGAAAATGATTGAACCAATAAATGACCCTCACAGGCTTGTTATTGGGCAATACAAAGCTATCCAGGATAGGGATAGCAATGAGGCGGGTTGGAACAGGTTTTGTGAATCCCAAACCTAAACCCGCTAACAAAATCATATCCCAAACTCATCCCAAACCTGTGATGGGTTTAGCTTTATCATCCCAAACATGTCCCAAGCATATAAAAAACCCAACCCGACCCCTCCCATTTAGGTTGGCTTGGGTCGGGTCGGGTTGGGCCAAGACAGGTTTGGAAAGAAAATATTAAAACAATATTTCTATGTAATATTTAATTTAAGTTAAAATTTTAAATATAAACAAATATTCATTACAATAAACCTTACAAAATAAGAAATAAAATAAGAAATATAAACTTTCAATCTCCATAACAAGTGACAAATATAATGTTTCAATTTTTTTTTTTTGAATACCAAAAGACAACCCGTGTCTATTTATATAATTTTAAATTTCAATTAGTGTTTGAGTTTATTCACTCTTATTTTTTATATTTTTTTGGAATACCAAATGACAGATATAAATTATGTAATTATTATAATAATATTTAATCTTAATATTAATTGCAACCAGAAAGGATTTAGAGGGGGTTTTGCTCATTTCCCGTTCCAAGCCCGTCGGGTTTCATTTTATTTGTCCTAAACCCGAACTCGATCCGACCCAACTGGGTCGAGTCGGGTGCTCTATTGGGATAGTTCTACTGCCATCCCGTGTCTAGGGGACTCACCCTCCAAAATACAAGATGTTTTTGAGCTTTTGAAGAGCATTTTAGGGGCTTTTTTTAATAAAGAAGTTTAGAGTAAAAACTTAATGTTGAAAGAATGAAACGTGTTGAAATGCAACGTATAAATATGTCAAGTGAAAAGAGACTCGAACTCAGTGAAGAAAGAATACCTGTGTAAATATGTCAAGAAATAATTCAATATTTAATTAGATTGATATATGTTAATACGATATAAATTATAACCAATCGAGTGTTGTTACACACAGTTTTTTTTTTTTCAACCATAATTCTAGTCTTGTATGCCTCAATAAAAAATCACTGGAGTTTATACTCGTATTAATGAAGTATATATTTTGATATAAATTTTTTACATTTTCTATAAATGCATTCATGCAATTTTCTTAGAATATATGCTTTATTTTTATTTTAAAAGCATGTACCTCATAAGATGATATATATTATTTTTAAAAAATTCAAAACATGTGTAGACTGAAAATAGAACTAAAATTTATTTTTATCTCCCAATACTGTCATTAATGGGCCTAAAAGCAAATAATGACTCAACAGCACAAAGTTTTGGACTAAAGGCCATCATCCTGCATACATAAATTTAAGATGTCCCAATTTGAGGTGGGCATTGGATCAGGAGGCAGAGCACATCTCTAACTAAGAGTGTTATAACTCAGTTTTACAATTCCATTTATATACTCTCCTTTTTTTTTTATAAAAAATACAACATATGAAATCATATAATACAATATACATAAAATTTGAAAAATATAAAATATTTGCATTCAATTTACATGAACAAATATTTTTTTGTAAAAAAATATATTTCATTATATATATTCTGCCTTAAAGGAACTATTAGGGTCTATCCCAACAGTAGTTTTAAGAGGGCTAGCTATAATGTCAGATTTTGTAACTTTAATTTTTTCAAATGGTGGATGGATCGAATCTACCTCTTCATTGGTATATTTTCTCCATTTGGTAGTATATTTATCAATTTTCTTAAGGACCATAGCATGATCTTCTTCAGGAAGATCAATGAAATTCTATTCATGCCAATACTGGGGTTGAGAAGGATATCTCCCTCTTCTGCCCTATGCTCTGTATCTTACGAATCACTCAGAAATTTTTAGGTGGTTTGTGGTGGAGAAATTTTGGTAGACTTCTTTTCGCCAATGCCCTCCTTGGTCATACTTCCTTCCCTTTTTATAGGCTTTAGCTTGCGGATTTCAAAGGTTTTGGAATCTGTTGTCATTCTTCTTTGAGTGACTTCTTGTCTTCTTCTTCTTATGTCTTCTTTTGCTTTAAGTCGTGTCCCCTTTTTCATTTTTGTCCGGCACTCCCGTGACTTATTTTTGTAAGGCGATGTTGAACCCGTGAGTGGCTAGGGCCTTCTGGCTCCTTCTATTATTTTTATATGTTTTTTTTTATACTAATCCTTAACTAGATAAAACTCATATTCTGAAAAATTTGTCGATATATCTTCAAGCCCTTGAGAGTCATT
This sequence comes from Acorus gramineus, assembly GCA_030737835.1. Taxonomy (NCBI): domain Eukaryota; kingdom Viridiplantae; phylum Streptophyta; class Magnoliopsida; order Acorales; family Acoraceae; genus Acorus; species Acorus gramineus. The sequence goes on along the minus strand of CM060853.1, from coordinate 8,002,679 downwards.
TTCTATCCCTTAAAAGTCATCTTCTAGCCCTTGAGTCCCTCTCAGACCGTGAGAACTTGTGGTCAACTCAGCTAACACAGTTGCTTTTTCACCTTTGAACATTTTAAACCATATGCTTTTAATTCGATGGATTCCTGACTTAGATTTGGAAATCTTTTAGTGTATTCCCGAATGAGGGATGTTTTGATATTTTCATAACTATCTTCTCTTGGTTTTCCATAGACTGGTAATTTATAACCTCATAAAACTTTCTGTGGGTTATTTAATTGACCATTTTGTATACATATTTCTCTTTATATAAGGAGGAAACCTTGTTTTCACTTGAAAATCCCATTGAAGAATCCATGGTATCTCAATTTGTTTATGATATTTTAATAAATCAATGTTATTTTGTGGGTTTAAACTTTCTTGTTCCATATGAGCTTGGGTGTCATTTGGTAAATTTGATCAATTTGCTCTGAATACTTGCCACCAGGAAAAGAACCAAGGTGGAATTTTGGCTTGACTGATGAAGTGAATAAACCAAGAATGTTTTAAAGCACAATTTTGAACTAATAGTGCATTTGCCCATGCTTTTTGATAACCTCTCCTGATTTCTGGAATCGTCTTGAGGCATTAGGGTTCTTATCCTAGTCCTTTAAGGATAATATCTTCTAGATACATAATTTAGAGTACGAAATCTCCAATGTGTTCATGTTCTTATAATGGTGCACAATTCTTGCACTATTTGTTTCTAAAAGGATATTTTCATATTTATCAGGATTCTTCCCTATCATTTCAGGGATATAGAAATAATAACCTGTACCAGAGTGGTCATCCTTAAGAAAATATATCTTAATAAGTTCTGGAATTTCCTTCTCTACTTCATATCTCTCAATGGAGAACAGTGGGATAGAAGTTTTTAGCTCATAATCGCTTTGTGGTTCTAAAGATTGAGAACTTTCATCCTTAACCTCGAGCTTTATGAGGTTTACAGATGGTCTTGGGCTCTCAATTTTTAAACTCCTTGGGGGATGGATTTTTGCCTGGAAAATGATACACTCAATCATATTCACCAACTAAAACTCAGACCTCATATGTTTTCATTTTTTTAAAAATAGTAAACATCATCTAATGAGGTATATGCTTTGATAAAAAGTGCATATCGCTCCATTTCGAATTGAATGAATCCATTTTTAGTAAGTGTAAGAAAAAATTTAGTGAGGTATATACATCATCTAACGAGGTATATGCTTCACTGAATCTATAACGAGGTATATAAGTCTGTGTTTTGGACTGAGAAAAAAACTGAGTGTAGCAGCACTTTTTTGCCTTCTTCTTTTGGTCCATTTCACTGCAAGAATCAGCGTGAGAGATAATCAGGAAAACTATCAAAATAAATCATAAATTCCTAATAAGGCTTGTTGTTGGGCTAGGATCAAGTCCAAGTTGAGCCACTTGTTGAGGCATCTAGGCGCGACAGAGGCTCATTGCGGGTGCAAGAGGCACCTTGGCTCGATGGAGACTCTTGGCACCGGTCCAAGTGGCACTAGAGATTCCGTATCGAGCGGGAATTGCTATGCTGGCCCGGGAACGTGGCCTTCGATGCAGTGGGCGCGCGCACATCTCATGGGGCGTGGGATGACTTGGCGCACATGTCAGCAAGACATGCGTGGATCTCATGGGGTGGGGCACTAGTAGTGGCATGACGTGGCGCACACGTCTAGGGCAGATCCAGAATACGCGCAAATGGTTAACAAGCTCAGAGACCTGGACATGTAGCAATGCTGAGCGGTTACAGACGTGCACACATCTCGCGGGGCGTAGAACGACCTGGTGCACATGTTAGCAAGACATGTATGGATCGCACGGGGTGGGGCGCTAGTCGTGGCATGACGTGGTGCACACGCCTGGGGTAGATCCGAAATGCGAACGTGGTCATCCAGCGAGGCGGAACGGTTACGCACGTGCGAGGATCTCGCGGGACGGGAACTTATCGTGGGACGATGTGGCACGTTCATGGGCACTCGGCATGCCCACGACGCGGGCAACTTTGCGCTCACGTTGTAATGTCTCTGTATTTTGAGCATTATATATATTTTTTAAATATATAATGAAAATTTTAATTGAAATTAAGTTATTTCTTTTTTTTTTAGATTTGACGGTGGGCCCACATGGGTCCAACTTGATTTATAATTATAATAATTAAAAATTTATCTTGAAATATTTATTATATATTTTTCTAAGATCTTTATAGTCTTAAAAACCTTTAGATGAAATTTAGTGAGATTCAAAGTTCAAAAAATTTGATTTTTAGGATTTTGTATCGAGTTATTGGCCCCAGGAATCTAGTTGCGAATCCAGAATATCTATTAATAGCCGTCAGGGACCTCTTTGTAAATTGGATAAAGACCTGCCTGTAAATTGGATAGGGACCAATTTGTAAATACAGAATACTTAAGGGATCGTTCTACAATATTGGTAAAACCTCTTTAAATAGCACTTTATGGGTTAGGATTTGCATCCAATTTTTACAAGGCATGAGAGGTGGTGATGACTTAACGCTACCCCTTCGAATACCACAAGAGAGATGATGGTGGGTGTTGTGACCGGATGTAAGGTGAGAATCATTTTCGATTGATTTTGTTGTTTACTGATTCAATTTATCTTTGGTTAAAAGATGATTATGTCAACCACTTGTTTGAAAAAGAAAGTCAATGAATTAGGTTAAGAGTTTGATTGATTTTGATTGGATGATTATTGATTAGATTTAAACGGCTCTCAAAGGATTTCTTATTATCAAATTAGATTTATTAGTTCTGGGGATTAAAGGGTCATTTTCGGGTTGATTATATACCTAGACGTTAAATAGTGTTTTTGACCTTGAAGAGATCGTTTTTGGGCAAAATGTATTTCACAAACAAAAATAGGTTTTGAAAAGATATTTCCAACGAATGAATTGTCCAATTCGGAGTTACGGGTAAAAAGTTATAAATTTTCAAAGATTTCTATGCAGTTTTCTATAATGCAAATATTTGTTTGATGACCAAGTTTGATGAATTTTAGAGATTTTGGGGATATTAAATGGATGTTTAATTGATTTATTGGATTTGTTGGTTTTGGTGTTCTTATTGATCTTGGTGACCCAAAAATTTGATCTTAAATCGATTATTTTAGTTTAGTTGGATCAATGAATATTAATTGGATATTATTGTTATTTGGATGTAAATTGGTTGGGTTAAGTTATTTCGATTATTGGTGTTGTAATTGAGCCTTATTAGATTTGATTAAATATTTATTTGAGGATTGATCGATTATGTGGGTCTTATGGAATAAATGGATATTGATTATCGGATCATTTTGAGTATATGAATATTTTAATATTTATTCGGAGTTGGGATTTTCGTTATTCTTTTAGGTATGGGCTCTTCAGATTTATTGGGCCGAGTGTTGTTGTAAGTTGGTTGTCAGTTGTTTGGGTCATGATTGAATGATTTCTGATTTATTATTGTATAATTGTTATGATAGATTATCCATGTGCGAGTATGTGGCATTCATGCATGTGCATCGGTTTATATTGCGTGAACTGGAGGTCAGTGGATGTCTCTATTTATTTTGAAATCATAATATACGTATACATGTTGACATCATGAATATTTTTATGATATTGAAATCTATCTTGTGTGAAACATACGAGCATGTTAAATTCATATAATATGATATTTGGAGTATGTATCGTATGCATTGAAATTATGGGATTTATGGAATTGTCGCATGCTTGTATACTTGAAAAAATAAGTAATTTTGATCATGTACGCATCATATCGTCTAGGTGGCACAGCCTAGGTGGCTCAGTCTAGGTGACTGCGGTCCAAAATGGATCCAAGTCCAGGTGACTAGTCTAGGTGACTGTGTGTAGGTGACACGATTTCCAAAGCGAAATCCTTGTGGCTAGGTGCTGTGGAATCTTTGTGGCTAGGTGCCGTGGATAGCGGGCATGTGTATCCGTTGCATTCATACTCATCATATAGTTTTGAGAAAAGTGTTTTATGACATCATGTATTCCTTAAATGAAAAGTTTTACACCTAGCATGTTCTGAATAACATCTTTATCATAAGATTTCTGTATTATACAACAGTTTTGCATGACACTTTTATAAAGTCATTATTTTTTAAGCATATTATATTATTGGGATACCAATGTCCATTCACTGAGCGTGTGGTAGCTCACCCCATTATTTTTCCCTTCAGATTTAAAGTCTTAGATTTGTGGATCTCGTGTAGCTGAGGTCGAGATAATGATTTCTGGAGCTATAGACTTTGTGTAGAACGTGTTAGTCATTCCTTTAGCATGTAGAGGACCTATATGTATGATAGTGTGGATATTTTTAAATTCAGTTGTTCCCGATGTATATCCAACATTTTGAGAACTTGTTTTGGATTTTAGCCTTGATAATTAATGTATAAAGTATGGTAATGTATTCTTATGTTCTCTTGAATAAAAGAATATTAATACTCGGAGATTCGAGGAATTTAGGATAGCGCACCAGATTCTACACTTCATAATGGATTTGTGGATTCGGGGGCATTACAGGATGATACCAGAGCATAGGTTCAACTCTTGAACTGTAGGTTATGGTTATATTAGTTGATGGCCTTTGGAGTTTAGGGTTTGAGTCCGATTAACCTAAGGAGTTTGGGTTTGGCTACCCTATATATAAAAAATAAAAAAAAATTGATTGGGAGCTTTAGAAGGCCTTTAGGAGAATTTTCCTTGGAAGCCTAAGATAGGCTTAGAATGTGTTAAGATGCGTTGCATATAGGGTTTGCATTCTAACCGTTTGTTTGTTTTTGTAATTGCAGAATTTTGGTGGAACTAGCACACCAAAGAGGTTGAGATTTGTTTTCAGTGTTCCACGTGGCTAAGCATTTGCGACATTCAAAAATGTTATTCATGTTTAATGGTAATGTAAAAGGCACATTTAATCTGTGAATGTGCATCATGATAAATTAATTTTTATTCCTCATGTTAGAAATGTCATTAGTGTTATTAACATCATAATTGCCTCTTTTGTATTGTACAAGTTGGACCATTTATGGTATGAGACGTAAATGGACTTGACTTGTACAATTTGGATGAAAATTGTTTGTCTGAATTTGTTTTATTGTCATTGCTTGTATGATATAAGTTGAATTACCTGTGAAATGGGACACAGGTAGACCTGACTTATACAAATAATTGTCTGCAATTTATGTGTATTGTTGCTCTTATTGTGAATAAGTGAAAACACCTATAGTGTGGGGCGTAGGTGGGCTTGACCTATACAGTAGTCATTGTGAATGTCTTGTTGTCTTTGTCTGTGTTGTATAAGTTAATCCACTTGTGGTTTTGGTCACTGTATATTAGAGTGGCGCAGCGAAAGCATCATGGACCAAGCTTCTATGATTGTTTTGTTGTTTGGTCATTGTATGTTGTTTGTTTTTATAAAAGTTTGAATTTCAATGCGGGGCATTGATATTTTAATTTGTACACTTGTTTGTTTGTTTGAGGTGTATAAGTTGGATTCGTATACGATTGTCTGTATTTATTGTGATTGTCAAGTGTGAGTCAGATTCATTAACTGACTTGTGATGCCTGGCCCATTAAGGGGGAAGCCCAACAGTCTCAAGAGGCCCATGGATTGGATAAGGGTGAGTGTTTGGTGTTTAGTCTCCCATCGCCTAATGGGAGAAAAATAGTCTATGCTTATATGTGAGCACAACTCTTACACACCAAGACGCTTTTTAAACTTGTGAGCCCATTTAGAGGCAAAGCAGATAATTTCTTGCTGTGTAAGCAGATTCGAGAAATTTAGGATAACAGACCGGATTCTACGCTTCATAATGGATTACCTTTGGAATGGGACATAGGTAGACCAGATAACGCGCAGAGTGGGAGAGTTGCCTAGGCAGAACAAATCACACTCTTTGTAATTGCTTGGTCATGGGATTGGCCAAGTAGGGTAGTGGGGCTGAAGCCTTTGTAAATCTATATAAGTCCCAAGCCGAAAGTAATAGGGACATAAGTTGTAATCGTTGAGTGAATATAATATAAGGGTTCTGCCCAATTCTCCTTGTGTGTATTTTGTGTGTTGAGCGACTATAGAGAGGTTGAACTAGTGTTCAGGAATACTAGTGTCGCACAGGGTCTGAGCCAAATTTTGGGTCTCTAATTTTCCCCTGTGACACTTGCCATCTAGCAAAAATCTGTTTTGATGCAAGGTTATTAATATCCTTTTCAAGCACATATTTTGCGGAGCTACAATCTATTCTTAAGATGAATTTCTGGTTCAAAATATCCCACTGAAATTTGGTTATGCAATTAACTATGGCAAGAATTTTCTTTTTTTTTATTGAGGAATACTTACTTTGGGCTTCATTCCATGTTCTTAAAGTAAATTTTACTAATTGCTCTTTGTCATCAATTCTCTGTTTTTTTTTTTTTTGCTTGGTTCAATTCTTTGTTTTAGTATTCCTCCATATCCTATCTCGGAGGCATCTGTTTCTATGATCTTAGGTGACTTAGAACTTGCTATATTTAAACATGGCAAGTGCTTTACTTTTTCCTTAATCCTTTGAACTGTATGAGTATGTTCTATAGTCCAAGGTGTGAGATTTTTCTTCAGTCTGTTAGACAAAAGTTTTCTGTCAAGGGCTATGTTTTTATAAAAGTCTAAGACATATTTGAGAAACTAAGAAACCTTTGAAGTTCCTTCTTATCCTTTATATCATTTGAAAATTTTACTACAAATATATTACCCTTTTTTTGTATATTATAGCACTACTAGAGATTTTGTATCCTAAAAATTCTACCGTGGTCTGAAAGAGTTTTATTTTCTTGGATAACACCATTGTAGATATCTCAATTTTGACCGTCCAAAGAGAATAAAATTACTTTAAGTAAACATTCAAAACAATAAACACTAACGCATAACATTCAAAGTAAACAAAAATCTAAACAATATAACAATGAACAAAAAGAGAGAGCTCATGGTTATTTGTGTCATAAAGTAAACAATAAACACTTATACTTGTAACTTGATAAAGAAAAAATAAAATTATGAGTTAACTAATACTAATTGTCTTGTAATATATGAGCATCTATTAATAAAACAGTCAAGTCTCGGATCCAACGGACCCGACACGTTTGTATATTCGGGTCCACCGGGTCGGGTCAAGTATATTATACGTGTTATCGGGTTTGGGTTAGGTTGGGTCTGGTTCTGAACCTGACCCGTTGATAGGCCTAATTCTGAACCCTGAATCATCAAAAAAAGGGAGGAACGTAAGGACTTCCAACTGTCAGACCCCGTTCTTGGCCCTCCTTCATTGGACTTGGTTTGATGTTTCTATGTTTTTTGCTTTTCTTGGATAAAGATTGGTGCTAACTCTTAGCAGTGTTCTTTGTTGGCTTGTACTCCTTTTTTCAGTTAATGAAAAGAAGTAGCCAGTCTACCACTTCTAGGGGGTAGTCAATTAGGATTTTCATGGACAAAATGTCCATGTCCATGGATTTGTAAATCTTGTGTTATTCAATCAGGACACTAGTTCATGGACAAAAAGTCCAGCGTTATTCAATTGAGACATTATTTCGTGGACAAAAAGTCCAGCGTTATTCAATTGAGACATTATTTCGTGGACATAAAGTTTATTGTTATTCAATTGAGACATTATTTTGTGGACAAAAGGTCCAATGTTATTCGATTGAGGCATTATTTCGTGGAAAAAAAATCAAGCGTTATTCAATTAAGACATTATTTCGTGGATAAAAAATCCAGCGTTATTCGATTAAAACATTATTTCGTGGTCAAAAAATCCTGCATTATTCAATTAAGATATTATTTCGTGGACAAAAAAGTCCAACGTTATTCAATTGAGACTCCTCATAGTAGACATTTTGTCATGTGTTATTCAATTTAAATAGAATTTGTGAAAATTTTCATAAGTGATGGATTTTTGTGGATTTTTGTAGACTTTAGATAAAGAAATATAAAAGAAAAAATCATTTCAAAATCCCACCCAAATGGGTGAGATTCTTATGGACTTTTATTCTAGCACTGTGAATATCTTTTCTTTTTTTCCAGTTAACAGAACTCCTTTCTTTTATGGATAATAGTTATCTCATGTCTTTCGTACTTTTATTCTTGTATCAGTCTTTACCCAAACCACAAGTATCATCCTTTTAAAATCCAGCTCTACACAAATAACACTCTCAAAAATCAAAATTCCTGCAATTGATGAAAATTTCATGACATATACTATAATTATATAGTAATTTTTACTTTGTCCTGGACTACAACATTATAATAATTCATTCATAATGACTATGTACTTAGATCACCCATATATGTCATACAAAATCATCCAACCAGTCATATGTCAACAACATTCCAACAACAAGATTATTCACTAGACCCCAATCAAAATGCATTCATGACTAAGGTATTTGAAAACGGGTTTGAAAAGTAGCTTTTCACTTAAAGCTACTCTTAAAATTAGATTACTAAGAAGTATACATTTGTTATATTTAGGAAAAGTTCAATTTTCCATATTCATAAATAAAAGCTGTTTTCTTTTCTTCATTTTGTTCCTTATAAAATTCAGGATCGCTTGGGGCATTTAGAAACATGTTTAAATTATATATGATTCCTACAAAAGCATAATCATCCAAACATAAGTTCAAACACTACATTTGAAAATGAGTGTTTTTATCATGGCATCTAGCATATGTATTTCAGATAAATAAAGATCGATATTTTTTATTTTAAATTACATTTTATGTTGGGTATGAATAATTCACGTTGAATTTGAATATTTGAGTTTTTTATTTGTTATTTTAAAAATCCAAAAACAAGTATACGAGAATCAATAGAAATCCACCTGTGAAAGTCTGTAAAAGTCTATGAGAGTCAAAATGTGAAAGTCTGCAAAAGTCAATGAGCAAAATCTATAAAAGTCTATCACTTAAGGTTCGTTTGGAAACACATGAAAAATAAGATTTTGAACAAAATAGCTTAAATAGACTTGATTCCTGAAAAACATATTTTATTCGTTATTTAAAATCAATATTTTTACACTAAGGGTCCGTTTGGAAACACATATTGAAAAATAGCTTTTGGAATAAAGCTGCTTTTTAGAATAATTTTAGACTTTAACTTTTATTGGGATGTTTTTTTTTAATTTAGGAATCAATATTTTAAAGCAGTTGATGTTTGACAGAAAAAATTACTTTTCAATTCAAAAAATCAATTTCAATCGAAAAGATGTTTATGAGATTTTCAAAACACAGATTTCGAGTGAAAAATTAAAAGGAATCTAGCTTCCGATTCTGAATAAAGCTGTTCCGTTTGACTATACAATTTTAACTTTTCAACTTTTTAAAAAAACAAAAGCTATCTCAAATGTACAATCAAACAGGGCCTTAAATAACGTCTGTAAAAATCCATCAAAGTTCGTATCGACTGCCCATTCATTTTTCACATTAAAAAAAAATCAGATAAAACCCTAAAACCCCCACCCCCCAAAAAAAAAAATCAAACCTATGGCCTCCTCCATCAACCACTGCTTCAGCCGCCTCTCCTTCGCCGAAGACCCCGTAATCCGTCTCTCCTCCCTTCGGAAGATCCATCTGAGGTTCCTCCGAGCTTCCACTGATTTTGGGTTTTTTTTTTTTAGGGTTTGGAGCAGAAAAAGTGGAGGTTAGGAAAGCAGACGCTGTCGTTGCCTCCTCCTCCTCCGAAGAAGCTCGGTGTGAGTCGCTGCTTCGGCGAGAAGGAGAGGGGGGAAATGAGCGTCTCGGTTTTGGATGACGGCCTAGCGGAATGCGTCGGTGATTCCGTTGCCGCCGCGAAAGGTGTTTTTTTTTTTTTTGTGATTTGTTGTGGTTGTTGTTGTGATCAAGGGTGGAGCTATGTAGGGACAAGGGGGGGAGGGGGTGTTGTGATAATGTTATAGTTTTTTTTTTTCCGGTCCTAAATACAGTCTATAACCCACTGTTTGGATGGGGGGTTAAAAGTGGTATAAGGGTGGTATAAGAATGGATAGGGAAAATGACTGTTTGTTTACGCATGATAACTTAGTATTACTATGCCAGTTTAAATGAGTATAAGAGAATATAATAATTCTAAGTAACCCCTGGGATGAGTTTATATCCATCTTATCCATTCCCATGGAAGGTGGGGCCCACTATCACATAAAAAAAAATTATATCTCATCACATCAAATCACATCTCATCACTTCTTGATCTGATGGGTTTGTAGAGGATAAGATGAAGGAGCCGAGCGTTTCGACTTTGCTTATGAATTTTGAGAACTCGTTCGACCCGTTTGATGCGATGAGCACTCCGCTTTATCAGACGGCCACGTTTAAGCAGGTAACTTTGCCATTAGCAATCAAGTTGTGTACTTTGTTAGCTTTGGTTTTATAGTAGACCCTCATCATGTTCAACAAGCTCTAGTTTTGTTAGAAGCATTTTTGTTTTAAGACCTCCATATTTTTTCATTAATGCGTATGAAAGAACCTCTATGTGTTTGCCGTCAATAATATTACTAATAGAAATTGGACTTTCAAATGAGTTTGTTCTATTGGCTTGCAAACTCTTTGATTGTGATAATTTCATCTGTTTTTTTTTTTTTTTTTGATAAACGGTTGCCTTTATATTAGATAGAAAGGACGATGCCCAATTACGAAGCAGAAAGAAATAAATACACCAGAAAAGAAGGATAAGGGAGCTGAAACCTTGTAGAGTAGATCTCTACAAGGATTGAGCTAACCGCGAGAGATCAACTAATCTCGAATCGAAAGATGATGCCCCACAAGCTGAACCGTCAATGACCTGGCACGATGCCTCCCCCATGCTCTAATACTGCCAGCATCCTCCCAAACGTTTTTTAATATAAATCCCCACCTAGCTTCTTTTTGTCGGCTAACACCTTGCTATCCATAAACAACATTCACTTAGGAGCATTATCGTGGGAAATGCAAATACATAAGCTTTTGTGTTAGACTACTCTTAGGTAGTATTTAGAAACGGGTTTGTGTTGCGTCCAGAGATTCTCATTTTGTAGGAAGTACACCTTAATTTAAATTCGTTTCCAAGCACCCCAAGCTGTTCCGAGGAAGCTCACTTTCTTTACTTTTTAAAAAGCATAATTTTTGTACTAAAAGCTGAAACAAAGTTTTTTTTATTAAGCATACTTTTTTGGAACCATTTGGAAATACATTAAGCTTTTATTAAACGGTTTTCCAAACAGCCCCATAGTAAGATTGGGTTGAAAGGAACTTCTAGCCATAGTGATCTATCTCTAGGATTAATTCTTCGGTTAAAAGAGAAATTGTCTGGGTATTCAATATTAACTCACTGTTCTGAGATATAAATTATAGGAACAGTCCAGCCATAGTCATCAGGAATTCAATGTGTGCATTCCTGATGAAAAATGAATTTCAAATGTCAGTTTTGTGTACAAAAAAAGGGAATTCTCTTTATATCTTCCTTCCATCTTTTACATCCTCACTGCTGTTTGATAGTGCATCTAAGATCATGCCAAAAATGCAATAATTGTATATTTGCATAATGTTCTCAGCTGAAAATGCTTACTTATTCCATGTTGCAGCCTTCAGCAACACAGATGGGCCTTTATGATTATACCAGAAGTGGAAATCCTACCAGAGATGTTTTAGAAAGGTCATGTAATTTGGTGGTACTTCATTGGCGTATAATACTGATTACTCATCCTACCCACTGTTTGCTGTTGCTTTCTTGGCCATAATATTTTTATCATTGCAATTAATTTAGGATTTTAGCCAAGCTTGACAAGGCTGACCGTGCATTTTGTTTCACTAGCGGGATGGCTGCTTTGGCAGCTGTGACTCATCTTCTTGAAGCAGGTGGTTCATGCCTTTCTGGCTCTTTATATGTTCTTTGTGGTGTTCTTAGTATATCACTTTTTTTTTTTTGGAGGAATATTGCCTTATGATATTGATTGAACATGTTGATTTAGGCCATGAAATTGTTGCTGGAGATGACATGTATGGTGGTTCTGATAGATTGCTTTCGAAAGTTATTCCAAAGAAAGGAATCTCGGTGAAGTTAGTTTACTTCCCTTTATTTTGTTTCTATTTCTCAGTTTCTGATGATAATATTCATCTATATCTATTATGATTGATGTAACAGACGAGTCAATACTACTAATTTGATTGAGGTTGCCGCCGCAATTGGTCCTTCGACAAAACTTGTCTGGTTGGAGAGTCCAACCAATCCTCGCATTCAAATTACTGATATTCGCGTAAGACTTTTTTACTTCTAATCTTGATGGAAAGTGTGCTCTGCAATTGATCTATAACTCATAGAAACATGAATGAAAACAAAGTTTTAAATTCATGACGTAAAAATATTTCTTGTGGTGTTTTAGCTACACAAACAAATCTTGAACTAAATTAATTAGAGAGGGAATGAGCAGTACTAAATGTTGGACATTATGTATATGGTAAGAATGAGAATTGTAGAAAAACTGGAAAGCCTCTATCCATGTTTAGTTGAGAAGTAATCTCTAAGATTTATCTAGTTGAACATTCTAAAGTATGAAGAACACACAACTTCGATGGTTTTTTAATGTCGGAAAACGACTTCACAATGGTCTTCAAATTGCAAACAATATGGGATATTTGTTTTTTTTTTCCCCTTGTCACCATGAGTAGCCATGCATTCTATTTAAAATCACAGATTACCTGGGAGTAGGTTTTACTTGCAAAGTTGCAAATGGGTCCCTAAGAAAACTCAAAGGGAACACCTCCGAACCGGAGATCTGTGTTCAAATCTCACTCTTGCTTTTTACCAGGATGGACATACTTTCCAAGAGAGAAAAGAAAAGTTTCTGGAGCAGTTTTATCCAATTGGCTTTGGAACAACTTTCATTCTTTCAGAGAAGACTAAGTTTTGGACATTCAAAGGGGTTGTGCTTTCATTGTCCCCCCTGTTTTGATGTAACAAATAGTTTGGACACACTATATTTTCTGAAAAAGTTATCCATGCGGCAACATTGAACATTTTCCCTTTCACGACTTGCATTTAGGAATGGTTGCAGACCATATATATTTTGACCTTCTTAGCTCATGAAATATATCATTTGACATGTCCAAAAGCGAGACTGGTAGCTAGCAGAGAGTTTATTTAGAATTTGTTGCTTCTGTATCCTGTTGGGTGTTCATCTTGAGCTCTCTGTGAATAATGACATTTAATATGGACTTTTGCTATCCATTCAGCAATTCAGGTTGTGTTCGGGAGTCGGAAATTATCAATAGATGATGAATTTTTTCTGTGCTCAGTAACGTTGTAGTTCCTTTCTCTTATTTGTGGATGTTGTTTTTGTCAGTTGTGTGGGGTTGATCATTTTTTGCCTTTTTATTCATCATTATTCAGAAAATATCAGAGATGGCCCATGAACATGGTGCTCTTGTACTGGTAGATAACAGTATAATGTCCGCTGTTCTTTGTCAGCCACTAGAACTGGGAGCAGGTTTATTATCTATATCTGTTTTCATTGAAGTTTTTCGTTCTGTGTGGCTGCAATTTCGTATGACATCAAGTATACATTAATTTATGATCCCTTTATCTCTCTGCAGACATAGTGATGCACTCTGCTACAAAATTCACAGCCGGTCATAGTGACTTGATGGCAGGTGTGGTATCCGTAAAGGAAGAGAGGTAAAACCTTTTGACCAAATTAGTTTAAGATCTCGTATGGTGATTCCATTAATAGAGTAATCTAATTTTTATTGAAGCTATACCTTGGTCTGTTATCTCTCAGTAATTTGGCATATTTTGTATTGTTTTCTAATGTTTTACAATACCTTAAGTCATATTTTTTAGTGATGCAAATGGACCGTGATAGTTTCAAGTAGTACCTAAAGTGTAATGATATTTTTAACCTCTACTTTTTTAACAAATTTATATTGATCTACTATTATGGACATTTGAATAGTGACTATATCTATTATTTTTCTGAAATGGTTTACTTTTTTAATAGACTGATTACCTTGGAAGATGTTTTTAGTCTTGTACAACAAATGGGAGCCTTTTCGTGCTTTCAACAAGAAGGATTCTAACGCTAAGAAGGCAAATTCACTCATGATCCTACATGCTGTCTTATTGCCTTTGGCTGATGAGGAAAATGCTTGGGAAAGTATTTTTAAGTTTGCTTAAAGGCATGGGGAACTGCATTTGGAGCAACCATTTTGTGTCTAATAGGAATGGAGGGTTTCCATTTTGAATAAGGTGTATTATTATTTTGGGATAAAGACATACAAGTCCCTGCAAACATAGCAAAACCCATTTAAGTCTTTGTCAATGTTAGGGCAGACATAAAAGTCATTAAAAACTTAGAAAAACACAAATAACATCCTTGAGTTAAATTTTCATCCAAATTGACATATTCCAAGAATATTCCATCCCCCGTCATTGTTGTCCCTGTAAATGACCATAAAGTCATATTAGTCTCTACAAAAGACCAAATTATCCTTACAACTCTTTTATAATTCTTTTCACCTTCTTCACTCTCATTGCAGCACCACCTCTACCCCCAACGCCGGTGACCACCACCTCCACTTCTTTGCCTCCCCCGACCTCCACCTCCTCCCCTACCCACCACCCTGGCCCCCCACCACTATGAAAACTTATATCTTTGTTGCCTTGTTGGGCATTTAGTTGGGCATGCTTAGCTTTTAGTTCTTTGTATCACATGATTTTTGTGAACAGTAATGATACCCAGGCCCCAAAATATAAGCCCCATGAGGTGTCATCATCTCATTGGTCGGCTTGTTAACTTTTCAAAAAGGAAACATTGACAAAATAATACAAATATGTAATTCATTAAAAATTTGTCTCATTAACCCAAATCTCTCATTTTCTCTATTCAGTTATGACTCTTCCATGTGAATCTTGAAATCCATTTACCCATTTAGATAAAAAAAAATCCCCATTCGTTTAGTCGAAAATCCACTTTCGTTCTGTTTCGTCAATCCTTCGCGGCCGGCTCGATGTTCTTCCACCACGAATAGATCGATCGAGCACTGAACAACAATCTTAGAATGACTGCTCCCCTTAGGATCGCCATCATGGAAGCCATGGAAGCTTTGCTTCGATTTCGATTATGGTTTTTCGCTGTTTTAAAAAAATGTTATTTATGAAAATAGAGAGAGACAAAGGTAAAATGATTATGTAACATTTATGTGATTATAACTGTAACAGAATGTAACAGTGTTACATAAATGTAACAAAAATATGTGAATGTAACAGTTTTATGACATTTATGTTAAAAAAATGTTGCATAAACAAAAAAAGATGAGAAGAAATGTAGCAGACTCCCCTGCAAAAGTAATTCAAACATTTGCTCTTAATGACTAGTTACATTGTAATGTAACCATATTGCGTAAATGCATCTATTTTGCAGCAATAGACACGTGTAATTGACTGTTACATTTATGAATGTAACAAATATAAATCAATATACGCATGCGATTGATTGTTACATTTACGAATATAATAAAAATAACACAAATATGAAAAATGAATATTTACATTATCAAATGTAACAGTAATATCATACAAACTATCCAGAAATAAAATGTAACAGTATCGAGTTGTACATTTAAGATATAAGAGAAAAAACAAATCAAACTATGAAAAATGACATTCAATACATAAAAAAATTCGTGTTTAAAATTTAAAACAATCAGCCAAACACATATCAATTATGAATCCAATAATGTCAAACATGTTTCGACAAACATTGAGATGAAATCTAAATCGAAAAAAAAAGAAAAAAAAACGAATCCGTGACTCCAAATTCCTCCGAAGTAGAAATTAGGGCCATGGAGGTTCGTCAAGCAGAAGGGACGGAAAATTGACGAGGAAGGAATAAAAATTTCCCATATGTAGTTACACATATGGAAAAAAAGTAAAACGTAATTGTCTCCTTATTTTGTGAGGATCAGTTACCAAAAAAATAAAATAATTACACAGGGGTATAACAAGTATTGGACACATGCCACCTCATGGGGCCTGTGATGTTGGGGCCTAAAAAACATTATTCTTTTATGAAAGTAGTATTTCAGAGAACCAATTTAAAGAACATTTGTGTTTGAAAGACAATTTTTTTATGTCAAATACACATGCATAATAATCAGTACTTGTGAGAGGGAGGTCGATGCCCTGTTTTTTTGTCTCAATTCATGAAAAGGGGGCGTGGTGGAGGGAACTGGTGGTGGAGGTGGCAGCGTTGTGGAGGACGATGGTGCACAGTGGCACCAAAGGTGTTGATTTGGAAGAAATCGAGGGAGAGAAATGGATGTCAGTCAGGAACACTTTAAAGGGGGGGAGGCGTTGTGGGGGACGGTGGAGGGCGGCGGCGTTGAACGGTCTGCAAGAGGGGAAAGAAAAGGTGATGGCGCTGTGTGTAGTGTCGTAGGGATGTTTTTGGTTTGGGATGTCTCTTGAGTTGTTTGTGAGAGAGAATTAGTAAGGGGTAGGTTAGTCATTTCACAATCTGAGTTAAGTTGAGTTATGGTTAACAGATGTTAACAATAGGGGATTGTATTTGGGTTTTTTTGAGTTTTGGAGGACTTGTATGTGTGTCACAACTTTGACATGGACTTATACAGGATTTTCTATGTTTGTGGGGTCGTAAATGTCTTTTACCCTATTATTTTATTCTAATGTTATCTTGCTTTAGTTAGTAGTGTTGTTATGGGTAAGATGCCTATCTGTCAATGATCTTGGATTTTAACCGTTATATTTGTTAGACTTCCCATCCTTTTTCCAAAAAATACAAACAGTAATAAAGTACCAAATAGTTGCCAGGATGAAGCAGCTTTTAAATGGGTTTACATATCATTTTCAGGAAAATAGTTTTACAAATCTGGAGGGAATTTCACTTGGAAGTTTGGTTAAAAATGTAGATAGGTTTAGCTTTTACATATCGAAGAGTGAGGTTCAATTTTTTCCAGGTACTGCATGTAAAAACCATTCTTGTTGTGGAACAGATAGCTTCCATTCCTTTATAATCTGATAATTATGAATGTCATTCATATGTAGTGATCCCATTTATTTTTATGGCGTTTTTTCTTTTAGGGCTTCTACGCTACCTTTTTGAATATTTCTACATATTAGACTTTCTTACAGAAGGGGTCATTGTTTGTTGCAATGGTAAAGTGCTTGGGCTAACTCTAGACAAAGTCTTGAGTTCGAGTCCTGAGAACAGCCACTTTGTGCCAAACAAAGGCCAGAGGTTAGGAATGTATTTGGTCTCTTCCCTTCCAGCACCATGCTATATGTAGGTCCCCTCTGAGTTGTAGCTTCTTTTTTTTACAGGACTGACTCAAATGATGATTATAATAGTTTCTCTTTCATTAGTTGGGAAAGGAGTTAGTGTACTCACATGACGATTTTAAATTTTCTTTTACCTGCTAGTTTGGCAAAGGAGATAGCATTCCTACAAAATGCTGAGGGCTCTGGATTAGCTCCTTTTGACTGTTGGCTCTGTTTACGAGGAATTAAGACGATGGCTTTACGTATTGAGAAGCAGCAGGTGCAACAAAGTCCTTTAGTATATTTATTGTTGGATATGTGACTATTGTTTATAATTACCATCATGTATTTTTGTTATTGGCTTCAAGCATCAATAAGTAGTTATACATGGATACATAATTCAATGGGTGTCATTAAGAGTCATCATCTTGTTGATACATAATTTACTCAGGTATGTCTGTAGTATTGATGTAGCTTGTTCTCCATTGAAATCCACTTGGACAGGAGAATGCACAAAAGATTGCTGAGTATCTCTCCTCTCATCCTCGGGTGACGAGAGTTAACTATGCAGGCCTTCCTAATCATCCTAGACGTTCTCTGCACTATTCTCAGGTAACCATCATGTTTACAGGATTATTTACGGATATTTGCATAAATGCGCCTAAAAAAATCTCATTTGTCAAAATACCTCCATTGAAAATTTATTCCCAGCTATACCCCTCAAAAGGGTATAAATTGTGCATGAATTCCCTCTTAAGGAAGTTTTGCAGGATTACCCCTTTAGAGCAGTATTCGTGCAATTAGGTTTTCAAGGGGGTATTTTGACAAAACATGGTTTTTTGAGGGGTAGTCATGAAAATAATCCTATTATCTAACAATGAATGCTGGAAATGTCTCTTACAACCACTCTTTCAGGCCAAGGGTGCCGGTTCGGTGCTTAGCTTTTTGACTGGGTCATTCGCTCTGTCACAGCACATTGTTGAAAATACGAAGTATTTTAGTACAACCGTCAGTTTTGGTAAGTATTTTTTTGATGCATCAAATATGCTTATTGGCTAACAAAGCTGGAAACTACGTGAGCTTAGGCTAGCGGATTTTCTTGTAAATTTGATTTCAATTTCATGAGTTATAAGCAGAATCAAAATGTTGTTAGGTGAAAAATCTCATCTTGTTAGGTGGACCTCTTCCAATTCTATCATTCGCACCCTGGAAAGTGCGGACACTCCATTTGGGGTCTTGTACCCGTGTCCGACACGTGTCCTTGGACACGGGCATGGCAGTGACACGGCATGGACACATGTCGGACACGCCTCCAGCCGTGTCCACTGAGACAGGCTGCATTTTTGGTTTGGAGACGGCCTAGGACACGCCTGGGACATGGCCTAGGGCACGGCCCAACCCATTTCAGCCCAAAAGTTAAAAAAAAAGAAAAAGAAAAAAGGTCCAACCCATTTAAAATGGCCCAAGGCAATCCATTTAAACAAAATGCCTCACTTAAAAGGTTAAAAAAAACCATAAACAGAAAAGTGAATCCCTAGATGCCGTTTTCTGCACTGTTGGAACCCTTGGGACCCTCTGCTGGAAACTCTGGGACCCTCTCGCTGCCTCTCTTCTTTTGATCTCTCTCTCTCCCCCTCACAGCAGGTAGTTCTCTTTCTCTGAGTCTCTGTTTTTCCCTCTCTCTGCATCTCTGTATCTCCCTCCCTCTGTGTTTATTTTTTCTCTCTCTCGACTATCTCAATCTCTCCCTCCCTGCCATGTCTCTCCCTCTCTGTGATCTCTCTATCTGCCCCTGCCATGTCTCTCCCTCCCCCTCTCTGTGATTTCTCTATCTCCCCCTGCCATGTCTCTCCCTCCCCCTCTCTGTGATTTCTCTATCTCCCCCTGCCATGTCTCTCCCTCTCTCATTGAGTCACTGCCACATCTCTCTCCCCTCCCCATCATTTATAAAACAGTGGTTTATTAGTGTATAAAACAATGGTTTATTATATTATACAATTGTTTATAAATAGTGAATTATATGAAATGTGTTTGTTTATATAAAATAGAGATATGTTTGGGTTTATAATTGTCCATGTATTATAATCTTAATAGATTCAATGTTTTCATATTTTGTGTGATAGGGAAATGAATATCTAAAGTACGGGTTCCGGTAGTGGTGGTACTAGCAACTCCACACTGGTAGATGACAATACACTTCTTTAGAAATATGTTATTCGAGAAGAAAAGAGTGTCGGTTGGGGTGGCAATTGGGGATTTTGATGCAACTATTGCCACACAAGTTTTAAAGGATCGTATTCAAGAGTGAAGGCTCACTTGCTTCGGATCACTGGTCTAGGGATTAGAGTATGTCCAAAGGTGACATCCGAACATTTGAATGAAATGCAAAGAATTGTTGAGGAAGCCGAGTTGAGGGTGAAGAATGCTCAAGCAAAAAGAGTGCCTTTACCTTTGGCTTCCTCAATGCCAAATGCAAGTTCAAGTGCTAGCATGGGGTGAATACAAGGACAAGTACTTCATTTCCAATTTAATTAAGGAAACCATTCAAGAGGTTAGTCCACAAAATGCTGTGCAAGTGGTCTCCGACAATACCCCCGTTTCTAAGGCGGCCGGTTTGTTTGTTGAGTCCCAATTCCTCCATGTTTTTTGGACTCCATGTGTGGAGCGTACACTTAATCTCGCATTGAAGAATATTTGTGCGGCGAAGAACACGGAGGCGAATGGCATCACTTTTGATGAGTGTAGTTGGATCACAATTGTTGCTTCAGATGCAATGCTCATCAAAAAATTTGTTACTGATCATTCTATGAGGCTTTCAATCTTCAATGAGTTTGTGAACTTGAAGATGCTTAGAAGATTTAAGCAAATCAAATGTGGCCTCCAAAATATGGTCATTAGTGACCAATGGACTTGCTTTAGGGAGGATGATATCCTTAAGGCACAACCAGTGAAAGAAAAGATACTTGATGACTTATGGTGGGACAAAATTGATTACATCCTTACCTTTATCGAGCCCATGTATGAGATGTTGAGGATTGCAGATACTGGTAGACCTTCTCTTCACTTGATTTGTGATACGTGGGATACAATGATTGAAAAAGTGAGGAGCGCCATATCGACATGAAGGGAAAAGAGAAGATGAGAAGTCTACCTTCTATTCTGTGATCTATCAAATTCTAGTTGATCGTTGGAACAAAAGCAATACACCACTTCATTGCTTGGCTCATTCTTTGAATCCAAGGTGAATTGTCTTAAATGTTTTTGTCATTTTATTTATGTCCCAAGGACAATTATTGAAATTTAAAAACATATTATCTTGCATTTTAGGTAACATATTGAGGAATGGCTTAGAGGGGTTCCAAATCGTGTTACTCCACATAAGGATGTGGAAATATCAGCGGAAATAAATAAATGCATTAATAGGTTTTTTCCAAACCTGGAAGAAAGAAGTGTGAATGTAGAATATGCTAAATTCTCCACCGCTTTAGAAGAATTTAGTGATAATGAGTCTTTGGAGGATAGAGGAAAGTTGGAACCAAACATTTGGTGGTTTCTTCATGGATACTCTATATCCAAACTTCAAGGCATTGCTCTCAAATTGCTTGGACAACCTTCTTCCTTATCTGGTTGTGAGAAAAATTAGAGTACTTATTCCTTTATAAACTCAATGAAGCGGAGCAACATAAAGCCACAACGTGCCGAAGATTTAGTATTCGTGCATTTTAAGCTTCGTCTCCTATCAAGAAAGACTCATCAATACATGCAAGGTGAAAGTATGATGTGGGATGTTGGAGATGTTTTTTATTCAATGGAGGGAACCGGACTTCTTGAGGTTGCAAACCCCTCTCTTGATGAGCCGAATTTGGAGGCCGTGTTCTTTACCAAAGAGGTTGACAAAGACGAGCTATTTGAAGTTGGCTCAAATTGATGTTTGCTTTCGTATTTGTAGAACTTTATATATATGAAGTATGATATTTTGTATTGTGCAACATTTTGAAAGAATGGTGTACGGAAAACATTTGACTTTATATGGATATACATTATATATTTATTATATTAATTTATTTATTGCCGTGTCCTAGCTGTACCCGTGTCCTATTTTTTCAAAAATTACAGTGTCGCCGTGTCCCGTGTCCGTGTCCGTGCCTCATAGATAGCACCTCATAAACAATCATTATCAGCCATGTAGTTCTACTAAGTTGTGTCTCTCAGTCATCACATACACCAAACGGGGATAAGCTATCTTCCCACCCACTTATCCCTATAATTACCCCTTATCCCAAATCAGCTCTTAGGGATTTTATATACCGTGTTAGATGACGTGGGGTATTTTAAGTGTATCAGTGCCCTTCTAAACAGGGAAAAAAACTAACCATGGTCCGCAAACATTCTACTGGATTCTGGATTGTGAATTTTTGTTGTCATCATGCCATTTTATTCATTATTAAAATTGCATCCTGTATCCATTTATTAAGTTTCCACCATATTTCACTCAACACAGTCTATGGGCATGCGCAAGATTGATATTAGCATCCTTTGTTGATTCATTTCTGAGTAGACATCATGATTTCATCATCCGAGACCCATGTATGCTGTTATTAATCACCATGTGCAGGTAGTGTGAAGTCCCTTATAAGTTTGCCGTGCTTCATGTCGCACGCAAGCATACCAGCTTCTGTTCAAGTCGAACGGGGCTTGAGCAACGACCTCGTACGAATATCAGTAGGAATTGAGGATGTGGAGGATCTGATTGCGGATCTGGACCATGCGTTTGCAACCGGACCTATTTGATTAATAATTAGACGCGACATGCGATCACCGTATTTATATGTTTTTTTCATCTTCATGTTATTACTATGGTGGGCACTTGCATGTGATGGTGTTCTGTGTTGTGATTTGAATTGAGGACTTTTACAAGTCAGTGAGTTCAGCTGGCCTGCAATGATAAACAGGAATTGTAGTTTGGATATTGTTGTGTCTGTTAATTTTAATGTTAATTCAACAAATGTTTTGGAGTAGTTGTTTAACTTCATTTGTAGCATATAGCCTCTTATTTGCTCCTGGTTATAGGAGAGGTTTCACAGGTACACACTTATTTGTTTGAAAATGTTACTCAGCCCAAATATAGTCTGTATCCTTTTTTATTTTTTAAAAAATAATTTTATATCATCTAGTGAGATATGTAATTTTACAACTAGTAAAGTATATATTCTAGAGAATTGTATGGAACAAGAGTGCAGTGAAGTTCTCACCCGCTCTTCCAAGGAGAAGTCAGAAGTGGTTGGCTTGAATTCTTAAAATATATCCTCCCATACTTGGAAATACCTGGGGACATATTGCCTGTAATTGCCTGTACTGAGGATAGATTAGCTCATTGGAAGGCTTCACTCCTTACAATGGCAGGTTAGACCACCCTCATCAAATCAATACTTCAGACAATGCCACTACATATGATGCAAGCAGCATGTATATCACCAACAATGGCTGAAAAAATAGATGCTTTGGCCCGAAAGTTCTTACGAAGAGGAAGAGGAGGAACTCGATAAAAGAGAATCCATTGTGTGGCTTGGGAGCAAGTCTCTCCGGCCATGTAATGTGCTTCAGGGAGGCGATTTTGGCTGTGATAGCTTTCAGCTTCCTAACAAGGTATACCTCTTTGTAAGTAAGTTTTTTCAATTGAAATATAGATGGAATGGCAATCCATGGGAATTGCCAAGAGTGAGGACATTTTTAGCAGAGTTCGGAAAGCTTTATGTTGTGGATTGAAGATAATTAGAAATTATATTCACAAAATTTCTGGTGATATTTATGATATAAATTTTCTTTAAGATAATGATGCACTCAGTCACATTTACCAGCCACAACTCAGACCTCGTATGTTTTCATTTTTTAAAAAATAGTAAATATCATTTTTAATGAGGTATATGCTTTGATAAAAAGTGCATATCGCTGCTCCACTGAATCTGTAACGAGGTATATAGATCTGTGTTTTGGACTAAGAAAAAAATTGAGTACAACAGCACTCTTTAATAAAATATTAAAAAATTGGCAGTTAAGTAACATGTTTTGTTTTTTTTTTAAACATGTTTTCAAACATAACCCAAGTACCCCTCAGCATGGACTATTCTGCAAAATGCCCAAAAACTACCTCATACAAAAAAAACCAAAAAACATTCCACCCAAAACCTCATCCATTCCCAAACACAAACACACACTGAACAAACCACTCTCACCACCACCACCATGTCTTTGACCACCCCCTTCCGCCGCCTCACTCTCCCCACCACCTCCCCCTTCCTCCGCGGCTCCCTCCCTATCCCCACCTCCAAAACTCCCACACTCCCATCCCCACCACCCACCCACCTCCCCCTCCGCATAGAATCCATGAAGAAGATGCAGGGCCGCGTCGTCTGCGCCACCAACGACAAGACGGTCGCGGTCGAGGTCGTCCGTTTGGCTCCGCACCCAAAGTACAAGCGCCGCGTCCGCAAGAAGAAGACCTTCCAAGCCCACGACCCCGACAACGCGTTCAACGTCGGAGACCTCGTCCAGCTCGAGAGGTCCCGCCCCATCAGCAAGAACAAGTGCTTCCTCGCCGTCCCCGTCCCCCCTCGCAACACTCCCCGGTCCGATGCCGCCGCCGCTGATTCCGCCCCGCCCGAGGCGGAGGTGGCGGTGGCTTCACAGTGATCGAATTGGGTTTGCTGTCTTA
This sequence comes from Acorus gramineus, assembly GCA_030737835.1. Taxonomy (NCBI): domain Eukaryota; kingdom Viridiplantae; phylum Streptophyta; class Magnoliopsida; order Acorales; family Acoraceae; genus Acorus; species Acorus gramineus. Next base: position 7,978,646 of record CM060853.1, on the reverse strand, counting down.
ATCTCTGCTTTTGTTTGGAATGTGAGACTTTGTGTTCTTGAATGGGGCAATAAAGATTTGATTTTTATGATATATGGGCATTGGGTTGTTGTTTCATGATTGTGTGATTGAATTTTCCCCATCAGCAAGACCAAGTGCTTCCTCGCCGTCCCCGTCCCCCCTCGCAACACTCCCCGGGCTGAGGCGGTGGCGGATGCTTCGGAGTGATCGAATTGGGTTTGTTGTCTTTATGTCTCTGCTTTTTGTTCTACTTTTGGTTTGGGTTTTGTTTGGAATGTCAGACTTTTTGTTCTTGAAGTTCTTGAATGTTTGGGGGGGTGGTCAATAAAGATTTGATTTTTATGATATATGGGCATTGGGTTGTTGTTGTTGTTGTTATTTTGTTGTTGTTTCATGATTGTTTGATTGAATTTATGTTGTTTGGATTTTTTTATTTTTTTTTTTTGAGAAATTTGATGTTTGGAATGAGTGGGTTGGTTTGTTTGTTTGGATTTGTTTTAGTTTGGTTTTTGAGAAAATTGTGAAGAATTCTGCGCGCACAAACTAATGCTTTGAATTTTTTTTTTTGGGGGGGTATAAGTGGGGTATATACAATTCATTGGAATATATGCTTCATTTTTTATGCAGCTACATATGCTTCACTAAATGAAGTATATGGTTTTTAGTCAAAATCAAAGCATGTGGTGACTATATGCAGAGAGAGGGCTGTATGTAACATTATACTACTTTTTTTTTCTATGCTAAACAAAACACTTGTTTTTTTTTTTATCCCGAATTAATTCTATTATTTGTTTCATGTCTTTATTCGTGAAAAAGCAGGAGCTTATCATTGATTGCATACAAGTACATATTCAACTATCATCTCTAGGCCCTTTTAAAATCTTCCTGATCTGTTGATGACGAAGAATATTGGATATATATGGGACTATTAAGAATATAAGATTAAGATGTTGAGTCCAGCTTTGGTGTTCTGCTGATATGTGTAGGGCATTTCCTGAGTAGTTGAGAGTTGGGTCAAGGTCTCTCATTGGCTATTGATGCTTTGTTCTAAAATCTTGCACTTTCCAAGACATTGCAAAGTTCCTCTCTCTCTCTCTCTCTCTCTCTCCCCGTGGGCACGTATTTTTATGTGTAAATGTTGTGTTCACGTATAAATACATTCTATCTTCCCCATAGTGTTGACAATTGCCTCACCCTCATCTCACACGAGTTTTTACTGTGTCACGAGTTTTTATGCTTCTGTGTCATCACGAAAGGATAAGGATAGGGTTTATTTTTTAGGGGGTAAATTTTTTATTTAAACAAGTAGAAACTGAAAATTCGCAAATCTTCACCATTTCAATCATTTTCCATAGGAAGTAACCAAATAAGATACGTGTTTGAACTTATGACACTCAATATGTCTTCTCATCTCCTCATACATATACTTCATAATGCATGCTTGTTCATGTGAAGCCAATCTTCTTGTATTTTGTTGGTATACATGAGGACCTTGATTCGCCTTCTTGAAGAAACCTATGGAGTGTTTATAAATCCAAGACATTAAGTTCCAATAATGTCCATTTTCTTATGTGCTTAGTGTCTGACACCAAAAATGAAATCTTTTATAAAATACCATATTGGAAAACATTACCTCACATAAATATTTAGGGAGATGAACCACCGGCCCCCATAGGTGGAGGTGGAGGAGATCTGTATATGATGCTTGGCTCTAGAACTCGGCGGTTAGTTTGAAATTTCATCTCTCCTGCACAGAACATGAATTTGTTGAGGTGTATGATCTGTTTTGCCTTTGTTACATGAATTTGACTTATTTACTTTCCTTCCGGATTGAAATATATGATAAATAGCCTAAGCATATATTAGAGAGATGTGAGTATTAACATTGACACTTCATGGTTTCTCATCTCTCTTTCAGAGATCATACAAAGATAATACAATAGGTATTTAAATTTTTAAGATTATGATTAATCATGCAGGACAATTGATTGAAAAGTATGTAATACGAACATATATAATTTTACAATTCTGTCAGATTTGGATATTTTTTGAAGTGGATGCATATCCATATCCGCACTCAGAAATTTGAATGCCTCGAAGTGTATATGATTATTGGAAACAAGGCATACCTGTAAAAGCTGTTGCTGCCAAAACCATATAAAGGAGGATTACAATGATGAGAATTGCACGAAAGACACCGGTCCAGAATGACATCTTCATTGCTGAATAAATAGAAAACCTTTGCAGTGAAAGCAATTTTGGTAGGAATGATGCAGTGGGAGGCAGCAATACATTTAAATAACCCTAGCTTTGCTATTGTTAGGGGAGGATTATGTCTTGTGGAGGTTTCATCTAAGTTTCCTACAATTATGAATTGGTCAATGTCTTGGACTGTTCTGATTACATTTTTCTTCACCTATGTCATGCATGTTGTCATTGGCATCAAGTCTTTCAGTCAATTGAGGTTAGATTTACATGACCCAATGGTTGAAAAGTAGAAGTCATGCAAGTGATTTCAACTTTCCACCAGATTTATGTGGAGGTCCTAATTTTTATATGTTTTAAATGAAGGTTTTGGGATGCTTATTATATCTGTTTTGTTCTTGTTATTTGAATAATTATCTCCTGTTGATGGTCAAATCAATTTTGTAATCTTCATTGTTTCCTGGTAACTGGAATATGACTTTGACAAGGAACTGATAATGGAAGCAGCAGAGAATGATCATCTAATAAGTCCATTCTTTATTGTTATTATGATAATTAACCACTGTTTTGGTTGGCAGAGCTTATTCGGGCATAAAATAGCTATGCACATGATTTTCTTTTGGTTGCTTTCCTTCTCAATTCTGAATTTTTTTTGTTTTTTTGGTGTCTTATCTTAATATAATCATAGTTCTAGATGGATATACAAGAGATCAAGGTTTATCATGCATAGTTTCAATATACCTTATCATGCATAGTTTCAATATGTTAAACAAACTTGTTTTGTTTTTCTAGAATTAAGTTGGTTCTGCTTATGTTTGTAGACCATTTCCTAAGTAGTTGAGATTTGGGTCAAAGTCTCTGATTGGCTATTGTTGTTGTGTTCTAAAATCTTGCACTTCCCAAGACACTGCATAGCTCTCTCTCTCTCTCTCTCTCTCTCTCTCTCTCCCCCGCAGTCCCTCCCTCTCTTCCCCTTCCCCTGTGACATATGGTTTTAAAACACGTATTTTGAATTCATGTAAAAGCATAATAATTCTAAACGTTCTCTTATTAAACATTTAAAAAATCAAAATAGTGAAGAATTATTTATAATATACTAGATTCTATTAAAAAGAAAAAAAAATGAAGTCATTGTAGGTCCTTAAGAAGTTTTTCAAGCTCTCTTTGTCTGGCCCGGGCTTGCTAATGGGCCACGACCCGAGACCCGATATGGATCCGACCAGAAGGACTCGACAATCAAATAGGTCGGGTCTGGATCTACCCTGACCTGGCCCAACCTCACCCGTTGATAGGTCTAAGTGTGCGCAGTCCCTGAGGATGTTATAGAATTTGTGTGTAAGCCTGGGGCGTTTATGAAGTTCATTGGTAAAGTCTCCATGGTTTTAGTGAGGTTGATGAAAATTTAATAACCAGTCTTGTGAATAAGATTTAAAAACTAAGGAGACTCTGCCTTGATGACATGTTGTAAATTGAGAAAGTGATCCAAATGGAGACTATTAGAAACTCATCACACCTATTTGAAAAATATGTCACATCTTATATCATATACATGTCTTTCACATTTATTTCTAAATACAAACAATTTTTACAAATGTATAGTTATTATTTAGAAAATCATAAACTTTTATCCATCAATGATCTTTACTTTGAATTAGATACCTTAATATTTGTATCAAATCTTAAATTGTCCGAATATGGATGTTAGTTTTTGGATTTTGATCTTTCCGTTAAATACAAATATTTTTCAAATTATTGACATGTTTAAATAAGTATATTAATTTAGATAAGTGGTCATAACTTATCCTCTCTTTTAAAAATCATACATTGGAAAATATAATAGTTATTTAAATTTTTTATTGTGATTAATTATGTAAAATAAGGAATGTGAACAAAATATAATACTAATTTACTAATTTCTGATACATGATAAATGCACGTGGACAAAAATATACAAGATGTAACTATAATACTAATATGAATAACACAGTATAAATGAAATATTTATAGAATGTTAAACCTATCAAAAAAAAACTCATTCCATTTAACATATAAGTAATAAATTTGTATGTCATATATTTATATTTAACACACATATAATAAAAAATAACTTAATGCCGGGGGGAGGGGGTAATCCAATTATCCAGAGGAACGGAATGTAACGCCCTGAGCTTACACAACAAGATATTGTCCGATTTACCATTCATAGTTATGGTGAGAGGATTTTATACTAATTTGAATAATCAAATAATATGTCAAACAGAGATGAAAATCAAGATTTTAAAGTGTATTCTCTCTTCAAATATTATGCACTAAAAATTTAATAATAATATAATATATCATAATTATGATTAATCATACAAGATAACAAATATAAACAAAATATAATATAAACATATATAAATTTATAATACATTGTCAGATATTTTTGGACCAGATACACTAATTTTTATATCCGCACTCCCAATATTTGAATATCATATTTTTTATTTTTTTAATACAATTTTTTGTTTTTTTTTTTTTTTTTTTATAATTGACAAGCACTGATATCCATATCCACCCATTGCTCAAATAATACACAATTTTTAGGCGCTACTACACTCAATTGTTTATAGAGTCTAAAATACAATTATATATAACTCATTAAAAATCCAGTAAATCATATATATCTCTCATTAAATAATAGAATGTATACATTTTTTTTTATCAAAAACATATAAGATAATATTTATTTTCAAAAATAAAATAAAATAAAAATGTGTGGCCTGAAATTTTGGTCAGTAATTAACATTTTCCATTTTTTTTTTTACAGATACTTTGCATCTTCAGATTTTTTTATTTTTTATTTAGGAAAAATCCATATAACCCCCTGTAATCTTCATGATATCCATATAACCCACTGCAATCTCATATATATCCATATAACCCCTGTAAACACACCATAAATAACAAAAAAACCCGTGGTTAAATTTTTTATAACAGAATTAAAATATTTAGGACATATTGTGTTATCTAAATCATGGTTAACAAATATGTATTCTTTTAACCCCAAAAAATGGTCAATATTAAAAAAAAATCCTCATATTTCTAATTTTACACTTTTTTAGAGGTTTTTTTTAAAAGTATTGATGGCTTTTAAAGAGTTAAAATGATACATATTTGTTAACCATGGTTTAGATAACGCAATATGTCTGAAATATTCTAATTCCGTTAAAAAAAATTTAACCACAGAGGGTTATTTGCATTTATGGTGTGTTTACAAGGTGGTAATATGGATATATTGAGATTACAGGGGGTTATATGGATATTAGGAAGATTACAGGGGGTTATATAGATTTTTCCCTTTTTATTTTCTGCTAAAAATCGAACGTTCTCGATAGCCCCTCGTAATAGCTTTCATGGTGTCACTGACCTCCGACGATCCCTTTCAATCGAAACCCTAAAAACACCAACTTCACGAGAGGAGAAACCCCTACAGACTCTGCCCTTCCATGGAGTCGACGACGCCATCGACGACTACCTCCTCTTCCTCCTCCCCCTCGTCAAGCGGAGGTGGAGAGCTTTCATGCGTGGGGACGCTGGAGATCGCCAAGCCGAAGCCCTCCGTCGGCTTCATCTGCGGATCCCTCCCCGTCCTCCCCGACGGCTCCTTCTCCGCCTTCCGCCGCTCCAACCTCCTCGTCCCCTCCTCCAACTCGTATGTACTTTCCCTCTCGTCTGTGTGAGACTCTCTAGTCTGGCTGTCTCTGAATCTCTCTCTCTCTGTGATTGATTTGTTGATTCAGAATCAGAGCTCCTCGGTATCAGATGCTACCGACGGAGACCGATCTCAACAGCCTCCCTCTGCTGCCCGATGTGTCCCCTGAGAAGATCTTTCCCGTCGCTGCCATGCCTGCCGCCAAAGCTAGTGGAGGTATGTAAAAATTCACTTTGTGTTTGTTATATGTGGTCGTTTTGGGCTAGTTTGGCCAGGGTTGAGGTTTTCGGAATAAGTTTTCCTAATTTTAGGGGATAAACAATCCATCAATTTTGAACTTATTCACATTTGTCAAAATTGTGACAAAAAGAAACAAAAAATCCCCATTCTCATTTCAAAATCTCCGCACTTTATCCCAATTATTTTTTATTCCAAACAGGACAAATTGTTCACGCCCCCCCACTTATCCCACTACTTATCTCCTTGCCAAATTATCTCTTTGGGTTTATGATTCACTTAGATGGTCAGATCATTGAAACATATTATGTATCGGAAGTATTGGTTTTGCGAATATATGAATTCGTTTGTGGTTAAATGAGGACAGCTGGTTGTTATTGTTGTTCTGTTGAGAAATTGTTATTGCTTATTATTTTTCAAAATCTGGGAATTAGCATTGATTTTGCTGATTATAGTGAAGTAGAGGTCTAGCATTGCTTCAGTATGAGAATCATGGAACTTTGGAAGGAAATGATTCGTGTAAATAGGGTAAGTTGATCAAGAGAGAGAGTGGATAAATAGAGACTGGATGGTTTTATGATTATTTGTTGAATGGTCTATTTTATGGCAGAATTTGTCAGGAGGGATGTCCGTGATGCATTGGCAGAATTTGGTTTGGAAATGTTATTTACCAATTTATTTCCTAATGTGACATTATTTAGTAATGGTTTTTTTATGGTTTATTCTAGCTTAAACCTTGTGAGTCATACCACATCAAAGTTAGATTATTCTCATTTAAGTATGTTCCCTTTTTTCTTAAGGATGGGGTGGGGTGGATATCAGGAATTAGTGCGCGTTGAGTGGGAGTGTCATAATGCTGTAGTTGAGCTGACTTGTATAGAAAAAGTTCATACTGTACTGAAATAGGGTACATGTATATCCATCGTGTATGCATTTGAACAAACCATCCGTTAAACTGTTTTCCAAGCATTACATGTTGTGGTATCATTAAATTTAGTGGAAAACCAGAGCATTTCAAGAGTGGTAGTGATGATGCTACATCACCATATGTTTGCAAACAGTTTTGAGAACTCTTTGTTAAACATTAACATTTTTGTTTGGAAACATATATCATTATGCAATTGATTGCTCATCTTCACAATGATATTTAAGGAAAGGTAGGAGCACACCACTTCAGTTATAACATCAGAAGAATGTTCAAAAAGAAGAAAGGACATAATGGATCTCCTAAAAAGGAAGCCCAAATACAGTGCCTCCCTACACTTTATATGATAGTTTTACTGTCCAAACAATGTTGGTTATATTATATTAGATTAGATTATTACATGATAGTTTCAATATTATAGACACTGAAAAATTGTGCTTGTCGATACAGATATACAATGGGAAAGTGGTGGTTCTATTGACCAAAACCTTGCTAGAAAGTGTGAGGCCCTTGCTGTATCCGGTCTTACGGATTATGGAGATGAAATAGATGTTATTGCTCCGACTGACCTTTTGAAGCAGATTTTCAAAATACCTTACTCCAAGGCTCGATTGTCTATTGCCGTCCATCGTATTGGAGACACTCTCATTCTGAATTCAGGGTATGTTTAAAAATTATGCAATTTTTTGTTGTTCTTGTTCTTCGTTTGCCTTTGTGTCTCTGTTCTATGTCGTATGCAACTGCTTACAATTTCATATCAAACAGACCTGATGTTGAAGAGGGAGAAAAGCTGTGCAGAAAACATACTGCTCAGAATAAGGGAACAGATCCTTCTGTGTTATTGAATTTCGCAATGCATTCAGTGCGAGCGGAGGCTTGTGATTGTCCCCCATCTCATAAGCCATCTGAAGATCAATCAAATTCCCCTATCCTGCCAGGAAAGTTAGGGTCTAATGAGGGATCTTTTGTTTCTCCTGTTTCTCATGGTGTTAAACCTCAATATATTGACCCCCGCGTTGACTGCAGTTTGAAAGAAAGTTTCAACAACCATCCAGATTATTCACAGGGAAGTCAGGACAAATTCTTTTGGGGCACTGAGCAGAATAAACAAAGTAAGAGACGTGGTCCAGTAAAAAAGACTTCCCAGGTTGGTGAGAAGCCCACAGGTCCTGTTCAGGAGCCTGAGAAATTTAGAAGGGTTGGTAGCAATGAGTTTCTCAGGGTTTTGCTTTGGCAGTTTCACAACTTCCGCATGCTTTTGGGGAGTGATCTTCTTCTATTTAGTAATGAAAAATATGCTTCAGTGAGCTTGCATTTGTGGGACGTGTCAAGGCAGGTATAAAAACCACATCTGCTGTTCCCTGAATTCATTTCACTATGTTCTACAATTTTTAGCTCCTTGTTTCAATAGGTTACTCCAATGACGTGGCTCGAAGCTTGGCTTGACAACGTCATGGCAAGCGTGCCGGAATTGGCAATCTGTTATCATCGAAATGGTGTTGTTCAAGGGTATGAGCTTTTGAAGACGGATGACATATTCCTACTTAAGGGCATCTCAGATGATGGAACACCTGCATTTCATCCCCAAGTTGTTCAACAAAATGGACTCTCGGTGTTGAGATTCCTCCAGAATAATTGCAAACAAGATCCTGGTGCTTATTGGGTATTCACCCCTAAATGGGGAACAAATTGAAATTCTCTTTTTACTTTATCATATCCTTTTGTTACTTAAATTAAGTTTGGTACTGTGGCTTTGTGTTTTTCTTGGATTAGTTATTTTCAGCTTTTATTGACCCTGGATTTTTTTTAATACTTTGCAGCTTTATAAGAATCCTGGAGAAGATGTGATTCAACTTTTCGATCTGTCTGTTATACCCAAGAGCCATTCAACTGATAGTACTGATCAAAACAGTAGCTCTTTTCAATCTCTGATTCACAAAGGAAGAAGGGACTCATTGTTTTCACTGGGGACACTTTTGTATCGTGTTGCGCATAGACTCTCACTCTCGAAGGTATTTAGATGAATAATCTTTCAGAGATCTAGTTCATCCTACACAAGTCAGTCAGAGCTGTCAGTAGTCAGTCTTAAAGATCATGGTTTTGACTTCTTGTTGCAGGCACCTAATAGTATTGCCAGGTGTGGTAAATTTTTCCAGAAATGTTTGGAATTCTTGAATGAACAAGACCATTTGGTATGGTGACTTCTAATTTTTTCTACGATATATCAATTTGTTTTTAAAAATATTTATTTTTTATGGGAATAATTAACGTCACATGGTATTTATTTGAAAATAGGTTGTTCGTGCATATGCTCATGAACAGTTTGCTAGAGTCATCTTGAAATGTTATGAGGAACTTGAACTAACATCAGAGTCTGCACTCCTAGAATCTGAAGTTTCAGTCATGGATGTCGATGATGAATCCTCAGAGTTTAATGTCGAAACATCTGTCCCTGCAGTCAGGGATAATATGCTATCTCAAGTTGCTGAAGACAGGCCTTTAGTGAAAGATGGGACAAATATTCAAAATTCTTTACCAGATGTCCCTGAAACTATTGCCTTGGAAGAAAACATGCATCCTGGCAGGCATACTTCTGCATTAGAGGCCATGCGTATGGAAAATTTAATGATGGTATCTCCCATATCTGATATCAAAGATGGCCTAGCAATGTGTCAGGTCTCTGCAGCAAATCCCAATGTTGTTCAAACCATTGCAGATCCAATTTCCTCCAAACTGGCTGCTATTCACCATGTATCTCAAGCTATCAAATCCCTCAGGTGGAAACGTCAACTTCAAAGTGCTGAAAGTGAGCTGATTGACCATGGAAATAAGGTTCAGGATAGATCTCTACCTGCCAATTTCTCTGTCTGTACATGCGGTGATGCTGATTGTATTGAAGTTTGTGACATTCGTGGCTGGCTTCCAAAGTCCAAAATGGATCAAAAGCTATGGAAACTTGTTCTTCTGCTGGGCGAATCCTACTTGGCTCTTGGAGAAGGTTATAAAGAGGATGGGCAATTGCACCGGGCCTTGAAGGTTGTGAATTTAGCATCTTCTCTCTATGGTTCAATGCCTCAATATTTTGAGGATGCTCATTTTATCTCATCAATGGTTGGTATCTCTTTATCTCCTTTGAAGTTCAAGAGTGGCACCGAGAAGAAAAATTTAGTCATTGACTATGCTAAAGGAATGGAACTTAAGTCTGAGAAGAATAATGTTCATGAACAGCTTCCCTCAAATTGCCTATTCTGGGCTAAGGCATGGGTGCTTGTTGGAGATGTTTATGCAGAATTTCATAGAGTGAGAGGCAAAGAAATTCGAGATCAGGAAGAAAGAAAGGAGACAGTCAGTGATTTGAGGATGTCGAACGAGGTGGTAAGGGAAGTTGAAAGGCTTAAGAAGAAGTTGGGACAATATAATAAAAACTGCAGCATGTGCTCTCTCATAAATTGCAGCTGCCAGAGTGACAGGGCAAGTAGTGGCAGCAGTGCTAGCAGTACTGCTGGGAGTGCTCCCTCTGTGACTTATGGCAGAAGACAGACCAGAAAATTAAATGCCAAGAACACCATGTCTCTACGTTTTGGACGTCCGGTGGATTCTTCTGCTACATACAAGCAAGATAATGCATCATGCTCGTTGAAGGCATTGTCTGAGAATAAGAGAAGTGGAGATGAAGATGCATGTGTTCCTCAATTAAGCACCGATAAGCTGACAGAGGCTTCTGAAGTTAGAGGGGAGAACTGTTCAACTCAGAATAAAGAGTCAAAAGCGGCAGTTGATTCAGAATATACTTCCAAAGATACAGCCATGGCGAAGGATGGAGGTATTTTCAAGTTTCTTGGGGGTCCTAAAGTAGGAGATGCAGAGTATAATCTTTCTTCAGCCATAAGCTGCTATGATGCAGCTAGGAAAGCTATGTATGGGTTTCCTATGCATTCGGCTGAGCTGCAATCTATAGTTAAAAAGAAAGGATGGGTTTTTAATGAATTGGGACGATTCAGGCTTAACATGGGAGACATAGTAAGCGCCGAATTTGCTTTCATGGATGCTGTCAAAGCATTCAAAGAGGTTTCTGATCACACCAATATTATCTTGATTAATTTTAATCTGGGTCATGGGAGAAGGGCGTTGGCTGAAGAAGTTGTCGCCAAGATTGAAAAGTTTGAAAAGCATGGTCTTTTTCATAATGCATACAGGCAAGCTATGAAAGAAGGAAAAATGGAATATATGGAGTCACTAAAATTTTATGGGGCAGCAAGATCAGAACTGAGTGCTGTTGAGGAAGGAGCAGATCCAGGGTTGTTCAATGAAGTATGCACACAATTCGCAAATACTTATTTGAGACTCGGAATGCTTTTGGCTAGAGAAGATACCTCTGCCGAGGCTTGTGAATCCAGAGGTTTGGATGATGTATCATCGAGTAACATTTACATTGGTGGTGAAACAAAGGAATGGGGAAAGCATTCCATGACAGCAACCGGTGCATTTAGGGAGGCTTTGAGCTTATACGAGTCACTGGGTGAACTGAGAAGGCAGGAGGCGGCTTATACTCACTTCCAACTCGCTTGTTATCATAGAGATCACTGTTTAAAATTTGTGAATTTGGATCACAAACATGCTAAACTCCACAGAGGTGAGAATCACAATCGCCAGAGGATTAAGCATTATGCTTCTTTGGCTGAAAGAAATTTTCAGAGTTCTATTGATTTTTATGGCCCGAGGACACATCCGTCTATGCATCTCACCATCCTGATGGAGCAATCAGCACTCTCTTTGATTCTTCATAGCTTTTCTCACTCTAACATGGTATGTAATGTCTAATTTTTCATTTGGTAGCTGTGAGTACTATAGTAGCTGTGTCCATCTTTTCAGTTGGTGCACGTCATATCAACTGTGTACCATATTAGGTGATATTTTTTTGTGTAAAATATATTTCATTGAAATTATGTAATTGATACTCGTAAGTATTTAATTAGTCTTATTTTCCTTTAGCAATGTTCGAGAAGTGATTTTTTATTTTTTTTATTTTTTGCTGGCTATCAATACAAAAAAGCTTGATTTGAACCCATGCTTTTTAATATATTTCTTTCTAAGCACAATATTCTGTTTGTAGATGATCGAGCCCGCCCTATCTCTCTTGCTTGAAGGCTACCACGTGGTTAGAGAGAGGATGAGCGACCCATCACACGATCAGAATCCAGAGGTTGAGACAAAATTTTGGAATCAGTTGCAGGCGCTTCTGAAAAAGATGTTGGCCATAGCTTTGTCGACGAACACAAACAGAAACAGTAATGCCTCACATGGTGCGCATAGCAGTGGTAGAGCCGGGGACGTAAACAAGCTCAGGGAGCTGTACCGGATGTCGTTGAAATCAAGTGGACTGTCTCAGTTGCCTGCAATGTACAATCTGTGGATATCTTGATGTATTATATACACGCATTTCACTGTTGGTCATCCCTATGTTGCTGATCAGAATTTTTATAACTTGTCCATGTGTATTAATAATATTGAGTTTATAAGGATTGGATTGCTTGTAGTTACTGTGGCAGGATATGTGCGGATATGTGATGAAAAATTGACCAACAGAAAACCAGGGTGCCTTTTTAATTTTGTCACCAAAAAAAAAAAAAAAAACAGATGAATTCAAAATCATGCACTTAAAGCAATTTTTAAATCAAAAGTAACACTAAATTATAATTTTATTGGAACTTTTTGTTAACCAAATGTGTGGTGGTTTTGCTCAAAGGGAGCAATGCCATTAGATAAACATGTAATTTTTCTTAGTTTTTTTATGAGTACAAGTAATTAATTACAGTACATTTTATTTAATTTTTAAGAAGGTGCTTGTTTTCTTACATTTTTTTATGAAGCACATAATTTGGATATAAGTATACACTAAAAATACTGAGAACTGCAACCCCAACATTATTTTTGCATAATTGAGTGCAAACATTGCAAATTCAGATAAATAGTAACTCTAGCATTAGATTCCACATTATTTGCAAAAATATGTTCTGTAGTATGCATCATATTCTTGACATAAAAAAAAAACTCACTAACACTTCATCTGAATTATAAAATACAATTAATGGATGATAAATCAATTTATATTTTCAGACTAGCAGGACATATTCAGCTTTTGGTTACAGACCTTTGGTTCCTGAACTTAACAAATAAATAGAATTTGAGATTACAGAGTGACAAATGAAAATTGAAGGCAGATCCAAAGCAATACAGGTGACTCTTTCACACAGCAGCAGCCCTTGCAGACATGATCGACTATTTCGAAAAATTTGAAAGTAAAAATGAAGGATCTCGAGCTGCACAAACATGTGAAGGAAGAGAAGAACATCCCCCAAGCAGTTCATCAGGTGATGCCCACATCTGCACCACCAGATTTCATGTTGCCTGTGTGTGCTGTACAACAGAAATGCAGATTGTACATAAACCCCCTTCCGTTGTTCGGAATACTCGGACAAGACTCGCTAAGTCATAGCGAATATAAAAGGCTTAAGTGAAGTAATCCTGTCGGATGATGGTGACAAACTCGGGACTAACCAAATCGTCATCTTTGTGCTTCCCGAGTTCCCCGTTGCTTTGGTAATGCCATGATATTTTGGGGGAAAGGGGCGTGTAGAGATCTGAAACAATTTCATCAAACCGTGAAATACATCAGTCATTAGTTCATGATTAATCTTGGTCAAAAAAGAAAGAAATGTAGGGCCAATTTGGTAACCCTTCTTATTCCCCTTATACTAGAGCACTCAGGTAAATGACATTTAGAATCCTTCATTCCTGTGGCCATTCCTGAGCAGCTCCAGCAAACTTCCCTTGATTACTCATTCCCATGGAACTGTCTTCCTGAGGAAGGATAAATTCTCCTCCTAAACTGCAGTTACCAAACTATCCCCTAGAGAGAGGGGGGAAAGATATCATAGAATATCTAACACAAGGAAAAACTAGGTTCTCTATGTATATACCTAAATTTAGAAATTCTGAAGTTCGTTGCTAAATTACAATATCAGTCATATTCAGGTCTAAAATTCAAATTGAAAAAGGATAACTGCAACTAACGCAATGTGAATGCAAAATGCAGGTCTACAATCACATGACTTATGCATGAATGAATTTTATGATAATTGACTTTGACTAAAATGGAAGTACTTATCCAATGTAAAGAAACTTGCCTTCAAAGGACGGAAAAATGAAGATTGGTTAAGTTCCAAAAAGTTAGAAAACAGGTTCAAAGTGTATTAAGAAAATGAGACTACCATTGTATAAGCCAATTGTGGATCTCAGCTGTCAAAGTTTTAAAATTTGTTCACCAAATTTAAATAGTAAGATTAGATTACAAGTCATTTGACTCTCGTACAAATCACTCAAACCATCTTTAATGTAGAAAACTTATTCCTCAGAACATGAATTCGAATCATGCGGTACTAAAAAGAAGTATAATAGTATACCTGTTACAGGAATTGGATCAGGCTCTCTCGTAGAATGCAATATTGTAGTTCCAGAAAGGACTGTAATTAGCCCACAAACTTCTGATGCTATGGTACTTGCGCTTTGACCAGACCAATCCTACAACAAGGACAAGAGTTTTTGTAAAAGATGAAAAAAGATGCTCAAAAATGAGTAGCTTCAGATACCTTGAACATTATGGCACTTGCGAGAATTGTGAGAGTTGTGAACATGGCATAGTAGATGGGAGAAACAACAGCTGTATTGAAAGTATCCAATGCCTAGAAAAAATGACAAAGATGTTAAACTTATGCTCCTTAGAGCCAATTTAAATGACAAAATGGAAAATAAAGGCATGTCATATCAGTCTAGGCCTTTTGTTAATCAAAGAAATACAGCAGCATTTTTCAGATTCATGGCAATACAGAATATACAGATTCAGACGGCTTTGATCTACCTTTCTTCCTATATATCAAAATCATGATTAACCATGTATGCAGAAACTCAAGCTAAAATTTAAACAAGATCTTGAAGGCCAATGAGAAAATTATCCACCAAAAAAAAGGTCAGGAAAGCTGTCAAATCAAACTGAAAGTTGAAAAACCTTAAGAATATACCGGAGACAAATACAGAAAAGTCAAGAATGTTTTTTTTTTATGTAAAAAAAGTAAAGAATGTTAAGATATGATGCACATACCATATTTAAATAATTCAATTGGGTCACTATACAGGTGATTGCAACCATTGCAAACACCCATGTCTGGAAATAAACTGCCTGGTTTATGCCTTCGATTGTGAGCTTTATTGCAATACCTAAGGCTTTTATACTCATGACCTGTACATTAATAATGAGAAAATAATATATATCAAATTATATAGAATTGAACAAAAATGAAACATGGGGAACAAGCATCAAATTGCTACCATTACCGTCAAGGACCCTATTATGGAGCATATGCCCAAGTATATCATGATGTTCGTCTGGCCATATCGTGGACCATAATACAGCATCAAGACTAAAACGACAGAAAATGCTGATGCAGTGTACAGGAGGAATGCTGTCACAAGACACACAGGAAGCATGTGAATGCCACCAAAACTCTGATCCAAAACATAAAGATTTCAAAACATAGAGAAGATAGTGACCAATCAATGTGAACAAGATACACCCGAATTCAAAATCAGGAGCATGTTCACTCTGTTTCTACTTTCCTCCTGTTTCTATATCTTCAACCACCATACTATATTCCCTTTTCCCCTGTTGTTTTCCCACAAAATCCTTGCTAGTACCCGGAACTCCATTGGGTTTCCTGAGCTCTGCACCAACTCTCTTACCAAAAACATCTACATATTTCCATGTGTCAAGAGTTTGAAATCATCTTGCCCCCACCAATTTGGGGTGACCTTCATGAACATCATCAACCATAAATTTTGATTCAAAGTCATAATTGGTGTAAGCATACAGTTTCACATACTAAAAACTCTTCTATATGAGCCTTGTTAGAATTTTCCATCCTTCCAACCAATCAACCATTGGTCCCCCCCAACCTCACTTCTTTTTTTTTTATCATTGCCCACTAACATTTTACAAATCAAACATAATACACATAGAGATATTCCAAAGAACATAGGCACAATACCCACCAGGTTGGGTCGCCAAGTTCCAGATCTCTTGAACCGAGGTAGGCGTACGCTCCTCGGGTGCATGAAGCACAATCACAGTGGACCCAACAATACACAAAACACAACCCAGCACACCCATCTTCTGCAGCCTCTCCTTCAGTATGAAATGGGCCAAAACAGCACTGGAAAAACAGCAAAACAAAACATAAAAATTCAACAAACCCATTCATTTTTTTCTTCTTAGGAAAATGTTAGGAACAATCATTCCTGCAATCCCTTTTGCCGTTCCCAACAATGTTTTTATTTTTACTTACATGCCTCCACAAACAAAAATGAAAAATATATTCAAATGAATTGAATGCATACATTTTTACATTTTCTCAACCTGGTATATACTAGCCTAACCAAACCGATACTAGGTTATGGGAAGGTAGGGACTGCAAGAATGACTAGATGACTGAGGTCTCATTTAGATTTGTGTTTGAGTAAATTCTTCTTTTGAAAAGCTAAAAATTCCCAAACGCGGATACAAAAACATTTTCAGTGTTTAGCTTTTCAAACCACCCTCTTTCTTTTTTAGGCCCAAAAATTTGTGATTGAAAAGCTGATGAAACGACGTTTTCAAAAGCTAAGTTTGAAACGCAAGATTCAAAGAATCTTAGCGTTTCGATCGCACATCCAAACGCAACCTGAGTGTATCATAACCTCGCTTTTCTTTTTCTCATTCAATCAAACCAATGAACCAAAACATTCACCATACCTCACAATGATGCTCAAAGCGCCGAGCGGCGTCACGAGCACGGCGGGCGCGAAGATATACGCAATGAAATTCGCAATCTCACCCACTATCACTGCCCAAACATAAAAAGAACCACACAAATCAAAATCCCTTCTTTTCCCAAAAAAACCAAATCTTTTCAAAAAAAAAAAACACCATCCATACTTGTGATCATGCCGATCCACCACAGCGGCTCCAACAGGTACCTGTACCCTCCCGCACCTTCAAAAACAAACACAAAAGACCCAATCTTTTCAAGTACCCAAGAATCAAAACCCACCAACTGTTTAGGGTTTTCATTTGCCCGACCTGCGCGGGGACCGGAGGCGCCGGAGCGCTTGAGGCCCTTCTTCTTCAATATGAAGCTCGCGCCGATGAAGGCGCTGGAGGCGACGGCGAGGACGAACCCTTTCAGGTTGTCCGTGTAGAGAATCCCGACCACCATCGATGACGGACGTCGTCAAGGTCTGATCGGACGGTCATGAAGAAAAGATCGGATTTTTGTTGGGTGGGAAGGGGAGGACGTGTGGGTGATATGTGGGGAGAGAGAGGGGGTTTTCTATAAAAATGGCTCCTCCATCCGCCGGTCCGGATGGGGACGACAACGGTCAAAGGACAGGCGGGAGGGGGCCTTCTGCAAAAAGTAAATTGGTTTTCCCTCCGTGTGGCTGTCTTTCTTGTTGAGTTTTTATTTATTATATTTTATTTATCTATTCATTTATTATTTTATTTATTTATTGATGTGGTGAGCTTAGGTGAGTTCGGGTACCTTCCATCTGTACTATTAATACCGTATCGAATCGGTCAGTCTATTAATTAAACTACACAGTCTATTAATCGAATTGAACATTCGATTGTTAGATACAGATCTCACTCTTTTATTGAATATTAATAGTACTGACTAAACATAAACATGATTGGATCTAATAAAAAAGAAATATATATACTTAATAATTAATTGTGTAATTCGATTTTATATAATTTAACATTGATGGTACCTGGGCCTAATTAGATCCGGACCCATAGGTAAAGATACTGGTGGAGGTGGTTTTGTGCTTGGTAGAGGAGGTGTATCTTGTCAAATGAAATGTTGTGTGTAACAACAAAAATGAACCTCTAGACTTTTTAAGATATTTAAAGACCTCATGGGAATGACAAAGGGTTTCACATATGCCATTAAATGGAAGGTGAACATAGTAAGAGGGAAGGCAGACATTGGGAATTTCAGGTAAAGAGGAACCTCTTAAGTGACTCTTAAGGTGGGTGACTATCTTGCAGTTGTAAAAGCTCCAAGGGGGGTGGTGTGGAAGCCCATCCATACAGAGGGCTTCTAGGTCAAGTGATGCTAACAATAGTGGAAGAGAGATTGGTAGAGGCCTTTGATTCCAACAAGATATGGAGTATCAAGGTGCTAACCAAAATTAAGGCATTCCTATGGGTTGTGTACTAAATTAAGTATTTGTAAAAGGCGTATAGATGAAAATGGAGCCTAAATGAAGATTTTGGTGTGAGTGATGTGTACTACAGAGCATGATATGGCGGAGCTTCAGCTGATCATGCGCATGATAACTATATGAGTTTCGTTTTTTAGAAAATTTAAACATTTTATAGCTAGACAAAACAATTACAAGAGGTTCAAAATTTGGTCAGAGAGATAGAGGGGCCAAGAAAAAAAAAACCACAGGCAGATAAAAACAAAGCCTGGTATAGCAGAAAAGAAGGAATAAAAAAGTGCAAAAGGAAAGAGAACCAAAGAGCGGGGTGAAGACACACAAGAGGTGTGAGATCCCACCAGCCCGCTCACCCCTACTCATGGATCAACAATACTCAACCGCCCACCAGACCAACTGACACACCGTGCACCTGCCAAATGATGACCCCAGTATGAAATTAGTTGCATTGCCATGTCCCGGAAGTTTTCAAAGTAGAATCTTTGGTCCCGAAAGATTACACTAATTTGAGCCTTCCATACGGCCCACAAGCACGCCGAGATTGCTATTTGCCCTACTCGAGCCCTCAGCTATTTGCCCCACCTGAAACGCAAGTCAGTGCACCGCCTCAACCAATCCCACAACAAAGTAGCCGCTAGGCGATGCAGGAGGCGATGCTCTACCGCCTCCATCTCTGGGCAATAGAGTGCACCATTGTTGTCGTAGATCGGCGTCCATCTCGCCCCTATGCACCCTCAAAAGAAGACACCCCTACAAATCCATCCAAATGACTACCTCAATCTTTAAAGGGATCCTCCATTTCCATAGCCGTTGAGTTTTATGTTCCACGCTCTACACAACGGGAAGACCCCTATTCCATCGAGCATAGCCCTTCTTCAAGGAATAGCCATTCGCCAGTCTCCACTCCCAAGTGATATAGGCATCTTGACCATCAATAACAGACTGTTCTTGAATTATTGCAAGCAAACGGGCAAGCTCGCTCACCTGGTCATCCAAGTGATCCTTTTGAGATTTAGCTTCCATTCCCCCCATCCCCCTCCCTGCTCCAAGCATTTTGTACATACGACTATATATCCTCGGGAAAATCCATGGTAACTGCTCACACAACGAAGCATCCCCACACTAGTTATCCCGCCAAAATTGCACCTGTTTGCCCATACCATTCTTCCATCTAAACAATTATTGAAACTCCCCTCCCAAGGCAAACCAAACTTTGGAAAGGAATGACATATTTGCATAGAGGCCGGATAGACAAGCCCCACCCCCGCCCCATACTAGCTAGCTTAGTTCCACCATGGGGTGGCAGAGGAT
This sequence comes from Acorus gramineus, assembly GCA_030737835.1. NCBI lineage: Eukaryota > Viridiplantae > Streptophyta > Magnoliopsida > Acorales > Acoraceae > Acorus > Acorus gramineus. The sequence continues at coordinate 7,958,961 of CM060853.1, read as the reverse complement.
TTCACATCTCTGGATGGTATGTGAGAGGCATACATGAAAATAAGGAAGAAGGGGGACGTGAAGGCTTAATTTTGTCAATTTTTTTGTCTAAGTAATGATGCGGTCAATTTGGCTCACGCAAAATTAAATTTTGTTCAAGTTTGAGATACTTATGTAGAAAACATTTTAAAGATAATGGTCAGATTTATTAATGATCTAGCGCCATTTTTTGTTTGGGTCCTAGTAGTGTTACGCATGGATTGTATCCTACGAGAAAGTTTGCAGTTGAAGAATAATGGGTTAGGGTTCAAGCGATTAAAGGATGCTACAATATATTGTCATTTAAAAAAATTGAGACCGGATATTTAATTATCATTTAGTAAAAAAATCTCATTTTACACACCAATGACAAAAAAAAATAAAAATATATATATTTAATATTACAGTTGATTAGAGGAAGAGACATGTCTTAATTTTTAATTAATGATGGGAAAATAATATGATGTTTACATTTTTGTACTAACCCTTATAAAGGCTCCATTTTTCTAACTCCACTCCAGTCCTTTGAATTTTCCTAACAACTTCCTTGTCTGAATTCAATATGGTTGTCTTTTTTGGGACATAAATATAAGACATTGATGGTGAGATCCCATTGAATCTAGACAGGATTTTGTCCACACATAATTTTTATAAACTAATATATATATTGGTATATCAATATAAAAAAGTTCTTGGTTACTGGAGACTGTTAGTGATACATTTGATCACAAATAATAAAGAATTTTGTACAAATAAAATATTTAAAAAAATTAATAAATATTGTTTTGAAGATGGCTAAAAATTGGAAGGATTTTTACTAGAAATTTTTATGGATATTATTTGCAACTTTCTTCTTATAAAAGTATGCTTACGTGAAATCTCTTATTAAAGTTTGTCTCATGATTATAAATCATGTGTTTTTCAATATGTATGAATTCTTTGATTCAGGATTTTTTTTTAAGAACAAAATAGTTTTAAGATAATTTATTTAAATAACAATTTTAGTGATTTTTAAATAACTTTTGATCTTTGTAAAGGTTATATATGTGAAAGTGAGATATTGTAATGTTAATGATTTTTTATGTATATATTTTTAGTTGATTAGCATGGGTGTAAATGTGTAATGTGATACTCTACCTTAGATAAGATTTTTTTTTTCTTTTCTGAAGGAGCTCTAGAAATTCAATGATTTGTAACAATTAAAAGTGAGTTTGAAAAATAATTTATATTTAAATCAAATTTTAAAAATAGTTTTTCAATAAATATATTTTTATTAGATTCCTAAAAAACTATTTTATATTAAAAAAAATTCGCTTATATCAAAAATTGAAATGGTTGAGGAGTTTGAAAAGTGTAGTTTGGGATTAAGCATAATTTCTTAAAAGCAAAATATTTAAAAGTTATCTAAACATATTTTCAAACGCTGTTAGAAGAAATTAAATCAATATAGAGCTTTTGATGTAATGGATTAAAAATGTTACATCCATTATAAATGGTGGACCACTTTTAAGTTCTAACACGTTTTATATTTGGGTCTTTTTGGATCTTCCAATAATTAGATTAATAAAAAAAATTAGGAAAAAAATGTTCAACCATTAATGCACAACCACACAATTTATTGTCACCCACTCCACTTAGAAATGTATTCTAAAGTCTCATCTCGTGGAATGAACTTCTAACAAATTTAATAGGACAATGTTTTGACCAAATATATATATATATATATATATATATATATATATATATACCGTGCGATCGACGTGTACGTCGATCGCACGGTTGCCGTTTTTTTTAAAAAAAAAACCAAAAAAAACGTCCCGATGAGGGGGCGACGACGGGGCGACGGGGGGCGACGGGGGCGACGGGGCGGCGACGGGGGCGACGACGGGGCGACGACCGTGCGAAATGTTACATTCAATGTATTTTACAATCCAAAACATAGTCTACTTATAATTTTATTTTTTTGAAAATCTTGTAACTCATTTAGTGAAGTATGTATACTTATAAATATATATTCTAATTAATTAAATTATATCATTTATAGAAAAAATAAAAAATTTACAACAAAATATATATCTCATTACACTAAATAGAGGGTGCTAACGAAATATATGTTATTGTATTTGGTATTGTAAAAAAAGAATGATAGTAACATAGTTTAATTTTATATTATTTTCTTCTAGATATCAATCCCAATGTCTTCAACTCATTAAATTCAGTCAGATTTAATTGAGTAGAAATAGATGTAGTGAAGTGAAGATCAAGGGGTACGAAATCTTATGTGCAGCTAACAAGGTGTATATGATATGATGTGACTGATGACACATCAATGGTAGCATAGCCAATGAAAGGAACATATGATGAAATATAACATAAGTCAAAGGGAGACTTTTAGGAAAATTTAATGGGAGACTTTGATATAAATTTTTAAAAATACATACTTTATTATATAAGATATATAATTTTAAAAATAAAAAAAATACACGATCTGTATTTTGAACTATAAAATAAAATATATGTAACATTTTTCTAATAGTTATGGTCTAGCATGCATGTTCTCCTGTTCTGACTATATAGCCCATCAAAACTTTTGTAAAGAAAATAGGTAACGCAGCATGAGAAGCTAAAAAGATCCAATCGACATTGAAATCTTATTAGTTTTTTTTATGAAAACCCCAAAATGAAAAAAAATTGAAATATTATTGACAACAAACTGTTTTCCTTAAGTTACAAGTTTCCTATTTATACTAATGATAAAAAATTAAAAATTACGAAAAATAAAAATAAAATTCAAAAACTAATTTTTCAGGTTTTATGAGATCCTAAATGATCATAGGAATTGATAGAGATCAATTCCGATTTATTATGAGAGAGGAATCTCGAATTTAAAAATTACTATAAATTGTAAAATCCTTAATTTGAAGGACTAAATGAAATAATTTTTAAAAATTAAGCATTTTGAGTATTAAAACAAGTAATATAGAAATATCTCTATGTAAAGTTTCATGTGATTCCAATATCGGGACCCTTTGATTTCTACTGCTGGTATCTTCGTAATTTATATGGTGAACCTCTTTTGGTAATCCCATCTGCATCAAAATATATCCTATGTCAATAGAAAAATATTATACTCAGTCATTTTTACAATCCAAATGCAGACCAAACATGTTTTATTTTTATTTTTAGTAGTGAACAACGTCTAACAATGTATGCGCTTCGATGAAACGTGTATATCGCTTCATTTCGCATTAAATAAACTTATTTTTAGTGAATGTAAAAAAATTAACAATTTATATATATAAATTTCTAACAAGGTATATGAGACAGCATTTTATATTGTAAAAAAAAATTAAGGGCCCGTTTGAAAATTGGTTTGAACAGCTTTTGAGTTTACAAGAAATTACTTTTTTCAAACCCATTACAATATCAATTTCAAACTTAACTTTTGTCCAAAATATAACAGTGCCTAAGAAAATATCATAGATAGAGAGAGAGAGAACAAATGGCCCACCTTGTGCTAGCATTGCTTACATGCCACAACACCACCAATAAAAAAAAAAAAAGCTAAAAAAATTGATCAAATCAAACCAAAATATAAAATGGTCACCCAACTCCCCAAGGAAACTGGTTCCCAATCCCTCTGGGTATTTTTCTCTTTTAAAACAAAAGACAAAAGAGGAAATTACTAATGGGATGTGGGAATGATCCCATGGCAGCACCATGCAGAAGCAGCACAAAGATCAGCCTATTGATAACCATAGCAACAATATTATGTTCACCTCTTCTCCTCTTCCTCCTTCTCATCTCTCTCTTTCCCTTGTTATGCCTCTCCGGCGCCGTGGTGGCCGTCCGATATGTGCTCCATCATCGGATATGCCCATCGATCCATCCGATCGGATGCGGAGGAGGAGACGTTGTTGGCGCGGTGGGACCGGAGAGAGATTGGCTTTTGCAGAGGTACTTGGAGGATCAATTTGAGTCACTGTGTGTGTGTTTGTGAAGTTAGAATTCATTGATGAGAGAAGCTTGAGTCCTTGTTTTGTTTTTTGTTTTTTTTTTTGATGAAAACTTTTTTCAAATGATTTGTTTTTGGGAGGATTGAATGTTGTATTTGTTGTGGACTGTGGTTTATACTTGGTTTTGATAGTTCTAACATTATGGTAAATGACAACAAATTGCTAAAAACTTAAATACTATGATAATTTTTTATCATATTAAATTAAAATAATCAATTAAATGTATTCCTGAATTTTGAGGATCTCATCAATTTGATGGTATTTAGATCCTATATTTTTTTCATACAAATGTGCAATCACTTTTAAAAATATCACCAATAAACTGTCATGTTTTCTGGATAGAATTAGAATTCACCCTAGAATACCCCCAACAAACCAAAGCTTCATATTTCTCATTATAAGAACTCATGTCAAATATGCCCCAAATGTGTGGGTATTTTTGGGTTTTTTAATTATCATGTTATATATCAAATATGCCCAAAATTTGATGTATAACATAAATCATTTTCACGGATGGATTAAAAGTTGACTTTTTATAGTTTGTCCATTTTGAAGGCCCTTTCGGCCTTTTGTTTTAGGTTTTTTTTTTTTTTTCAAATGTTCTTATGCAACATATATTATATCACCTTCACCATCATCCAACTAAGGCTCTTTTGGGTGTGCGGCGTGGGACTCAGAGCGTTTGGAGAAGCAAGGGGTGTTAAAGAAGCGGTGTTTCGATAATATCTCAAACATGAAAAAAATTACCTTACAACGCCTTGTTTTTGTTCGAAAGCGCAAATGCACATTCTTGTTTGGATCTGCAGTGGCTGGAGGCGGTGTTTCCCATCACAGAATCCATTTAACCACGGATTCAAATGGGCCTTAAGAGTGACTTGTTTGTTGTCTCTTGTTTTGTTAAAATTAAAAGAAAAGAAAAGAAAAAGTAATATGTATACAACTCTATTTGAATATTGTTACATGCACTCTAATTTACTGTTTTTTGTGTGTCCAATGAAAGAATTACATCATTAATCCATATGTGTTTTTCATCATGTGAAACAAATATTTTTTCAAAAAAAAAAAAAAATTCAAAACATGTGAAACTACATAGGAGGCTCTATCTAAGTAACTTCTATATTAAATTCCACTTAATTGAATGCACCCATTTCCATAAAAACAAAATAATTTTTTTTTTTTATAAGATAGTGAATTGCACATAAAAAAAAAAGTGTATAACAGTCCCCTTATGTGAAGATGGTTTTAATCACACATTTAACATGAGTGGTATAGAGAGAGAGAGAGAGAGAGGGGTCAGAGAAAGCAATCTTCATTGACTTATTCATCGTTCAGTGTGTTTCGTGCAGTGAAAAAAACAAATGCTATTGAGTGTCTGACTTTCCAATTTAACTTTTGATTCAAGCAAAAATAAAGAAAGAAAGAAAGAAACATAAAGGGAAAATCCAAATAACCCCCTGTGAACTGCCCAAAATCCATAGAACCCCCTGACTTTTCTTAAAATCTATGTAACCCCTAAAAACATATATGTAAATCCAAATAATCTCTTGAATTAAACATCTGTTAACAGATGAAGAATATTCTGTGAAAATTCCGTTTGGTTAACCATGATTGAAAACACAATATACCAAAAATCACCTATAATTTATTAAAAATGCAAAAACCATCTGTAAATGATGATTTTACCCTTTTGAATAGATTATAAAACTCTATCCGAAGGAGTAAAATAATCATTTATAGAAAAAATTTTACATTTTTAACACATTACAGATTTTTTTTGAAATACTGTGTTTTCAAACAAAATTAACCAAATGAAATATTCGTATAATATTCTTCATCTGTCAACGAAAATTTAACTTGGAGAGCTATTTTGATTTACGTAGGCGTTTTCAGGAGGTTATATGGATTTCAAACACCTTCCAAGGGGTTATATGGATTTTTCTCAAAACGTAAATAAGAAGAGATAGAGGACTCACATAACACGATATAAATGAAATTGTGGTGGTTGGTGATGATAATCTATGTAAAGTTTAGTCTACTACTGTTTTGGATGTGGACCCCGGATGGCCAAATTAAAAGTGTTATTACATACAATTTCATTTTCTATCCTAATTTCAATCACATATGTTTCATTAATGTCATATACTCACATTAACAAGATACTTACTTCAACAGAAATCTTAAATTTTTTTATAAATGTATCTATACAATTCTTTATAGTATATGTTTCATTGTTTTATAAAAACATATATATCATTAAAGGAAACTGAAATTGAGACAGAAAAAGAGGTTCTAATGATAAGACATTTAAAAGCGTAAATAGTTGTCCAGTAGGGGACATAGTTAATTAGTTATGATTAATCATACAAATCAATTAAAATTAAGCATATCGAACATATATAATTTAATTTAAATAATAATATATATATCGAACAAAAACTTTGGTATCAGTATCCGTTTTTATATCATTCCATATATTCTGATATATATCAAATAATTTATCATTGCCCATGTACAGATTCAAAAGTGGATTCAAAAGTCCATGTACACAAACTCATGTCAGATGTTAAAACCAGTAAAACCTAAAAATGGAACCAAGTTTTAGATAAATTACATATATGTATGTATGCATGCATGTATAAGTTGGACAAACACCCAATTACATTAACACCTGAATGAATACATTCAAGGCCAATTCTCAAAACTGATACTTTTAAAAAAAATTGCAGTAATAATACCTAGAAGAGACAGTCATAACAAATGAAATACTTTGGGAACTTACACATCCTAAAGAATTTTCATTAATTATGGCCTGTTGTTGTGTGTACAATGAATCTGTTGCATCCAATTACAATGATATACCCAACAATCAAATGGAAAAAAAAAAAAAAGAGGACCCTAAAATTTTTCTGAAGATCAGCTCATATGCAACAAATGAATTTTAATGGACAAATGAAATTGATACGAAAAATTTACCTGGTGTATATGTGAAGATGTAAAATATAAATCATACCAATCCGGGAAGCTATAATAATCGCTCCCCATATCACGTGTCTGCGACGTCTTCATCTGTTTGTTTACACATACAGTCCGGAGTTGGAAACATATAGAGGGATGAATTGGGTTTCCTCAATTCAAAACCCTTTGCGTCGCTGCGATGAAGCATTTCCTGTACCTCGTGCTTGAAACTATCCCATCTGCAATCATATATCACAGATTATTGTAAATCTAGTGTCTTCAGTTAACTTTCGCTGATAATATCACCATTCAATAATTACTAGTCTATATTTGTATTATTCTTTATTTCAATTTATTGAAAGATTCCTCTTTTTTTCCCTTTTTGGTGACGTGGATCCCAACGTTATCTAGGAAAAATCCAGATGCAGACACCAGCAAAACCATGTGCATCTAATAAGCCTAGAGGGATTCGAACTAAAGACCTGTAGGGAGCAAAAATTCATGGCTCTAGCAAAAGGGCCAACCCTGTGAGGGGTTTTTGAAAATTTTCTTGCTCTTAACTAGATTCATTATGTGAGACAAATGATGAATATGGGAATAGGATGCCGATACACTCAATCCTTTTTTCAGTCACTTTTGTAGACGTAACATCACTAATGCAATATTTATTCCACTATATCAATATGTACTCATTATGGAAAAGATATGCATTCAATTTATACAAGTACTATTTTCTCATCAAAGAATGTATTTCATGAGCCAATTATATGCTTCACAAAAAGAAAAAATCAAAATGTGTGGTCCGCAAAAGTGATTGCAAAAAGGACTTAAGCATAACATTTTCTTATGGAATACGCATTAAAGGTTGTGGGGTTCCTATTCTTTCTATTCTGAGCAGTTTCATTAGTAAAAAAGAACAGCAACACATTTTCTTAATCTCATATATCCATAGCTCTTTAATACACGGAAGGCAAGAGTTTATGTTTTTTATCCCCCTCCGCGCCTTGTTTGAGAAGAACATTATCGTGTAACACAAGATGATTGTTTATTCATAATTGTTAGATGAACATACTAAAATGTGAAATCAAATCGAAAAGATAACAGTAATCTGCAAAAAGGAATAACCTGATATTCGGGTTGTCGAATAAGCGTGCTAATTTTCTCTTGTCAGGTTTGATTGTCCTGGCATGCCCTCCATAAAGGTACCGCCTGTGTCCCATCAAGAAGTGAGGGAAGTTGCCCCCTTGTGTTGTGACAAACACATCACTGAGAAGACATACAGTGTAATCAAGTGCAGCCAACCTAGATGAATAGCCCTACATAAGAAATATAATTATTACACATCTACAAATACATTGGCCGCCAATCACAAAGAATAACAAAACAAATTCTTTTCATAAACAATGGCAATTTAGGGAGATGATATACTCAGAAATTTTTGGAGAAGCCACGTCACCCAACACAGTATATGAAATCTCTAATTGAATATACACTCTACTATTGCAGCATATACTCTATTACAAACAATGGAAAAAATATATGCATTCAATTCATTCGAGTATGTATTTCACTTATTTGAACTTCAAACTTTGAAGTATGTAACATTTTCCATTTAGTTATGAACCTCATATGGAGATTGAAGAACCCTACATTATTTAGGGTGTGCAATACCTTAAATGGAGCAAGTTCTTCTGGTGAGGCTAGACTCTCTTTTGTCTCCAACAATGGAAATAACCGTCGAAGTGGTGCCATATTCCGTTCCGCTTTGTAAATTTTACCAGCAGCGACGTAAACTGTGGTGGTGTTATCAAAACCCATGGAATTCAGCATCATTCCTACCTGCAAAACAATATGTTCCATATTGGTTTCTAAGATTAAGAAAATTTCAATCAGTTGTAACGTATACGATATAACGCAATAAATTACCAAAAAGCAAAATCAATGTAAAAGTAACAGCCTCAAGAACATTTTAGATTATGGTTATGAACCTCCAAAGGAGATAAAGGGCATTTCCCATTCATTCTGATAGCGGCGGGCTTTATTACGCGTCCTGTTTTATTGAACTTTCCTCTCCAACCCCTTTCACGAGCATCATCCAGTTCTCGTTTCTCTTCATCTCCACCATCATAGGTGCAGCACGAGAAGGCCACCATATCCTAACAAAAAGGAAAGACTGTTAACACAGCTTTGAATATTTTTACAAAATTCGAAAAGTAATCATTTCAATAAAAGAGACAAATCAAAACCTCTTCAAATCTAAGATGCACTGAAATGTACTTCCCACCACTCCTCTTTTTCACCCGATCAACCATTTTTTCTGCAAGTGTTCTTATAGGTTCGGAAAACCTCAGTGCTTCAAAATTAGTCATACATCTAAGGCCCTGGATGCTTGAAGGAGCTGCATGAGCCAATCTATTGGAGAAAGGTGCAATACGTACAGCCCTGCATCATGTAACACATCAAATGTAAGTGGCGTACAGCCGTCAAGAAAAATGAAAAAAGAAATGATTAAGACAGATTGCAATTATCTTGGAATATTGGAATGACAAGAAAAAATCAGTCAAATAGAACTAGCACCAAAACTAAGAGGTTATCTGGAAGAGGAGAAACAGACATTTGGATGAGACTAACTCCTTTTACGGTAGAGGGTGGGGTCTTCCAATCTATTCAAAACATGTGGAGATTTTTTTGGGGGATGAATAAGAAGAGAAACAAATCGCAAAATGGAAGTTCAGGAATCTGATTCCACATGACGGATGCTGGAATATATGGACTTCGGAGGAAACAGACACACGTGGAAATTGCTTGGGATGACATCCCCTTTATGTTCCCCCTATTCCGGAGTGCATCATCCGCTATTTATCCACACAAAAACAAAAATCCTTCCTGTGTGATCCTACCTTTATTAAAATAATGACACTATCTAGAAAAATTAAGATCAGATATGTTGGAACAATGAAATATAGAAGAATGAAAAGATTGCAATGATGTTTAATTGTTCCAATAGAAACAGGGCTGGGTGGATAGAGCAGCATTTGCCTCCTCTTCTTATGGGGCTTCCATCTGTATTTATAATGTGCAAGCATATTAATGTCAGAGCAAATCTAACCTACGCAGTATGGCAATTATCCTCCCCAATGCAACAAACTATTAAAATACTTGAAGTCCATTAAAAAATAAGGATTCAGAAAAGAACAAGGAGAATACCCCATAGTCAATAGCCTAGGGAGAACCTTCTTCACATAATGAGACGATGTTAACCAGGCTTTGACTCTCAGGTTAACAATACTGCTGAGGTTATTGTCGAAGCGTTGAAAAACATCTTCCGGAAGCTGCCGTACTATTCTTACATGATTTTTCAGAGAATCAATGAAGTATTCTTCATCAAAAATATCCCCAAATTTACTGCAGGGTGGAGAAAGCAGGAGATCATGATACATATCAAGATTAAAACAAAATCTGCATATGAATAAAATGACTCAACCAATAACAGATGGTATAATTCACCATATGATACAACAGCATTGAGATAAGGTGGTGATTACACTCATTGGAAAGTAAACTAGCTAGCAAATATTCCCGAGATCCTTGGAACTTATCAGGGCACAAGAACTTTATCATATCTATATACAAAACACAATTGCACTGATCAAATGACTTTATTTGATTTATTTGTATATCCACAACATTGTCTAGGTAGCCATCACCCAGGATAATCTCATCTACAGCAAGGTGCTGGGATGGGAGAGACTTGATACAACTCGAACTTTTGACTTTTTTTTGACAAGGTGGCCGCTCTCAGGACTCGAACCAAACACCTTACCATTGCTCTAAGAAATGGCCCCTATTTTCAGGCGAAATAAGAAAAATTATTAATTTATAGGTTATATAAATTCTCTAAGTACGGTTTTAAGTGTTCGAAACCTTCCAACAATTCAGGTTAAGTAAACAGAAGGCTCATACGGATCTAAGAATCTAAGATCAACAAAGATTGTATCATATAGGAGATTTTCCAGACACTTGTTTCAAGCTATGAAGGGCAAGGGGAGGGGAAGGATGGGTTGTTCACTCATAATCAAAACAAAAACAAAATGAAATATCAACAATTCCTAATGCTCCACTATTTCATTTTCATTTTAGGATTTGAGCAAGAAACAAAAAAGCAGTTTGTGCACCATTCAAAGTCAGACATACAGGAGAAAGTTGCTTGCTTGATTACTTGTACATCACACATACAAGGCGGAGCAAACTGCTTTTTTCACTTCTAGATAAAAAAGAAAGTTAACCAAAAACAGATGAAGAACATGCAGAAAATGTTGTCCTCCTTAAATGGATGAGAAAGACAGAGAAATGGACCAAGAGAATGATAATCTATCAATTCGTACTTTTTATCAAATAGTGGAAATATGTCTGCAGAATCAAACAATTAAACAGATACACAAAATATACAAACAGTTTGCTGATAAATATATTTCCTTCACGGCATAATAATTACCAATGTACCAAATCAGAATTCTGCAGAATCTAAGAATAGTAATCAGCAAACATGAAACATATGTTGAAAGAAAGAGATAAAAGCCTGATGTTGATGGAACAGCATCACAATACTGAAAGAATGATTCAATACAGATAGTAGAATTGATAAAAGAAACAATGAAATAAAGATTTTCACCTTTTGTCACGCCAAACACTGTTCAAGTGAAACATTGGAGTGACTAGTGTAGCATTTAGTATGCGTGCCACAGCAACTGCATCGCATATCTGATGAAAAAAATTACAATTTTAAACGCCAAAAATCTAGAGGATAATGGCCTAATGACATCATTTCAATCCACTTTGCAGGCGGGAAAATGTCCCTTACAGTTATACGTAAAAAAACATGATGCCAGGATGAGTAACATGATGTCATTAAAATTTTGAGCATACCGATAGCCTCTGCTGATTCAAACCACCATTTGCTTCAATTATAAGGTATCCATTTGAGCTGGGCAATTCTGAGAAGGAAGAAAACAAAAACATCAAGAATAAAGAATGCAAGGATTGTATATTATCAAAGGCTTAGCAGCACAGAAGTAATGGATACAAGCATTCCTTTTCCTTGAATATCTAATGCTCACACAATAGTCATAGCAAATAAGATATCTTTAAGTGGGTGTTACAGAAATGAGGTGATGAGATCCATTGGCAGGAAAAAAGAAGATAAAGATATAAAAATTAGACGTCTTAAAAAGCTCAAGAGTTACCACAATATGTGAAAACTGATGCAGGACAAAAAATAATATTTTTGATCCATGCGGCTTAACATTGGAATTCTTATCTATATGTAGTTCTTTGGGGATATAAGCAGCTGAAAAGTGGATTTTGTATCATTGTAGGCAGATCAGCTCCTAGGATCACTTTTTATAATGAAAGAAGCAAGAAAAGAAATCAACATTCATAAATCTTCTATTTTCTTTGCACAGAAGACACAATTTCAAAAGTAATTTAAAACATGCTCAGCCAGACAAACAGGTAAATGTCAGTTATTTGCAATACATGCACATGTTAAAAACTATGGTTATTCATTGAGGAAATACTACTCCACTCCAAGCAAATAACACATTTTATAGTCTGTCAAAAGAGTAACAAAAATTAACTTATTTGTAGGCTATTTTAGACTGTAAATAAATCAAAATTAAGTCTGCATAATCTGTTAATCTTATGCAAAAATAGGACCTTCATTGGGAAAGAATCTGACATTGCCAAAATGCAATCATGAGGAATCTAGCTTAACAAAACATAACACATATTGCTTTTAGCATGCAAATAACACCACCTTAGAAAATGCATTACTGAATAGGTCGATTAAAAATTCTGTAAGAATTTATTAACATACCTTCTTGGGATAACTTTTTGCTGATACAAGGCCTCCAACTGTGGCCAACTTTAGAATGCCATGTTGTCATTAACTGCATGATTTAAAGAGAAGAATGATGCATTGAATAAATTATGCAATATTCACGAATTTTCATAAAAAACAACCTATGCTCAATGAGATAGGTTTTTTAATAAAGGGTGGGAGCATTGCCACCAAATTGTGCTAGAACTCTAAAGAGAAAACGGATGAGGAGTCTGCTAGAAAACATCAAAAGAAAACAAAAAAATGTCAAAAATAAGAACAGAAAAGAAAGGCAACCAAAATAAGTAGTCCTGACAAACAAGAAACTCAATAATAATAATAATAATAATAATAACTGTTATGCATCAAGCAAGTGAGCACCAACAAGCTAAGAGTCAGATTTGATCCTCCAAGAAGATAATCCTACCACGGTTATGGGTCCATTGTGGTTTACGAGGAAGTGATTCAATTTATCTTCTCATTTCTATGATTTGGGATTTTCCTCAAATCGAACTTTTGTACTTTTATTGGAGATCCCTCATCTCCTTTGTTCGGGGGCTTTTAATCAATAAAAGTTCCTATCTTCATTCAAAAAAAAAAAAAAAAGAGTCAGATTTGACTGATTCCATTGACATCCAACAATAACATGTCATCAACCAAAAGATATATTTCCAGACAATTGGAAAATAGGGGAAGAGGAAGCACTGAGTGCCTTCAGCTCAACCAACACTAAAGGCAGATGAATAATGTGGGTAGCTGGGAAGAGGTTGGACATTGTTGACCACGGCTACATTTCATAGTTTGGAAGGGACGTGGTTAGCTAGAACGAGGTTGTAATCGATGGGTGATAGAAGTGTGAAAGCATACATGTCTCAGTCATTCATTTCACTGTGGTGTGGTCTTTGTGGCTCTCTCGTAATTAAGTTGTGTTCATGGGTACACCACTGTATGTGGATTTTTTTTGTTTTTGTGAAAAGGTAAACAATTGCTACCACAATTACTATTGCAAATCGAAGTTACAACGTCTGAACTAGTGGTGAGGAGATATAGAAACCATGCAAAATAAAAGGACTAAGGAAGAGTAAACCCGAACATGATGGTAGTAGAGGGTGCTACCTGAAATTGGTTAAGGGTCCCATCCACCTGTTACAATACAATATTCATTCGGCCATCACTAATAGCCACTCACTTTGCTCCTGCTAAATGGCGACCCCAGCTCACCAAGAAGCCATCCCATGAGCCCACAAATTTTCCATGTAAACCTCGCCGCATTAAAGATTATGCCATCCCTTGTTCTCCAAACCGCCCAAGACGTGGCCGGGAACACCATCCTAATAATGTTTGCCGAAACACTGTTGTATGTGGAAAATATTTGGGAGTTGGTGTTCAATTCATCAAGGATTGGCAGAGATTTTGTGCAGGAGCAAGTAGAGTGTTGTACAGGGGGAAGATTGTAATTGAGTAGTGTCGATATCTTAGTTGACGGGTTGTGGTTTCAATAGATGACTCTTCTACCGAGACACTTTGTCTGTTGATCTTGGGCAATCACTTCATTTTAATAAAATTGTGATAGGATGCCTATCATTTTCTTTAAAAATTTAAATATAAAAAAATGACAACAACAACTAAAGGCACATTCACTCTCTTTAATCACTCGAGCAAGTATCCCCTTAAAGTGAAGAAAGACAAAAGTTGAATACAAGTATGCAACTGGTGACTTTATAAAGTAACCTAACCAAAGATGGGCATGATGTAGACACATACAAATTCAAAGTTTCCTGATACCAAATGGCAGCCAAGAACTTTAGCATACTTATGTTGACATTAAAATGTCAGACAGTTTTTTCCGCATAAGATCCTCCACACTACGCAAGTGTTCATGACAAACATTCCTTCTTAGACGTGTCAAAACCAAGTACTCAGCATGATCATGCATTAGGTATAGGATGGTTCTTGGAATCCAGGTCCATCTTAGTTTAATTTCACAACCCATCAAACTGTTTTATTTTAATTTGTTGTGCTGTGACCATGTGGGATCTGGTGGAACAAGAGAAGTATTCCAAGGAAAAATGACAAGAAACATCTGGCATGTGAGTTTATTTTGATGGTGCAGTCCCATCCTTTTTACCAAAAAAAAAATGTGAATTTGCTTTGAGATTACAACTTTTTAGGTACGATTTATTACAGAAAATTTTTATTTTGTAACCACATTAGTCTATTTATGGCCTAGAAAAAAGATTAAGTGGTCTCTTCTTTATAAAAAAATCAACTTTTAGTGGATTTCACATTTTTAAAACTGAAATTGGATAATAATTTCTATAAACTTCTACCTTTCATGGTTTCCTTCCTGCACTTGGCACAGTGGAAAGCTATACCTTCCTATACAGAAGGACGGAGTTCAAATCTCACCACAATATGGTGAGATTTCTCCCTCAAAGATGCTTCACTTATCAATGGAAAAAGATAGATCAGATCCAAGTTTAGTCAAGCTTTATCCCCATGAAGTGACTTTGATCCCTAAGGCCTGATTTACAATGGGATGGATTAGGTTTGGATTCAAGATCCAGGTTCATTTGACCTGACCTATCTCGTGGAAATCCTTATATGCAGTGGATGAAGAAAGACCAGCCAAAGAAGAATACTTTAATTTGGTACAGGTTATGGATACAAATGACACTGACACAGGAGAACAGCTCAGCATTTTCAAATAATCAGGACATGCTCTGATACACTAAATAATCTATGTAAAATAACAATATCAACTATCAACGAATCAATACAAAAAAGCATACATGTGCCAAGCCCATTTTTGTTCATATCATACTATGTCTAGGCTTATGAGGTGATGAGGTCATTATCAACGTACTGCATAATACAGATCCGAAGATAATATTACATAAATCATGTTTCAATGATGACACAACAACATAAAGTATATGATCCAATGCAGCTTGTTGCCTCAAGGAGTGTCCAGGAAGTATGTGGTTTTGGTGACAAAATGTGGGCATCTATCTGACACAGATGCTTTGGCCCTATATAAATCCACACCACAATGCTACCAGGGATATTTGCACACTGCAAACAGTTCAACGCTTGTAACATAGACACTGTGTATAGCTTTATACTGGGTTTTCAAAGACTTTGCAACCTTACATACATTATTGCGCATCCATCCATCGAACAAAAATAAATTTCCGGAATGTTTTTACACATCTGCAAGGAAATTACCATTCATGCATCTCTAAAAGGGTCCCTACCACTAATTTATAAAATAACAGACTTGGGGTGCGCTTGTAAACACGTTAGGAAAATATGATTTTAAATAAAGTGGCTTAAATAAACTCGATTCCTAGGAAGCTCACTTTCTGCACATTTTAAAAAGCATACTTTTTGTACTAAAAGTTGTAACAAACATTTTAATTACGTTTTCTTTTGCTGAGGCATTCGAAAACACGTTTGCATTTTTCGCTTTTTTAGAAAGCAAAATCACACTCAAACATGTTTCCAAATGCAGCCTTAGAATCCCTTTCCAAAATTCAATATAAATTGGAGATCATCTTTGAATTGGCCATATTTTGGAGCTTATGCAAGGCTGCAAAAAGGCTACACTATTGGATATTGACACCGACAGTGTTAAGAGAACATAGTTTTCTACAAAAGCAACTGTGGATGTCAACCTACTGTGATTGTGTAAGTTACCAAACAAGGGGATTGGATCCTCTGTGATCTACTATAGAGGACACCCTGTAACAACCAATGAGGGGGGGGAAAGTTAACAAATATATTTGAATAGACTCTTACTGCTAAGAGTCTTTTTGTTTTGGGTTTCACAATGCATTCAGCTTACGTGGTGCCTCCTCATTGGTTTCTACATGGTAGTTCCTTGTAGCATACCACAGAGGATCCAAATCCTCAAACAAGCATCCACCAAAGTTTCCTTTGAACTCATCAGGCCATGATTTGGATCAAAATTCAAAATCAAACACTTCATATGTTTGTTGTAATTGATAGTCAATTCTTCTTCTCACGTTGGCACACTTTAACTTTGTCCTCACTCTAATCTTCAACAATAGGTTGACATGATTAACACCTCAGAGCATTGACTAAGAAATCCAGGCATCCACCTACCTCACACTTCCTTATGCCTCTAGTCACATTCTACCATTTCAGACTCTTATCCGCCACATAAGCAGTTCTCTACCATAAAACCCATCCATAAACATACACACACCCACCACCAAAAATCACATTAGGCTAGCAAGGACTACCACAACCTCACCAACCACATCCAAAATACTAGCACTACGCATGTCATCCTCCTGCTCTACCATTAAGTCCCCCACTATGTTTCCATTCCCTTTACTTTTTCCACATTCTTTCATTGCTGAAGAATCACTACTAAACTTCTAAATAAGATCCTAAATCCACACCCACTAACTAGATAAAGACAGCCCATCAGCCATCATTCAAACTCCAAATCCACTATAGCGGCTAGTGCCCAACTGTCTTATCCCATAACAGTTACCTTCTATATCAGAGAAGTTTTCTCAAAAAAAAAAAAAAAAGCACCTCTTTGAATTTTGACATCTCGTCCTCCAAGAAACAATCAGTGCCCAAATTTGAGGCATAAATGTATGCAAGCTCATACCCATGCCAAGCAGATCTCAGAATCTAGAGTCCCTCAACATTTAATCCAAATCTTGAATCTTTAACAACAGTTCTTGGCAAGTAATTTTTTCATTTAGTTCAATAAGCAAGAAAACACATGAACCCATCAAACCAAAAAAAAAAAACTTCAAAAACAGAGAGAGAGAGAGAGAGAGAGAGACCATACTGCATTGGAATGATGAATGCAAGCTCATTCATCCCATACCACACAGATCTCAAAATCTAGTCTCCCTCAACATTTTAGCCAAATCTTGAATCTTTTCAAACAAAAAAAAAATCCTCTGGCGTGTCAACATACAACAAATTATGAACTTTTTAACAACCCCCGATTTTTCATATGTTTGTCAGTTGGACTCTCACCAACCATCTCCAACAGTTCCCACCAAAATCTCTCTTTCAACCAATTCATCAAGAAATCACTTAAACTGATAAACCCATCCAATAAAAGAACAAAAAGTTTCAAAAACACCACCACCACCTCAGACAACCAGACAGAGAGAGAGAGGGAGTGAGAGATACCGCATTCGAAGAGTTGCCATGGCCGCCCTCCATGTACGGCAACAGCCGCTCGAACACAAGGGGACTCCTATAAGCGGATCCCGGCGGCTCCCTCCGCTGGATCACCGAAACCCTAACGGGCCCATCGATCCTCCCCCCCATGTAGAACAGCATCCCCGCCACGTACACCACCGGCACCAGCAGAAGCCACCCCCGCCTCTTCAGCGCCCTCAAGAACAGGCAGTACAGGAACCTCTCCGCCGACGAGAATGACTTCCTCGCCCCCCGAATCCCTCCTCCACCGCCGACCCCGCCACCGCCGCCGCCGAAGGCGGAGGGATGCTTGGGGCGGCGGTGGCGGGGGGAGGTCGCCGGAGAGGTGTCGCCGTTCATGGGGGATTCACTACTCAGGGGGGTCCGGAGATCTGATTGGGTCGTCGTCGCATTGTGTGTTTTGTGATTTTGAGAGGGTTTTTTTGGGTATTATTTATAGTGGAGATTGTTTGTGTTTGTACAGTTGGGAAGCTTTGAAAGAAAGAAGCATTGATTCAGAGAGAGAGACAGTGAAGCAGAGGTTTACGGTGGGGCTGTTTTTGAAGAGGGGGAATTTATTTTGGGGTTTTTTGCAAATGTTTGTGTGGGACTTATTTCAGAAAGACCCTCGTATTTTGGTGAAACCCCCACAAAAGCCCTTGGATCGCAGGTTCTGTTGATATCAGAGAATAATGGTTATAAAGGAAAGAATTGGATGATTTTTCAATTGGATAATATTACGTACAGTCTTTATTCTAGTCGCAATTCTATTTTAAATTTTTTAAAAATAATATATCTTATATAATGAAGTACATGTTTATATAAAAAATAAAACATATATTCTAATAAATTACATAGATGCATTTATAAAAAATATGAAAAAAAATTATCGAAGCATATATATCGGTAATGTGCGTATATGCTATGGTGATTTTCTATCTGACACATATGAGACTGGAATTGAGGCTGAAAACAAAACTGTATAACAAAACTCTTTTTTTTTTTTGTTATATTGGTAAGTTTTCGTCTTTCAGTACGTAGTTATAGATTTGGATGTATAAGTAAAAAAATTATATTTATCTTCTTATAATAGTCAAGATTGTTCTAACTTATTTAAGCATAACTATTGCGGTTATCCATAATAAACAAACATGTTTTTTAGGATGAAGTTTATTCTCACTTTATGCACTCTTATTCTTGAAATAAATGGGGTTGACAGTTATACTCGGATGAGTTAATATAAATTATAATAGTAATTCCTAAGAGGGGGTGAAATAGCATATAAATGCATTGTGCAGCTTGCACTTAAACACAAAAATAATGATGATTGAATAAGAAAAATTTATATCAAACATAAATTCTCTTTATAATTATCTATTTTAGAATGCAAATCTATTTCAGGTAATGCAATGTATTAATTTTTTAATTCAGATCAGATTTGAGGTGTAAGGATATTCTTTTTTTTAATAATTAACATTTCTCAATTTAAACATTGCTTTGAGTAATACAGAGTTATTTAAATTTAAATATGATTTTATTATTATCATACAAGGTAGTTCAATTTAAAGAGTATAAAACAAAATATAAAATTTATAACATATGCTCAATTGGGATATTTGTTGAAGCTAATATCTTGATATTTTTATCTGTTTTCTTGATATTTGAATATCTGATAATTTTTTTAGTTATTCATATTCAATGTGGGTGCAGATATTTTAGATATTTGACAAGCCTAATAAAATGATAAAAATCTATTTTTTAAAGGATGACTCTGATTTCGGTTTTTTTGGAGGATCAAAATATAATTTTTGGTTGTTTTTGTTTTGTACTTGGTGGGAATGGTTAGTCGTCATAGATTAAAAGGGGGAAAATCCAAATAACCCCTATAAACTGCTCAAAATCTATATAATCCCCTGACTTTTCTTAAAAGCCATATAATTCCCTCAAAATACTTATGCAAATCCAAATAACCTCCAGAATCAACTCCTTTTTTTTTTTTACTGAAAGATAGACGATCACCTTTGTATTAATAAAAGGCAAGAGCCAAAATGCAAAATACATAAAGAAAGCCAAATAAAAGCAAAAGAACAATCAAAGGGACGATGAACCTACAAAATCGACCAAATCTCCAGGAAAGGAAACCCAAACACAACAAAAACAAAAGAACCATCAACACAATTAAACTTCTGTTGACATATAAAAAATATTATGCAAATATTATGTTTGATTAACCATGGCTGAAAACACAATATACTAATGTGTTAAAAATATAAAAAAACTTATATAAATGACAATTTTATCCATCTGAATAGATTTTTATATATTATAAAACTTTATCTGGAAGGGTAAAATCGTCATTCACAGATAATTTTTTACGTTTTTAACACATTACAGGGTTAAACAAACAGAAAATTAATAAAATATTCTTCATCTATTGAAATTTTATTCGGGGATTATTTGGATTTACATAAATGTTTTCAGGGGTTTATATAGATTTCAAGAAAAGTGAGGAGGTTATATGAATTCCGGGCAGTTTCACAGGGGGTTGTATGGATTTTTCCCCAAAAAAAAAGATATTTTATTTGAAGAGAGGGTGACTCGGATAGACTGATTAGTGAAAGATTGGATCATGTCTTGGCCAGAAAATAAGGACTGATTGATTAGGCTGACGTGGCATTACGTGATTGGTCCTTTTTTTATTTTTTATTTTTTTTTGTAATGCAATGATTTCGGATCTTTGTGTGACAAATTAAAAAAAAAATCTGATAATAGGCTGATTAGGGCTCATTTCGCTTAAATGTAAGTTTTTCATCTAAATTCAATTAATTTCATATAAATTCATGTTAAAGTTGTCCTAGACATGTTCTGAATCACTCACGGGATTTGTATTGACACAGGCTTACTACATAGGTGGGAGATCAGACTGCGATGAAACTGGTTTTCGACGACAGAATCAGCCTAGCTCGCCACCCTCCTTGACCTACTGACCTCTTGGGGGGGGGGGGGGGACTTTAGTGAGGCCGTAAATCAGGTGCAATGGGCACCTACACCGATGAAGGAGTTCACAGTCAAGTCGTTATATACTTGATGGAGGATAGACCTCCCCTCTAGTTCCCTCCATCGGTACCAAGTACACACAAATATGGCACCCAAAAATCCCTACCAAGGTGAAGTTCTTCGTGGGGCTTCTCTTTCAGGAATGCTCCCTCAGGGGTTGTATCGTGCAAAGAGGCCAAATGATCGAATTCAGTGCGCTCTATGTGGGGTTGAGCTCAAGACTTTTTAGTTTTATGCCATTAAATATAACCTATTTAGTTTTATATTATTATGACGTTCTAAACTAAAATGTTTCTATCATATTTTTTATAAATATTCTTATTAATACTGCTAAGGTTATATAAAACTCCAAAATATCTTTATTTCTCTTTTTACATATTTATCTCATGAAAAACAATTATATTGCTGAAAAAATATTTATATTTAATTCATCCAATTCCATAGAATTTATATCTTAAACATAAAAAAACTATTCCATTATTAGCTGTTGATATGTAAATTGATATCTAAAACATGATCAATTATTTACATTATTGCTGTTGTTGAAAGATTAGATGAGATTGGATTATATTATTATTTTAATTTGCAACCGTTAAGTTTAAAAATTGTGACAAATTGACCCATCTTTTATTGAGAAATATTTGAATACTATACAAATAAATATGTTACTTGCAATGATATAAAACAAATATACAGGAGTATTAATTGGAGATGAATGCATGTTTAATTGTGTGTGACTAAGAGAAATTTTATGTGCAAAATTACATTTTAGTCCTTGATGAACAAAACTTTCATATTTTATCCCTAAAAAGTGACTTGTGCCCATCTAAAACTGATTGTAAATCTGATTTTGATTTGCCAAAATATAATTTTAGATAATTCGGTTCTAAATGGATATTATAATTTCATATTATAATTTTTATATTTTAAGAGTTAACAAAATGAACTTTCATGGTTTATCCCTAAAAAGTGACTTGTGCCCATCTAAAACTGATTGTAAATCTGATTTTGATTTGCCAAAATATAATTTTAGATAATTCGGTTCTAAATGGATATTATAATTTCATATTATAATTTTTATATTTTAAGAGTTAACAAAATGAACTTTCATGGAAAAACTGATTGTTAGTAGATTTCCTAAATTTGATTATTTTTTAATCAATTTGTTATTTTTTTAATTGTGATTCAAAAATGATCCGAATTAGTAAGTATGTTGGAGGCTAAAAATAAACAATTTTATAGCCTTTTCTGTTATAGATTCTTTCAAAAATGGGGATAGCATGTTCTGATTAATATAGAAATGATGATATTTTTTTCCTATTATGGAATCTTCCAAAAAGGGGATAGTATTGTGATCATCAGAATAGGAAATGGTGTGACCCATGCAATTATGCATATTCGAAGAAGAAGAAAATAGGGAAAATGTTGAAGGATAATAATTGTCAAATAAATGACTTGTAAAAAATTAGAAAACAAATAAAAGTGTTGGTAAAGTCCATCAATAGGTCCAATCATATACCAATTTAATGTCTGTGTATAATGTGGAGGAAAAAAATTTGACTCCATCTGAAATGATTACTTGTGTCCAAACTTCATATGACATGTATTTGATAAAGAAAATTTTTCATTCTGAGATTCAATTGTTAATATTATTAAATCATAGGGTTAAGCTTATGCGGGGCAAGTAGAGTTTTGCATATAGAGGATAAAATTATGGAAAAAGAGTAAGGCATACATACCTAATGAGTGATCGAGAATACAAGCGATAGTTCATTCGTGCACATATATTTTTGTCAATTCTTGGATCCAATGGTTGCTATTTGTTCACTTAACTGAACTCTAACTATTATTTTTTACTAAGTTAATAAAGGTATCTGAATTTTTTACATGACAAATTAACAATCACGTAAAAGATATTAAAATGTTAACACCCATGAATAAAAGGACACCCCTCACAAAACAGGGTATGAAAAAATGTGAGTGAGCGATATTAGATCCATCTGGGATTATCTTTCTGACTTCATCATCAAAGTGCATGTAGCAGTCGTCTTGTCATTTTGGATGAGTTTTTTTGGACAAATTTTATGCTATTTTTCTTACTAGTTTGAGTGAAATATTTTTGTTTTAAATCTTTACCCTTATTTCTTATTACAAGGACTTATAAAAAAAAATTCTTAAACAGGACTCGTTTTCAATTCTCACAAAAAAAAAAAAACCCACAATTGAATGCAACTTTATATTAAATTATATATGAATGAATGAATATGAACTTATTAATGCGAGTCATGTGCGACAAGTGACAAATGATTTATATATAAATATTTTATATTATAGTCTCGTGATCCTACGCGGCTGGATTTGAAAATAAGCCAAGGTAGTCAATTGGAATGTTTAGGTGGCACTTGAGACATGAATTTTGTGCTTATTTGATATGGTGGGTCCCTGGATATATTAGAATTATTTATTTATTATTAACACTGTGTGATGGGTCAATCAATAATCCTGTTACAATAATTGTCAGAGAATAAAATAACGAGATCTCTCAGTGTGTAATGTGTCGTTGGTGAGTGTTTTTTATTTTTTTTTGGGGGGTGGGGTTTTAGTTCTCTTAAAATAATTGATCGATCATTCACTTTTTCATATTTTAATTTAAGTTCATAGATTTAAAGCATATGTTTTTTTATTAGTCCATAGGAGGAACTATCTTTAAATTATTTGGTTTTCTTTTTATACCCTATGAGGGACTAAAAGGAGCGTATCTTTTAAATCTGGGAACTTAAACTGAAATATGAAAAAGTGAGGGATCGATCACTAAATAATATAGTTTATGGGGACTTAAAAATAAAAAAAAACTTTTTTTTTTAGTTCTTTAGGTTTGACGAGGGGATAAGTGATGGGATAATGGATAATTATGAAGATAAGTAAGTAGGGGGACAACTTATCCTCATTTAATATAAAAAATAATCGGGATAAACTGCGGACAATTGTTCCAATTTTAAAATCAAAATGGAGATATGTTGTTCCACTTAAAGACTGAGATAGCATTTATCCCCACTTTTTATCATAATTTCGACAAATATAAATATGAACAAAATTGATGGATTTTTTATTCTCTAAAATTAAAATAACTTATTATCAAAATCTTAACCTAGGATGAGTTTGACAAGAGATTAAGATTTTGAGGATAAGTTGTCCTAATTTATATGATAAAAAGTCCATCTATTTTGGTCATATTCATGTTTAGGAAAATTAGGATAAAAAGTGAGAATAAATGTTATTTAAGCATTTAAGTCTTTAGGTGGAATAAAAAATTCTCATTTTCATTTCAAAATCAAAACAATTGTCCGTATTTTATCTTGATTATTTTTTTATACCAAACAGGATTAGTTGTCATTTTCTTCACTAATACTCATAATTATCTCTTATCTCACCACTTAACCCCTCGTCAAACTAGCCCTTAGAGTCCCACCAGGCTAAGGTTGTGAAAAATAGCCCCTCAAGTGTGACCTAGGTAAAATATCAAATCTCTGCTATCACCCCCATGTCCCCGAAGAGTTGTTTTTCAATTAATAATTTATAAGTCTCGTCAAGTCTATGTCATGGAAAATAACTTTTTAGGGTGTGACCTTCATGGGTAAAAAAATCATTTTTCTTATTGGAGTTTGTTACTGATCACTATCTAGAGACATCACATGATGACCAACTGTTGATCTCTAAGAAATATATTCTAACTTGAACATCAAAGACTATTTGGCAGGCACTACACAAATAAGATATTTTCAAGCTGCACAATAATATTTTATATTTACCTATGAAATGGTATATATTGGAGTGAGTGTAAGTAGTTAACAGAATACATGAGATTGTAAACCTGTGTTGTAAAAAAGACTGTGTAACAACGCTTTTTTGAAATCGCATAAATCCCTCAATTTAATCCATAAATATTTGTTTAAAAATGGTCCGAGGATAATTGCATGCAACTCCTTAATTAACATGAAAATTACACCCAGGTCCTTAATGCAAATTTTTCCAAAAAAAATTAATGGACACAGTGAATGAAGAAGCTCTGGATATCACTTAAATGGGGAATCATGTAATGCCCCATGCACGTGCATTCTAGGATTGTCTTTGTTTAGGTTGAAATGACATTTTTTAAATATATATATATAAAGAAGTTGTAACAAATGCACGACAGTTGTTTCACATGGTTTTGCTACAGGAATGTTTTTCTGTTTAGCTTGGTGGAATTTGAAGATGCTTCAAGATTATATGCTCTTTTTTACCTTTATTACACCAGTGATTCAATTTGGGTTTATTTTGAGATGTGAATCACATGGGGGGGCCTTTTATCAAAAATAAAATAATGTAAAGAAAGACTTGATGTCACATATTTGGTTTGCTTTTTACAGTGGTTAATTTGTGAAGCAAAGGTGCTCTCCCCCCAACACAGAAAAAAGTCTCTTGTTTTTGTTGTACTCTTGTGTTTTAAGAAGTTTAGTATTTTGAAATTTGAGCATGACTTCTTGAGTTTTTCTCTCTGTTTAAATGTGACATAATATGAAACAAGTGTAAAAATATCCAAAAAAATATGTAAATATATATAACAATAGTTAAGCAACCATTTTTGATAGGTTGATGGAGATTCGTATCTTCAACAATGCATACCAGCCTTACTCCTAGAATAGAAAATTTTAAAAAATACTCACCCTCCAAAAAATGAATAATTTAACATGTTGATAATAAAATTTTGAATAATACATTAGTAAGTAATGAATGATATTGTAATTATTCATAAATAATATGTAAAATATGAAAAATACATAAAATTCATAAGATAAGGAATAACAAGTCCAGTAATTCATCTAGGATAATGTTATGTCCAGTCCCATTTTCAGTCTCAATTTCAGTTTACATGTATTTTAATTTTTAAAAAAATAGTATACATCATCTAATGAGGTACATGTTTTTATAAAAAATGAAGTATATACTCCAATGAATTGTATGAATGCATTCATAGAAAATGTGAAAAAATTCTTTCGAAGCATATGATTGGTTAACGTGAGTATATGTGTCGTTAATTTTCTATTGACGCATATAGAATTGCAATTGGGGTTGGAAACGAATCTGAGTGTAACAGCGCCCATTCATCTTAAAAAAAAATCACGTATCATATGCTCTTTATTTGCTTAAGAAAAATTTTCTTTCATGTTGATGTGTTAACTTATATTAAAAAGATTTGCATGTATAATCATCAAAATTGTTCATGCATATAGAAGTACAAAAAATTATTTTATCCATTGATCAAGACAAAACCAAGGTTGATCAATTAGAAATAATATACATATTAGGAGAATGTTATGTATAATCCATTTTCCAATCCAAATTTCAGTTCACACATGTTTTGATTTTTTTAAAAAAAATAGTATATCTCACCTAATGAGATGCATACTTTTATTAAAAAATGATTTATATACTTCAATAAATTGTATTGATCTATTTATAGAAAATGTGAAACATTTCTAACAGGATATACACCTTATTAATATAAGTGTATGATGTTAATGCTGAATAGAGAGCTGTAATTGGGGTTTGAAAAATGACTGGAATGTGTGTGCATGCAAATGCCCTTCTTCCCCATTGATGTAGTTAATTATATCATAACAAATGTGAGTTTTTTTTTTTTTTTTGGTGTGATAACAAATGTGAGAGTTCACTTGATATTCCCAAAGTTTCAATTTCCTCCTCCCAATGTGTGAGAAGCCATCAAGAAAAAGCAATGAGTCAATTTGCCCCACCAACAAGATATTGGTCTTTTTGAAATCTTGGGGTGGAGTCTAATATGGGAGACATAAATCATAAATGCACAAATGGAAGAGTAAGGCCTTACAAATTTGATCCATGCAGTGTCATCCATCCACTATATTGAGACCACCACATATTGGACAAAAAAGGATTGTAATAGAAGTGATGGCTTTCATTGAACATGAGTAAGGTTGCCTTCACAGGACACACATATTTGATGGGCTAAAGGTCTTATGAAGAGTGTTGATACACTCAGTCTGTTTTATAATCCCGTCTGCACTCTAAAGATTATCCCTAACTGAAATTAATTTTTTTTTAAAAAAAATTATACTAATGGATCTCAGTTTATATTTTACTTTTTATAACAGTATATATTTTAATGGATGAGTGTAATTGCACTATCGCTTGTGTATGGAATTTTTCAAAGAAAAAAAATATGCTAATGGATCTCAGTGTATACTGTACTTTTTATAATAGTATATACTTCAGTAGATGAATATATATTTTTTTAAAAAAAAAAAGACATACGGACGGAACTGCACACAAGGCCTGGCATATCATTTTCCTTTTCTGGGTCATGTTTGAAAATAATCAAAATATACATTACCATTGTAAAAATATTGACAAAAATACATAAAAAGCTCAAGAAGCTCCTCTATGCCAATAGTATACTAATTTCGAAATTAGGGTTTGCTTTCAAAATTAGGTCTTGCTTTGCCTACCAAATTGTAGTCCAACTTAAAAGGAACTCAGGGGAAGGATAAAACATTTGATGGTGACAATTGCTTGCCCATGAAACCATCCAAACTCACACTATGTGCTCATGGGTAAATAAGAGAATACATATATGAACAAGAGCGCTGATGCACTCAATCTATTTTGCAGCCTCATCTGCAATTCGATACACTACGATAACGTAATATATACTGTGATATCATAGTATATGTAGTTCTATCATAGCGTATAAAGAAATTTATTTCATTTTTTCAAAAAAAAAAAAACACTATTGTATTTCAGTGCGTACTTCAATTCATATAACAACATATATTTTAATAAGAGAGTGTATAATTTTTTTAATAATAAAAAATCGGTGTGAACTACAGATCTGCATTTTCCTCTGTGTGTGTGTGTGTGTGTGTGTTCGCATGCATTATCGTTTGGACTCTCATGATCTTAGCCCCATTTTGATATAGAATAGCTAAATGAAAATAAAAAAAAAATAGGTGTTTTTGGTTGTTTGGATGCAGGGAATACCCAAGGATAAACTATGTCGGAATAAACTAGTATAAAGTGGTATATAGATTTCAACGAACCCCCTATGAATTAAAGTTATTACAGATTATTTCACCCAAAGAATATGGGGGCCCATTGTCAACTCAACTATCATTATGTTTGCTCATTTTATAAATCTTTATCTATATTTTATTCATATTTTACCAAAAAAAAAAAAATTATTACGTTTCTCAATGAGAATAATTCAAAACACAATCAAACACAAAATCATTTTATCCTTATTTATACTCACTCATACCGGAATAACTATATACAAAAGAATAAATATTATTCTGTATCTAAACGAGGGCTAATTAGAGATGTAAAAGATGTACCAACATATTATAGTATGATATTGATAGAGGTGTAAAACGGATCGTGTCGAGTTGGGCTGACCCATTATAAAAGGGCCAATGGGCTATTTGGCTGGACCGATGGGTCACCCATGTACCCAGTGAATCGGCCCATCTTTTTTTAAGGAAGCGGATCAACGGGCTATAATTAGAGGAAAAAAAAAAAGATAATCTACACGTGTTTTATATTTTTTTTATAAAAATATACTTCATCTAATAAGATACATGATTTTATAGAAAATGAATCATATACTTCAATGAATTGCATTAATACATTTATAAAAAATATTAAAATTTTTTTATTGAAGCATATAACTCGTTAATGTGAATATATGCTCCGGTGATTTTCTATCGATGCATATGGAATTGGAATTGGGGCTAAAAAAAAAACCTTTATAACAATACTAAAAAAATTCCTAAATGCAGTCCTTAATTTTTTTTTTAGTCCTAAATGCAATCCTATATACCACGTTATCCCTCTGACTAAGTATAACATGATATATATCTCGTTGATTTTTTTTTACATTTTCTATAAATGATATCATTCGATTGATTAAAAAGTCTATATTTTACCTTTTATAAAAGCGTGTAACTCAGTAGATAATGTATATATATGATTTTGGAAAAATAAAATCAGATTATATTTTGGATTGTCAAATGTATTGAGTGTAACATTTTCAAAAAAGTGCATTGTTACACTCAGTCTTTTTTTATAATCTAAAATACAATCCTATATGTATAGTTAGAAATCCAATTAAACATGTGAATCATTAAATAAGGCATATACATAGTTAACTTTTTATATATTTATTAAAATTAGGTTCATTCAATTTAAAAATAGAGTGATGTACATTTTTCATTAAAAAAAACATATGCACACGTGTTATGCGTTTTGAAACTATTAAAAATACAAACATTTTCCCAAAAACAAACCTCACTGAAGGGGCCGAACATAAAAAGCCCACTCTCCCATCCCAAATGGATAGAATACACGAGAGAGAGAGAGAGGACACCCTCATCAACAATGGCTTCCGCGCTCTCCACCTCTCCGACCACCTTCACATCCTCTCCTCGCCTCGCAAACCCATCCCCACTTCACTCACTCCCTTCAATCCATCTCAGGCTCTCTCTTCCTCTCCCACCCATCAGAGGTCTCAGCCTCTCCCTCCCTTCAAGACGCCCCCCTCAAAAATGGCATCTTTCAGCCGTTCCAGAGTCCTTAGAAGCCGAACCTGAGGCCGCGGTGGAGGAGGAGATGAAGCCTTCGAAGATTTCGATCCCCAAGGGGGAGGAGGTCTTCGCAGTCGTCATGGTCTGTGAAAATTTCAAGTTGGCTTGACTCGTTGAAATCTATTATGGGTTTTGAAGGTTTGGGTTGTGAAGATATGAAGTGGGTTTCGGTTAGAACTTTAAGAAATTGGGTATTGAGTGCTTTTTCTTTCTGGGTTTTGGTTTGAATTGTTGAAATGTGTTTTGGGTTTTGATGGGTTTCTCATTATGTGTACAGATTTTCGTTTTAATTCATTTGGGTAGTCAAAATTTCAAGTTGGTTTTGGTGGGAACTTGGGAAGCTTTGATTTTGAGTGGGATTTCTCTCTACGTTCGTTTTACTTCATTTGGTTTGTGAATATTTCAAGTAGGTTTCGACGGAAACTCTGAAAATCGTGGTTTTGAGTGGTTTTGCTTTCTGGGATTAGTTTGAATTGTTTTAATGTATCCTGAGTTTTGATGGGTTTCTCATTTTATGGACAGATTTTCATTTTAATTCATTTGAGTAGTGAAATTTTCAATTGTGTTTTGGTGGGAACTTTGGAAGCTTTGGTTTTGAGTGCGATTTCTTTCTAGTTTCGCTTTGGTTGTGAAATTTCTTTCTAGTTTCGCTTTGGTTGTGAAAGTTTCAAGTGGTTGTATTTTTATGGTTTTGTATGTTCTGGTTTTAAAGGTTGGTGGAAGGCAGTACATTGTTTTTCCGGGACGGTTCATATACACGCAGAGACTGAAAGGCGCGAATGAGAGCGATAAGGTTCGTGGTTTCATGATTTTGATTTCATTTTTTTTTCTTTGTTTGAATTAATTCGATTTACGGTTTACTGGTTCTTGTAGGAGTGAATGATAGCGAGCTGAATTGAGAAGATTGTAGCTATAGTGAATAGGGTCTGTATTGTGGTCCATTGTCTAGAATGGTGAAATTGCTGTCTCTATTTGAGTTTGTGTATATCACAATATCGTTTCATCTCTATATTTTGAAATGATCATCTAAGTGAAAATTGTGGTGCAAGAAATACTCAATATCCTCAAACAAGAAGTATCGCTCAAAGGAAAGAAAAAAAATGATTCTGATTTCATTAGTTTGAAAAGTCCAAACTACATAAGAAATTGTTACGTGTATCTTTCTCTGAGTTTTCGAAGTGGATACGTGCTTTGGTTTAGAGGCCAAGAAGAATACAAGAGATGGAAGGCTTAAGGCTCCCTTTGGAACCAATTGTCAAACTGATTCAGCTTTTGCAAAATCAGTTATACAGATAATATTTGCCATGCCCATATTGGTTCCAAAAAGAATACATGAATGTGTGACATATTTGCAATGTCCATGGGAGATAAAAGAGAAAAAGAAAGGAATAGAATCTGCCTATACAAAGACATCTATAGTCCACACTTCGATATATGGAGTGTGCAGTCTCATGTGCAGATGCACACTTTGATATGCGGCTGTATATATATCGGGACAAATGGGGGATCTGCATATGTGGTTTTAAGATATGTGCCAGCTTATGTGACCACATATGTGCATATATGGCCCCATGTTATATATGCTTTTTGACTCTCGAGGGTTTAATTTGATGAGGCTAATTTTCTATTGAAGTGCTTAAACTTGATTCTTATTAATCAATCATTTTGTCTTCTTTTACAGATTATCTTGAACAAGGTCTTACTTGTTGGAACAAAAAAGGAGACATACATCGGAAAACCAGTGGTGGAAAATGCTGCTGTTCATGCTGTGGTAGAAGAGCAGGTATGTACCATTTGAAAGCTAAAGAAAGTTTGAAGAATCATTTGTGGATGATTATTCCTTTTTTTCTCTTCTATCCATGCAGGGTTTGAATAAGAAGGTTATCGTTTATAAGTACAAGAAGAAGAAGAACTACCGGAGAAATATTGGGCATCGACAGGTACTTCATAGTAATACTGTCATAGTTTAGATAACTGCAGTAGAAAAGAAACTGATTATAAAGCCATTCCGAACAAGATATTGCATATGGGCTGTTAGACAGATTATTTTTATGAAGGAAAATGTTACACCAAGTCATTCCTGGAATCATTTTTGCAATCCTAACATGTTTTGAAATTTTTTTTTTCGGAAGTATATAATTGTCTAATGAAGTACATAATGTCACAAAATAATGAAGTACACTAGAATGAATTGAATGCATACATTTTTACATTTTCCCTAATAGATTATATACCCACATATTAGAGTGTATAGTCTATTAGAGATTTCATACATTGAGTTAGGACTGTAGGAATGACCGAGTATATTAGTGTTCTTTTATGAATAATTATTAATCACTAAAATACATGCACACAGATGCAAGAAGTGCACACACAATTTGAATGTTTTGTGTACTGTGAGATTATGGATATGTGCCATTATTTTTATGAACAATTATTGTTGTTAAAAACGTTTAAGCACACAGTAACAAACCCATAGGTGCATCACATTCAGTTTTAGATTAAATAAGGTCACACACTTTGGTTTAGTTTATTGATGATTCTATGATAAATTTCAACCATAGACTTCTTGAGGAGTATTTGCAAGTATCAGGTGTCATATTCACTAATTTTTTGACAAATGAGTGAAATATAAAATTATATCATATGTTCAAAGGGTGTTGATGGAAATGCAACTTCAAACCCTGAAACCTTAACATTCATATTCAAATATGGGCTGGTTGCATGACATCATAAATTCATCCTACTCTGAACTTTATGTTCCAGAAATATTTATATAATCAAATAATTAGTTCATATAGTGAGTTAACACAAATGACTGATTGTGCTGGTAATGAAATGCACAGCCAAACACGCGCATAAGGATCACTGGCATCACTGGCTATCAAGACTATCCGGCGTCCACTCTTCCTGCCTAAACAGAGGAGATCTTGTGCTTGTTGTAAATCATGATCCATTGGAATTCAGGATCTGGTACTTCTTTCTGTGAAATTTTATTGCAACTTGTCTGGCAGACAATTTGAGAATTGTTGTTTGTAATTTTATCAGATAAAGCTGAGATGTCCATTTTATTTTGGTTTTATTTCTTGTCTATCATCTGGTGGAGATCTCAATAATCTGATGTGTGATTGTATTTCCTCTTTAAGCAGACTGAGACATCATGAATTTTGTTTTTCTTTTTCTTTTGGAGTGCTGATACGCTCAGTCCGTTTTGCAGCTCCATCGGCAGCTTAGAAACGATCTTCCAGCTGCCTATACATTGCGATCTCACAGTGTATAAAAATTATTTTATTTTTAAATTTTTAAAGTAAACAAATACACAAAATATTCTAATAGGTCTCAATGTATACTTAATTTTTAGTAATAGTATGTATTTCAATGAACGAGTGTGTACATATTTTATATTTGAGTAATATGATTGAGTTGTTATTGTAGGTTGATAGGAACCATTGTTTATTTGGATGAATCAAATACCCCTGCAAACCACACTCAATTATTCCTATGCCCCCATTTTGAAAAAAAATTATTTACCCTTGTTGACCACACCAATTTTTTCTGTATCCTTACATACCATACCACTTTTTATAAATCCAATTTAACCTCTCAAAACCCACACCCAATATCATCACTACTTCTTCTTCTTCTTCTCCAAATCAGCGGTTGCCACCCCCCTTCCACATCCAGGCCGTCGCGGCCCCCCCTCCACATCCCCGCCGTCATTTTCCAACCCAATCTTGTTGTTTCTAATAGCTATGTAAATGATAGTTTATTTTTTGTAATTAAACTTGGGTATTATTTAAATTGATACGTTCTGTTCTTGATGGTTTTTATAATTGGATTGTTTCTTTTCTGTTAATGATAATTACAATTATGTAAATGGTAGTTGTTATATTGGATATCTAATGTGAGTATTTTTTGAATTGATAGATTCTGTTCTTAGTGGTCTTTGTAATTGACTTGTTTCATTTCTGTAAATGATTGTTTAAGATATGTAAATGGTGATAAATTTTCTAGAACTGGCCTTGTGTTCTATAATTTCATAATACATTTTGGTAAGCCTGTTATTTATGTTATTATAGATGTTATCTTGATTTTTCTAATCACTGGTATTTGTATTAATTGATTTACTTTACGTAACTTGTTATTGCCACTTGAATCAGCTTATGTTATATATCACCTGATGACTTTTATCACTTATTTATAAATACAACTCAACTGAACTTTACTATGTATTATAAATACTCATTGGTGTATTTATGTTTATCAGGTTGTAGTTATAAATACTTAATTGAACTCCTGCTATATTTATAAATACTTAGTGATATATTTATATTTATCAAGTTGTAGTTATGTTGTAGTTGTTACATTGGATATGTAATATGGGTATTTATTGAATTGAAAGGTTTTGTTCTGGTGGTATTTGTAATTGGATTGTTTCTTTTCTGTGTATGGTAGCTTACATTATGTAAATGGTGATTTATATTTTGTAACAGGGGCAGTGATAGTGGGATTGTGGAGAAGGGGGCAGTGATGGCTAGGATGTGGAAGGGGAGCAGCGACGGTCGAAATATGGAAGGGTGTGGCAACGACTGATTCGGGGGGAAAGAAGAAGAGGAAGAAGAAGTGATAATATATATATTTTTTTTATATCGGAGGAACTCTCCGTGGTTGATTTTACGGTCAAGCTGGGAAAGTTACCTTCGCATGTTTGTCCCTATTAAGAAGTGATAATATTGGGTGTGCGTTTTGAGAAGGGGTAAAATTGGGTTTATGAAAAGTGGTTTGGCAGCAGGGGTACAGAAAAATTAGTGTGCTCAACAGTGGTAAATAAAAAAATTTCATAAAGGTAAGGAATAGTTGGGTGTGGTCTGCAAGGATATTTGGACAGTTCACCCCTGTTATTTTGGAGAGCACGATCAAATATTAAGAAGAGTTATGACATGGCAAATCCGTAACAGATTGTCCCTATGTGATTTGAAAACATTCAGAAAAGGAATATGCTATGCTCAATTCATTTCTGAGGGCACTTTTACAGAACATGCAATGTTTGTAATTTGTTGAAGTATATATTTATCTATTAAAATACATATTTTACCAAAAAAATCGTCATTGAATGATAGATTTGGCATTGCATGCAGGATTGTTTATGAGGACTGTGTGTAATAACGTAATTAACGTGTTTCAAGGTGTGTGACCGCCTAACTATGCTCCTTATAATAAAGTGTATGCTTCTTGGACATTTGCTAATTCAATATATTCAGGATAACATTTGTCTACATATTTCTAAAAAAACAAACTTGTTTGAAGGTGTGATCTTTCCTACATTGGAGCTTGAATTAATTAAAGCTTATAACAATGAGACTTTTAGCTGACATTTACATCTCTACACAAATGTACATTGTCCCTCAAGTCCTTGATTTACTCGTACATTTTAATGTCTTTTGGTTTATCCAAATATTTGCATTGCTTCATGGTTTACCCCCATTGTTTTTTGGTTATCCAATTGTGTGTGACTTACTCTTATTTTGGTAACTCTGATTTAGAGGTAAAATTTTTCATTTTCAAAAATTCAATTCTAATAAACCTTGTAAAATAAGAAATTTTATCTGAAATATCTATGATTGAACACGGGTTCTAAAAGTAATTCTTTTTCAGTGTTCTATCGAAAGGAGAATATAAATGAACACTAAACTGCAGCTATTCATTTTGTCCAAACATGGGCATTCAATACTAATACAAACTCAATCTCACTTATTTTGATATATGTATATCCACCTATTCATTTCGTCCAAACATGTTTTGGGGCTTATTCACCCTTATTATAGCTTATTCCATCCTGATTATGAGCCTGTCAATTATACAAAAAATTTTGTATCTGATCCGAATTTGCATAAAAAAATATTCGATATTCAAACATCCATAGTGTGGATATGTGTATCAGTATATCTAATACGAAAAATATGCGAATCCGATTGATTGTATTAATGTATGATATCTGAAAGAAAGAATAAGTTTTAAAATCTCAATTTTAATTTTCGTATCTCTCTAATATTTAAACATGTCAATTATTTAAAAAATATTTGATTCGTATATGAAGAAATCCAAATATGAAAATTAATATCCGCATTCGAATGATTTAAGATATGATACAGATATTAACGTATCATATCCGAAAGCTTATACCATAAGACGGGAATGGGCCGGCCCGAACCCGGCCCACGATTATGATATCTTCCTCTTTGAGTCCAACAACAGCAATAACTTCCTCTGATCATTGAAGCTTTATAGATTCCTCTTCAAAAATATTTTTGTTTTTGAAAAAAAAAAAAAAAACAAACTGAATTTCAATGGAGAAGTTGAAGACGTACGTGAAGCAAGCGATCCTGATGTGGCTCGCCGGATTCAGGGAGGCCTGTTGCCTCCACAGGGTCTTCATCTTCTGTTCCAGGTCTCTCTCTCCCCCTCTCTCTCTCTGTGTCTCTGTGAAAGTATTATCTGATGAGGTTCTTGGGTTTGTTCAGATCAAAGACGCTTTTGAAGAGAACAGGACAGTGTTTCCTGTTGAACGGATTAATCTTCTTGGGCAGGTGATTACGACCAACCCACCACTCAAATTTTGTTGGTTTTTTTTTTAATTTGGTTTAATTTTTAAATTAGGGTTGTGAATGAAATTTGGGTTCTGGGTGTTGTTTATTTTTGCCTATTTTGGGATATTTGGGTAAAAAAAAGGATTTTTTTTTTATTTGTAGAAATTTAGAGTTGGTTTTAGTATGTGTTCTTGAGTGGTTTAATGTGACAAACAGAGGGTCCATGTGTGAACCAATAAGAAAATGCCACGCAAGTGAACAAAAATCACTTTCAATGAAAATACCTCCAATTTAACTGATATAGACATGAAAACCAAATCGGTGTTGGCTTTGAGGATATTGTGATGTTGGGGAGTAAAGTAATTTCATCATTGTTGGAAATTTGATTAAAACATACAACTATAGTCATTGTGGGAATAATCTAATCTTAGGATCTGGAGCATCTTTGGTATTAGTGTCATGATAATGAGGAAATCTTGAGTTTGAGTCATTAGAGCTGTCGTTGCGTGGAATGTTATAGATAGGCGGTTGTTGATGAAGGGAAAAGACTATAATATTTGTCGTGACCACCTCACCTCTTTTTCATCTCCTTTTAGTGAAATGACAAAGTCCTCAATGTGAGTAAATTTTTTCCTTTTTTAAAAAAAATTGGCCTGCAAAATGTGGTCTTAGAGTCACTTTAGTAAGTATTGGTGGAAAAAGACATGCATGTGGATGTTGAAATGATCCATATGGCCTCTTCCAAGGGTAAAGACCATATATTGAGAATACTTGAGCGACAATTACAGCTGCTCAACAAGCGTGGGTTACTATTCTTCTTGGCAATGACCCACCTTTTAGCATCATGGGTGTTAATTAGAAACGACCATAATGCCGGCTTACCATGTTGGAATCATAATTGTAATTCTCTGGAAGATTTAATGGAAGTCATGGTAGATCAACACCAGAAAATGTTGTGAACTTTCCACATTTTAAATGTCTGAAGGACCCTATAAAAGCATCCAATTGAGATCATTTGTGGGATAAAGTGCTTCTAAAGGATGCAGGTCATGATCCATAAAATAGGTGAGTGCTAATATAGATTTTGCAGATATGAGAGATGTAAGAGTATATGCCGTATCTGGGTAGCAGGCACCTAGTACTTGTGTTGTGTCAGCCACCCATAATTTTCTTATATGTTATTGTATCGTGCATTATAGAGGGGTCATGATGGAAACTCTGTGTTTCAGTCTACTATAGGCTAGCAGTAATCCAAAAGGTCTGCTCACTTTGAAGTACTTAATCATTTTTCATTTGAGTATTGTTCTATAATAAGTAGTTTTTCTCAAATCACAGATTTACAGTCTATGCTTTGGCCCATGCCAAATCTGTTTGATTTTGCAGTTGCTAAATTACTTTTGTGGTGGATGCATGATGTATAGTTGTTAGGGTGGGCGTCAGTACTCATTCATCTTATATTTTTATAACAATCAAATTCTTACCTTTTTTAATATATTTTTTTTCCCGTGGCAGTTTATTTATGCTGAACTCCGTAGTCATTCCAATTCTTTTGTGGATTTTGCCTGGCCAATGTGAGCGCTTTGGTTCACGAGATATATGTGATGCTGGTGTACTGTTAAAATTCTACTCTGCCTCACGTTTCATTCTTATTGAGCTCTTTTATGTAAGTGCATGTTAACTTATTTTTATCTATTCCTAGTTCCAATTTCTTGTTTATTTATTTGTTT
Source organism: Acorus gramineus (assembly GCA_030737835.1). Taxonomy (NCBI): domain Eukaryota; kingdom Viridiplantae; phylum Streptophyta; class Magnoliopsida; order Acorales; family Acoraceae; genus Acorus; species Acorus gramineus. Next base: position 7,920,867 of record CM060853.1, on the reverse strand, counting down.
TCTAAATAAATGTTTCTTTCTGAAGGTTACTTCTTAAACCATATGACATGAAACATCTGTGAACTTATGCTGGATTATTCCATTAATCTATCTTGATAAATAAATATTAAGGAGAGGAAAATCCGTCTATATTTTTTTGAATTTTTTTATGGATCATTTATCGGTCCTCTGTTACCAACACAATGGAGGGACTGGATAGCAATTATGGCCTGAGAATAAACTCTTTTTTTTTTTTGGGGGTGGGGGGTGTGGGTGCAAGTGAGGGAGGTGTTAGGGGTTTGATTACTAATTTCCAGTCCCAAACCTTAGTTTGATTTTTAATAGCTGGGATTTATCATGATATTTGGAATAAAAAAATTAAATACAAATATGATTAATGTGTGTGAGTATTTGAATCAGAGCTTTAGTGAAACGGATACTTTACTCTCAGGCTCCAAAACTGAATTAGATGCCACTACAACTGTCTGAATCCTGTCTGAGGAGTACATATTTTGATAAATATCCGTTTAGGATTCAGAACGGATCCATATATTCATCCACTCCATTGATATGCATACTTCTTTCACTGATTCCAAAAGTCACACCTGCTAATCTAAGCACTGTAGCAGCTGATTGAAGTGCATACTGGTTTAAGAAGAAGAAGAATACTTTTTATGTCATATTCTCAGTTTCTCTATCATTTTTTATTGGAGGTGCTCTTCATTTTATTTGTTTGTGAACTAATCAGATGGATACATCTTATTGTGTTGATGAGGGAATGATGCTATAAATCACAGTGGAACTTACTTATATTCCATTGCCTCATCGACCATCATTTTTCTTCACTTGGACTTTTCCTCCCTTTTCTAGCATCTTCCATCTATCTGGAAAAACTCAAATTTATTATATATATCTTCATTCTACTAATTGCAAGTGCTCATAAACAATTTCTGTTGTTTTCATATAGGTACTTTGGTTTTATCCCCTTTACATATTCAGTTTTATTCTAAGCAACATCTGGTAAGTTCTAGTTATTATGTTTTTGGAATATTATGATTCTAATAGTTAAAATTTACTGTGACTACAATATATTGTAGAACTAGATTTTATTGCTTATATCTTTTTGTCACCATAAAGGTTTTTCTCGATATATAAATTTTTAGTTTGTAATAAAACCAGTAAAGTACAAGCTTAAAAGTATTAAAATAAGATAGGCAAGGTTTTATGAGCTATATGTCCCATTCCCCCAGAGACACCAGCATACTATAAAACCAAACTTTCCTTTCTCTCCACCCAGAAGGTGCCCTCTCTGTTGATTCAGATGGTCATAGCCTTTAAATTATATTTGAACCACATGCTTAGAAAACTAACCACACCTAACCAGGTGTTTTTAAGTAGTATGACCTGTTTTTTGAAGAGCCTGGTCAGCGACCACATATGGAACCATACCTATTTGTTCCTTGTTGAAATAGTTTATATGAGAAACCATTTTACTTTAAAGGGCTGGTTTGTTACGGATTTGATATTATTCTTTTTTTATAAATTTAGAATTATATCTTTTTTTCTTTTAAGGTACAATGACATTGCAAAAAATGCTTTTGCTGTTATGGAAGGATCATCAATTGAGGGCGAAATATTAAGTTCAGAAGGAGCAAAACATAGTGATCGGCCGGCTGGTGTTGATGGGTGAGTTTATGGTTCCAGTTATTAATTATCTAGTTGGTGCTCACATGTCTCCTTGGTTTTCATCTCATGTAATGACTTTCATCTTCAATGTGGAAAATTGCACCTGACGCACATGATTATTGAAATTGCATTTAAGAGGTTGTCAATGTGGTTATGTTTGTAGAGTTGTGTAAGCTGTATAAAGAGTCAATATAAAACTGTTCTCAACTGACTATGCCACTGGTACATGTAAAACTCACATGCGAGTATTCATATACTAAGGTGGGTTAAACATAAATAAACTAAACTAATATTTGTACATATGAGTTGTATCCAAACATTGTCCTTAGACACAAATGACACGATTTACATGGGGAAGCACTTAATTCTTATCATAACTGACATTGACTGGAATTCTGACAATACAGATAAAGTAGTTTTATGCTGCTTGCAAATGTCTGTGTGTGCTGCAATTGGTGCACGATGCACCCACTTTATTGTGTTGATCTAAATTCAATTTCTTTCACTAAGAGATTAAATAACTTGTAGTTGGTTCCAAAAAAATACTACTGTGGATGCATCAAATTCTACAAAAATTCACTCAAGAGTTGCCATAGTACACATCCTTTTGTGCTAGACTTGATTTCAATTCTTTTGAAGTCATTGTGAACTAGTCATTCAAATTAGCCGCACACTTTACTTGTTTCACAGTGGTGAAACATCCTTAAAGTACAATAAGTGGATTCAAGTTGTTTTTCATCCTAATTTTCAAATAAACAATTAACAGATTGCATGTTACTATAAATTGACTTCTAAAATAGTGGTTTGATCATCTTACTTTAAATTTTGAAGGTTAAAAAGGATAACCATGACATGATATATTAAATATATATCGAATAAATCTTCTGTTAAATTGAATAAAAAGAAGAAAAAAAAAGCTGAAGAGTTTTAGCTTATTTAAGTTATTTTCTTGTGAAGAAACCTCTGCAGGACTATTAACCATGAATCATCTCATGCAAAATATTATACTTGACAAAAGTTACCTTACTTTTGTTGCAATCAACAATTTTAAGTTGCCAAACTGCGTGGCAATTTATTTTGTGGGAGAGTATTGTATCCTATGGACCTATGATACATACATGCAGTTTTTTTTAATTTTTGATGAGTTTTTCTAGGCAGTGAGATCAGCTTCTGATTTCAATCTCTCTTTATACAATATTGTTTTTCTTTTCAATAGGATGGATTGAATTTGCAAACAAATAATCTTGAAATTTCTTTCACATCTGTATATGTAGCTCGTATAATAAAATCTTGATCTGCAACTGGAGTTAATACTATAGGAAATTAACAAGGTGACCCATTGCCGACAAGGTGTTTTGTTTTTCATATATTTTGACAATAACATGAGTTTATATGTTGCATAAACAAAATTTCAGAGATTGTATCCTCAACAATATTTTCTTAATCTTACTAGTATATGATATCATGAGAGATATAACTGTATGATTTGATTTAGATTTGTATGTTATTTCTAGGAAATATTATATTATTAAAACTTCTAGTGGTGTTTTTCTTCTCTTTTAGGGTCATAATTGGAATCGGGGAGCAGATGTTTTCAGTCCTTTTGTTGAGCTTTTTCTTCATAGAGGTGCAGTGGTACACTACTAGTATATTGGAGCATTTCATCCTTCGATTTCCATGATGCAGATGTTATTTTTTGTAAAACATGCTGTATGATTTGGTCATGTCTATCTTTTTCCCTATGGTGTTACATCAGCGATTGTATTATATAATGATATGTTTTGGTGCATGTTGCAGGTTTTTGCGACTGGTTTTCTTCCCCGCATTGGGAAGCCAATTAATTTTGTACTTCTCTCTTGGATGTATTCCTACTACTGTTTCGAGTATGTCCAACATTATATCATACTTGAGCTTGCAGAACCTTTTTTTTATTTGCTCCCAATGCAGTTGGATAGACAAGCTTGGAATTTTACATATTGCAGGTACAAGTGGAATTACTTTGAAATGAGTTTGGAGAAAAGGCTCAACTTCTTTGAATCAAATTGGGCCTTTTTCGCTGGATTTGGTAATAGATAGTCTTTTAACTTACCGAATAATGATTCTCGATGAACTAGATTATCTTCCTTCACTTTATGCCATTCTGTAATAAATTTCATTTCTTTGTATTTGTTGAATCATTGCTCCTCAGAAATGGGCCAATTTACATAATATTTAGTGGCTTTGGTAATTGATTGGAAAATGTGAACATTGGGATGCAGTAGTTTTTATTAAGGTATTGAACAATACATATCATATACATATTTAAGGTTTTGATACCTACAAGTTTGTTCATGGTATGAGATGTGTTGGGTTCCAACATCTGTATAAGTTTATACATTCGTATGATCTACAAGTTTCCATATTGTTCAAAGCTCATATATGAAAAATAATTATATGATTATGCAGTCCTCAAGAATTGGCTATGTATAAAGGATTGCCTCATGGGTTTTGCAAGAAACTTTTTTCTTTTATTTTTAACTGAATTCCCTCTAAGCTCGATCATTATCTTGCCTTCAACTTATTGATTTTTCTTGGTATCGGGGCTTTGTTATTATTTCTGACACATTTGTATTTTCTGATTAATGTTTCAGGAAGTCCATGTGTTCTTGCAATTTTCTTTTTTTCTCCTCTTGTAAGCTATGGAGTTATGGCCATACTTTTCCCACTGGTAAATCCTATTCGACATTTTTTTCCCTTCAAGTTGATCAATATTTTGGTGTTTTCCTTTATCAAAATATGTTTGCCTGTATAACATATCACTTGCTAACTTGCAACTTATAATCATCTGTTTGTGTCATAAATCTTATGGAGCTTGTTTAGCTTGTTTATTAGAGTTTCACTAATCCATGATTTTCAATTGCACTTAAAAAAGATAATGTAGAATATCAGCCATATTCACATCAAATGCAATTGAATGGTTCATGTGTCAATACTGTAAGTTATGGAAACTCGTGGTTTTGTATTATTGTACCCCCTTTATTGAGGAGTAAGGAGAGCCTGTTAGTTGTTACAAAATAAAAACTTAAAGAGCAAGAAAAGAAGGAAAAAGGGGTATATTTTAAACGAGGAAAGGATGGATGAAAGAATTAATGAAGCAAAAGATAAGGTATTGGTGATAACCCAGCTGATATTAGGGATGCAGAGAATGTCAGCAAATGACAATTGGGGATTGTCCCTCGGCTGCTCTTATGAATATAACCAGCTCATTTGTGCATTCTGAATATCTGCTTGGGACCGTTCCACGGCTGGTATATTTGTGATCAATTTGTGTACCTGGGTTAACTTAATTGAATTGAGTTAGAGGGGTCTGACTTGGCAAAATTAGAAAGTGTGGCTTCTACTATGTTATGTGATGGATAATTGATGCAACACTTAAGCCTTGATAGTCTATATCAGTCAAGCTCCTCTCTATTTCTGCCACCCCTTTTAACACAATTGAGCACATCTTCATCTATTTTACCATACTTCTCCATTACCAATTTTACCAAACATTTCATGCCATGTGCCCTTTTCATTTTCCCCCTTCACAACAAAATTTTTCTTTTATCTCCAGTCTCTTCATTCATAATTGGCATTCACTGTCATTAGTTTCGGTTCTGTTTTTTTTTTGTGAGAGAGAGAGAGATTGGAGCATTCGTATCAAAGATGATGATGCCCCTTGAACAAAATGAGATGAAGGATCTCCGAATCACAAACCAAGGCGACATGCCACCACACCCAAATACAAAAGAAAACTACCCTCCCATTTGTCCCCATGATGACATGAAGTGAGGCAGTGATGGAGATCTTCTCTGTCACTGTCATTGATCTCATTGATTTGTACTATTTCTTCTGCAAATAACATCTTGAATATCTGATGTCAGAGCCCATTACAAGTTTAAATAAGGCATTTTTCTTTTAATATAATCCTATTGCATCTGGAATTTTCCCATCTATCCAAAGGTGACAGCCATCATTTCATTCACATGTCGTTAGATTATATATGCTCAGAAACATTTTTTTCCCTTGGATATAGTCCTCCATTTCACTCCCTTGCTAAGCCATTAATGTCTGTCTTAATAAATAAAAATCCTTATCTAGTTATATTTTTATTTATGATTACATCATTTTTTACATGTATTATTCTGGATGATGGGTCATAATGTTCAACCTTTCATACATGAATGTTATTGCATTCAATTGTTTATATTGATACTTGTCAAATGCAAAAAATTTTATAAACTGGTGTGGAATATTAAATTTCTGTAGATTGACCAGTGTGGTTCTTTTAGTTTGTTTTGACAGCAACAGGTACTCAGGCAGAGAAAGTTATTAATCATCAACAAAGATCATGGAACGGCTGCAGGCTGGGGAAGCTTCCAATATTCTATGCTGCAAATAATTTCTCGTAAGCTTCTTCTATTCAATGGCACGTGGATGTTTCAATCTAAGGAATGCCTTAGATAGTTTAAATACCAGATTGAATATTAAAGATCAACTAGGATCTTTGAAGGAAATACAAAATCAGAGAGAGAACTAATAGAAAAAGTTCAGTAGTAAAATTTCATAGAAGGAAACAATTGAAATTGATGTTAAAGAAAACCACCAAGCCTATGAGGTTTTCTGATCAGCTTGCTCACTATATTTGCACTTATTAGTAGCATAGATTGTTGGGTTAGCATAGATCACATGGTTTTTTTTATAAATAATCTTATCAAAATGTCATACTTGGACTTTTGTATCAGTAGATGCCGTCTTTATGGGCAATTGAAGTGCGGATTTCTTTGAATAAATTTTCTCCTACTGTACCTGAGCAGTAGCAGTTCTTGTGTTTGGCTCCTTCTGCTTCACTCTAATTTAAAGTTTATTTTTAGGATTTTCTAGTTTCATTGTAGAATTTTGTTTTTTTAAATCTCCTCCATTTTCTCCCCCAAGTCCACTTCTTGTGTATACATTTATCTGTGTATGCATACATCGGAGTTCTCACCATACGAAATTTGTGGTAGCCCTCATATGCTTAAATATCTGCATATTCTAGAAATGATCAACCATTTTTGGTTATGTTTCAAGATCTACTTCCTGCATCAAATTATCATGGAGGTCTTGCATGTCAAAAACTATACCTGGATCACCTACCCCCCCTCCCCCCCCCAAATATGGTTCATGGATAGCTTATCCAGGAATAAATAGTTATACAAGGATGTAAAAGACTGATGATTTTCTGTTTGTTTGCTATTCCTTCCTCGATTTCGGTAATTTTGTCAAAGTTATTCTACCCTATCAATGGTATAAATATTACAGTTTATCCATACTAAACACTCATATTTTTTTAAAAAGAGTAAGCCTATTTTCCACTTATACACTTGCTTATTCACTTGGCTTTTAAGCCTTTTAGTTAGGAAGTATATACAGAGTTTTCATTTCTCCAAATGTATATATCTGTCTATGCGATGCAAAAAAACTTACAAGTGAACTGTATACTTTCATTAATCTAGATGTCTACTCCAGGTTGCAGGTTTTGCAGATATGGAAGAATGACAAAGAACAATGATTGATAAAACTGCCGTGTGAAGCTGATTTTTTTTTTATTATTTACACGCTGTCGCGCGAGTTTCCACTCCTTTGAGGAAGGTGTATATTTTTAAGTGCTCTTTTGGTTTCCAATAACAAAATAGGTAGAAAATTTGTATATAATACAACTTATAGGATGTTCATGTGTCTTTTGGTTTCCAATTACAAAATAGGCAGAAAGTTTGTACATAATACAACTTATTGAATGTTCATGTGTGCGCTTTCATGCACTATGTATATAGTTGGGATTGATGCAACAATTTTAGCTTTTTGTTATATGAAAATGTTACACTGAAGTCATTCTTGTCACTAGTAGAACTCCAATGGATTGATTGCATAAAAACATTTGATACCCATGTTTTGAATTAGACATTTTGGGTGGTCTTCTGGCAAGGTTCATGTCCTGAATCTCTTCTTCCCCAAGATCAACCTTCTCCATGCATTTGATGATTCTGATCCCCAAGTGAGCAACTCAAATATTTGTTTGAGATGTCTGAAAATACTCAAAAGTGATTACTTCAGATATTTGTCCTAGATGTCTAAAAATAATCTCAATCCTGACAATTTCATTGGTGTTATACATCTGCTTGCTGATTTTATATTTGAGCGTTGATACACTCAGTATGTTTTTTTGTAATCTGCAGCTGAAAAGCATTCACCGACTTATTATACACTATGATAACGCAGTGTGATTATTTTTTAAATTTTTGTAAAGAATAAAAAAATATACTAGTATATCTAAATATATATCACTTTTTATAATTGAGAACTGCGGACGGGAATGACATTGTGAATAGGGCAACAACCAATTATGTAAGAAATACGTGATCATACCAAGAAGAGCGCTAATACACTTTGTTTTATAGACCTTTTTGCAGTCTCAACTATGATAGTGTAGTATATTATGCGCTATCATAGTGTGTGGGATTTATCATAGTGTATGAGATAAAAAAATTTATCATTTTTCTAACAGGAAAAAATATACTAATGTATTTCAATATATACTTCATTTTATATAACATGAACTTCAATGAAAGAGTGTTATGATTTTTTATAAAAAAAAATTGATGTGAAATGCAATTGAAGCTGCACAAGGGACTGGACATATCATTTCCTCTTGCAACGGACAATAAATATACTAAAATTTTCTCATGTTGAATGAAGGATAGGCAATTCTCCACTATGAAATCAAATGAACTCAAAAATTTTTTATTTATCATAATGACATTTGAAAGAGTGACACAATTCATAATTTCAAAATTATTTTAATTATCATCGTCTCCTTCTAAACCCAACAAAAAAAAATGTATGCATTTCTTTAATGGTTGCAAGATACATAAGCCAATGAATTGAATGCATATTTTTATTCAAAATCCTTTCCCATAGGTGACTATGAATGGGATAGCAAATTCATAAAAACATAAAAATATATCAGATTCACCGCTTGTGGAAAGCTCATCAGATGAGCTTTCTGTAAAAGCTAGTTTGAAAACTAGAAAAAAGGGTAGGCAAAATGACAAATTTACCCATGCCATTTCATTAAAATTACAGTGCAATAAATACTTGATATTTGGATTCATTGTCTTCTCTCTCTTCTCATAACCAAACACAAGGATCTTTCTCTCGCCTCCCTCGACATGAAACCCAAACCAATCTCTCATTTCTCTCTCTAGTTTTGTGAAACCCTAGCTCCTCTCGTCTCTCATCGTAAAACCCAAACTCCTCTCTCTCCAAGCCTCCCAATTGATTGATTTGGGTTTGGAAACCCAAATGAAACCCTAGCTCGAACAGAAACCCTAGCTCGAACCGGTCTCCAAATGTTTGATCTCCAAATGCTCGAAGTGATCTAAAACAAATTATGAAAAGAAAAAGGTTGCATCTCAAAAATGTTACATTTTTCAAACTACAACACACATATGTTGCATCTCGATAAATGCAAGTGTACATGACTTCTCTCCAACTCATACTCAAAACCTTGAGTTAGATTTGGTTGTGCATTGTGATTGTTTTCTTTTTTTTTTATCGAAAGATGCATTTTAATTATTTAGTTTGAATATTTTGGGAATTTCATATGAGGGTGGGCAGTTTGGATATTTCACCACATTCTTACATTTTAACAGGTTTAGTAACCAAACAAAAAATGTGTTTTCTACCATTGATTTACAACATCATGTTTTGCCAAACATGATTTACAAAAGTCATCTACGGCAAAACTCAATTCAAACTCAGCTTTTATCTAATCTCAGCTTTTTAATCGCGCAACCAAACGCACCCTAAGTAAGCAGGTGCGAATAGCTTTCCCTTTTTTTAATGGTTGCAAAATACATAAGCCAATGAATTGAATCATATTTTTCTATTCAAAATATTTCCCGAGAGGTGACTAAGATGAGATAGCAAATTCATAAAAACATAAAAATATATTATATACCACATACCCTGTAAAAAAAAAATACATGCTTTTAATAGAGCATAATATACTAGTAAAATTGGACTGTGGGACTGAAATTAATGACTGCATGTACTAATACCCTGTGAAAAACCATGAAAACAATTTGTTTAACTCATGTAGGACTTGTTCACATAATTGAAAAATGTGTGGTTCAGCTTTGCATAAAAAGAGATGAACTCACTTTTGAAAGGTTACAAACACTTGAATGAACAAGTCCCTCAAACCATTGATCATATACATTGCATCTACCACAGGTGTCACCATCATATTCATTTAGGGCATGTTCAAATGAAGGTGGGTTCTCATTTGTACTGGGTTAAACACGATATGTTATTTGATTATGATAATTAAGTGTAACAAATAAAATCCCAATGTTCTCATTTACCCCCATTAAATGGGACAATTAAAAATCCAACCAAACCCATGTTATTATTCATAACAACTTTTATTTTTTCACCTTTCATTTATCTTTTATCTATTATACTAAATTTTCAAGTGTATGCAATATAATTTTATATCTTTACAGTCTAACAAATTTATTAAACTTCATTATTATCCAAAACAAATATTTATTATCCTAATCTTATCTTAAGATTTAAAATAGATAATTACATTTTATAAATTTATATAACTAAGAATAAAATAATTGCGTGGATTATAAATATTAATGTAGCATAAAATATTATAAATGTTATTATATTAAAATATACCAAAAAATCTTATCTAACAATCTTATATATTATCCAACAAAATTGTTATTTATAAAATATAAAAAACTTTGCAGGATTATTTGTTAGTTGAAATTAGATTTAATTTTTTATTTATATTCTATTATATTAGAACTATTTTTTGTTAACCACATTGGTTTATATATAGATTAAAAAAAACTAACATATGTAATATTCAAATATTTATTTTTTACAATGTAAACAGTTTTATATATGTGAGATAAATAACTACAAACAAGAATATATGTGTAAATGATAGCACAAAATGAAAACAGACAGTGTATAAAAGTTTTCATACACGTACAATGCAAAATTTGTATACGTAAGAAAACACGTACAAATAATCATTGTATCCAAACATACCCTTAACATGTTCAAACTAGAGGGAAAAAAATGTTGATCAGAAACTAAAAAACAATGGCACAATACACAAATTTCTCCTTTTAAATTCCACCAACTCACTTTCAAATGGAAGCTGAAAGAATAAGTACAAAAAAATCTACAGATACCACCTTATAATAAATCAGTGGTGACACTGAAAGGGGAAAAATGAAGCCCACTGATTCTGCCAATGTAGTTCATATGATACACACCACAAAAAAACAAGCCAAAGCTGTATCACAAACATGTGAATTGCAGCAGCAACCATTTAATCCTTTTTTTTTTTAACCTTTTTGTTTCTGGAATAAAAATCAGTCTCCACAAACAGGTGTTTTTTACCTTTCTTTCTGGAACGCCGGGTGCGACAAATCAGCTTTGTTTCGATAAATGGTGGGTCTTTTTATTCAACCCATATAGATGATGAAACGGAAGGTGATCTTGAAAGCTCAGGTTCTGTACAGTTCTCACCCACCACTATACATGATATTTAGACAACTTCTCCCTCACTGGGGGCTCCAAAGCCAACATGCACCGTTCCCATGCTCCATTCCTCAGCATCTGTTTCAAAACACAACTCGACTTTAAATGTTTTTCTTGGTTATAATTAGGGGTGCAACTTGGGTTGGTTAAACCAAATATGAACCAATCTGAAATAATTCTTTTCGGGTTTGGAATAATATTTACTCGGTTTTGTTTAATTATGGTTGAAAGATTAATTAACTGACCTTGATAAGTTTGGGTTTGGTTTCACATACTAAGAACCTAATTAAACCAAACCAAATTTCTATAACTAGTTAATTGTGATGATATGTTATTCTATTTCTTATATATTAATGTGACCAAACAAACCCAATTTATAGATTCATTTTTGGTTTGGAATGGTTCGGATTAGCTAAACAAATTTGGTTAGATTTATGGGTTTAATAATTTGGTTTGAACTTCGGTTCGTGTTTGGGTTAGGTGCAATGATACTTTGGTTCAATTTCGTTTGGCTTGGTTTATAATTGAAGAACGCATGAAAGAGGCGTAAGTTGTGAAACAATGGTGCTATACCTGTTTATATCCATTCAAGACTTGGCAGACTTCATTGTAGAGATCCTCACTTCTTATTTCCTGCGAATTCCAACATGTTGATTAGGCAGATATTCAATTTGTAGAATATTATGTAACTTGTTTTTTTGAGGTTGACAATGTGCTCTTACATGCCAACTAGCAATAGCTTTGCACATGTAAACAAGTGAGCTCACAGCACCAGATGGATTCGCTCTTACCTGCATTTGCAGAAATAAAGTTAGCATTAACAACTAAACCTTGGTACGCATGAGACCAGCATAACTATGGATATACATACCATTGCACAGAGACCCCGAAAGGCATCCTCTTTCTCAATATCATCTCTTATCCTGCATAACATAATTACAATTTTTGTATTGTCAGATTATTAATGTAGAAAACCTGATCAAATGGAAACATGACTACTCATCCAAACAAATACACCTGATATAAAATATCTAAAGTGAAATCAGCTCTCCTTAGCAAAGTTTATGCATCTGTTTGCAGAATATATTGTTATGATTAAATTTAGTGCATAATATTCTTTCTTCATTCAGTTCCTCAGAACTTTAGATTTCTCAAAAATGTCTAGAGTTTTTATTTTGTGCTATTGCAAATATTATAATCCCCTCAAGTTCCACCCAGGCCCTGACTTTTCATGCCACATACGATATAATCCCTATGCCCCATACTATAAAATGTTTTGGTTGTTTTACACTTTGGATACTAATAGAGGACTCGAGAAAAATCTCTACATTCTGATTTGATGGACAATGACCACAACAGTTTAAATTTGATATTTTAGTGGATGTGGAAAGATGTGCCTAAATGCATCGCTTAACTTCAGAAACACAAACTTTCCCATTCCGAAGTTAAAGATTCCATCACATTCAAATAAATGAATCAGAAGCACAAACTTTCCCGTTCTGATATTATGGATTCCATCGCATTCAATAAATGAAGTGATGAAAACTTGAGGATTATTAGCTTGAGGCAGATGATTGAATTTTCAGATTGCATTATAGCAGTTACACTAACTTTAATCAGCGTTTCTGGTTCATGTGATATCTAGCATCGAACTCCAATTCCAATAAAAATGAGACAAACTGATGTTGTGAAAACCATGAAGCATGAAACATGGGACACATATGGCAACTCTCGAAAAACTAGTATGGCAATAAATAAATATACATATCATATTATAAATACATGAGAAAAAATGAGAATGCAATCAACAATCTTACAATAGATATCAAATAAAAAAAAATTCCAACATTGTATTGCATGTCTCATGTGTACACACTAGTACACTACATCCTACATGCGTTCAAAATCAAGAAAATTATTTTCTAATGCCACATTTGGGATGTGTCCAACACGTATCAAATGCATGTTGTCTTGTGTTCTGTGTCCGATTGTATTGAACATGGACACAGACACAGACCTAGCATGTCTGTTGAAGTGTTTGTGCCTTTTAGGGTGAAAACTATTACAAATTTCAAATTATATTAATCACCTCCAATATTAAAGCAACCAATTAGCTTCGTGTGCTGTGCTTCAGCACAATATGCATAGCAAATAATACCAGGACTTGACAATATAAGATATCTACCAAAGAAGGAAAGGCAATCCATCTTACATGCATAATGCAGTACACCAGAACTGCATAAAATGTTCCATATGTGGTGATACAAGCTCGGGGCAAACCCATGAAAGCCTACCAAGAGTGATGGCACTGTTTTCTAAGAGTGACTTGTTCAGACCCTGCACAAAATTAGGTAAATACATACAACTCCCGACAAAAGGAAATGAGTAAAAACAGTCAAAATAACTTTAACATTCCAATACCTCAGCATTTCGAAGAATTGGAACCAGGCATGAAATAACAGTCATGACAATAGGTGATACTTCTTGCCGAACCTGGAATATAAATAACAAAATTCTTCATGCAAGTCCAACAATAAAGCAAGCATATGGAAAAACTATAACCCTTTTAATCAATAGATAGTAAGACAAAGGAACATTATGTTTTATTAAACTCACAATTTTACAGAAGATTGAAGCATCATGCTAATACTAATAAAGGAATGTAAATGTTACAAGTAGTCTCTGGCACAAAAAGGGATTGTCTAAGCCCCCGTTTGGATATGGAATAGCCCAAAGAATAAGTGAGAATAAAACAGAATAGTTGTTTTTGGTTGTTTGGATGCAGGGAATACCCAGGGATAAACTATGTCGAATAAATTGGTATAAAGTGATATATAGATTCCAATCAACTTCTGGAATTAAAGTTATTTTATTTTTTTTTGAAGAAAAGGTTGGCATTCGCCCTTGTATTAGATAGAAGAGGGAATGCCCAGGCAAGGGCTACAAAGACACTTGCCAAAAGAACAAAAACAGGAGATAAAATATAAAATTAAAAGGACTTCATGTAGGGAGAGGACTGGAGTAAAAGAGGATTCTACCAACCAGTATCCCTAGATGAACCCCTATTGATCACAAGGATTAAACTACCCCAACACACAAAAACGTCCTTCCCTCATCACCACCCCACCTGCCGCCGCACAGGAGCATCCCCATTCCACAATGAATCTCACCGCTCCCTCACAAATATTCTCCACATACGGATAGCAACCACGGAACACCACGAGATTTCTAGTCAACCAAATGGACCATAGGACAGCCGGGATGTAGGACTGTGAAACCTTCGTGGCCACACTTCTATCTCCCACAACTCGAAGTCTCCTCCCCGACCTCCAGAGCTCCTCCAACGAGGCAAAGTTTCCATCCATTCCAGTCGCCAAACATAACCACCTCCATGCCTCTTTTGCTATAGGGCACAGGAGGAATAAGTGCTCCACCGTTTCCTCTGTTTCCCCACATAGGCCACATGCAAGATTGATGTTTGTTGACCACTTAGCCAAGTACGCCTTGGTAAGAATGCGCTCATGATAGACCAACCACATGAAGGTCTTTACTTTCAACGGAATATGGCATCCCCAAATTTCTTTGTGTTTCCGAGCAACTTGCGGAGCCCCTAGTCTTGAACGGCTCAACCACTCATAGCAGCTCATCACACAGAAACCATCAGTAGGGGCTGGTTTCCACACTACTCTGTCCCTCCCAGTCGGGACCACAAGAACCCCCTGGAATTAAAGTTATTCCACCCTAAGAATATATGGGCCCACTGTTAAATCAACTGTCATCACTTCTAATAAATCACCTATCAAATCACCTATCATTATTTTTTTACTTTTTATAAATCTTTATCCATACTTTATTCACATTTTACCCAAACAACAAAAAATTTATTATTACGTTTCCCAACGAGAATAATTCAAAATACAACTAAACACAAAATCACTTTATCTTTATTTATATTCATTTATGCCTGAATAACTATGTACCCAAGAATAAGTCATATTATATATCCAAACGGGGGCTAAAAAGGATTATTTTTAGACATCTCGGCAAGCACAATAATTCATAATATTTCCATTTTTTTCTTATAGAAATAGGGAGAAGATAAAATTGCCTTCAGAACGCTGAGGTAGAAGAAACACCTTCGACATCATCTACGTTGGCCAGATTATACCAAGAAACCTTTTTTGAAAAACCAATTCATAGATTCTACCATGAAGTAATAGAACAAAACAATTTTCCTTTGCTATGAACTGAATTAATATAGGACAGGATACATAAACCCAAGCATGCAAAATCAAAATCCAGCTTTTTGGGGGGCTCTCCAAGAAAACCTTCTGTAATAAAGGGAAATTGCGCAACTCACACCAAACACTAAAATCCTTGGGCTCCCAATTATAAAATCACGTCAAAATACAGAATTCTAAGAAATAGACTCTAAGTTGCTAACTTCCCATAGTATCTATAAAACAACCAGGGTTAAGTTCCTAAAGATCAACCCTCGTCCATTTCTGGAATTATTATAGTCACACAATGATTATCTAAGTCACTGTTAGTATTGGCAAAGCATCCCCCTGTCACTCTGCCATCACCTCCTGGTGCAGGGTTTATATATCGTCCCCTGCCACCATCTCACTAGAATCGCAATAAGCAATATGTTTATTTTAATTACATATCAAACATCTACTTTTCAAGTTTTTCTTTTGTTTTGATGACAGACTCAAACCAAACACCGATTTCTCTAAGGCAAGTCTACTCGATGCATTAGTTCAAGTAATGGCATATATCAATGCATGCTGCATGACCACCTTTTTTATGCTAACCAGAACTGCATTGAATCTTGGGAAACATGCTAGTGAATGAATTGAGGGTATTAAGGCACAGATAAAAATCCAAATTCAAAACGCTCCAAGAGCTCAAGAAAAATATAATTAGACTTGCCAATCACTGGTGAAATTGATGTCAAAGTATTGACCCATACAAAAACAAGAAATGATGGGTAAATCTTACAGTCTAATTAATTCCTTATATTTTGAAAACATGTCAGATGACAAACCAACCTTAACAGCCAATTCTCCAATCGCCCAACAAGCATTATTTGCAACTGAAACGGACTCCTTGAGCTCCGGAGTATTCTGCAAAAATAACATGGCATATTATATCACAATGAACTACTAAATTAGAAAGCAAAAAAACAGGGAAGAAAAATTCCTACCAGTTGTTTGGCAGCAATGGTAAGAAAATCAGACAGTCGAGGATGCAAATGTACAGGACAGACCTGGAAAATGTAAACCATTATACTTCAAATTCATCAGACACAAGAAATAATATATATATAAAGGACAGCATTCAAGATTAATTTTTTTCCATCAACTTACCCTTGCAAGGTCCCCAAGAAGTGCAAGAGCACTTTGCCGAACATCAGCTGCCTCGTCCATGCAGCATTGTAAAAGCAGGTCCCTCAGACTGCTTTGCGCAACCTACAAAAAAATGAATCAGAAATGAACAAAATATTCTACCAGCAACATAACACAACATAAATCTACACATCCATGTATCATAAACCAGACAAGTTGGCAAAATGCAATTTAATTCAACCTGCTCAGGTCAGAAACTATTGAAATCCAAACAACCAATTCAGCATTCCTTTCCTGTTTGTTTTAGCCAAAGAATGGGATTTTTACAAACCAATCAGCCATATGTATCACTTAATACATTCTACAAATCATCATCACTCTAGGCATGACGCATGAGATTTTGGTTTTTTCAGAAGAAAAATAAATATTATAAGATTGCAATAAGATGTCAGAATAACCTCCATTACCCTATGATCATAATGTTCATTTAGATAGTCTAGAATGCAGTAATTTTGTTTCATCATCACTGGGGAACTGCATGTGAGATGCATGGCTTGTACAAATAAAAATTTATAGGGACTGATAAATCTCACAGGGATCCTTTTATAGAGTTCCATTCGTATTGGGGATGGATTTGTAATTGCACATGGTTTGACCCAAATTGCCGTTTATATTATAACAGGAATCAATTTAGAAAGCTTTATTTGCCAAGGTGCAGGCTGTAATTACCCATATTCTCATTATCGAATAATGCACCTTTTTATTTGAGAAAATTGTGATCTAAGAAAAATCAAACCAAATGGAGTTCATTCATTTGAGATGGAACAGATAGTTTGCTTAGGTGGCCCTGCATATTCAAGTTATATAATAAAATAGCGCAAATATATAATAAAAAAGGAGCGCGATAACCACTCATTTTATTATTTGACAAGAATCAAAGAATATATCGCAATGGTATGAAGCTTTACCAGACTCTCTATCCCACTACCAAGACCTTCCGCAAGCCCTGACAGCAGGTCCAAGGAACAGACAATGAACTCTTTATCATACTGAACACCAGCTCCAGCAGGATCAATCTGGAAAAGATTAAACCGATCACCAGATTAATGAAACTGCAATCTCTCATCACAACATAAAATGATCATATTGAGGGTATTTCATAAATACATTCATCATCACGAAGATAGTGCAGGCAAACATCCAAGACCATTGATGCAGTCAAAAAATGTACCAAACAGCGGTTAATAACATGGCACGACACTACGACAGCAGCAACTTGTAAAAATAAAGGAAAGAAAGGAAGCTCACTCATGCTTTAGGAGAAATATCAATGTGAGAATAGCTCTCATGCATTCAATCAAGAATCTGCAATGCACTTTTTTTTCTAGAAAAGCTTGTATCATGACAAAATTAAACCCATGGTTTCAAAAGGCTCATCTCTTGCCTCAAGGAAAGCTATAAGAAAAGCACCTTGATATAAATATAGGTGATGTCCCTACTTTTGATTGGAAAAAGGAATAAAAAAGAAAAGAAAAGCACCTTAATGCTTAAGATACAATTGTATTTTTGAGGCTTAGGCCTTGAGTTATTGAGGCTTATGCCCATAATTAATGCACAAGTATTGAAGCTTATGACTCAGATATGGGGGCTGTATGAGCTGTATCTCATGTGAAACTTGAACTCCAATCTTCCTTATATATTATTTCCTGAGTTACATGTTCCCAATAACCTTTAACTACAGTGATTATTTTGAATTTTTAGTCAAACCTTTTCGCAAATAAATCAAGCCCATGAATTGAACATTGGTCATCAGATCAACAATAAATTTTAGGAAAACAAGAAAGTCAAGAAATCGATTGATCAAAATCCAAAATCCCAATGGCATTATGTACAAAAAATCAAGCAATCTAAAGACAATAAATAATATTGACATAACTAAAACCTTGGCCATTTGTTGAGTACGGATGAGATCGATGCACCTCTGATAAACAGGTTGAGCAAATGGAGAAAATCCAGGACCTAACGCCTGAAAGACACAATACAGTACAACTAAGCTTCAATTTTGTATTCATTTTTCAATTAAAAAAAACTCATCATTCCCATTTAAAGAATTTCAGCATTGCATTGGATGATTGAATAACAAGTTCTAGCCAACTGAAGTCAGTTTTAACTATAAAAAAAAAGGAAGATACAAAAAAAGTAACAAATGACATAAAAATATAAAAAATAGAAACAAACTAACTTGGGTGCTATAACAAGAAAACATCACAAATTATGATTGCAGATAAAGGCAAAATTTTACAAAAGAAACCCAACAATAAATAAAGGCCACATCAATGCTTTTGATATTTTGTTGGTTTTATATGAATGCTGAGTCACAGATAGCATCCCAAAAATAGAAATAGTGAAGAATGGTATATTTGGGGGGGGAGGGGGGGGGAAGAGAGAGAGATCAGCATAAATCAAAAGAGACGGAGAAATAGAATGAAAAATATGTGAGGAGTCAAAGGACATCATTTTCTTCTTTTTCTCTATCAAACACACTGCTTTTCAAGTGTCAAAAATTTTTACAAAGAAAAAGAAAACAAAAGAGGTGCACATTAGGGCAGGGAAGAGGCAAAATAAGGTATACCTGTGCTATCGATGTAAAACATTCAAGCAGCGGAAATAGATCCTTGTCAGAATT
Organism: Acorus gramineus; assembly: GCA_030737835.1. Taxonomy (NCBI): domain Eukaryota; kingdom Viridiplantae; phylum Streptophyta; class Magnoliopsida; order Acorales; family Acoraceae; genus Acorus; species Acorus gramineus. The sequence goes on along the minus strand of CM060853.1, from coordinate 7,901,538 downwards.
TGAAAGTTGTTGCCACTTTGAAATCAATGGAGGCATCAAAACATCAAGATACTTGGGCTGTAATTATCAAATACCAGAAATTACTGAGGAAAATGAAATCATCGCAAATACAACATGCAGATAACTTTAGCTGAAGTAAAGGCTTCCAACAAATGGAAATAAGGACATGTTTTAAAATGAAGCGTGCCTGATTTAGCTCCCCTCCTACTGCATCAGCTAGGGTACCGATGGCATCATATACGATTCTGAGGTTCCGTCTCTGAAGATGAAAAATACAATATTTCATGGAAATTGATAATTAAGATGCACGTATAACAAAGCACTACATCAGTAACCAATGTTATGTATCTGATAGGACCATTAATATCTCTCAGAATGGACATAATTACTTCTATCACAGTGACAAAATAAAATGCTGAATCATGAATAAGTTTGAATAAAACCTGATATTTTCCAAAAGCACACAAGAGATGCCGCAGAATAATTTCCAAGTGTGGTGCCAATTCCTCTGCAGCCTCCTGAAATAAAACATTTCTCAGTTCACACATCTAAAATTTAAACCAACATATGATACATTGCTAACACCAAAAAGGAACCTCTTCAAGAGTGGCGAAGGCTGAACAAGCAGCCTCTTGAACGCGCTTGTTGGGCTCTAATATTTTTCGTAGAAGTCCCATTAGAATGTTATCGAACTGTTCATGACCTTTCTGATTGTCCATACCCTACATTTGCAGGTATATTATACAGTATTAGACCAATCTAAATTTTGAAGAAAAAGGGAAAGAATCAACAGAAAATAACTTAAAAAATTTTCAACTCAAAAGTAAAATTAAGACTACTCTAAAGAAAATGGTCTGCAAAATACCTTCACAGATGATATCCAAACCAAACATATAATAATATATGCACGTAGAAGAAGCAAAACATATAAGACTAGCTAAGAGTGACGCAGTTCATGGGCTTTCAACAACACAGCAAACCTTTGGCTATGCAGATGGTAATGCCCATTAAGCATTAATATATGAGGGGTTTCATGACAACAACAATAATAGCGAAGCTTTTATTAAATATTCAGGGTCAGCTACATGAATCCCTTCTCAGCGTTCCGCTCTCAGCATATCCAGATAGAGCAGGGAAATTATGCCTGTGGATCAGTTCATGGAATCTGAGTTTCCTTTTAGAAGTCTTTGCCACAATCCTGATTTAACATATACCATGAGATCTATTGGTTGCTTGACAATTTATGAGATAATTTAAGGTCCCCAATCTAGATGTTTCTAGCCAATTTGAGTTAACAACAATAGTGGAAGAAATACATTTGTTTGAATTCAATACAAGAATCAATTCAAACAATATTGATTTCTTTTTTTTTTTAAAGACAAATCCTCTACAAACCACATTTCTCTGTGTACTAAGAAATGGAAAGTGGTGGGAAGTCTAAGCATGGAAGATGATGTAAACATAAAGGGTGAGTCGTGTAAGAAAATTTGGTGATCATATAAATTTATTGGGGCACACATATAGACATACTACATGAGAGCACACCAATAAAATGAAAATTGAATAAATCCCTCCCTCACCTTTCTTTTATCATTTACTTCCATGCTAGTTGTTATTTTCATGCTTTCACTTGATAGTTGCTTGTTTCACTTGGATCACTTATTTCACTTAGACCACCTCTCCTCATTCACGTTTCACTCGACAAAAGTCAAAAACTAAATTTGCCACCATCACCATGCTTTTATTGGGTCATCCATTGACCACAGACAACATCAAAGGAATTCGGTTGGACACATTGTGTGTATGGGAAACCCACTCATAACTCATATTAAATTAGATGTACATATTAGTAATATGAGAATAGCTCACCACAAACAAGACATAGTAAACATGTTGGGGCTCCTAAGTTCATTTCAAACTTGAGAGACGTTGAAGAAATATTAAGGCGTCTAGGGGGAAAAAAAATGATGATGCTCATAATGATAATGTAGGCATGCAGTTGATCAGAGGTGTAAAAGGCCACGCAAACCACAACAAACAAATAAATAGGTTTAAGCAAAAAGATAGCAAATCCATCATCCAATACATAGTTCAATGAATATAAGAAACCAGCATATCATTCAATGCTGTGAAATTGAAATGTTTGTGGTAGAGATGATCGGGAGATGGGTAGATTTGGAATGTAACTCAAACGCCATCATACCTTGATAATAGATTAAAAAAAATTGGACATCTGAATTAAGAGTAACAAGATGTTTCTGACTGAACACAAGGAGGCTAGAAAGGTATGTGGTTGAAAGAGCAATGGTTGGACCCACAGAACAGGTATGCCATTGAGACAATGTTTTTTGAGATACAATGGATACATAAGTCCAACAGGCAATGGAGGCCAACCTCTAGAGAAAAAAAAATCAAAGTGAGGCAAACACTTAGATCAAATAGAAAAATCTGAATGAAAATAATTAGCAGTTATCACTAGAATATAAGAGAAAAGATTTGGTCATGGACACTACTCACAATCATAAATTTATCCGCGAAGAAAGCTAAAATATTAACAATTTGAGCCAATAAATATCATATACATCTTTCCAAAAAGTCCATGCTCATGTACTAGATGCCAAAAGAAAATAATACATACCTAATCATCTCCATGAGAACACGGAAGAATAAAGGTCCCAAAAACTACACATAGTTAAACATGACTAACTATGCACGTTAAACACGACTAATTTACAATTTTTAATAAAAAATAAAGAGAATAATTTTTACCTGAACAATATATTTGCTAAAGCGTGAAAGTGTCCAACAAGTGATACTCCGTACAAGAGGAAATTGATCATCCAGAAGAGGCATAAGAATCACAATAATCTGCACAAAACAATATTAATAAAAAAAAATACTACGACATGGTCTCCAAAATATTATTACAAGATGGAAACAGTCATAAAGCATCAAGAATAATAGGCATGCATTCCAAGCATTCAAAAACTCAGAAGTCAAGCAAAACATAATATGACCATAATTAGTCTGGCTGAGTTTGTTTTCCTAGGTCAGACATCATACCTGTTGTAAACACTAGTCATTCAAACTATGCCTACAGTTAAGAAAAAATATATAACAGATTTGAAGCATCACTTGGTACACCCCTCTCCACCTCAGTGAAGATGTGCTTAACTGTACAAGAATATGAACAGAAACAATGCAGCACATTCATAAATCCTTTCCTCATAGAAAGCTAATCGATTTGTATCCAGTTTTCATCATTTGACTAACTCCAACAACTTTAAAACTTCATACCGTTATCATTAATACAGTATCACCACCATCATCATAATTATAAACAACTTACTATGTTATCTGTTTCAGGGACCATATAATTGAATGTGCTGGACAACATAACAGAAATAGTGAGAACCACTCAAATTCACCAAAAGAAATGCAAAGTTAAAAATAACAGGAGTCGAGGACAATTTTTTTCAAGGAAACAGTGTTTCTTCTTCAAATGGCATATAGCAGAGATACCCATATCTATCTCTACAGATTACTTTCAGCAACAAGTGGATGACATTTGTGTCAAAGAAAAAGCACATGAACACCAAAGAAAGAATAGTTCAGATAATGAAACAGGTTTGTTTCATATCATTTTATATTTATTTATTTATTTTGAGAAAATTTGTTCACCAGGAATAAACAATGAAATCGTTATAAACTAAGAATCGTAAACACAACATTGAATTATAAGAATATCAACAATAAATTCCAAAGATTTGTACTTTAGCTTCTCTAGTACCTGTGGCAGATGGGGATAAAGGCCATTGATGCATCCCTCAGATACTGCACCAAGGGCTAGAACAGCAGCCTCTTTCTCTTTCCAGTTTGAGTCACTGGTAGTGGCCAACTTGGTCTGTAAACACTCTTAACAGTTAAAAGAATCCTCACTACAGTTATTCTGCATGCTAGAAGTAAACACACATATGGAACCAGTACACTGATGACCAATGGATGGATCATCATTTTTTAGATTAACATTACATGACCTGTTTCTAAACAATTAAGCATAAGCTTTATGAATCATATATACCATTCACTTCAGATGTCCAAATAAGAATCCATGTTCAAGAGCCCATAAAATATTACTACAGAAAACCCAAATTAAATATACTAATGTTTGTACAGAAAAAGAATTTTTTTTTTGAGGAAATGGTAGGCATGAGCCTCAATATTATTGCAAAATTAAGTACACACGCCCAAAGCATAAAAACTTAAAAGGTAGAGGAGGGGTCTACCGCAGGGAAACAAAAAGCCCCTATCCTCGATGCGCAAAGAATTCTTAAATGTGCAATTGCTTTTTCTTCATGCATGCATCCTATTGCTATATGTTTACACCATATAGAGAAGCTTAACAAAATCAGGTTCTAAAATATTACCTCTATAAAAGGCATCAGTGTTGGAAGAATCTCATCACCGAATACATTTGAAATTACATCTAGAGCAGCAGCACTGCATTTCCTCAAATTCCAAACATTAACAGCATCATCATCCTAGAAAGAAATGATTCTTGTTAGGTTCAAAACAAATCCAACAGAGTACCTAAAAAAATCATTAAACAGAACAGACAAAGTAAAAAGCTGGGAAGGCAACAAAATCTGTAACATACATCTTCAGCATCATCATTCCCATGGAAACGTGAAGAATGAAAACGAGGCTTCAAATCCTGTATCAGAGTTTAATTATAAATGCATGTTTAAACTTATGTTTCATTAAAAATCAAGCAATTTGGACTGTATGAAAGGCAAAAAAACCTTGGCAATCAGGAAAAGAATACCTGGTCCCTGTCAGGGAAAGACTCGTCATCCTGCATATACACGTTCACATATAAGACACTTGAGACTCCTTCAGAAGCTCCAGCTACCTCAAAAGAGAAGAAATAAATAATAACAAAAAAAAAAACAAGATTTACCTCCGCATCAACAAGAGATTCATCATCCTCAGCATATACCATGTTGGACAACAATACCTACAAAATGAAGTAGCATCCCATGAACAAAGTATGATATTATCTACCACATTTCAACAAAATTCATAATAACTTATGTGATTTTTTGCCATGGGAATAAGCTGTACAGGGATCAGACGAGGCAAAAACTCTCTCAAGCGCTCAGGGGGCAAACGAGCATCGCAATATGCAGACCTGAACACCGCAGTAACCAGTGTATGTAAATATAAACATCATATTTAATCAAAAACTGCATATCAGACTACCAAGAAAACCACCAGGAAAACCATTTCATTGTCTAAGTTAACTGGATCACAGATGATGGAACACACTTGAAGAGAGAGTTCACAGAATGATGCAAAGAATGAAAGATTTGATAGCTCTTGAATTTGTTGGTTTTAATAATCATGTACTCCATGATGACTTGATACATTCGTATAGATAAGAAAATAATCGGCAATTTACATTTGTAGAAGCCATCACTGTCATTGGATGCTTTCCGAATTAGTACTATGTGCTTCTCTAATGAAACCTCCATACTAGTTGTCCTCTCATCCTCTCATTAATGAACTCATAAACAAACAAGAAAATAGAGTACTCCATCAAGGACATGAATGTATAGCCATCCATCTGCTTAAATATCCCATGACAGCTTCAAACTAGTGCAGCACAGAGTAGTATAAATATCCATTAAAAGTAACCACAGGCCTTATATAATCTAGTTATCCGGAAAGAAGTATGGTCTATATATCATAATTTCATCGCTTTCACTGAAATCCATGGATTGAATCCGGATTCCTGCAAAGCAGTCGGATACCAGGAGAGAGACATACAGCGTCTTGTTTGAGACGAATTCAAATGCAGCAAAACCTACATTATTGGTCAGCAGTTAAAGCTCCAGAAATCAAGGAGCATTTTAGTGACCCTGTAAGAGTTCCATGCAATATCTGAAACCATTGATGACAATTTGAAATAAGGAAGTTTCTTATCAGAAGATGTTGCTACATTATCTTTTCTTTTGCTGGAGTCTTATTGGCCTTTCTATGTTGCTTAGATTCTTAAGCAAGTCATCAATTTAGTATGAATAGACTATAATCTTTTGACAAAAATATAGCATCAAAATCTGTGTGTCGAGAATACTAGAGTCATCACAAGTAGTTTCATTAAACAGGCATTAATGCTAATACCCAGAGGAACCACATAAGCAAAAGAAAGATAATCAAATTGCAAGGAAATTTGAACCAATAAAGATATTATTGGATTTTAATAAATCAATTTCAAGCAATTTGTTAGAGGCATTCCAAATCCTAAACAGCCAATAACAACCAATCTAAAAGCTCATACACCTGAAGTCTAACTCATATATCCAAATCACAAGATGAAATCTAAGATGCAAAACTATCCTAAATGCACATTGACAGCCTCATTCAAATAAAATTATTGTCTCCTGAGAGGTCATCAGACAAATTATCCTAAAAAAACCAGTACAAATTATTATAATCTTCCAAACAACTGGAATGATGAGAAAGCTAATTTTAATATTCACAAACTTTCTAAAAGGGAACTTACCAAAACTCGCAAGCCTCAAGTGCAACATCATCATCACTGTCCTCATTTGCTTTCAGCAAGTATTCAACTACATTTCCCAGATGTGGCTGCAATTTTATTGTAAACCATCACTCTAATTATCACAAGGGACTATACATTAAAGAAGATAACAATTCATAGTATGTGAATTGATAAGAATTTGAAGCAAATGAAGCAATCAAGGAAGGCATTGACTCCAGAATCAAATGTGCAGTCAAGTAATGTCAAATGATAGAATTTACAGACCAATGCTAAAAAATTATGTTGCACCGTAAAAAGCAATGAAATCAATAACAAATCATCTATTTTTAGGTGATGAGAAAAGAAACAAAATATCCAAGAGAGTCACCTCGAGGAAGAATGGTCTAACTTCAATTAACTGCACCAGCGCCGAACAAACCTGTACATCACTCATAAAGCATAGCAGAGGTAAAGTGCCATTACTCTCAGAAACACAGCCAAGAGTGCTTCTACATATTCAACATAAAAAATGCAAGAATGGAAATCATTCAATAGTCCAACCAAGCTAATGAAACATGAGGATAAAGAGGTGAAGATGGATGCAATAATCAACCAAAGCGGGAGAAATACATATTACGTTCATGTCTAATTAACATCTTCAAATAACATAAATATACAAAAGGGCAAAAGTATTACATAAATTATACCTGAAACACCTGCATCCATCTTGAAACTCATAGTGAATCATAAAATGTAAATTTTGCACTAGGAAACCGAAACTAGTGAGTGGTACAAAATTCCAGGAAGAATATAATTTGTTTAATTGAGCACGACTACAGATAACATCAAGTCAAAACCATTATAGAGTCAAACGAATCCATTTCCATCCAAAAAATACACACACACCAACTCCTACCATACAGACCTTCCATTAATCTCCAGTTTAAACAGCATATTTTTTTCATTGGAGGGCTTACATTAAAAATTTGGGAGGATAAACAGCCTCTATTTGCGATATTCACTTATTTTGTCCAAGTCTGTGATAGAGTTCAGAACAATATCAATGGAGTTCGGCCACCAGTAAAGCAAAGTTCATATGATATTTCGTTGATTATCAGAAGTGTGGAACAAGCACAGCAGATGACATCACGAGCCTATTGATTAACTTGGGCCTAGCTCAACCTGAACCTTGGGTAAGGTTCTATCTTTACATAGTTGGCTAGTTTCAAAATTCCAAGCCTGGATTGACGTATGATTGGGTGCATTTGAGTTTTGTCCCAGTCCAACCAAACTCATATACATATGCGTGCATGCATCTGCATGCGTAATTTACAAGCATCTGAAAAACCTTGTGCTACTCGAGTAGTATTTGGCACCCAACACCATACCCACATAGAAATTGACACACTAACTAACATACATATCCATTTTTCACGCCAAAGTAAATTCTCCTTGTTAAAAAAAATCGAAAGCTGCCAAACTCATCTTTTTTCCTCAGCACCAAACTATTCCAGAATCCCAAATGAAATCCATTCTATTTACAGAAAAATATTTAAAAAGATTCAACACTAACAATTTTGAGCTTCAACATCAGAGAAGCAGATTTTTGGCTACCTAAGTCATCATTTACATAGAAAAAGCAGATTTTTGGGTACCCAAGTCACCCTAACAAATATGAACTTCAACATCAGAGAAGCAAATTTGGGTATCTAAGTCACCATTAACAAATATGAAATTCAACATCAGAAATGGTACTCATTTGTATTGGAGTCATTATATAGGCCTGTTGTTGGGCCTATTCCCGGAGGCCCGGGGGTTGGGGAGCAACGCCCCCCATGGGCCGCATCTTATTCTGTTTCTAGGGTTTGTACATCTTGTAACTATATAAGGGACCTTTCGGCCCCCATTACTCAATACAATACATTATTCCATTTATTTCTTCTATTTGCACCAAATATCTAATGTAAAATCTCCTGTGTACTTACAACCAACTTCAGGAATTATTTTCACCCCTTACATTACATGGAAACAGTTCAGATTTCTACAGAACTAGTACAAATTCTAGGCTATGTGCCTAGATACTTGAATTTTTTAAGACATGCATAAATCAGTGCATCAAATATGATTCAAGGTACAGATGTGATTAGCAACACTTACCAATTTCCGCACCTCTGCAGAAGGGTCAAGAGCAAGACCAAACAAACCTTGGAGGTATTGATCCATCGACTGAAGCAACGCCTGCATAATGATTATATTTTTAACATTTAGACCTATTGAAATAACTAAAGGAAAAAGAAAAAAAATGGAGGCAACGAAAACTTACTGTGGGCATCAACACTATAAATTGATTTATAGAACTTAAAGAAAGCTTTCTGAGAGACAAATGTTGTGACTGGAAAAACTGAACAGGATAAAAAGGAAATATTAGGAGAATTTGTCACAAAATGTAACCTGCAGATCAACAAATAGATAACATGATTCCAGCAATGAAACAAGAACTTAGACAAATATCGACTCACCTGCAAAAGTCTTGGCATAAATATATTTATCGGTCTCTCAGCTAACCCTGATATATCATAATCAAGCTCCTCTGGAATATCCTCGCATATCTGTGGTTCACATTTAAATTATGCGTTATAAATCTATTTTACCAAAATAGAAGTAAAACCATATAACATACAACTTTCACTCAAATTCAATTTTTCTCTCAAATGAAATCTTGAAACTAATTTCATTTTCTTCTTTCAAATGGCTCCACAAAGAAGTGGAATAAATTAACACAGAGAAATTTCATGATTAAATGTATGTGATGAACAATCTGGAGTTTTTTTTTAAAGAAAGGTAGATGATCTACCATGATGGAAAGATGAACAATCCAGAGTTAAGACAACTCAAATGGAAAGAGAAACTGGACTTTTATAGTCCCATCTCCCTGTATCACATTGAGAAGGATGACGAGTTGTAGATCCAAAAAGCAATATTGATGGAGGAGGGTGCTTGATATGGAGGAAAGTCGAGTGACAAGTGTTCGAGCAAAGGTGGATGAACAAAATCCAATATTATTTATCTCAATGCATTGTTCTAAGAGGGAGCATCTTCTAACCCATTAACTTATTCAAAAGAGGACCATCTGCGCATAAGGAAAGAATGAAGATACACAAGAGGCTGACAAAGATATAATACAATAAAATGATGAAGTTCAAGTGAAGGGCTTTGCAAACAAGAGATTAGATTCGGATTCTACTATGAAGTTCTAAGCAAAGGGCTTTGCAACAAGCAAGAGATCAGATTCGAAATTTCGGATTCTACCTAGATGAAGACAACAATGGTGGTGATAGGTGGCGATGTTCCCCAATGGATTCAAGAGCTAATGTTGAATATACGGCATAGTTGTCTAGGCGAACAGGTGAACCTACGCAGTGACCATGGCCCTAGCCGTACCTAGGCGGCAGTTAACTACACGTGTGATTTAAAAAAAAAAAAAGGATCCTACCTCGATTTTATTAAAGAGAGAAGAATGCCCAATACATAGTAAACTAAAAAAATGAGCTTATACAAGCATAACTTGGTATAGGCCATGGTAGAAGAGATATCTACCATAGCCAATACCCCCGACAATGCTATATCACTCCACACCTACTCCTCAACCACAATCCTACCACCCCCACACCCCCCCCCCCTAAAAAAAAAATGAGCTACACGTGTTTTAAGGTGATTTTTTGTTATTGTTGTCTTTAGATACTTTTTTTTTTTTTTGAGAATAATATAGGAGAATATTTTCTTTGGATACTTATGCTTCTTTTTTCTACAAGTGAAGATGAGATGATAATCCTATATATGTATAAGTAAAAAAATAAGATTGGAGTACAAGATAGAGGGAGAGTGCAAACCTACTGTCGGCCTACTACTTCTGCACAATTTTGCTACCTCTATTTGTTGTTGCTTGTTGGACACCAAGAATGAGAAAATTGTTTATGAGATACCCTAATAACCATGACCCATATCACTATCAAAATTGTTTGATCAAAGTATTTTATAAGAACATTTGACTTTCTTTGTCATAGGAGCACATGCCAGTGTGGGTTTCAAGACGGATCATAGCAAGAAATTTTTTGTTCTTATCAATTACAAATTACACAATACCAATATGTTTGACATCATCGATGTCATACTCTTCAATTTTATGAGCGGTAGAATTTATGAGATTAATTAGTTTTGGATTAAGAAAAAGGCTTCTTTTTTTTTGAGAAAAATATACGAGAATCTTATTCCAAGAAACTCTTAAAAGATAGGAGACGAGGGATCTTCTTACATTTTAAATAAAGAAAATGAAAACACAATAATTAAAAGGAATCCCGAAAGAAAATCATCCGCTCCCCCATTTAACACCCATTAAGGAACACGGCGAAGGCTCCTCTAATATGAATTTGACCCACTCGAGAAGCATAGAGGAAAGGGCGATCCAAGTGTTATCCAAATACACTCTTTTATTCAAGAAAACACTTTCGTTACGTGATAACCAAATGGACCAACAAGTAGCATGGGGAACCAACCAATGGAATTTAGCATGGTTACTCCGATCACCTTTCTTTTGACGATCCCGGAACCATCTCCACATACCTTCCATCTCCGAAAATGGACAAGAGGACCCAAGAGCCTCCCCAACCTTCTTCCATAATAGAGAGCTGAACGTGCAAGTAAAGAAAAGATGATCTCTTGATTCTTCCTCAATTCCGCACAAACCACATAATGTAACGCCGTCATTAGACAATTTCACCCGGCTCATTTTGGTTAAGATTTTGTTGTTAGTAAGAAGCCACATAAACCTCTGATCTTCAATGGAGAAAGCACCTCCCAAATCAAATGAACAAACTTGGCTAAGAAAAATGCTATTTTAACCATTGATTATGTGGAAAATCCTTGTGCAGCTATTTCTATGACCCTTAGCCCCCATTTGGGTGGAGACATAAGCTATTTTAGGATAGATAGCTATTTACGTATGAGTAAAGAATAAGTCATTTTTTTATTGGATGTGTTTTTAGTTATTCTCATTGAAAAATGTAATAATAAAGTTTTGTTGTTTGTTTGATAAAATGTGAATAAGGATTTATAAAAGGTAAAATTTTGATTTGACATTTGGGTCCTCTGATTTAATAGAGGTGATGACAGGTGATTTGACATGTGGGTCCATTTATACCAGTGAAATAGATTAGGTGGAATAACACAATTCCAGGGGGGACTTGGAATACCAATACCAGTTTATTCTCACCTATTCAGGCATAGCTATACCCCTTTATTCCTTGCAAGCAAACAACTTTTTAGTTTTATTCTCCTCTATTCTTCTCTATTCCTCTCCTATTCTCCCATCCAAACAGGGCCTTTGAGATTGGGCCACCATAATTTTGGGAACGGATACACCATCAACTACTATGGGCAATATTTGGTTCAGGAGGTGATGCTTCAAGGGGTTTTTTGTAGGGGGGTTCCCCCCTACATTGTGATTTTATCTTCTTCATTGTATTCCTTTTTCCACTTAACTTTCTTGTACAAAGATCCCTCGTCTCCATTGCACGGGGCATCTTTAATGAATAAGATTGCTCCCAAACTTTCCTCAAAAAAGCCATTGATACGTGGCTTAATTTTCATATGAGTTTGTAACATGAGCTCCATGAACTTAAACGTTACCCTGACCTAGTCCCCTTCAGATTAGGATATACATACGAATCTAGATATAAAACGATGACCTTCAAAATGAACAGGACACTGGTTGCTGTCTTGTTGATAGCACAAGCTAGTAAATTATTACATGTGCACAAGAAAATCAGAGTTTAATGAAGAATTAATGCGATTCTAACATATACAAACAATTTTACAGAAATCACTGGAATAAAATTTAATCTAACAGCATATTTACCTTAGATAAAGCATCCATGGCGCCTTCCATATGATTCAAGTCCTTACTGTCCAAACAGTGGACAAGAGCTTGCAACAGCTCCGGCCAGCCGAAAACTTGCCCTTGCTGTACGACAACAGTGATAACTGACCCAACCGTAGATCTGATCTGCCTATCTGCTGCTCCTATACAACTCAACAGCTCTGATTTTATGTATTGCTGATATGAAGGAGGAATGGAGCTGAAGCTATTTCTCAAATTATTTTTCAAAAGGAGACCGGCTGCCTGTCTTATTTCCACTGGTTTACCCTGATTGATAGGAAAATGCAAATGTTAACATCGAGAGTAAAGTCAATGTCAATGTACACAGGGCAGGGAGTAATGAGATATTCATAGCACATGAAACATGTAAGCCATTAACATTAAACAGTCATGTCAGCAGGTTTCGAAAATGGAGATAAATGGTGGGTTGTCAAAATCAATACAAAATTTTCACCAAGTGACAAAACTGGAAGGAAGAATAATGTCAAGACCATGCTAACCTCCACTGTTAACCAACCGTAGTTGCTAACATGAAGATGACTCATGCCACTTTTGAAATCAAGTAACATGCAGATTCTACTTTCAATTTATACCAGTTCTAAACAGCAACTTGGGGGATTTAGGCTTAAACCTTCTAGATTTACATTTTTTTTGCAGGAAAATTTTCAAAAAATCAATTCTTTTATTTTCCATATAAAAAAAAATGGCATAACAAGAGGCAAAGAAATCCAACCTCATGGTGCAAAATTAAAGGCCATAAATTAAAAGTGGAGATAAAACTGATTATAAAATAAATAAAAAAAGGAAAGTATCGTAGTGATTAAAGGATGATGGCAATGTCAATGTCAATGCCAACACGGTTGCTGAATCCCAAATGCTTCTTCATAACAAGCAATGAATAATCATATCAAATTAATCGACAACAAAACCTATTAGAAACTCCCCGGCTCTTCCAAAACCCACCAAATTACTAACAAACCAACTGAGAATCAGATTCAATACCAACACAGTTGATAAATCCCGATGCTTCTCCATAAAGAGCAACAGTGACCCATATTGAAATAAGGGTTGCGTTCATTTTTAGTCGACTTTTTCATGTCACAGTGCACCATATCATCTTAGAAGCCTAATGATAGGTCTCAAAAGAGGGCATCCAAGTCTTAAAATTATATTTTCGAGTTTAAAAGAAGTTTGTGACTTTTTATTAGCTCGTATTTTAGTACACATTGAACAATAACAAAAAATTCTTTTTTGTCTCTATCTCTCTCTCTTTCAAAAATCAATCGAAGAAAAAAAAAAAAAAACTGATCGCATCAAACCAATCGAACAAAAAAAAAAAAAAACACAATAAAACGAAATAATCACCGGATACATCATACACCATACACAGAAATCAAACTTCGAATCAAAGACGAATGAAGAAATAGAGAGGGAGAAGGGAAATCACGTGGAGGCGGGCGAGGATGAAAGCGAGGTAGTTGTTGAAGTCGGGGAAGCGCCCGTACTGCTGGAGCTGCTGCCATATCCGCTGCTGATCCGCGTTCGCCGACGTCTGCTGCTCCAGAAGCCCACAGATCTCCACCACCCCCTCCTCACGTGGCTGCCACGTCACCGCCCCATCCACCACCGCCGCCGCCGTCGCAGCCGCCATTTCAGATGCTAGGGTTCCGCCGAGGATCGATTTGGGGGTTTGGGGTTTTGGATTTTTGTGGAGGTTTTGATGGGGAGAGAAGGAGAGGGGTTTTATGTGTCGGATCGATTGAAGAGAGAGAGAGAGAGAGAGGATACCGGCGGCTGTGTTTTTGTTTTTTGTTTTTCTTTTCTTTCCTTTCCCCCTCTTTTTGCCCCTTCTTTGGAGTTGGATTCAGCTTTGGAATTTTATAGCATGTTACACACATGGGCCAGAGCCAGTTAGGTGTGGTAAACGAGCCGAATGAGCCGAGCTTTGACCTGCTCAGGCTCAAAGCTCGGCTCGTTTAGTATCAGACTCAGCTCGGGCTCGGCTCAGCTCGGGAACGAGCTTTATTTTGTGTTTAAGCTCGGCTCGTTGGGCTCGTGAAAAGCTCGGTTAAAGCTCGGCTCGGTTCGTTTGTTAAACAAGCCAAGCTGAAGCTCGAATCAAGGCTCTGCTCGGGCTCGTTTAGCTAAAAAAATCTTGTTTAGCATTTGAGAAGTCACATTTCATAAATCACAACACCTTATACATTTGAAAGTAACATAAGTTCGGGCTCGGGCTCGGCTCAGGCTCGGCTCGTTAACCTTTTTTCAGTTAAGTAAACGAGCTCGTCTAGGCTCGGGCTCGGCTCGTTTACAAACCGAGCTTTAAAAATTGTTCAAGCTCGGCTCGTTTGTCTAATCGAACGAGCCTGAGCGAGCCTTAACCGAGCCGAGCCCGAGCCAAGCCCGAACTGCTCGACTCGTTTACCAGCCCTAGGGCCAGTTATACTATGTTTGTTTATGTGATTAGACAGCTTTTAAGTTTACAAAAAAAATTAATTATAATCGTACAATTAAACAGAAGCACTACTACTTTAGTTTTTTTTTTTTTTTTTACTGAATGAAAATGTTAAACTTTGTCATCTTTATAAGAGTACTGTTACGTGTAGTTTTTATTTCAGCCCCAATTACAGTCTCATATGTCTTGATAAAAATTAATAATTTGTTTCATATTTTCAAAAAATACATCCATAATTCATTAGAATATATATATATATATATATATATATATATATATATATATATATATATATATATACATATATATATATATATATATATATATTATTTTTAAGTTCCCATAAATCAATTTAATGATCGATCCCCCACTTCTTCGTATTTTTATTTTAATCACCAGATTTAAAGGATATGTTCTTTTTTAGTCCCTCCCAGGGACTAAAAAGCAAACCAAATAATTTAGGGATAGGTCTCTCCGAGGAACTAAAAATGAACATATCCTTTAAATCTCGAGACTAAAACCAAAATAGGAAGAAGTGAGGGATCAATCACTAAATCATATGGTTTATGGGGACTTAAAAATATAAAAAAAAACCTTTTTTTTTATAAATACATGTACTTCAAATACTTGTGGATTGGATTTAGGGCTGAAAAATAGACTGAAGGTAACATTATCCCTCTTTTTACTGTCCAAACCTCATATCACACATGCTTATGTTTTTTTAAAAATAATAAATATCATCTAATGTGGTATATACATCGTGGTTAAGTGGATTTTTGACGAGGTATATAGGACTATATTTTGTAATATAAAAAAAAATGAGTGTAACAGGGCCCTTGGAATTTTATAGCATGTTACACACATGGGCCAAGGCCAGTAAGTTCTTTCTCTTTCTACTTTTATTGGAAAATTTAGCCCATTTGGTTAGAGAATGGAGCCTGGAATAAGTGGGAATTAGTTAGAACAGTAAGTTTTGGAAGGTTAGAATAAAAAAAAATTGTATCTCAAAATTAACTAGTATAAAATAGTATATGTTATTCTACGTTATTCAACCTAAAAAATATGTGAGTCAACTGTCAAATCAATTATTATCATCTTTTATGAATCAATTGTCAAATCAACTGTCACCATTTTTTCACATTTCATAAATCATTATCCACACATTATTCACATTTTATCTAAACAATAAAAAAAATTATTATTACGTTTCCTATCGAGAATAATTTTGAACACAATTAAACAAAAAATCACTATATCCTTAGTTATACTAGAATAATCATAAACTTCGTAATAACATAATTCTCTATCCAAACAGGGGTTTTGGGTTTACAGAAAACTGAGTTCTCTAAACCTGTTTCCAAACAGAAAAAAAAATTGTAGTTTAATTAAAAACTGCATGCACATTTTTGCAAAAAAGTGCCCAAGAGCTAGCTTTTTCATAATATGTAAAGATACATCTTCCTACAAACTCAGTTTTAAACCCAAATTTTTTTAAAAAAATCTAATTCTCAAACCCGTTTTCAAATAGGGCCTTCATCTGGATGTGTTGATATGCTTGAATTTTTAAAATTTTGTATCAAATTCAGTTTTTAAAAAGTGTTGTTTATTAATTAACTTTCAAGTAAAAAAAAAAAAGCTTTTCAATTATTGGATTTTTTATTTTCTATGAAAATATAAGATGGGGATTTGAAAAACTAAGGAAAATGGTATAGTCAGTCCTTTTTACCGTCCAAAACATAGATCACACATGTTTTATTTTTTAAATAGCAAACATCATTTAATGAGGTATATGTTTTGATTAAAAAAATGTATTTCATTTCATTTCGAATTGAATGAATAAATTTTAATAAATGTAAGAAAAAATTTAACGAGGTATATGCATCGTCTAACGATGTATATGATTCATTGGATTTCTATCGAGATATATAGATTAATGCATTTTGGACTGTTAAAAAGACTGAGTATAACAATGCCCAAAAACTAAAACACGTAAAATGTATATATCTGTGTTTGAGAATCTTCCACTTTTCAAACCTGCTCAAACGTAAATTCAAGTGGGGCTTCAGTCTACATACCTCGTTGATTTTTTATAAATAAGTACATGAAATTTATTAGAGTATATATTTCATTTTTAAAATACATACATGCTATTTTTAGAAAATAAAAAAAAATGTGTGGAATATATATGGGGTGAAAAATGGTAATGAATCTAACATTTTTCCTTTTTATGAAAATTGTATGTTAACATAGATTGTTGTCCACACACATTTTGTTTTCTTAGGTATGTATATACCTCAATTGGAATTTATATATAGTTATTCGTTCATAATATTAAACTAGAATAAATAATCATCCATGTAGAATAAGTATTTTTTTTTGTTGGCTTTGTGATAATTTGAGAATAAGTTGTAGTATGATATGAATAAGGAGCTATAACTCTTAAAATAATAATAATACTCATAACATAAAAGGCACGTCTATCTCCACACACCATTTCACTAATAACACTAACAAAAAAACAAAAAAAAACATATATAAATTTAATTTGAATATTACTAACCCCACATATCATTCGACGGTCGACTTGTCAACCTTCCTGTATAACAATCGACAGTTGATCTGCCAACCTTTATTTTATAAATTCGACGATCACTTTGTCAACCTTTCTTTACAATCTTCGACAATCTTCCTTTACAAACTTCGACAACAACTTTGTCAATCTTTCTTTACAACTTTTGATGACAGCTGGTATGTCGACCTAGAAGGGATTGTTTGACCTTCACAGTGTCAAACCGAATATTTTTTAAAAAAACTTGAGACACATTCAACCATATTCAATATTTAATGTACATCAAAATATCAACACATTCACATTACATTCAACACTTACATTAAAATCACCACATGGCTACTAACAAAAACACTTGAACCAGAAAAGCAACAACTAATTCTTTCAACCTCCTTGCATTTGCATGCAAAGCTATTGCAGAAAATCAAAACTAATTAATTAAATATGCATACTCTAATCTAAAACCAAAATCCCATATTAAATTGACAATTTTTAAAACTCCATCTATCTTTAAATCATCACTCCCTGAGTTTTTCTAAAATCTTACAACTAAATAACCATACCCATTAACCCAATCCTCACAAAGCCATAAACAACTGATGATTTTACTTTACATTTAATGTTGAAAGTAGTCAAATGTGTCTTAGATTTTCTTTTGAAAAAATATTCAGTTCAATATTGTTAAGGTCGAATGTTGTAAAAGAAAGCTGACAGAGATTTTTGTCGAATGTTGTAAAGAAAAGTTGACAAAGTTACTATCGAAGTTTGTAAAAGAAGACTGACATGAAGACTGTCGAAAGTTGTAAAGGAAAATTGACAGGGTGATTGTCGAATTTACTAAATAAAGGTTGATAGACTAACTGTCGATTGTTCTAAAGGAGGGTTGATAGACCAACTGTCGATTGTTCTTAAAGAAGGTTGACAAGTCGATCGTCGAATGGTTGGTGAGATTAGTGACGTTCAAATTAAATTTATAATTTTTTTTTGTTTTTTTTATTGGTCTTATTAAGCAAATGGTTAGTAGGAGTAGATGTGCCCTAACATAAATTGTTTTTATTTCAAAAATGTGTGAGAGGTGTGTGTACCATAACAAGTGTAACATGTTTTTGGTAGGGAAGATGTTACACACAATCTTATATAAAATGTGAAGTTCATATTGTTAAGACTGTGTTACTTTTTAAAGGTCAAATATCATGTTTTATTTATTTTAAAGATGAAAATCTGATTGAATATTTATTCTCCTGGTACTAGCATTGGCTTATTTGTAAATTTTCATCGCATTTTGATGTCATTTTAGAAATTATGCAGTTCCAATTGATATCTGGGTTTGAATTTTTTTACTGGATTGAAAAGTGGGTGAAATTGATGTTTCATCTCGCATTAACTTGCCGAGCAAGCCACCGCCCATATTAAATCACTATTTGGTGAGTGAAACTTACCTAAACTCACCCCCTAATGATCTCATCACACCAAACCCCCAAGTAAGCTTTTTGTCTCCATCTCTCTCTCACACACTCATATTTTTCCCCTCTTTGTGCTGCTGCTGGCAGAGAATGAAGGAGGAGAAAACAGAGAAATAGAAGGGAAAGAAAGAAAAGAGTTAGTGAGTAGGGAAAGAATTGGTGTGTTTGAGCTTGGCTTCCTTCTTCTCTTCCCTCTCAAGGTATTCCCTTCCCTTATTGTGAGTGTGTCTGTGTTAATGTGTGTATGTGATGGTGGTTGTGAGTATGTGTGGGTTATGTTACGCCTCAGAGCGGCCGTCCCTAGATCGTAACAATATATATAAATATCAGGTGATCAATACAAGAGGTCAATAATGACTCCAAGGGATACATCGATGATCCAACATATGACATATTTGGTTTAACAAAGCAATAATAATAGATAGCTTATCAGAAAGTGCGAAAGCGTAAAATGACATAAATCTGTAATCCAAAGTAATATTACAGATCCAATTAACACAATTACTGTCCTGTGAGAGCCAAGTCTAGTCAAAATCGACTAAAAATAACGACATGTGCCTCAAGCACGAATACCATAACATATAGGTAAGAGGAATGCTGACGGCCTCACGCTCGGAGAACTAAAAGATCGGACGCTGCAACAACTATTGGAATCTCACCTCGTGGGGCTCCTCCTTCAAGATCAACTCAGCCCCTGGTGGAGGAACAACACACGAGGGATGAGCTACAAGCTCAATGAATGGTAAGAATCCAAGCACCACATCTATATCACATCAATAGTATAATAACACTTCAAACAAGACATGGAATAAAATCCAAAGATAGAAGCAATCACGCAAAGACATGCTGTCACTATGCCCTCACCCTTGCCCATAGGGATGACAAGAGACTTTTGGAAGAAATCAATACGCTAACGCCCTACATCATCTCGTAGCCCTCTTCTTGGTAGCCTTCCAACATCATGGCAGCACCACGCAGGACAGCTCCGATGCTGGACAGCTTTAACGCACGATGATGTGTAAAAGAAACACTCCACACTCACAATATGACCCTTATGAATCCTCCACCATCGGTTAACCATTACCGATACGCTATCGAATTCTTGTGAATTCCCATAAAGTTGCATCCCTCGGATGCAGGAAGATTAATTATATTTACAGCTGAATAATGTCCTAGCATGATCTCAAAGACAGATCCTACATGCGCCTATTACTGATAGGCAAGGTTTATTATTCAAATATTTAGTTTTAATATTCCATAATATATCAAAGCTAATCATGGAACCATACAAACTTAATGATAAATAGCATACCACATATTTAACTAATCATGGAGCAAATTCAATATACGAATCTCCTATGGCATACCATATTCAATGATACTAAATACATAAGATACAATATCATGCTAGCATTAGATGTATATGGTTATTTATGCATGTATTATGGTGGACAAACAAGTAATGGGTGCGATATAAATTGTCTACGCAAAATACAAATTATAAATATATATAGTATGCGTTATCTAACATGGTAAGTTATAATCCTAATAATACGTCCATTATATGAATATTACATAACTACAGCGCTCTTAGAATACACTACAGTGCTTCCTAAGTGGGTGGATCGAACCACTCACCGTTACCCGGATCATTGTGAGTTCTGTCAACGAAAGCTGCAAAACACAACCAATGCTCAATTAAAATAAGAAGTTTCCTGACACACATACAAGCCAACTTCATGAAGACACTAACTCTTGATGGTTCTCACATCATGCATAATAGCTCTTTGACACACAATCAAGTAAAACTGGTACATCTACTACAACCAGCACTAAACTTTAATCTCCACAGCACCAAATACACATCCAATAAATCATACACGTTCTTTTACATGTTAGGATCATAATCCATGAATAAATTATAATCTGATTTGGCTTCTACATGGTCGAAATAAAATATTTTCAAAAACTGGTCATTTCCTACGCGAATCTGAACAGTCCATGCAAATCAGATTCTAACTTACAACACAGATAATATTATGATACCAAATTTCATATATAGAATCTAGACATATGGATGATCATATCATATGAAGAAATAATCCTAAAAATATGTCTCTAAGTACTAGTTTTACAAGGATTGTTATAGGACAGAAATCTGCCTTACTATAACACAAAACTCCCAACAACAAGAAAAGGGTGAAACACATATAACAGCACCTATGCATCCTCGTTGACCACCCAAAGCACTAGATAACAACACTCATACTTCATTGAATCATAAACAGAAACACCTACATGACACAAAGGGAAAATAAATATACCATGAGAAGAAGAGGGGAAAAGGATGCACACAAGGGATTCCACCACCACCACAAGCAATCAATCCATCACACATGCATAGCCATAACCACCACTAGATCAACACCTCACATAAGCCAAAACAAACAATGAGGTCAAAAGAATGCAATGGAAAAGAAGAGGGAGGTGGGGGAAAATACAAGGTTCACACACACTCACCCTCCTTTTTACTCTTCCTTCTCTTCATCTTCATTTGCACCAAAATCACACACAAAAGGGGGCTGACCTAGAGAGAATGAGAGGGGGAGAGAGAGAGAGAGAGAGATTAAACTCAATTTAGGGTTTTGAGAGTGTGAGATGGGGGCAAAAAAGGTACAAATGAGCTTGGTGTGATGAGGTAAGGAGAGAGTTACTTAGACTTACACTCACCTCTAATAGAGACATTAGGAACCAAGGGTTGGAGAATGTGGTGATACTTGCCTAGAGTCACCACCCACCCAATCAAAGAACCAACCAAAACCAGTAACAGCAAAACATAGATACCATTTGAAATTGTATAATTTTTAAAACGATATCAAAACGCGACGAAAATTTACAGGTAAGTCAAAGCAGATACTAGGATCACCGATATGCGGTTATATTTTTAAATTGAGCCCCTAAACTCTAAAAATAAATAAAAACATGATATTTAATCACTCAAAAGTGACACAAACATAACAGGTTATGGGTGTGTGTGTGTGCCCTCTTTTATTACCCCCTGGCATTCTTTTGACCTCATTGTCTGTTTTGGCTTATGTGAGAGTGCTGATCTAGTGGTAGTTGTGGCTATGCATGTGTGGCATGTGTGATGGTTTGGTTGCTTGTGGTGATGGTGGTGGAAATTCTTGTGTGCACCCTCTTCGCCTCTTCTTCTTATGGTATGTTTGCTTCCCCTTTGTGCAATATAGGTGTTTGTATTTATGCTTCAATGAAGTATGAATGTTTTTATTTAGTGTTTTGGGTGGTTAGCAAGGATGCTCAGGTGCTGTTGTGTGTATTTTTCCCCATTTCTTGTTGTTGGGAGTTTTGTGTCATAGTAAGACAGATTTCTGCCTTGTGAAGATTCTTATGAAACTAGTACTTAAATGCATATTATGAGTATTGTGTCCTGCTGTGATATGATCATCCATGTGTCTAGATGCTATATATGAAATTTGGTGTCATAATATTACATGTGTTGTGAGTTATAAGCTAATTTGCATGGGCTGTCGTGAGAATTAACCAGTCTCTGGAAACATTTTATTTTGGGTATGTAGAAGCTAAATCAGGCTATGATGTCCTCACATATTATCATCCCAACATAGCAGAGAATGTGTATGATTTATTTCAGAATTATTGGATATGTATTTGGTGCTGTGGAGATCAAAGAGTAGGGCTGTTCGCTGTAGATGCACCCGTTTTACATGGCTGTATCAATGAGTTATTTATGCATGCTGTAGGAAATATTAAGAGTTGGTATCTTCATGTAGTAGGCTTGTATATGTGTCAAGAAGCTTCATATTGGATTTTAGCACCATTGGTTGTAGGGTTTAGAAGTTATGGCATTTTATTCAAGTGATTGTGTTGCCGTGGGAGTGCATCGCGTGCTGCCCGCCCCACCCTCGCACTGTCCTATGCTTGAGATCATGTTTATGATTCATTTATTTAAATTGTATTTGTCATGTTGTTTATCTATATTTTTGTTATGTCTTGTAGATCTCGTAGACCGGACGTGCGACGATCTCAGTACTTGTGAGTGGTTCGATCCAACCCTTTTGGAAAGCGCACGATGCATGCAGTTGTGCATCGCATATCCATGGGGCTCTATAGTTATACTCAATCTTGATTTCTAAAGTGTATTGCTATACTAAATTCATACTATGCTAGACAACTTGCATGTTTAGTTTATATGTGAATTGTATTACGTGTAGGATCCTATGCTTGCTACTATTATTTTTAGTGTCTTATATACTATGAAATATAGAGTATGGCATGCCATAGATAATCATTTGTAGGATTGCCTTCATATTAGTAAATGCTTAGTATGATTGTATTATATTTAGCTAACGATATGGCATTTATGCTAACTTATTAGTGGGCCTATGTTGGATTGCATAAAGTGTGTATATATATGGTTTAATCATAGGTTATTTGGACATGTGGTCCATGTATCTCTTTTATGATAGAATCTCTTGTAATAATTGTGTGTGTGTTTAATTAGTTAGGCATAATTGTGATAAGCATATGGTTGATTCATTGTCTAGATCATACTTTGTTTTACTATGTAAATGTAGTAGTTTATCTACTCTGCATCCATGCGATGTCTCATATGGGAATTCAGAAGAATTTATTTATTGTATCGGTGTTTGTTAACCGATAGCTATGATAGTATGCTTGGCCTATCTGTAATAGGCGCGTGGATGACCCACCTTTAGGGTTATGCCTTCTCATTATTTTTTTTTTTTTTGATATCGAAGGAACCCCAAATGGCTGACCTTACGGTTGAGGTGGAAAGGCTACCTCCGCCTGTTTACTCCAGTCCCACGGAAAATTCTTTCGAATAATCGCCATCAAACAGGTGGGTAAGTCAGTGCGAAGACTCGAACCCAAGACCTACCTTTAACACATGTAAGCCTTCTCATTGTTGAGCGCGAGAACTTAACTATTTTCCCCGCGTCCGAGTGATGCATCTGTATGGCAATTCAAGAGAATTCATTAGCATTGTTAATTGCTAGATGATTGTAGTTGATCCTTGAGGATCGTATTTGCTAGCGCGGAACGCATCTCCCCTACCTCGTATCTGCGTTGAAGCTACCCGGTATTGGAGCTATCCTAGATTGTGCTGCCACATCGTAGGATGCCCAATGTATATTTCAATACCGTTGTGGCGTCGGACCTACCACGAATGGCAGCCAGGAAGAGGGCTACCTGGGAGAGGGCCACCAAAAGGTTAAGGGAGTTAGCGAGTTGGTTTCTGTTTCCAATAGTCCCATGTCACCCCTAAGGTTGAGGGTGAGTTGGGGTCACGTTGTCGCGTGACATTTATGTTCATTGGGAATGCCCAAAGTATAATACATCTACTAGATGATGTGAGGCATCTAGCGTAGTTATACCTTGATGCATATTGACTTGTAGTACTGTGTTATCCAGTAGTGCTATGCGTTATGTTTAACTGTGTAGTTCCTTCTCAAGAGTCATAAGAGTTCCCCTCCGGGTCGAGGGTGAGAGTTAGGTGAGGTCACATCTTCGCGTGACATTTATCTATGTTGGGTTTCTCCCATATTTCTTTTCATTAAAGGAAAAATGCACTAATATTATATTATTATTGTAGAGCTTGGATTCTTACCACTCACTGAGCTTATAGCTCACCCCTCTTGTATTGTTTATCCACAGGGACTGGGTTGGCGTGGAGGTGGAGCATCCTTCTAGCGTTGTTCGTGCGTGAAGCGTCCCGTCTTTCGGTCGGCGAGTGTGAGGCTGTTTGTGTATATATTTAGTAATCGTGCGTATCGCACATGTTGTATTTGGACTCGACTTGGGCTCTAACAGGACAATAATTGTGTATTCGGGTATGTAATAATATTTTTTATTTATAGACTTATTTGTATTTCATGCTTTCACATTTTTAGTTAGTTATCGCTTCCCTTTTGTCTTGTTATTTATGCAATCCTTGTTGGTTCTTGTTTCATTTTCATTTGTAGTTATTATTGGTCTCTTGAAAATGACTCCTGATATTGTATGAAATGGCACGGTCGAGGACGACCACTCTAGGGTGTAACACATATTTCATTGAAATGAATGTTATCATTTATACAAAATGTGAAAAAATTTCAACGAGGTTGATACAATGAGTAAAGGGAGATAACGGGGGTATATGGGACTATAAAAATGACAGAGTAACATGAATGTTTTAGTAGTGTTTGAGGTGACATAATCACCTTGTATTTAAACACAATCATGAGGTTGACTCAAGACACTCAGGATTTCATTAATGTTGTTGCCCATTGACCGCGCATGAAGCAATCAGATGATCATCTGAAAAACAAATGAAATGTCTCATAGTGTAAAATTACTATCAATTGAATGAAAAATGATTATCTCATTCTAACTCTATTAAAAAAAATCTATAAAAAAAAAAAAATGATGATGACACGATCACTACCATTTATTCATATATTTTAAAAAATTATTAAAAATATTGAGATTAATTTGATGGATATGAATATGATATTATCCAATTCAAGTATATACATAATAAACAAATATGATTTTTTTATCCTTATCCAAATATAAAAACTAATAAAAATAATATTCCATTCTTAATCTTAATATAAAATCAAAGATAATTAATAACTAATGGTAAATTAATAACTAAGGGGGAATTTCAAAAAATAAAAATATTACAAAGGAACGGATTTGAAAAGTTAGACACGTTCGCTCAGTATAATAGAATATATAGATAGATATATTATAATTGTGATTAATCATAAAAGATAACAAATATAAACAATATATATATATATATATATATAATATACATCAGAATATATTTTTAAATAAGATATACTAATATTCATATCTTCACTCGAGATCTTCAAATATGATATTCAAAAATTAATATAGTATTTAAATCCAAAAGTTACGATATGAATATTAACATATCCTCTATCCTCCCGTATGGCGTGAGAAATAAGCCCAGAATAAGAAAGAATACAGAAGAATAGTAAAAAAATTGTTTGTTTTGACAAAATAAATCCCGATAGTTATGTCTGGATAAGTTAGGATAAGGCATGATAACTATTCTAAGGAGATGTTGAAATTGTTTATCAGACCTTATCTATACCAATGGATAAAAATACCCTTCTCTGTTATTTTAAAAATTTATCTCACCTAACAGTCTCACACAGATTTCAAAAACTATCACATCTATT
The DNA here is from genome assembly GCA_030737835.1 of Acorus gramineus. NCBI lineage: Eukaryota > Viridiplantae > Streptophyta > Magnoliopsida > Acorales > Acoraceae > Acorus > Acorus gramineus. The sequence continues at coordinate 7,875,322 of CM060853.1, read as the reverse complement.
AAATTAATCATACATTTCTCACACTATTCTCAGGGGTATAGTTGTCATTTAAAAAGTCATAAACTCTTATTCATCCTTTATCAACTATTTATCATCACTTTATCCAAGATGAACCAAACAATAAAAAAATTATTTTTACGTTTTCCAATGAAAATAACAAAAAATGCAATCAAACAAAAAATTATTTATTCAATCTGAATTATTATCTATCTTAGTATAGCTATTAAAAGCGAATAACCCAATATCACAAACAAACAAGGGGTACGTGAATCCCAACCAACAAAAATTTCTATTAATACGAAGCGCGCCTTCAATGGACTCTCTCTCTCTCTCTTTCTCTTTTCAACGGCGGATATGCACCGACTAAAGCTCCCCCTCCTCCACCTCCTCCTCCTGACGGCAGCGGCGGCGATCTGGTCACCTCCCTTAATCACCGCCTCCTCCGCATCTCCTCCGGTGAAGTTCCCCGTGGACGGTACGGTGTTGGAGCTCAACGATTCCAACATCGACGACGCGATCGCCTCCATCGACAATCTCCTCGTCGACTTCTACGCCCCTTGGTGCGGTCACTGCAAGCGTCTCTCGCCGGAGGTAACCTTACCCCCCCCCCCCATCCTTTTCAATGAACAGGTGTGATTGGATATGTGGATGCATTGAAAGATTCATGATTTGCTCTGTTTGGTTGAATCGGAAGATTTGGGGTTGTGTTTGGCCCAATTTTTTTTGTTTTTTGGATTCGAATGGAACTTCGAAGTGTCTATGCGACCGAAAGATTGGCATTTGTTGGTGTTTAATTATTTTTGAGGGAAGATTGGATCGATTATATGATAAATGACATGCCCCATACAAAAGGAGACGAGGGATTTCCGATAATTAATTAAGAAAAAATAGAAAAGTGAAAAGGAGAGAACATCTCTTCATTATGTGTCTGGTGGGCATGGCCAAAGCATTCATTAAATACTAAATATTCTGGTTTTTTTCTTGACTATAACAAGAAAAAGAAGGAAAACGTCACGTATAATCCTTTTTCCAACCTCAATTCCAGTCCCCACATGTTTTTTTTTTGAAGCGGTAGATAAATATTTGCTACCCGATTTCATTATTGAAAATCGACTTACTCTGAAAGAAAAGAGAATAGACATGAAATAAAAAAACAAAACAGAAGGTATAGAGTCAGCAAGCGCAGACCATTTCCCGGTTAGAAGAGGCATCTAACCCATGGGAGAACCGTCGTGTTCATAATTACTCTGTGAGCCCGTTTTGGAAGGAGATGTCTCTTGCCGACGCGAGGCATCTTCCTCGTTCCGCAAGCAGAAATGGAACATCTCCTACATGTTTTCTTGATACACTCATGCACCTTTAAGCATAGTTTAAAAACATGTGCAGACCTCATATGCGGTGGTCCGCATACAGTACATGCATACGGTACATGCGGCAGCACATTGTATATTTTACTTTTTTTTAGTATATGGGCATTTGAACCCTGTTCAAACGGAATCTGAACGCCTAAGGGCTGTTTGAATCTTGTTCGAATTGGGTTCGAACACCTAAGGGCCGTTTGAATTCCATTCGAACTGAGTTCGAATTGTTTGAATCCTGTTCGAACTGAGTTCGAATGCTGAGCCGTTTGATTTCCTGATAGAATTGGGTTCGAATATCTGACCGCATATGACCACACTTGGATAACACTTGGACAACACCAGGGTGTTGATGTGCGCTAAGGGGGGGGGGGGGACACTAGCATGTGCGACTGCACTTTGAACTATGCCTTTAAGTATCACCTCGTTTCTGGTTGAGGCATGTGTTTTCATAAAAAAATGAAGTATATACTCCAATGAATTGCATGGATTCATTCATAGAAAATGTGTAAAAGTTATAACGTGACATATACCTTGTTAATGTGACCGTATAACGCTATTGAGGTATATGGGAATGGAAAAAAGACGGTGTGTAACAAAGCTCATAAGAGAATGTTGAAAGGTTTAGATTGGCATTGGATCCTTCATCTTGGATGACCTAAGAAGGGTCACCAGGTGAACGGTGCCACCATTGGGATTTGGTCATGCTTTTTAACTTTTTATTCATTTATATATAACTCAAGTTTAGGTGATATCTATGTCCCAACAGAAGTTTCTAGGGGATGCATTTTGTTGAAAATTTCTATGTTTATGGACTATTCAGGTTTTACATTTTGAGGAATTGTAAAACTGTATAATATTAGTTTTTTGAGCACATATTTTCATGGTAAGAAATATTGGTAATTTGTTGTAAGTTTTTAGGTGTTTCTTTCTCATATTATGGAAAAATGACATATTCTTATCCTTCTTTTTTTTTTTTTTTTTTGTTGAAGTCTGAAAATGTTCTAATGACTTTCTTGTTAAATTTAGAATCTGGGTGATGGTTGTATAATGTTGTTTGGCAGTTAGATGTGGCTGCTCCCGTGCTTGCTAAGTGGGATGTACCCATTGTGATCGCCAAATTAGATGCTGACAAATATACAAAGATCAGATACAAATACCGTGTACAGTATGTGTACCATATATATAAAGCACACATTTATGCTACTTTGTAAATCTGGAGTTTGGTTCCTTGTTAGAATATTTGCAAATGTCCATCATGTCAATGAACTAACTTAAGATTCTTCATTTTAGGGGATATCCTACACTGAAGCTCTTCATGCACGGTGTCCCTGTTGACTATGAAGGTCCGAGAAAAGCAGAGTCGCTCATTAAGCAACTGAGGAAGTTTGTTATACCAGATGTCTCCCTCCTCGAATCAGATTCAGCTATAGATAATTTTGTTCTGGCTGCTGGTAAACAATTCCCCATATTCATTGGTTTCGGCTTGAATGAGACGGTGATTGGCAGTTTGGCTTGGAAGTACAAGGAAAAATCAGGGTTTGCTGTTGCAAGGGGTTTCTCAGAGGAAGTAATGGTGAAATATGGTTTTGACAAAGTTCCTGCATTGGTCTCCATTCACCCTGGTTATAATGAGCAGCATGTTTTTTATGGCCCTTTTGAAGGTAAGTTGAACTGGAGGTTATCAAAATATATGTTTGGGGCTATATTTTGCTGCATCAGTTAATGTCATACTTATTATAATGAAAATATATTGTCGGGTTTGCACGTCATTTGATTCAAGATTTTGGTTGAGATTGTTATGGTGTTAGTTTTTCACATACAATTTTCTTAGAAATGATTTATTAAATAAATTCATACCAAGCATGGATATGTTGGGGTGAGAGGCACAACATCAGTCATGGAAGAAGATAGTCATCCCTTTTACCATCCATTCAGTGCCTTCTATTGATTATACCTTTCATACAGGACATATGAAAATGCTAACTATCATGTAGTAGGTGGCGATATTTGTTGATGTATTTTTTTGTTCATCTGTTTATCCCATTTCTGTTCTATTATCATTACCTGGGTCGGTGTTGTATACTATCTGAGGAGTGATTTTTCTAAACTAGATGGTCTTACCTGAATTTACTGAATAAAATTTTGTTGTAGTAGAAGCTCTGGTACATTAGTCATTGGTGGCACAAGCTAAATACTATTTGGTTTTCCATTTTGACTGGAAGAGTTCTTCATATATATTTGCAGCTACAAGCACATTCTATAATTTTTTTAACTCTTACTGTCGTTTATGTACTGGTTCTTTTTATCCTTTCATTTGATTATATCATCTGAGATAGGCTGATGTGCTCACAAATACATATTCATGAGCCATTTATCTAACAACTTCTCATTTGTGGAGCTTCCTGTTTTAAACTTGCAGATGATTTCGTGGAGGATTATATTAGGCAGAACCAGTTGCCTCTCTCTTTTCCTCTGAATGTTGACATACTCAAGCAGGTGGGTGAGGAAAAGAGAGAGGTTGTTTTAACAATCGTGGATGATGTGTCAGATGAGAAATCGCTGAAATTGATCAGAACTTTGAAGTCTGCCGCATCTGCAAATCGCGATTTATTGTTTAGTTATGTTGGAGTCAAACAGTGGGAAGCATTTACTGACACATTTGATGTTAATAAAAATACAAAACTGCCAAGATTGGTTGTCTGGGATGGAAATGAAAAATACTTCTTGGTAAGAGTTATCTCACTTTCTAAAGCATCTTTGTTTTTCTTCATTTTATCTTTGATTTTACCATACTCATCAAGTTGCTGGTTTCTAAATATTTAATTGTTGAATTTTAGGTAGTCAACTGCATGTAACTTTTGCAAAGACCAACTATAGAAAATCATAATCATGTTAGTCAATTACTTATGTTATGAGCCAGATTTTTTCCCTTTTTATTGCCTACTACCTATGTAAATTAGGGCTGCAACTCGGGCGGGTTGGGCTCGGGTTGACCCCAACCCGAACCCAACCCTAACCCGACCCAACCCGATTTTCAACCCGAATTTGATCAATCCAAACCCGACCCGTAATTAAATAAACCAACCCGATCCAATCCGAATTGGATCAACCCGACCCCAACCCGATTTTCAACCTGAATTGGACCAACTCGACCCAACCTGAATTTCTAACATGATATGTAAATTAAATAAATCAACCTGATCCAGCCCGTAAGATTAGCTAGGTTTATTTAAAATTTGAACTAATCATATTAGAACCTACAGAATGAACGGTCATGATCTTTTTTTTAGCTATTAGTTTACGGGTTGGGTCAGGTTGTGAGTGAGGCCAACCCGAACCCAACCCGATTTGTCAGTCAACCCGAATTGACCAACCCGAATCTGAACCCGAACCCAATTTGGTCAATCCAACCCATATAAAAATCGGGTTCAATCCGACCCAAGTTGCAGCCCTAATGTAAATGATGTTGCTTCTGGTTTCATCCTTTGTGTGGGATCATGCCTTTAGCTTGACCATGGGTGTATCTGAAGTACGAAAAGATCATGCAAGAAAAAATAAAAAAGGTGGTGTTCGTGTGATATAAAAATGGAGTAAAGATAAACAATGGATGAATGAAGCCGACAAAAATGTAAATTAATAAAATCCGAGTTCGGATCCAGACATGCCTGGTACTATCAATACCATCATCATCAAACTACACTGTTAATTAATCGAATTACACAGTCTAATGAGCGAGAGACGTTGTACCAACAGTTGGCTGTGCAGATTGATTCATAGGTTGTGTAGTTCGTTTAATTGGAGTGTAGTTCGATACCGATGATAATAATAGTACCCAGGCTTGACCGGATTCGGACTCATAAAATCCATAGAAACTTTATAATCAGAGTAGCTAGTGTAACAATCCTTAGTGTATATATCAATGTATCCATGCCACAATTATTCACACACAGTGGTGACATAAAAACAGACTGTTGGATCAAGGCACATTCCCAAAGCTTGCTGTTCCCATCTATGGGAAATCTCCCCCTAATTTTGTGCCAAATTCTCTCCATTGTATTTTTTTGTTCCATTATTATTTACTTGTTCTAGTTTATAATTAGGGGTGCAACCTGATAGGTTGGGTCGGATTGGAGCTTAATCCGAACCCAACCCGAGGTTGAAGAAACCCAACTTAAACCCGAACCCAACCCGAAATTGAAGAAACCCAACTTATTAAACCCAAACCCAACCCGATCGGAACCTCGGGTTTGAGAAGCTCAACCCAAACCCAACCGGTCAGGTTTTGTTCGGTTTAGGTTAAGGCTTGATTTAGGTTGGATTGAGTTCGGGTTTGACCTGAAAAATATATTATTTTAAACAAATAAAGCTTTGCTAGAGTCAATTCTCCGCACAACAAAAATTAAAAGATGAAAATAATGAACATTTTTTTTATTTAGATAATAAAGATATGAAAACTTCTACATTGGAAGGGGTATTACCGTATTTTCGATAATTATACATCAAAGGCTGTTTTATAGCTTATTTTAACAAAATATCTACAACTGCTTATTTTCTGTTTTTCAACTGCTACAACAAACATATCAATTATTTATCAGAATAATCATAATTAATAATCTATGAGTTATAATCTATAATCTGTATATTTAAATTGTAACAAACATGGCCATTGTGCCAAATTCTCTCCATTATCTTTTTTGTTCTATTTATTATTTATTAATTATAGTATATTCATCAACTTAATTCACTGTAGCATTCCTTGCATAGTTGCATTACATTTTTCCTTATAATAAACTGAAATGCACACACATTTATATTGACAAAACAATTTATATATGTGCAAAAGGTGGCAGGTTTGGAAAGTTTGGATGAAGAAGATCAAGGATCTCAAATAAGTCGTTTCCTCGAAGGTTATAGAGCGGGGCAGACAATTGCGAAGAAATGGGTAAAGTAGTCATTTCCCTGCCTATCTAAGCCCCGACATGTGTTGCGTTGCCAGAAGCAATGTTTTGGGGTGATGAGGGAAGCCAATTATTTACACTATCAACATGTGATGTTGATATAGCGTGATCATGGATCATTCGATCGACATGGAGAGCTGGATGATTTATGATTTACAATTTTAGTAATTTTTAATTTGTTATGATTTCTTTTATTTTACGTAGGATTTGAGTTTGATTAGGATTTCTTTCCTTTTATTTAGGATTTGAATTTGATTTTTAATTTAAATTTTAGATTTTTAGAGAATTGTTGAGATTTTAGTTTGTTAAGATCTTCTAACTTTGTAACCACATAATTAAAGAAAGACGTTTGATAATAGAATTCTATTTTTTTATTTTTTATTGTATTTTTGTTATCCTATGAGAATTAATAAATTCATTGAATTCCATTGTTCTGGTATTCCTTGCTTGTTGAAGCGCGTTGTCCTGATATTCTTCTCTGTAAATCAACAGCATCGTTGGAGGTTAATCAAATCAGTAAAAAGTGTAACCCTTACACTCTAGGCGTTTGCATTCGCATACGCAGTTAATTTGTCCATCCAAATGGACCTTTTTATTATTTATCAAACAACAGTAGGTAGTGTACAATACAAATTTATTCCTATTATATGAGTACGATTAAAATAATGGATTTTTTTAATTTTTTAATATCTATTTAGTGAACGATCCCTCACTTCTTCATATTTTGGTTTTAATCATCAGATTTAGGATATGATGAATAATATAGGGATATGTCCCTCACAGGGATTAAAAAAGGAACATATCCTTTAAATCTGAGGACTAAAACCAAAATATGAAGAATTGAGGGATCGATCATTAAATCCAATGATTTATGGGAACTTAAAAATAAAAATCCCTAAAATAATTCATCTATGTTTATTTATCAAATTACTGTTATTTTTATTACCCATTACTTTATTAGTGATTACTCATTATATATTTGTTGCAATCTATCAATATTAATAACCGAAATGGGTTTTCAACTTTTTTTTTTCCTTTGTCATGCTAATAATTTTTTAAAAGATATATTGTATTAATTGTGATATTCACATCATCATTTTTTATAGATTTATATTGAGATAATGATGAAATATACATGGATTTTAAATAGCATAACATTATATTCAAATCCATCAAATCTCATTCAATTATAAAAGTATGATAGATTAAATAATTGTAACTTTCACATAATTATTTAAAATTTTAAAAGATGAATAATATATTTTTGAGTGCTGTTACACACATTTTTTTACAACTTTAATTCTAGTTTCACATGTGTCGATATAAAATCATCGTAGCACATATTCACATTCACATTTTCTATAAATACATTTATACAATTTATTTGAATATATATTTATATATATATAAAATCATTTATCTTATTAGATAATTTATAATAATTTAAAAAAAATTAAAACACGTGTAAACTATAAACGAGATTGAAAAGGAGCTATATGTAACATAATCCTATATTTTTGGAATATTTTTTTAATGACTTTATATTACATCTTAAAATCTATATTATAATGAATTTTAAGATACTAAAACATATGTATTATATCAATTTTTTCAAAACACACAACCAATTCCATTCCTTAAAAGAGATTATTGATTTTAGCATAGTTTTTTTTTAAATATATTATTTTAAATTTCGTAGATGAAAACGAGTTTTTACTAGTTTTAATTAATTTTAATTTTAATTATAATTCGAAGGAAAAAAAGACGGGGAGTTGTTTCTATTTCAAGAAACTTAGAGGGCTTTTAATCAATTGTTCCCCCGACAAAAATTTATCCCAAAGAGATCCCCCAATCTTCTTCTGTTAACAGACTCTCTCTCTCTCTCTCTTGGAGACCATCGTTTCAACGGCGGAGATGCACCGACGAAAGCTCCCTCTCCTCCACCTCCTCCTCCTGACGGCGGCGGCGATCTGGTCACCGCCCTTAATCACCGCCTCCACATCTCCTCCGGGGAAGTTCGCCGTGGACGGTACGGTGTTGGAGCTCAACGATTCCAACTTCGACGACGCGATCGCCTCCATCGACAACCTCCTCGTCGACTTCTACGCCCCCTGGTGCGGTCACTGCAAGCGTCTCTCGCCGGAGGTAACCTTACACCCCCCTCCCCTTTTCAATGAACAGGTGTGATTGGATATGTGGATGCATTGAAAGATTCATTATTTGCTCTGTTTGGTTGAATTGGAAGATTTGGAGTTGTGTTTGGCCCAATTTTTTTTTTTTTTTTGGATTCGAATTGAATTTTGAAGGCATAGAAAAGAGAAGAGGAGATAAAAGAATGTAAAACACCCAAAAGCGATGGAACTTCTCTTCATTGTGTGTCTGATGGCGAGACAGCTTTGGACCATATTGAGCATGGCCAAGGCATCCATTAAATACCATCAATGTATGAATTATTCTGGTTTATTTTCTTGATCTATATCAAAAAAGAAAAAAAAAGAGTTTTTGAATGGTTCAGATTGGCATTGGATCCTTAATTTTGGATGACCTAAGATGGGTCACCAGGTGAATGGTGGCACCATTGGGTTTTTTTTTTCTGACTGGAACGATAGGCGATCACCTTTGTATTAACAAAAGCGAAAGTCCAAATTGAAAGTACATAAGCAGAAGTAAAACAAAGATAAGAACAGTCGCCCCGGGTTAGGCAAGACCAAAATCTAGCATGACATCTACTCGTAGTCTCCTGGAGGTCTCCACCCCAAACCTCACCAGGCCCATGCCTAATTAATCACCACACTGCCCACCAGAACAATACCTACCCCACTCCTATATAAAACTAATCACCGTCTCCCAAATATTTTCCACATACAATGTCTGCCCCCGAAAAACTGAGAGGTTTCGCGTCAACCAAAACGGCCATAGCATTGCCGGGATATACAATGGGGACACCTTGGCCCGCAAGGATCGATCCCCCGCTGGCCTCAACCACCTACTGGCCTCCCACATCCCATCCACGTCGACGAAACTACCTCGAGATCCATAGCCAATCTCAGCCAACCCCAAACCCGATGAACCATGGGACACGCTATGAACATGTGGTCAATAGTCTTCTCCTCTAACCGGCACAAAACGCAAGCCGTGTCCACCCCTCGTGACCACCGAGCAATAGAAGTTTTTGTGAGGTTCTTGTGTAGATAGACCATCTATAGAAAAACCTAGACCTTAACCTTCAAAAGAATTTTGCAACCCCAAATTTCATTGTGCTTGGCCGCCGTTGCATGGACCACCTGTTTTTCTTTTCGAATCCACACATAACAACTCTTAACCGAGAAGCCCGCTGACGGCGACGGATGCCACACCGGGCTGTCATCTCTACCCTGTGACACTGCCACCGGTTGTAACAATTCAGGGAGAGATAGATAGCTCTGCACCATTGAGATTGATCATGCTTCTTAACTTTTATTCATTTGTATATGGAAAATGATATGTTCAGCCTCCAGTGCCCCATCCGTAGTCCACACTGGTTTTTTATTTTTGATAATTATACTCTCTTATTGAAGTACATACTATGATATATTGAAAACATAGAGTATTTTTTTTTCTCTTTGAATTTTTTTTTTTAATCCCATACACTATGATAGAACCCCATATACTATGATAGTGTAGTATATAATGCTCTATCGTAGTGTATGAGGATGCATATAGGGCAGCAAAACGGACTGAGTGTATTAGCTCTCTTTATATATAAATCAAGTTTAGGCAATATCTATAATCTATGTCTCAACAGAGGTTTTTAGGGATGCATTTTGTTGAAAATTATGTGTTTATGGACTCTTCAAGTTTTACATTTTTAGGAAATGTAAAACTGTATGATATTATTTTTTTGAGCACATATTTTCGTGGTAAGAAATATTGGTGTTCTTGACTTCTTTTTCATATTTATGGAAAAATGGCATATTCTTATCATTCTTCTTTTTTCTTTTTGTAAGTCAAAATGTTCTAACGACTTTTTTGCTAACTTTAGAATCTGGGTGATGGTTGTCTAATGTTGTCTGGCAGTTAGATGTGGCTGCTCCCGTGCTTGCTAAGTGGGATGTACCCATTGTGATAGCCAAATTAGATGCTGACAAATATACAAAGATCAGAGACAGATACGATGTAGAGTATGTGTACCATATATATAAGCACGCATTTATGCTATTTTGTAAATCTGGAGTTTTGTTCCTCGTGAAAATGTTTGCAAATGTCCATTATGTCAGCAGACTAACTTAAAATTCTTCATTTTAGTGGATATCCTACACTGAAGCTCTTCATGCATGGTGTCCCTGTTGACTATGATGGTCCAAGAAAAGCAGAGTCACTCATTAAGCAACTGAGGAAGTTTGTCATACCAGATGTGTCCCTCCTTGAATCAGATTCAGCTATAGATAATTTTGTTCTGGCAGCTGGTAAACAATTCCCCATATTCATTGGTTTTGGCTTGAATGAGACGGTGATTGGCAAATTGGCCGGGAAGTACAAGAAAAAATCATGGTTTGCTGTTGCAAGGGGTTTCTCAGAGGATGTAATGGTGAAATATGATTTTGACAAAGTTCCTGCATTGGTCTCCATTCACCCTGCTCATAATGAACAGCATGTCTTTTATGGCCCTTTTGAAGGTAAGTTGATGTGGAGGTCATCAAAAAATATTTTTGGGCCTATATTTTGTTGCTTCAGTTAATGTCATACTTTTTTATAACAAAAATATATCGTCGGGTTTGCACGTCACTTGATTCAAGATTTTGGTTGAGATTGGTATGGTATTAGTTTATCATATATAATTTCCTTAGAAATGATTTTTTAAATAAATTTATACCAAGCATGGATATGTAGGGGGTGAGGGGCACAACATCAGTCATGGAAGAATATAGTCATCCCTTTCACCATCCATTCAGTACCTTGTATTGATCATACCTTTCATACACGACATTTGAAAATGCTAACTACGACGGAGTAGGTGACAGTATGTGTGGACATTTTTTTGTTCATCTGTTTATCCCTTTTCTGTTGTATTATCATTACTTGAGTGAGTGGTGCATACTAGCTGAGGAGTGGCTTTTCTAAACTAGCTGGTCTTACCTGATTGGCTGATTTTACTGAAATAAAGTGTGATTGTAGTAGAATCCCTGGTATATTGTTTCTTCTATGTGTTTAATCATCGAAGTTGACAAGTTGTTATAATTTTGATAAATTTTTTATTATAATTTAATTGTTGGTATAATCCTACTACATTTTTCCATTTTGAGTGAAGTTTTTTTTTTTTTTATTAAAACGGTAGGCAAGCTCCTTCATATTAATAAAGGCGAAAGCCCATTTGAGTGAATAGTTTTTCATATATATTTTGCAACTAAGAGCATAATCTATATTTTTTGAACTTTTACTGTAGTTTATTTACAGTCTCTTTATCATTGCATTGGATTATGTCATCTGAGATAGGCCGATGTGATCACAAACACTTATTCATGAACCATTCATCTAAACAACTTCTCATTTGTGGAGCTTCCTGTTTTGAACTTGCAGAGGATTTCTTGGAGGATTATATTAGGCAGAACCAGTTGCCTCTCTCTTTTCCTCTGACTATTGACATACTCAAGCAGTTGGGTGAGGAAAAGAGAAAGGTTGTTTTAACAATCATGGATGATGTGTCAGATGAGAAATCGCTGAAATTGATCAGAACATTGAAATCTGCCGCATCTGCAAATCGTGACTTATTGTTTAGTTATGTTGGAGTCAAACAGTGGGAAGAGTTTGCTGACACATTTGATGTTAATAAAAAGACAAAACTGCCAAGATTGGTTGTCTGGGATGGAAATGAAAAGTACTTCTTGGTAAGAGTTATCTCACTTTCTAATGCATATTTGATTTTCTTCATTTTGCCTTTGATTTTACAATACTCATCATGTTGCCTGTTCAGTTACCTCATTGGTTTCCGAATATTTAATTGTTCAATTTTAGGTGATCAACTGCATGTAACTTTTGCAAAGACCAGCTATAGAAAATCATAAGCATGTTAGTCAATTATTTGTGTTATGAGCCAGATTTTTTTCCCCTTTTATTGCCTTCTACCTCTGTAAATGATGTTGCTTCTGGTTTCATCCTTTGTGTGGGATCATGCATGTAGCTTGACCATGGGTGTATCTGAAGTAGGAAAAGGTCAAGCAAGAATAAAGAAAAAGGTGGTGTTTGTTGGAGATTGATTAGTGTGTGATATAAAAGGACTAAAGATAAACAGTGGATGAATGAAGCCGACAAAAATCAATAAAATCCATAGAAACTTTATAATCAGAGCAGCTAGTGTAATAATCCTTAGCATATATCAATGTGTCCATGCCACATTTATTCAAACATGTGCATCTTGTGGTGAGATAAAAACGGACTGTTGGATTATGGCACATTCCCAAAGCTTGCTGTTTGCATCTATGGGAAATCCCCCACTAATTTTGTGCCAAATTCTCTCCATTGTCTTTTTTGTTCTATTTATTATTTATTTGTTCTAGTTTATTCGTCAACTTAATTCATTGTAGTTATTCCTCGCATTACATTTTTCTTCTAGTAGCCTGAAATGCGCACACAGTTATACTGACTATTTTGACAAAAAATTATATATGTGCAAAAGGTGGAAGGTTTGGAAAGTCTGGATGAAGAAGATCAGGGATCTCAAATAAGTCTTTTCCTCGAAGGGTATAGGGCGGGGCGGACGATTGAGAAGACACTCAGTGGCCCGTCGTTCATGGGATTCATAAACTCATTAATCGGCATAAGATCGGTATACATTTTAGTCTTCATCGTTGCTGTAACCATGCTTATAAGGCATGTCACCGAAGATGAGGAGGGCAGTGTCCCTAGGACTATAAAAACCGAAGGTGAAATCACAGATGCGGGCAGCTCGGAATCTAGGAGTGAAGGTCAAAAAGAATACAGACCTGAGGACAAGGAAGACTAAAGAGGATATGAATTTCAGAGTGTTGTGAAATTCAGTTGGTGAGCCATCTTAAGAGGCAGTTCTATGGACAGACACAACCAAGGAATCTTTTTGGATGGATTTTAAATGTTTTTTAGTTGGTTTAATGAGCCATTTTATTTATGTATTATATAAAACAGGCTAGTTTGAGTACTTGATGTCTAGTTTTGTTTTGGTTGATTTTTGATGTATTTTTGTTTTTCTTAAGGAGAGATCCTTAAATTATGGCCTTTTATGGGGCTTGTTTTGTGCAATAGATGGATTATATAAATAAGAATTTATTTAAAGAAATGTTGTTTGGTTCTTTATTTCAAGTGGGTTCAGATTTGGAAAAAGATACACTCAGCCACTGTTGCAGACCCAGTGGCAGTCCATTTCATTTTTTTTTTTTTTAAAAATCATACACTTATCATTTGAAGTATATGTTGTTATATAAAATAAAGTATATATTGAGATACATTAATGTATTTTTTTATGGTAAAAAAATGAAAAAAAAATTTGAGTCATATATTAAATAGGACTCATATATTATGATAGTGCAGTATATACTACATTATCATAGTGTATGGGATTGCAAAAAGGTATTAGCGCTCTTCAGATTTGTATGTCTTTTTATCCTCGTATGGAGACAACCATGCTTGTGTTGTTCGTAGGGGACAAGTGGGGGGTGAGGGGAGGAAAGGTGAACGGGACAGTAAATAGTATGGACAAGTGTCCCTATTTTTAAAGGTTTTTTTCTTATTTTTTGTCCACATAAATATGAATATGATACACTCAAATATGTTCTGCAGTATAGAATTGGTTCTCAACCATTAGTACATTGTGGTAGTATAATATATATTATAATACCGCAATGTATATTTGTATAATTATTCCTCTTATTTCCACTATGATATAAATGCCTTCGAAATTTTTGTAAGTTGTGCAAATTTGCTCATGAGATTAGTGTCCATGAGAATTAGAGAGAATTGGATAAAAAACATTCCTTAGTCATTTGTAAATAGTTCAAAATACTTTCTCCTTTCTCTCTTTAAATGGTCAAAGCCTAGGTCCTTCCTTCTACCTTCTCTCCTTTATTTTTTTTGCCATGCCTTTTTGTTTACATTTCTCTTATTCTCCATAAGAATGAGAGAGAGAGATAAAGAAATCGCGTAAGGTTGAATATGGTGTGTGGTTTAAGTGAGGGGTAAACCGATTATTTTATGGAATAGGATTAAGAATCTAACCATAATTCGTTCTGTCTTTCTAACCACGACTGACAGAATGGCATATTTGTAGATTTATGAAATTTTCAAAGGTATTTATGTCTTTACAGAAATAAGGGGTAGATGTGATTTTTTAAAAAATGGAAAACATTGTTTAGATTGTAAAATATATACTGAGTGTAATATTTTCCAAACCAGAATTACAGTAAAAAAAAAAAAAAAATTCACACCGTGACTGACTAACGTTTGGTTGCGTGATTGCAGTGTTTGCGATTGCAGGAAGTTGCACTTCCTCGCAAATCAGTTTTAAAGCCCAAATTTCTGCTTAATCAGTTTTACAATTAAGCAACCAAACCCACCACCCTCCTTTCCGACACCAACGTCTCTCACTCTCTCTTTCTCTCCGACGAACTCCCGATGGACGACTGCAGCAGCAGCAGAAGCAACAACAACAACAACGTTGTCGCCGGCGACTCGTCTCCGATGCTCATCGGCGGCATCATAGAGAAGGGCTTCTCCACGGCCAGCAAAAGCACATCGACTCCCCTCCCCCGCCCCACCGTCCTCCCCTTCCCCGTCCCCCGCCACCGCTCCCACGGCCCCGTAAGTCCTCTCTCTCTCTATGTTCTTGTGTTCTTGTGTATCTTCATTTTTGAAAGACTAGGTTTTGATTGGTTGGGTCAACTCTGTATCTAATGCTCTCCAATGGGTGTTTGGGCGGGTGACAAAAAAACGGAACGGAGCGATTATATGTTAATATTTGTTTTCGATTATATAAAAAAGTTATTTTTGCATCCAATTTTATTTCAGTTTCAACTGTTGCAGTATTTTTAACAATGAACATCAATATTGATGCAGAAAAGAAGAGAAGTGTATATCGATACATTTTTTATCAGTTGAAAGAGAGAGAGGACTGAAATCTTTTACACTTCTGTTCTTTCATTTGTGAAAGACATGATTTTGATTGATTGGGTCAACTCTGTATCTAATGCTCTCCAATGGGTGTTTCAGCGGGTGACAAAAAAATGGAGCGATTATATGTTAATATTTGTTTTCGATTATATAAAAAAGTTATTTTTGCATCCAATTTTATTTCAGTTTGTTGCAGTATTTTTAACAATGAACATCAATATTGATGCATAAAAGAACCGAAGTTAAACGAATTGCCCAGGAGCACTGACTCTTTAAGTTACATTTGATATGGATTAGAAGGCACTCAATGTTGCTTGGTTTCGAGAGCGTCTGTTTTTGACAGTTCATTATCTCTTAAATGCATCGATCGATAATTAAATTCACTAATAAGAATTGCATGCTTACTTATTTTTAAACTTCCAACTGATTGATTAATTTGCAGCATTGGTCTTCAGTGGCTCCTGAGATTGAGGACAAGGATGGCGATGAAGATGAAGATGAGACAAACCTTGATCATGTAGCATGTAGTGCGAATCCGGTGCAGCGTAAAAAGAAAAAAGGTTTGAATTTTGGGAACTGGAGAGAAATCATACCAAGTGACAGACCAGCTACAAATCAGAGGAATCAAATGAAAGAACGTGAGTTTAGTGCAAAAGAGTTGATAGATGAAGGGAAAAAAGACTACAAAGGAATTAATGTAAGTGCAACAGCTTTAAAAAATGTTGATTCATTTCCAAATGAAAAATCAAATGGAGAGTTTGATAAGATGCTGAATATGGACATCAACGAAATCCAGGGTAGCATTTTGGGCCGCCCAGCAGTTGTGATCTCTGATTCGGTTGCCCGGGAATCTAAATCGGATCATTCACCTGGTCAATCTTGTAACGATGATGAGATCGTGAGTCAGAGTTATGATTACAATATGTTTGAAGGAAGCGATGGAGTTTCACTTTCACCTTCTCTGGCTAATGACATCGATGCTGAAAATCGTGCTCGTCTGGAGCAAATGTCATCTGATGAAATTGCGGAAGCACAAGCTGAAATAGTGGGGAAAATGAATCCCAACATATTGGAAATGCTAAAGAAACGTGGGAGAGAAAAGTTGGCAAATGTAAGAAGCTCCAAATCAGGTCTTGAGAAAGGGAACCAAAATGATGTTATACATGATAGGGGTAATTTGCAGCGAGGCTTAAAAGGCCGTCAACCCCGTGAAGGTGCTGAAGGTTCACATAAGATGACACCAACTTCTGAGCATACTCACAGCAACGCATCTATGGGCCACTTGCTACCTTCTAGTATGCAAGGCAGTGGCTTTTGGAAATCTTGGGCAGAGAGAGTTGAGGCAGTTAGGGGATTGAGGTTTACCTTGGATGGTCACGTTTTAGAGACTGGTCTAACTCAGCCATCAACGAGTGGTAAGTGATGCTTAAATGTAAAGCATTGTGGATGTTTTTAGCAGTTTCCTTATCAATGAATGTTTCCTTTATATATACACACATGCAAAATTTTATAGTCTCTCATATGATATTATCTGTATATGCTGTTTATCTATGCGCATAATGGATCTTATTTTCTGTGATACATGTTCCATATTCATTTAGCCCATGAATCTTTGTTCCCCACCTGTGACATGCACATGGTGATGCTAGTGGATGTCTCATCTACTGATCATTTTTGGAGTGTTCTGGGCCTTGTGTTTATTTTTTATTTCTGGGTTCCCATTTGGGATCCTTTTGTTGTTTGATTCTAAGGGTGCATTTGATTGCGCGATTGCACAATGTTTGCGATTGCAGGAAACTGCGTTTGCAATCGTGCAATCAAACAGTTTTATTGTAGCAGCTTCCTGCACAGAGATTTCAGGTAAATAGTACCCAAAAGCTGCGATTTCAAAAAGCTGAGAAAGTGAGCTTCCTGCAAAATCAGTTTTAAAACCCAGATTCCTGCAGAATCAGTTTTGCAATCACGCAACCTAACGCACCCTAAGGATCTTTACTCATCATTTCTTTGAATTGAAGTGGTACTTAAAAAAAATAAAAATAAAAATAAATTGTGGAACCATTATTTTAACTCATTTTCTATTTAAAATGATAAGCTTGATATAAAAACTTTGACAAAGTGCTCCCTTAGAAAATTGGATCTCGATGTTTTGTTCTTTGGTTGAAAAAAGCCGGTATTAACAGGTTGATGCTTTAACAAACTTCTTACTGATATCTTTTTTTTTTTCTTCCAAATTCCGTTGGAACTTATTAGATCTATATTTCAGTAAAATAAATGATAAAGTTGATTGAATGAGCAAAGTTAAAAGTTAATTTCAGTTTGGTTTGGGTACCTTATTCCTTCATGCACCTTAACCAAAATTTCCATACAAAAAGCAGATTCCCAGTGATAACCACAACATGATTTTTTGAATATTTGATAATATTTATGAGCGATGTGGTTCTGTGGATAAGGTTTTGAGGAGATCATGGATGGAATAATTTTAGATGTTGAAGGGGGAGGGTGAGTTAAATAAATTTATAAACTTTTTACTTATCGCTAGGCTGTTTAGAGGCACGATCACTGAGGAGAATGGTAATGAGTTCTTTTCCATTTTTGTGGGCTGTCTCATTTAACAATTTTTTATCTCATTTACTTGGACTGGACTGTAGTGGATTGATTTGTGCTTTTCATTCACATTTTTTGAGTACAAGAAATTTGGGATTTCCGATGATTGGAACAGAATTTGAAAGTTGAATTGTTTGGATGTTGTGTCATGATTTTTATATGAGTTTGAAAAAACTAAAAGGTTGTGCAACTAATTACAAAAGTTGGTTGTGCAAATAATACGTAAACTGCCTTCTGTTTTTCTTATTTTGTTTTGCAAGTAATTGCCTGATTGGTACATGATAAGTTAGCTGTTATCCGTCTCTTTATTCAAGCTAGATGCATTTTTTTTTCAGATATTGCTACCACTCAAATTTATTAATGAATTTGGGGTACATCATGTGATGAGCCAAAATAAAACATAAGAAGAAAGAAAAAGGAAACAGAAGGAAGGTATAACAACTCCTTAGAATAAAGAACCTGAACAGTAAGTGAGAGACCAACTGATAAGGGCCCAAAAAACAGGAAGCAGAACTGTGTGCCAGCGATCCAGTCAAACTTTAATGCTCAATCTGGTTTCCTGAAACATCAGCCTCTTTGCTCCCATACAATGCGCACCCCAGGATTTTTTAAGGAACTCAACCTCTAACCACATGTTCTCGATGTGAGGTAGCACGTTTTTAAAGATTATTTCATTTCGAGTCCTCTATACAGTCCAGCAAGTTGCAGGGATAAGAATCTGTCTCAATTTTGCTGTGGTGCTTTTGTCCCCAGGTCTCTGAAGACTCTTAGTCTTACCTGCCTCCCATAAGGCATGGTGATTATAGCCGCATGTATTGATGAGAAGAGCGCCTGTAGCTATTCATTATTTGATGATGCTTTCTGTCTCTCTTTGCTTATGATTATTGAGTGACATGATGATCTTATAAATCCTGCTTCTGTTTTGCTCATCTAACTCATTCATCATGTATCTACAGGTCAGCGTGAACATTTTTTTCCCAACAAGAAGTTGGTTTCATTTCTATCACAGTAATAGCTGATACATTTTATTATATGCTACTAATAGTTTATAGCATACCACCTGATATAATTTTTTTTTGGCTTACCTTTGACAACTTACTGTATTAGTATGGTTCGATTTTTGTTTTTTAAAAACATTTGTAAATACCACTATCAAATGTCCTACAATTCGGTGCCTGCCTCTTTGATTATGCATCCACTATTATGCATCCACTACACTGAACTATTGAAGTTTTGGAAAATATGTTGGAATCCTATTTCAGAAATGTTAGTGATTCTGTTTATTATGATAATATTTTTTTTCTTTCCTTGTAGGCGATGCTCCTTGCAGTCAATATAGTGATAAAAATGTAGCAGAGCGTGACTTCCTACGAACTGAGGGTGATCCAGGAGGTGCAGGATACACAATTAAAGAGGCAGTAGCACTTATTCGAAGTATAGTAAGTGGGAAACAAATGCGTTTGCCTTTGAAATTTAAAATGTTTCTTTGCAGACCTTACTCTTTTAATCTATCTTGTGTATGATCTCGTGAGTGATTGTTGTCTTGGTAGATTTTGTCAGTTGGATGATATTGCATGGAAATGAAATGTGCAAATATATTTTGAAACTGGCTGGAGCATCATGTTTTAATAGAAAGATTTTATATCCTCAAAATTGATATTTAGGTATATAAGCCTGAAGTCATCTTCATGACGTGGTGCACTTATCTTTCGATGGAATTACATTTGAAAGTCATTAGCTATTGCATCATTTTCTTAGTTGTATAAAGGCTTCTTTCAAAGGAATAAGCTTCTGAACAATACTCTCATACAAAATTATTGGGGGGATTAGGTTTTAGGATCTCCAACCCCAGTGCAAGAGGAGCCTGGCTTAAACCTGTCAGGCCCCATAAGATGGATGTGGAATAGATTTTCTTAATGATGTGAATTGGAAGTTATTCAACCTCGCGTTGTCCTTAAACAACTTTATAAATACATCCTCCCTATGTCTCATCTCTTGGCATGCACAAGGAGTCACCATGACTAGACCTTCGATTTAATACACAGATGCTTAAGTTGGTGTCTGCCACTAGTTTCTTAATGTGAAATAGGTCTAAAAAAATGTTTCTAGCTCTTGAATTTTTTGGTGATGTTCTGAAGTGGTTCAAACTAAAGTTAGTTATATAGGCCTCACATGTTCAGATGGATGGTTTGTGGTGTGTGTTATGTGAAGTTCTAATGTAGAAGGAGAGAGGAAAAGGGAGATGGTTATAGTGCAAAGTTAATTAGCATTCATGCTTTATATAGGCCTCAAATTTTCAAATGGACGGTTTGTGCTGTGTGTTATATGTCGCTGTAATATGGAAGGAGAGTGCTTGGGAAAGGAGAGGGTCAGAGTTTAAAATTGATTAGTATTTGTTCTTATTTCTTATAAGCTGTTTACTATTGTTTGATCATCAATAGTATATTATCCCCCTTCATTTGGGCAAATTCACAAAGCAAGAGTGGTTGCCATTGATAAGTTGACTTGAGAGAATGATGGATGGGTGGGAGATCAGATTCTTGAGTCTTGGTGGAAAGCTTATGCTCGCGTTGAAGCGATGCTGTCTATCCTCTTGATTTTTTTTTTATATAGAAGATCCTGAAATGCATCATTATGCAATTATATTGCTTGCAAAAGAGATTTTTATGAATGGGAGTATGGGACTAAAGAGAGTGCAGAGAAAATGCATTTGGTCAGATGAGTCTGGTCTGCGGCAACAGGAGGAGAGGGGACTGGTATTTTGAATGAGGAGGATATAAACTCAGCATTGCTTTGCAAACAGCTATAAAGGTGCCTTATGGACTGGAATCAGATGTGGTGCAAGGTGGGGGACAGATACTGGTGCAGTGGTTCACACGTGGATTGATTCGCGATGGATTCATCAAGGTTGTCTTTGATTTAGAAAGGCACCAATAGTGTGGCCCAAGGTTTCAGGGAGACGATCAGCTGGAAAGTAGGGTTGGGGACACAATGTATTTTTGGCATGATTTATGGTGTGGTGATCAATCTCTCAAGGTAAAATCCTCGAGTTTGTTCACTTTGGCGATGCGTAAGAATGGTTTAGTTAATCAACATTGGATCAGAGGGAGGGGGTGGGCATTGGGACGTATTTCTAAGGAGGAATTTGCGGGGGGAAAAGGTGATGATGTATGCGACTCTGCTTGTTGAGCGTCAGGGGTTTGTGATCAGGGAAGGTGAGCTTGATGTGGTAGTGTGGAAGCCTCAGCGGAGGATGGATTTTTTGGCTCGCAAATGCTATAGGTGGTGAAGGAGAGAAAGACCAAGACTTCAGGAGATGGTGATCAAATCCAAGGAGGTGTGGGATGTCAATTTCCCTTTGAAGGTTAAGGTTTTCATGTTGTTGATGTACCAGAACAAACTGTTAACAAAGTCTTACAAAACTAATTACGGCTCATAATGGAGACAAATTATGCTGTTTCTATCACACAGAGGATGAAATCATAAAGCATCTATTCAGTCGAGGTTTGTTGGTTAAGTCAGTTTGGGTTTGGTTGGCCTGGGTTGGTGACATATTTTATTAGCATGTAGAAAATGCGGATCTCAGGGAATAGGATGAAACAAAGGGGAGATAGGAATGTGAAAGCAAAGATTTCACAGCCTTTTATGGTGGCAGTGGTTTGATCTATATGGTAAGGTTGACGTGCAACATTGTTATCCTCAAGGGTGGTATACCTTATGCAGAAAACATCGATTTGTCTCATCAAAGATTTGGGTAGATTCTGTGCTAGGGCTTCTAGTGTGATGTAAAAGATTGTAATTGAGGCGTAATGTTGTAAAGGTTAGGATATTGGCTTGGTGTGGTGGTAGATACCTCTTTTACTGCTCACTAGTCCAGGATGATCTTGCTTTTTTATATATATATATTTATTGATGCTTTATTATTTATTATTTTTTATTTTTGTATTTGGGCATTCACTCCTCTTTAATAAAATTGAGGTACGAAGCCTACTTTATTTTCAAAAAAAAAAAAGTACTTTCTGCTATATGATTCATATTTTATTTTATTCTTATAAATATTGTGGTGATTCTTTATTATACTACAATTTCCAAAATTAACTAATTTTCCAGAAATTTGGGAATTTGGCTAGTAAGATGGATTGATTATGCTGTTAAATGGCTTGCTGCATTTTGGATGTGGTTACAGATCCCTGGACAAAGAGTCTTGGCATTGCGGCTCTTGGCTTCTATCCTTGACAAAGCATTATGCAACCTGGAATTGAAAGATGCTGTGATTCATATGAATGGTACAGATGATGCCATTAAATCTGTTGACTGGCAAGCTATTTGGGCATATGCACTTGGTCCTGAACCTGAGATTGCTTTGTCATTGAGGTAAATTTATTTAATTGCATCAAAGTTGTCTAATGTCACCATTGTTCAAGTTAGATGTTTCATCCTTGATATGTCAATTAGGAAGTCAATTTTCTCTATTAGTTGATCTAGTACATAAGTGGAATTGATGCAAAACCAAGAGGCAAAAAAGAGAACAAGAAGAGATTGTCACAAATAAACTAAAACTTATAAATGGCATAATCTGAATCTGGTTTGACATAACATTTATGTGCTTGTATAGGGCAACAAAACCCTAATAAGGACTCTTAGTCATACTAAGACTAAAACAAAATTATGTGAAACTTTTAAGGCAATACAATATTCCTAATGACTCCAAATCCTGAATCTAATAATGAAATAAAAAACTAAATAGGACTATAACAAATTACAGGCAATTCGTAATCTTTTTCCTCTTGAAACTGCCCAAGAAATGGTTCTAGAGATTAATTAGGTGTGCGTGATAAAGAAGGTGTTACTAAAAGGTTAAATGGCTATCATTATGGACTTCATGAGCCCTACCTGTGAATAAATCAGTATCTTATCGCCATGGCTGTTTATCAAGGATTTGTCATCGGACTCCTGGCAAGGGCCCAACAGTGGTTCGGCCCAGAGGTTGCATCATTATTGATTGATAACTACTAAATTTCTGATTTTTTTTCCTCGTCATGGATTATGTTTATACTATATCATTTCAATTTTCACTGATTTTAACCTTACATATTTCCCAGGATGGCCTTGGATGACAATCATAATTCTGTGATCTTGTCTTGTGCCAAGGTCATTCACTCCATCCTAAGCTGTGAGATGAATGAGAACTTCTTCAACACATCAGAGGTAGAGTTTCATTCATGAGTTCTTCTTCCAACAATATTTCCACATGCTGCTTAATTAACCCACAACTTTTGTCCTCAGAAATTAGCAAATTATGAGATGGGTCTATACACAGCTCCCATATTTCGTAGTAGGCCAGATATCAAGGATGGGTTTTTAAATGGTGGATTTTGGAAATACAACACAAAGCCTTCGAATGTTCTCCCTTTCATTGAGGAAAATGTAAATGATGAGGCCGAAGGAAAACATACTATACAGGATGACATTGTTGTAGCTGGACAAGATATTGCTGCAGGTTTAGTGAGGATGGGTATAATTCCAAGAATACGTTATCTTCTGGAGGTGAGCAGTTTTTATCTTATCCTTCTCTTTCTTTTATTGAGAAGTTTCCACTTAATTTTCTCTTGAGTTGTGTTTTGGGCATTGTAATGCTTGATGTTGGAAATGAATATAAACGAACTATTCTGTTCTGCTCGTATTATGCATTTAACAATTTAAATTTTTTTTCACTGGCTTATCCAGTCATCCAATGTGCATTGTGCTAAATATCTGAAAGATACACGGATGAAATTTTATTTCATGAAGTTTTGTCCCTATTGGGATGTCTTTGACCTATGAAATTAGACTAATGATCAATCTATATATAGAAGAAAGTCCAGAGTGTACATGAGCTAGAAAGTGGTGTTGATGTGTCCTGGCCCTTAGAATTGATGTGCAGTGGCACATGCAACTTTTGCTGGCTGTTCCTGATTTGGGTTCTGATTCATTCATTCACTAGGCAGATCCACCATCTGCAGCAAGGAAACAAAGTCATGTTCACTGTAACGGCTTAATGAAGGAGATGTGGCATTCTTGTTGCACCCATCCAATATGAAATTGTAGCGGAACTTTGCTGCTGGATAGTTTCACGTATTGACATTGATCTTATACATTTGCTGGAAGCTATGACCTTGGATATAAAGGCTTGCGCTCCTTGCGATGAACTTTGACAAAAACAGACTTCTTGATCTAACATCATATTATTTTTCTATAATATAATGACGAAGGGATATTTCGAGAGCCAACATTTCTCAAATTCTCAGACATCCTGCTTCACTTTGACACCAATCCATATTTGTTTCCATCCTCATTTCATCATGGATGGAACTTCAACACTTCGCGTGCTGAGTAAGAATCAGCTAACATACTTGATCGTGATGACGGCCATGCCATGCTCGCATCAGTTCCTTAGGCTGGGAAATTGATCATGGAACACATCATTTAGTAGCATTCATATTATAGCAAGATCATATACCACTCTACCACTAACAACCTACCTGCTGCACCAACCATACCTTATGCTTCAGTTTTAAAAGTCCTTAATATAGTGGATGCAAATATTGTAGATGTGGTGTGATTTGTATCATGATTTAGCCTTAGTTTTGTGATGTACTGGCTTGATGATGGTTTAGTTGGCCCCTTCCAATGGATATGCAATGAACAGGGCTTCTTGTTTTGTTTTTCTCCTTTGTGTGTTCAAGAATGACTTGCTGCCGAGTCCTATGTTTTGTAGAGACATGATATGCATGTCAGATATCAGTCATTAATCGATTGCATTTGTAGCAATCCATGATTACTACTTATACTACACGTGCTTCTGAACACATCAGTGCAGCTGTTACTTGGAACTGCCCATAAGTTGTAGTAAAGAATATTATTGTTTATTAGTAAGAAATGTGTGAATATTTGTGAAGTTTGCTTAACATTTGGTCCTTATTGAAGGCTTGTGATTTGCTTAGCATATTGTCCAAAAATTATATATCATTGTAGTTTCTTTTATGGTTTTTTTTTTTTTTAGTCCCTGCAAGTAAATGATTTAGTGATCGATCCCTTACTTCTTCATATTTCAGTTTAAGTCTTTAGATTTAAATGGTATGTTTCTTATTAATCCCTGGGAGGGATCTATCACTAAATTATTTGGTTTTCTTTTTAGTCCCTGGGAGGGACTAAAAGGA
Organism: Acorus gramineus; assembly: GCA_030737835.1. Taxonomy (NCBI): domain Eukaryota; kingdom Viridiplantae; phylum Streptophyta; class Magnoliopsida; order Acorales; family Acoraceae; genus Acorus; species Acorus gramineus. The sequence goes on along the minus strand of CM060853.1, from coordinate 7,850,086 downwards.
ACACATCATTTACATCTGAGGACTTAAACTGAAATATGAAAAAGTGAGGGATCGATCATTAAATCATATAGTTTATGGGGACTTAAAAATAAAAAAAACCCTTCTTTTATTTCTAGTCATTTGATCTTGCATGTGTTCAATCGTTGGGTGGTTTTCTATGCATAACAGCTACCTTTGACATCTTCTGAACTATTTGTATGCTTGCATGATTCTAGTGCTATTATGCTCATTCCTGTTCCACTTTTTGTCATATTGGCTTAACCATTTACTTGTACAATTCCTGTTGCTTCAGATGGAACCTGTTCCAGTTCTGGACGAATATCTTATTTCCATACTTATAGCTTTAGGAAGGCATTCTCCTGAATCTGCAGGTGCAATAATAAAATGCACGGGGCTTGTTCAGACTATCATGCAACGATATACCAAGCGAGACGATGAGGCCATCCATCCCTCTATGATAAAGTCTGCAAGACTTATAAGGGTAAATTTAATATCTATCCCTCATACTTATATGTTGCATTTAATACAATGTTAATTCTATGGACTAATATTTTGACATAGGTGTTTTTGAGGTAAAATTGAATTTAGAGTTTCTCATCAAACATGAAGCGGACGAGATGGAGATAGATAGGAGAATAGAGAGTATAGAAGAACAAGTGAAGGAATGGATAGTGAAGGGAAGCATATCTGGGATTATATACATGTACAAGTATTACAAAGCCTTCTAGATGAGCATGATTTCAAGGGCCTTTTAAGCTAGGAGTTGTGATGAGACTTGAGTAATGTTTTCCTTTTTTCTTATTTACAAAGTCTCTAATATATATATATATATATATATATATATATTTTTTTTTTGATATCGGAGGTACTCCCCGTGGCTGACTTTACGGCCAAGCTAGGAAAGCTGCCTTTGCCTGTTTGTCCCTGGTCCCTCAAAGTCTCTAATATATTATGGACAACATTGATTCCTCTACCACACAGCATACCAATAATTTAAATATTGGATCTCAACCCCCAGCCTTTCACATTCTGTTCAATTAAGGATCCTATCTCAGTGATCCCTCATGTTAAATAATTTTTCCCTTTACTAGATATATGATTCAATATACTCTGGAGTCATGGAGCATATTGAGATTTTGATTTCCTTGGTAGCTCTTTGTGCACTTAAAATATCTTATTCCCTACTCAGGCTGAAGGTGGTCTTGCTGCTTGGGAGAAGACTGCCTTATTACCTAGATTATGTTTAAATGAATTTTTTGAAAAATACAACTGACAATATACTTCCAGATGGTTGGTTTCTATTTAATTGACTGCAATTGCCTTTTTTATGTAGTATAAAAAATAGTAACATATTATCGCAGACAAATATATCTTAAATGTATTTTCATTTCCACAGGGTACACGAGATTTACCTTTTATGATATCTGCATGCGTGTTAATTCTAAGTAGAATTGATGCCAAATTTCTGCAATATATTCTGGTGATTGACCTGCTAAAAATGTCTACGGATAATTAGCTTTACATATCATTATTCCTCTGTAACTTACAGGTTTTGGCTCAATGTAACAAGAGATACTGCATTGATTTTATAGAACGCGGATTTTTTTGGGTCATTATGTCACATCTTTGCAAATATGCTTTCTCCCCTGGGCTTGACCAATGGATAAAATCTGGCAAAGAAAATTGTCAACTCTCTTCTGCCTTCATTGTCGAACAACTGAGTCTGTGGAAGGTTTGCATTCAATACGGCTACTGCGTGTCTCATTTTGCTGATCTTTTCCCTGTATTGTGCGTGTGGTTGAGTCCCCCATCATTTGACAAACTGATCAAGAGCAATCTCCTTGGTGAATTCACTTCCATTTCACGCGAAGCATACTTTGTTCTAGCAGCCCTGGCCAAACAACTACCAGAGCTTCACTCTTCAGAGCAGACCAATAACATCAAAAAGATCTCAGACAATAACATGGAAGCTTGGTCATGGAGCCATGTCTCTCCTATGGTTGATGTAGCTATAAAGTGGTTATCTTTGAAGAGTAATCCATACTTATCTTCAATGTTTGATGTAAGAGAGGAAAGTGCAAATTTTACTCAAGATTCTTCAGTAGGCAGTTTGGTTTGCATAATTTCAGCTGTTGTTCACATGCTTTCCTGTGTATTAGACAGAATTGTTCCCTGTGATGCCAATGGCCAACAAGGAAACAAGAAACCTTTACCATGGTTGCCTGACTTTGTTCCCAAGATTGGCCTCACAATAGTGAATAGTGGATTGCTAAAGTTATCTGATACTAATGGAGGAGTTTCTCTGGTGGAATGCCTTAGTCGCCTGAGGTGTTATAATAATCTGGAATTGTCATTATCTTTTATAAGTTGTCTTCAATGCCTAGTCCAGCTTGCAGTCTCAGTCGACAAGTGTATCCAAAGTGCTAAATCTGATAACTGTACTGATAGCCAAGGATGCAGTTTTGAGAATGATGGGGTGATACTAAGAGAAGGGATAGTTAAGTGGTGCTTGAATGATTTGAAAATCTTACTGACTGTATTTATGAAATTTATTGCTTCTGGATGGCATGATTTTCGGTCCATTGAGATTTATGGCAGGGGCGGACCTGCTCCTGGATCTGGAGTTGGCTGGGGTGCTTCTGCTGGGGGTTTTTGGTCTCGAACTGTGTTGCTGATACAAGCGGATGCAAAGTTAGTACTTTGTTTACAGGAACATTTCCCCATTGGTCTTGATACTCTTATCTCTTCTCTGCAAGACAGGGAACCAGCAACTGGTCACTCCATATCTGACACGTCTTTTACCTTGCAAAGAATTAATTCCATTCTCCATGTGTGTTTAATTGGAGGGCCGAGAGAAAAGATCACCGTGGAAAAGGCCTTTGATATATTGCTCCAAGTTCCTACACTGAAATACTTCACTTTTTGGATACAACGCCTTTTTCGTCTGAATATGAAATCAATTGAGGAAGACTACATGCTCATTAGCAGGACTTTAAATACCCATTTCAGGAATAGGTGGTTGAACTCAAAAAAGAAGTCTGCCAAAAAAAATAACAAGGAGATAGCTGATACGGAGCAAAAGCGCAATGCTCTGGATACAATTCATGAGGATGCTGAAATGTCAGAAACAACATCTCAACATCCGCAGTGCGACTCATTAGTTGTTGAATGGGCGTACCAGAGATTGCCACTTCCCCTTCACTGGTTCCTCAGTCCAATCTCAACCTTTGGTGACAGTGATACAGCTCAGGATGTCATGAATGAATCTAATTCACTAGCCAAATGTGGGATTTTCCTTCTTTTAGGTCTAGAAGCAAGTTCCAGCATATCATCTGATTCCGAGCATTCTCCTGTATCAAATGTGCCTTTGGTTTGGAAGCTTCATGCTTTGTCTATGGTTTTGCTTGTAAAAACAGAGATACTTGAAGATGAGACTTATAGGGCTGTTTATGAAACTTTACAAGATCTGTATAGCCATGACCTTGGCAATTCAAGACAGAGAAATGTGCAACCATCTGCTGACAGCACTGCTGATTCGTTAGCTTGTATGGAAACAATTTTAGTCCCAAAAGAAAAAAGTGTGGGCACACTAAAATTTCAAGCACTGGTTCATGAAAGCTACTCTACATTTATAGATACTCTTGTTGAGCAATTTGGGGCTATGTCATATGGTGATGTACTATTTGGCCGCCAAGTAGCGGTTTATCTTCACTGTTTGGTTGAGGAGCCAGTTCGACTTGCCACATGGAATGCGCTCTCTAATGCTCATGTCCTTGAACTTTTGCCACCTTTGGATAAATGTCTTGGTGGGGCTGAAGGATACCTAGAACCTGTTGAGGTATAAAAAAATAGTTCTACTAATCCGTTCTTCTTGTCCAATTTTGTTTGCTGATTTTTAATTGAACACCCTTATACTTCTGTTGTATAGCATTTAATATAAGAAGGTTAGTAAGAAAGTATAAACTCTCATTTTTCTAAAGTTCTAATTTATACATTGTCTATGTTACCTAGTCATTTTGTTTTCTGTTTATTTGATGGAGATGCCTCTTCCCCTGCCCTATTTTGGAGCATACACCCAATAACTAATAGATTTCTGGTTTTGTACTCCCACCTTTACAAAATGAATATAATTTAGTTGGTTTATGCTCTATAATTTAAGTTCTTCTTCTGCGAATTCCTACATTCTCCAGTATCTCTTGTTGAATGCATTAGCCATGACCATCAAGTTGATCTAAACATGGTTGGTACTGAGAATCTTTCCTGGTAAAACTGAAAATTCTTTCATTGTCATGTAGAAAAATTTTAATTTCGTGCATAAACTAAATTTCCTAGGATCTCATGATTTTATGTGGGCTTCTTTGTTTTAATTCTCACCATTCAATGGTTGAACTGCCCCTTTAGGCCACACTCGTATCATGAATGTGTGTCCACAGCTCTATGGATTAGAAAAAAATATATATTTACATCATACGTATTCAATGCAGGAAAACGAGAGGATTCTCGAGGCCTATATGAAATCATGGATGTCTGGGGGTCTTGACAAAGCTGCTGCTAGGACCTCAATCAGTTTCACGTTGGCTCTGCACCACCTTTCATCATTCATTTTCCATGACAGATCCGCAGAGAAGTTGTCATTGAGGAATAAGCTTGTCAAGTCTATTCTACGTGACTATGCTCGCAAGCGACATCATGAGGTATAAAACATTAACAATAATGGCTTAGACAGGTATAATATATGATTAAAGTCATTAAACTCCTTCAGTCATTTTTGTTTCAGGATTTGACGCTACAGTTCGTTCGATATAAGCTGCCAGAGACTGAAGGGGCCCTTGCGAAGGAAATGTGCAGGAGGTTTGAGTTGCTATCAGAGGCTTGTGAAGGAAATTCGTCGCTTCTTTCTGAAGTCATGAGATTGAAATCTTGTGGATAGGTAAATTTTTGTTTAGCCTGAAAAAATTGAATGCTATATCAGAGGCTTGTGAAGGAAATTCTCAGAAGGTACTGCCTTTGATACGTTCTTCAATGATAAAAAAACAGTTGGATTTGAATGTTCTGAATCAGTGGCTGTTATGTTGGAAAAAAAATGTCATTGTAAAAGTTGGTCAATAGTAATTTTTGTTTTGTATTAAATTTTCATGTGTATTTAACCTATAAATGCTTGTATTTAAAAATGAGGAGTATTATTAAATTAACTGAAAGTTTACAATATTTAAAAAGATAAGAGTAAGCTATGAATCTGGGTGAGCTAAATGGACACATTAAAGTCCAAATAAGCCTAAAAACATGTTTGCCTGAAAGGAATAGATGGTGATAACTATGCAAAAATAGATGGGAATTAGTTGGTCTTGATATTCCTGTTCCCCTTTGAATTATTTTATCTTTTTAATCTGTTTTACTGGTATAAGAGGCACTTTTTGGAAATTAAGTGATCTATGTGTTAAATCATTTTTTTATATTTTATAAATCATTATCCATGTTTTATTCACATTATTATCATAACTTATCAATGATCAATCAAACAACAAGAAAGTTGAGAATAACTAAGAAGACATTTACCATTTACTATTTTTTCGTATTAGAATAGTTATCAATCACATAATAATTTATTTTTCTATCAATTTATTTTTCTATCTAAACGAGGTGCTAGATGAAATTTTAAAGTGGGCCTTCCCTTACATATACATGTGAAAGAAATATTAAATTTCAAAAAATGATATGTTCAGCTTCAATTGCAATCAACCCTTTTTTTTTTTAATTTTATTTTAAAAAAATCATACACGGTTTCATTAAAGTACATTTTTTTATTAAATAAAGCCTATACTGAGATATATCAGTGTCTTATTTTTTGTGTTGAAAAATAATAAATTTTTTTTGTGTCATGTATTATGATAGCACCCTATACACTATAATAGTGTAATATATATTACATTATTTTTTAGTATAGAGTTGTAAAATGGACTGAGTGTATGAGCGCTCTTAAATTTCGATACATAATGTTTTGATTTCATTGAGGTCCCATGTGTTAGTTGTTAAATTTGGCCATGCTCGAAAAATGATTCTAAAATTCAAGCTTTTCCATCCTTTGTTTTAAGTAAAGTTCGGATATTGAAAATTCATTCTAATGTTTTTTTTAATGTTTTTCATTATGATAAAATTTGCTACAAGGATATACACTTTGATTATTGTAAAAGTATAGAGAGTTATAATTTCATATTATGATATGTTTGTTTATACATTGATACTAGGGTTGCTGGAGGAAAAATTAGGCCTAAGTGTGCTCATGAATGGGCCCCAAATTCGCATAACTTTTTAATTTTTATTTCATTAAAAATTGATTTTTTTTTAAATAACAAAAAAATTTAACAAAAACGAAATAAAAAAAAAAAAAGAACAAATAACATATGAGCGCAATACTGTTTTGTTTTTTTTTTAATAAAATAATAATCAAAATAAAATCTATCGATATAGGAACAAATTAATTTACCCCTTAAAAAAACACAAAACCCATTAAAATAGGATAAAAAACAGAAAATCAAAAAAAGATAATACAAATGAAAAAAAAATTAAAATAATTGATAACAAATATACTAATTATATATAATATACTAATTTAGAATTAGTTTACTCCAATGTCTCATAACAAATATCAAATCATAGATTCTCAACATGTGATCCGTATAAGTTGAGCTAAACAAAATCTCAAGCACTAATTATATAATATGCAATCAAAGAAATAAATTCGGACAACAACATGATTTATGTGATATGCTCATGAATTTGAACTGGGGAACACACATTTAGATGGGCACACAATGATGATTGCATGTCAAATATCAGAATAACCACAATTAAAAGGCTTATCCTTTCAAGTTAATTTAAACAAATCTAATGCACTCTACTCTTAAAAAACTATCATGCATAGAAAAAAGAGATACAAAGCCTTTGCATTATGGGTCACATATTTCCATTGGTCCATGTCACCATTTTTTTTTGTTGGAGAAATTAATTTTGGGTCTCTAGGGAAACCCCTGAATTATTTTGTCCCTGGAACATCTAGATATGTCTTTAGGTTTCAAGGTTAGTTGGGTTGTTTTAGGCTCATATGTCAAATTAGTTGTTATCACTTTTTAAACATTAAGGGGCCCGCATGTTAAATCATTTTCACATTTTAAAAATTTGTATTCACATTTCATTCACTTTCTATCCACAACTCATCTAGGATCAATTAATAATAAAAAGTTCATTACGAAGTTTCCCAACGATAATAATTAAAAACACAATCAAACAAAAAATCGAACACAATCAAATAAAAAAATAATTTACTCGATATCTATAATGAAATTATTATCTATTCTAGAATAGCTTAGTTAAGGGTACAATTTACGATGAACCCCTCCTCTTGGTAGGATGGAAGAGGTACCCCCTCTTTAGTGAAGAAACTTTATTTGAGTTTTGCCACCTACTGATAGGGAAAGATTTCACCAAGAAAAAAAAACATACCCACCAAAATAATAATAATAATAATTATTACATGTGAGCTTGTGCAATGTCTTGTATATTGAGTTGATAAGCCTATTTTGTTAATTTTCCCTCATTGTTTTTTGGTTACAAATTAAAGGTCTGGACTGAATGACTCATGATCCCAACAGCAATACTACCCCTACTAATGGGGTGAAAGACAGGACCTAAAGGTCCTGAACAAACTTGTGGGGGCAAGGTCCACAACAGTCCTCCAGCCTAACAAGCCTATTAACAACATTGGATTCCAACCTTGCTGTCTCTGCAAGGCTTGATCCTAAGTCAGTTGGGACAATTTCTCCTCATTTATATCCTATTTATTTAGTCTCTTCATTGTTAGAGTTTTCTTTAAGGGAAATTGACAATGCTAAGGAGAGAGGGGCAGAGAAAATTTGTAATTTAATCACTTGGTAATAATGAATAGCTTCCTGCTCTCTTCGTAGATGTAGGCAAATTTTGTCTAACCACGTAATTCTACATGTTCCTTTTGTTCTCTTTATTGTTGTTTTGATATCTAAACCTAAAAGCGTTGCTGCATCAACAACTCCTTTTGGAGTAGTTTAACAATTAATTTTACTGGTAAATTAAAGTCTTTTATTTCTACAAATTATCTAGAATAATGATAACCCCTTGACAATTATGAAAAATTTTATCAAATTTTTGTGGAAAATGTTAGGAACAAGCATTCATTTGGTCATTTTTACCGTCGTAAGGCATATTGAATTATTTTTTTAAAGATATACATTTATCCAATAAAGTATGAGCTCTATTACACTCAGTCTTTTTAATAGTCACAAATATAGTAGTTCCATCTACTCATAGTATCGAGGTATATAACTCGTTGAAATTTTTTTCATTTTTTTGTAAATGATATCATTCAATTCATTGGAGTATATACTTCACATTTTATAAAAGTACATATCTCATTAGATGGAGAATATGATTTAAAAAAAAATAAAAATATATGCAGTCTGTGTTTTGGACCGCAAAATGGACCGCGTATAACATTTTCCATAAAGTATAAATATCTACAAAAATAAAACTACATATCTTCTTGCGTATTCCTTTTCATACCCATTTTCAAATGTTCCCTAAACAAGGGATAATAGTAATATTAGTTATTTATATTGGTCAGTGAAATTTTTATACTAATTATGATATAACATTTTCAAGATATACTGGGTCTTATTGGATTAGGGTTAAGCTGCATTCTTCTTATTTTTCTGCAACCCATAGACTAGTTTGAGTTCTTATCTTATCAGTTATCATAAGTTTATCATCCAACCAAAAAGGAGTCAAATGTTTGTATGATTTTTTTTCTATTTGTATTCTTAATTCATTTATCTTAATCAATTCAGTGAAATCAAGTCAATGTAATTTTTTTTTATATGGGACCTGGTGGTTGTAAATTCATTTTACAAATTTCAAATCAAGCAGTGTGAAACCTGGTGGTTGAGATCAAGTCAATCTATTTTTTTTATATAAGCAAACTGCTGCTCTCAAAGTTGTCACCGGATTCCCCGAGCACGGTTTTAAGACAGCCAACATTCACTAAGTTCTCTAAGCCTTTTCTTACCTTCCTCAACTAACAATGTCTCATGAACTTGTGGGTATTTTGATAAACATACACGTACGTGCAGTTAATTTTAACTAGATATCAGGTAAAATGGGATGACAGTAGAGACTTATTCAACACTTTCTTAAAAATAGGAAGTGTTAGGGCACATTTTTAAATTTTACTGGCACTATTAATTTGCGATTTTGCCTAGTTTAGGGGGCGTTATATTGATTTTCATTCCTTAACACATGGAATTGGCTTACTCCAACATCTCACATAACAATTACCAAAGCATCATATCTCAACATATGATCCATCAAATTCTTGTTAAACAAAATTTCAATCACTAAACAACATGATATATAATGTAAGAAATTTTTTACAGATCAAATTTGAACAACGTAATATGTGTGATATGGCTCATGAGTTTGAAATGGAAACACAAAATGCATGTGCAAACAATGATGATTGCATGTTAAATTTGGCAGTCTGGATAAATTACTCTTGTCTAATCTAATAGAGAATGGATACCACATACCAAATTTTTATCCCCACCAAATAAAACTTCCACAATCCATATCTCTATCCCCACTAATAAAAATGTCATGTTTGGTTGGTGGAGACAATAAGGAGGGGGAGAGAGGGTGAAAGCGAGCGGAGGAGGGGGCGAGGAGCGGAGGGGGACACTGGAGGAGGCTGGAGAAAGGGAGGGGATCTCTTAGGCACCTGTTTGGGTAGTGCTATAGAGGGAATAGGGGTGAATAAGCCCAAAAATATGTGTTTGCAAGAAATTGATGGTATAGCTATACCAGAATAGGGGAATAAGCTGGTATTGATATTCATGATTTCCCTTGGAATTGTGTTACTTCACCAAATCTATTCTATTTGTATAAGTGGTGCCCACATGTCAAATCAATTGTTATCACCCCTCATTAATCAGGGATCCACATGTTAAATAATTTTTTTATATTTTATAAACTTTTATGCATATCTTATTCATCTTTTATCCATCTCATCCATGATCAACCTAACAACAAAAGTTCAGTATTACGTTTCAATGAGAATAACTAAAAAACCTAACCAAACAAAAAACTATTTACTCTTTTTACATGCCTGAATAGTAATCTACCCTAGAATAACTTAGCTACCCAGAGAGCCATTTGCGTCATCTAATGACCTCCCCGTAATGTGTGAATGGGCGTTGCTGCAGTTAGTCATTTTTACAGTTTAAATTACAGTCCAATATGCATCGTTAGAAATGCAGTAAAGCATATGTATCGTAAGACGGGGTATATAGATTTTTATTCACAATTACTAATCATTCAATTTGAAATGGAGTGATATACACTTTTCATCAAAGCATATACATTGTTAGATGTTGTTTACTATTTAAAAATATATAAAACCATGTGTGGTCTGCAGATTGTAAAAATGATCAGTGTAACATTTTCCTTTTCAAAGTAATCCTGTCATCAATCACTGTCCCCATCACAATTCACGACTTGAACTTAATTTTTTTTTTTGAAGAAGATTATTATTTTTCTTCTTCTTGAGAAGATTTAGATTGTTTTGTTGATTTTTTTGGAACATTATTTTGTTTTTGAATTTCAAAGATGGGGTTTTAATTGATGTGTAATAGGTTTTTGTGTGCTTTATTTTGGCGGCTTATGATTTTTTCATTAGTTGTTTCTATACGACGCAAGTTACTTTATAAAATGCACTCAAATGAGTTTGAAATATATTAGTAAAATATAATTGGATTATGTGAATTATAACTTTCACATGGTATAATTTGTTTACTCCAATGTCTCATAAAATTATCAAATCATTGAGTCTCAACATGTGATCCATCAAATTTGAGCTAAACAAATCTTAAGCACTAAATACATGTTATGTAATTGAAGACATTTCACAGAGAACAAATTCAGAGCACAACATGATCTATGTGAAATGGCTCATGAGTTTGAATTGGGAACACACATTATATGTGTACACAATGATGATTGCATGTTAACTATGACAATCTAGATAAGCCACTCTTGTCTAATCTAACAACAGTCAAAGGCTTCTTCTGTCAAGTTAATCCAAACAAATCTAATGTATTCTCCTAAAAAAAAACATGCTTTCACAGGAAAAAAAAATGTTCTGTTAATATTTTGAAGCAAAATTATTTGGTAACCCAAAATATGACAAAATAAATTGACCCTAGTCAATAAAAAAAACATGATAATTCATCATTTCAAACCTCACCCGAGTGATAGAATGACATGTCCACTTTGGTAGATTTAAAATGTTATCGGGTTAAAAATAGATAGATCAAGTTTTTATTATAGGATCATAACCCTTTTTTGAACAACAGTCACACCTTGTGATTAGGTAGGAAAATCCATACCAGAAAATGATAGGATGACATGTCACCTTGTGATTGGTCAGGCCATGAAAATTATTTTTTATTTTTATTTTTGTGTTGGAAAAATAATGCTATTATCAAAATAAAAATTAAAGAAGATTGTTTAGGAGAGTGTGACATGGAGTCATGTGACAACGTTGTCTTCCGAATAGAATACATCTTCTCAATCAAGATTCTTGATGAGATGTCTCCAAGATTAAAACACACGGCCCTCGTTATTCTCTTCTTGGTGCAAGTAAGAGGAGAAGTCGAACCTAGCAAACAACCAAAAAGATCTTTTGTGGAGGTTTTCAATTGAGCATTTTGATCATTTGCGCGCACAGTTTCTCTGCTATGGAAGCTTTTTCCATAGGCACAGAGAAATGAGTGATGGAGGTGTAATGTTTCAAGTACGCCATTCATGGAAAGTGTTTTCATCTAGGAAAATGATATGTCTGGCCGTGCATGTAACCCCATTTGCTGGCCACATTAATTTTCTTTTTTCAAAATACACTCTTCTATTGAAAGTCTGAAATACATACTAGTATATGTAATGAAGTAGACATTGAGGTATAATAGTATATTATTCTTTAAGAAAATAAAATTTTATTAATATTCGTACATTATGATAACGCATTATATACTATGCTATCATAGTATATGAGGCTACAAATGGGGTTGAGTATATCAGCGCTCATTACGCCTATAAATCCTAATGTCTAAAATTTAAATGTTGTTGCAAGATCTATATGGCCTTTTCACATTTTTTTGATGGATTTGGAAGAAACAAAATTCCAATTGAATTTTTTTTAATAATTATTTGAAAACTATTTCAAACTTTTTTTTATGAAAAAGTTTTAAATTTCTAATATTTTGGTCTTCGGATCAGGATTCAATATAAAAAGGGACAAGATAAAAAAAAAAGTCACAAATCACATGCACATGCAAAGTCTTGAGTGGGGCTCTCAAACATTTTCATAATGTGAGTAACTAAATGAGTGTAAAAAATCATAGACATCAATAAATATATTGCATTGTAAACAAGAAAATTTAATTTTTTAAAAAATAAACAATATAAGATAGTGACTAAGAATTTTTTTTTTTCCGATATATATATATATATATAGATTTTAATAAAATATAATTAGGTTAGGTGAACTTTAACTTTCTTCTGTTGTGTATAATATACTAATTCAGAATGGCGGCCTCTATTTCCACTTCGTCAGATATTCACCCCACCCCTTTCATCTCTAGGTCGACAGGCCTTTTATTGAGCTTTTTTACGTTAGAGCAACAATATATAGATTGATATTGTTTACATAAGTTTGACATTTGATCTATGGAACAGGTCAAAAGAGGCTCAAACCAATTTTGTGAGTGGTTTGACATGGAGATTGTCAGCGTAGTGTACAAAAATGCGACATACCATCTGTCAAACTCTTTTACACAAGTTCGACAGTTTAATTTGTACGTTGAATTGATAAAAAAAACTTCTAAATATTCATTTATTAATTAAACAAACACAATCCCATGAGATAACCAACCAAAGTTTAAAATCATTCCCAATTAACCATTTTGAATATAAAACTATTATTCATAAAACTAAGGTTATGTTTAATTCAAGAACAAAAAAGTGGCTTCAACTTTTAACAAATACATTAACAAGAGGAGATGGACAAACTGGAGAAGATAGATGTAGATCACACAGAACTGAAGCGGGAGCAAAAATGGAGATGGACACTAATAGAGGGATGAAAAGCAAAGAGGTAGAGAGAGGGCTATGAGGTGAGGTTGCAAAGTATGCGATCATGTATCTGTTAAGGGGTGGGATTGCAAGATGTAAAAATTATTTGGGCAAAAAAAGTGGGGTGGGTTTAATATTTGATGGGTGTAAATATCAACCCCCATTCAGAATTGGTTTACTCCAATGCCTCATAAAAATTATCAAATCATTGAGTCTCAATATGTGATTCATCAAATTTGAGCTAAACAAATCTCAAATATGCAATAGAAGATACGAATTCAGACAATGTTATATATGTGATATGTGTGTCTCATGCATGAATTTGAAATGGGGACACACACTACATGTGCACACAATGATGATTGCATGTTATATATATATGACAATCTAGATAATACACTCTTGTCTAACCTAAATAACCACAATCAAAAGGCTCATCCTATCAAGTTAATTTAAACAAATCATCATTCTACTCTAAAAAAAAAAAAAAACCATGATTCATAGAGAAAGAGATATCAGAAGCCTTCCCATTAAAAAGTTTTTTTTATTTTTTTTAGCAGAATTTCTCCTACAAAGTAATATAAATAAATGTTAGAGACAGCCCCAACCAGTCCACAAATGTTTTAACTTTTTAACAAAAATAAGTCTCATCTAATGAGATATATGCATTGGTGAAAATTGTATATCGATTTGCTTTGGCTATGAAGGTATATGAACTATACATGAGACTGTCTGCGTGAACGAAGTGTAACATAGCTCGTATGAATATGATTGAATTTGGTAGAAAAATGTCACAATGTGAAAATGCTTGCATTTTAAAACGAAGAGCATTGTTATATTGATTGTTGAAGTAATGCAAAAGAAAAATGATCAAATAATTAACCAAAATATTTGATCAATTTGGGAACTCATGCTCACATATACATAAAATTACCCATTGTAAAACTGATCACATCCGTCCCAGAAAATGATATGGTGACATATCCTCTTGTGATTGGTTGACGTCACTTTTTTTTTTTTTCTCTCTAAACCAGAAATCAATAAAAAAAAATGGACATGGTTGAAAGTCACAAGTCACATGTGAAATCTTAAAGGAGGGCCTTCAAACATATTCATATATTAAAGAGTACTGATAAATAACATGACCATACTCTATAAATGAACACAAATCATTTTTACAATCTAAAATCGTGAATCACACGTGTTTTTTTTTTTTAAAGTACATGTTTTAATAAAAAGTATATAATGTTCCAGTTCGAATTAAATGAACCCATTTTTAATAAATGTAAAAAAAAAATTTAACGATATATATATCTCATCTAACGATGCGTACTAAGTGTAATAGCGCCCGCCGCACATGGCCCCGCTGCTGGATTAGGCCTTCTTTTTCTGATTCTCATAAGTTTCTTGGGAGTTATATCGATTTTTCAAAAATAAGGTGTGAGAGCATTCTAGTAAATTTTAATATGTAATTAGAGTTAACCGTGTATTTGGTTAGTTGGCGTGGGACCAAAATAATATTTTTCCAATAAATAGGGACCTGTGGTGATTTTTAAATTTTACAAGGACAAAAACCGATTTAGCTAACTTTTTAGGGAGTCATATCGATTTTTCCCTTTTAGGTATTTTTATGATTTTATAACTTTTTCATTCAATTAAAATTTATTTTTTTTTGTTCTTTTAGGCTTTTAAATTATTATAAAATATTGTATATATTTTGTAATATTATTATATCTTAAAATAAAATGATATATAAGTTTAAACAAGTTAGATTTTTTTAATATGCATGGGGCTCTACTTTAAAAATTTGTCAAGGGTCCAATAAAAAAAATCAATTCTTAGGGCTGGCTATATAAACATGAAAGAATTTAAGGATGCTACAACACTAACATTGTTTGAACAATTACGCATATTTTCATCTTTTATAAGAAAATCAAAGTCATTTATCAAATAAATGTATATTGATGTACACCTTTTCATGCTTATCACAAACAGAAGCCTATGTATAAAACTACAGTTTATGTGTTGCTTGGATAATAATTTTTTTTAACAATTATTTTAGAGTTTTCATTAGACCTTGTTTTCAAATGAATAAAAATAATTTTTGAGTTTAGTGCATGAGAATATAGTTTATTAATTCATGCGTCTACGCATTCACTTTTACTAGTTTATGTTAAATACATATATTTTAGTAAAATATAATAGGGTTAGGTGAATTTTAACTTTCTTCTGTTATACTACTTCAGAATTGGTTTTCTTCAATGTCTCATAAAAATCATGAAATCATGGAGTCTCAACATGTGATCCATCAAATTTAAGCTAAACAAATATCAAGCACTAATTATATGATATGCAACAGAGGTAATAAATTCAGACAACATGATTTATGGATATGTATCTATCATGAGTTTGAAATGCTCACTACATGTGTACACAATGATGATTGCATGTTAAATATGACAATCTAGATAAACCACTCTTGTCTAATCTAAATAACCACAATCAAAAGGACATATTTTTTCATACTCATTTCGTTGTGACAAATGCCCTTTTTTCTTCTTTTGTTGATAAATGTAATATTAGTTATTTATATTTCCATTTGGTCAGTAAAAAAATTATACTAATTATGATATGATATGACATTTTATCCCAGTGATTCAAAATGAGAACCAATTATTAAGGTATTCATACAAATAAATTAATTCGAATACATGTATTTCAATTGATTACATCCATTATGACAGAGTGTTGATTTTCTGTAATATTTTTTAGTATATTACATTACAACAGCGTGGTATTTTTCTATCATCTCGTGTCATATAACATATAAAAATTTATTTTCTTTAAATGTAAAAAGAGAGAAACCAAATATTATTACATATTTACATTGTATTTTATTTTGTTTTACTTTTTTTTACCATGCATTTTATATATTCTTTGAGATTTTTGCATGTATACCCCTCTTTAAATATAACGGGAGTATTTTTATCATCGAGGATATAAGAAGGGTAAATTCACAAAAATAATTTTAAGAGGGGTATATATACAAAAAACCCATATTCTTTTGTTTTTCTTTTTTCAATGCTGTTGTACCTTTAGTTAACTAAAGGTAAGTTAATACATATTGACAACAGATTTAACATCTCTCAATAAAGACAAAATTAAATGTTTGCTTAACACTAAGTGCAACTAGGACATCTTGGGTCATGTTGAAGGTCTGTCTAAGCTCAACCCGCGATGCACAGAACCCAACCTCAACCTGAAGGGTTCAATCCGAACCCAAACCTGACCTCAACCTGTGGGTTCAGGTTGGGTTCGGGTTCGGGTTGAGGTCGTGCTCGAGTTGGGCTCGGGTCGGGCTTGGATTTAACAAAAATTAAAAGATCATGAAACATATTTAATAAACAACACAACAAACTCTAATTAATTAAATATACATTCATCACAAAAAAAAACTTACAAAATCCAAAATAGTTTGCCATGAATACATATTCCAGATTCTACTTAAAGTAGACATCCCTTCACCACTTTTCAAAAAAAAAAAAAACCTTCATTACTTACAAAAAAAAACCATAGGATTTAGTGATCGATCCATCACTTCTTCATATTTTGGTTTTAGTCTCCAGATTTAAAGGATATGTTCCTTTTTAGTCCCTCCCAAGAATTAAAAGGAAAATCTGGAGACTAAAACCAAAATATAAAGAAATGAAGGATCGATCACTAAATCCTATAGTTTATGGGGACTTAAAAATAAAAAACCCAAAAAAAACATTCAATTTCAATGTTCAGATCAGTTTTTACTAAAACTTTCATGGTCATTTAATCATTAAATGACACCAATGAAACAAATTCCATTTCACATAAACACATCAAAAGCTTTGGGGAGCTAGTACATAATCTCTTCTCTTTGTTTTAAATGCAAAATACTTTCAACATCTAGGCTCGGGTTGGATCCGACCAACGCGACCCTCTAAAACAAACTTAACCCGAATTGCGTTCGGGTTGACTAAATTCGGGTTGGGTTGAATCCGTGGCCAAGAACACCAACTCACATCTGCTCAAAGTTCAGGTTGAGTTGGATTGGACGGGTTCAATCTGTCCAAATTACACCCTTACTTAACATAGGGAATTGGCTTACACCAACATCTCACATAACAATTACCAAAGCATCAAATCTCAACATATGATCCCTCCAATTCTTGCTAAATAAAATTTCAATCACAAAACAAAATTTCAATCACTAAACAGCATGATATATAATGTAAGAATTTTTTTTTTACATATCAAAGTAACGTGTAATATGGCTCATGAGTTTGAAATGGGAACACAAAAAACATGTGTAAACAATGATGATTGCATGTTAAATTTGACAGTCTGGATAAATCACTCTTGTCTAATCTAATAGGGTCCATTTGGGTGTGACACATGCTTATTTGCCCCTCATACCTATACCGGGATAGGTAACAATCCATACTGAATAAACAGATTTTTGTTAAGTTGTCTTTTCTCATTGAAAAACGTAAAAATGATTTTTTTGTTGTTTGGTTCACATTGGATAAAATGATGATAAGTGGTGGATAATAGTTGATGACTTTTTAAATGACAACTATACCCTTGAATAAGTGTGAGAGATGTGTGACTGATTTGATAAATGTGATAGTTTTTGGAATGTGTGTGTGAGCTTGTTAGGTGAGATAAATTTTTAAAAATGACATATAAATGTATTTTTATCCATTGGCATAGATAAGCTCTGATAAACAATTCCAACATTTTCTCAGAATAATTATCAAGCTTTATCCTAGCTTATCCACACATAGCTATTAGGGTTTATCCGAGAAAAACAAAGCAAAAAAAGGCTATTCTCCAGTATTCACCCATATTCTTTATTAATTCTCCACCACAAACCAGAGGATAGAGAATGGGTAATTTCATATACCAAATTTTTATCCCCATCAAATAAAAACTTCCACAATCCATATCTCTATCCCCACTAATAAAAAAATGTCATTTTATTGGTTGGTGGGGACAATAAGGAGAGGGAGAGAGAAAAGAAATGAGGGTGAAAATGGTCGGAGGACGGTGATGGGAGCGGAGGGGGCAGGCGGAGAACGCTAGAGGAGGGTCATATCCGTCACTATGGGTATTAGCGACGGCCTTTAGCCGTCACAAATCCATCGCTGTTGAAGGTGTCACCAAAGTCCAGGGACGGATACTGCCTGTCATTGTTGACCAATTCAGCAACGGCTATAGTCCGTTGCCTTTGATGGTTTAGCAACGCACTAAATCTGTCACTATTGACTGACTTTGTTCAAACCTTTTAGTAATGGTCTATATCCGTCACGATTGATGATTACCGACGAAAAATAATCACGAAATCTCTTTTTTTTTTCCTTTTTTTTTATCGGAAAATGTATATTTGATAATTTCATAAACAAAAAATTCAAATAAATTGAACAACCATTTCAATATTCATTTTCATTTAATTTATACAATCACAAATTGAAGATAATTTCATATAACAAATTTACAAAAATTAAAATAAATATTAATTAGTCCCCAGTGATCATAGTACAACGGTTCAGGGTTTAGCGGTGTTACCGATAGATCCTGGGTTCGAGTCTTGACGCTGATTTACCCATCTGTTTGTTGGCGATTGTTCGAAAGAATTTTCCATGGGACCGGGGCAAACAGGCGGAGGTAGCTTTCCCAGCTCGACCGTAAGGTCAGCTACCGGGGATCCCTCCGATATAAAAAAATATATATATATTAATTATAAAATTAAGTTCCAACAACAAAATATTTTCATTTACAATAAATATTCATCCTTTCTACACCTAAAAATGTGATGGTCGAGACATTTGACTAACTACTGTGGGAAAGGTTCTGATAACGATGTTACTTTCTTGTAAAATTTACTTAACCATATATAGCTTGGTTTTCGATTTCTTCATTTTGCCTTTTATTAGTTTGTCAAGTGGTGTCTTTATGTACTCTAAAGCAAAATACGAAACATCTTGCATATAAAAAATATAAATCAAATTCTAAGGTGTATACATATTATATAAAAGCTATAATAGTATCCCCAAAGAAATGAGTACTATAACTAAGCAATAAGAACGCTTAGCCCATCAGACATTAACAATATAGTTTCTTTTAGTCTGAGATGAAAATTAAAATCAATGAAATTAAACAGATTAAGTATATGATGTGTTTTCAAGAGAGGTGAAGCATGGAACTAGTTATATGTTTTACACAACTTGGTTAACCTTTTCCACTAATCTTTGATACTAACAAAAACAATTTTCTCTAAACAATGAGTCCATGCAAAGAGATGTTGTGAATCTTTTCCATGTAATCAGTGAATAATCACAAATTTAGTTTGTGATTGGTCTGAATAATCAAATTAATCAATTTTTTTGTCACTAGATCAAGTTTCAATTGAGAATGGACAAAGTCGAAAGTCTAGGTGAGCTAGGTGAAATCCAGCCCCAGTCGAAATCTTAAAATGGGACCCTCAAAACATATTCACATAGTGAGTGCCAATGAATAATGTTTTGATTTATCTGAGATAAATTTATAAAAATAATTTTATTTTGATAGATCCTTCTTGTGAAATTAGATTGGGTGTAAGAAATAAATTTTTGTGAGATAGCTTTTGAATCATAAGCTAAGAAATCAATGTGACCAATGCTACAAATATGATAAAAATGATCCTACTGTTGTTCTTTTTTTAAAAAAAATTAGGTAGATATTGCTATCCCGATTTCATTAAAGATTTCAAAGTTAAACACTGAAGGAGGTGAGAAGAAAATAGAAGAATAAAAACAAACCAGTAAACCTGGCTGTTTACATAGGAAGAAGGAAGAGAAGGTAATCCTCGACGGCGAGACCAGTTAGAGATATTTAACCGGGTTTGACACCGAGAAGTTTACCCCATTTAAGACTCGATCCTCAAGTGCCCGTTATCGAAGTGCACCTCCCTCGCACCTGCCATGTACCGACCCCAATCACGCACACAACCGCAAAACAACTCCCACATATTCTCCCAATAAATTCTCATACCCCTAAATAGTGTTGCGTTTCAAGAGAGCCAGATCGCCCAAGTACCTGCAGGGACGATTGATTGTGAGATGTGGGCAGCCACCTTGCCCGTGCAGGGGTGATGAAGATCCTTTCCGGCTGACCAAAGATCCTCCAATGACTGAAAATTCAAGGACAGTCCAATAGCGTCCCCGATAGCTGACCACAAGCAGCGAGCAATCCGACACTGGCAAAATAAGTGTTGCGCCGTCTCCGGTTCCTCCAGACAAAGAATGCATGTGGTTGAGGCTGTCGGATTCCATTTGGTCCTACTGTTGTTCTTGAGGGAATTATTTTTTCAATTTTATTGAAGTCAAGTAAGATATTGGAAGACCCATGAACAATTGTGTGGAAATGTTCTTCATCATGAGTTTGAAATGGAAACACACACTGCATGTGCGCACAATGATGATTGCATGTTAAATATGACAATATAGATAAACCACTCTTTTTTAATATAGATAACCACAATCAAAAGACTTATCATGTCAAGGAGACCGAATCTAGTTAGAACTGAATCCGATCAGTTCGGTCAGTACCGAACTGGACAAAGTGAAAATCAAACTACACCACCTATAAATTGAACTGCACAACCATTTGTTGGGTATATATTTCACTTTCCTATGGGATACTGATAATACTTAGGAATTCATATTTTTTTCAATAATTGATTAGATCCAATAAGAGAGTGAAATATATACCCAACAATTGATTGCGTAGTTCGATTTATAAGTAGTGCAGTTCAATTTTTACGTTGTCCAGTTCATTACTAACTAAACTGAACCGAATCCAGTTCTGACTTGATCCGGTTCCCATGTCAAGTTAATTTAAACCAAATCTAAAGCCTTCTACTCTTAAAAAAACAGGATTCATAGAGAGAGATATCAGAAGCCTTCGCATTAAAAGGCTTCTTAAAATTTTTTGAGCAGAAGTCTACTTACAAAGTGTATATATATAATAATGTTAGAGACAGCCTTGCGGATAGTCCCACGGATAGTTCACACATGTTTTAATTTTTTAACAATAATAAATTTCATCTAATGAGGTATATGCATTCATGAAAAGCATATATTGCTCTATTTTGAATTAAACAGATTCATTTTTTGCATATGTAAAAAAAATTAATGAGGTAAATGTATATACCTTGTTGGATGACTGTGAAAGTATATGATGAAAGACTAAATAATAAAAAAATGGATCAATTGCAAAAATGATAAGATCCATGCCAAAATATGATAGGGTGATATGTCTCCTTATGATTGGTCTAGGTCATCAATTTTTTTTTTTATTGAATAAAAAATGGTCAAGGTTGAAAGTCACACAAGTCAATTTCCAAATCTGGGGCCCTCAAACATATTCCTATAAGGAGTCCTGATAAATAATATGGTCATGCTTTACAAATGAGCACAACAAAACCTTAGATATCCAATAAATATATTGCCTAACTGACTGACTCCATTGGTTATCCTAATAGTTTTGTCCATATATGTTTTTAAATTTTTAAAAATAGTAAACATCATCTAACGAATATATATATTTTGATAAAAAATGTATATATCTCAATTTTAAATTAAATGAATCCGTTTTTAATAAATATGAAAAAAATTTGACGATTTATATACCTCGTCTAAATGCATATCAAAGCTGTCTATGGCATTACCTATTAAAAGCTGAGGCTGAAGCTATATATACAGGTAGTGATGGGGATGAAATTTTCGCATGCCCCATATGGTGTACAAGTTTCTTCAATTTCAAACAACAAAAAAAGCATTATAAAACAAGAAATTTTAATTTTCTTTATTAAAAAAATTAAACAATATAAGATAGTGAGAACATGAAGAAGAAACACCATCTTGAAATGGTCCCTTATATTAGGAATAATGTAATTGGATTAAATTTTAGTTGTTGAGATTTATACATGTCCAAACTTATTTTTTTACTCTATAAATATATATTTCATGTAATCAGTGAATAAAAACAACATGTAGACATTTATGTTTCTCATGTGTTTCTTTCCCTTTTTTTCATCTCTACATTATTTTATATTTAATTATTTTATTTTTACATATTCAACACCTCAAGTTTTCTTGGGCAATCCATTGCATATAATTCAAATGTAACCAATTGGGGAGGTGATTAAATAAGCTGATATCATTTATTCACCAAGATTCGTTGTATTGATAGAAATATTTTTCTTTGAATTTCGAAAGAAAAGGTTTTAAAATTTTTTAGGGTTTTATTTGCAGTGGTTTTGGTGGCTTATGATTGTTTTATCAAATGTTTTTATGTGACATAATTTAATTTGTAAAGCGCAATGGAAAGATTTTAGTAAAATATAATAAGGTTAGGTAAAATATAACTATCATATGTTATATATAATATGCTAATTCAGAATTGGTTTACTCCAATATCTCACAAAAATTATCAAACCATTTGAGTCTCAACATGTGATTTATCAAATTTAGGCTAACCAAATCTCATGTACTATTTATATGATATATAATACAAGAAATAAATTCAGAAAACATGATTTATGTGGGCTCAGGATTTCAAACTCCGGAGTTTGAAATGGGATCGTCACACGTTACATATGTACACAATGATATTTGCATGTTAATTATGACAATCTAGATAAACTATTTATCTAATCCAAAAAACCATAATCAAAAGGCTTATCCTATCCAATTTAATTTAAACACATCAAATGCATTCTATTCTTAAAACATTTAGGGAAAATTAATCACTCTCCAATATATTATTAAGTATTTTAGTACACTGTTAACCACCCTTAGTACATTGTTAACATTCACGTAATTGTGAGAGGGCATTTTTGATATTTTTGAACAACATTCGACTGAAATAATGTGTTTTGAATTATTCTCATTGTGAAATATAATAATAAAGTTTTTGTTGTTTAAATAAAATGTGAATAAGGCATAGAAAATTATTTATAAAATGTAAAAAAATGATCCCAGTTGATTTATAAGAGGTGATGACAGTTGATTTGACAGTAAACCCACGTACTTTTGAGTTGAATAATCTGGAATAACTTAATTCCAGAGGTTGACTGAAATCTATATTCCACTTTATACCAGTTATTTCTAACATACGCATTCTCATTTATTCCAACCTTCTAAACACCCCTTTTAAGGCTACTCCGACTAATTCCAACTTATCCTGTGCCCTATTGAACCAAACAGGGGCTTAACCTTTTCGTGCCCATCAATTGCAATATCTGATGTGAATACCACATTGATACCTATCAATTCACATTCCTCATCAGAGAATGTGCCCCTCATAGGACAATTTAACAGTCAATATTATAGGCAAAGTCTTAACATTTCTCCATACAAAAGAATTCTCAATCAATGTATCTTCATGAACACAGTAAAAATAGAAAACTATATAGTCTAACATTTCTTTTAGAAATTATTATAACAGTGTTTGGAAAATGAAGGAAAAAAAAGTGAGGACAAAAGAGAGAGAAAAAAAAAAAAAACATGTGACACCAGGTTTTTACAATTGACAAGGGAAAATCAATAATTAACAAAACTATTGTTACATTTAATACAATCAGATTTCCATCGTTACATGAACCGGAAATAAATAACAAAAACGATTTTGATGCTCTTTCTACATCTGTACTCTCAATATCTGCTGAAGTTGAATGACTTGTTGTCGCTGTTCGGGTGGCAACAAATTAAGTTGTTCTGCTGTTAAACTGAGGACTTGATCAAGAAGTCCCCGATCCACATCCGAAGGAAGCTGCAAGGGATTGAACGTAGAACAAAAATCAATATGTCAGAGTATTTTTCATATCGAGAATTCATAAGCTCAATGAGAAAAGAAATGCATTGGTAGTCCTTGTTCTTCAAAATAAGAAATGAGAGTTACTCAATATGCAACTTTTTTTAGTGTAAAGTTTAATATACGTGTCTTTGGTCATCTCTTAATATACTATAAAAATGTAAATTTTAATCAATGTCTATTTATGCTCGTGCCTAAAAAACATAATAGAATATCAACACCGAAGTGTACTCGAGCATATCATATTATCATTAGCACCTGGCACATACAAAATTATTTATTGTGATTAAAGACCTTCAATATATACATAACCCCGCATGCATATGCATCAATTAAATACATTTATATGTATGCATCAATCTACCTCCAAATATCTAAAAAATTCATAGAAGCAACCGCTACACCATCTAGTGCAGCATACAAAATACCTCATAAATTATATACTCATCCATGTAGAGTAGATACTATATTATGAAAAACATGTGCATTCAATTCTTCCAAGCATATCCTTCACCTTTTGTGAAAGCATGTACGTTGTTAGTCAAGTATATACTTTAAAAAAAAATTCAAACATCATGAATGACTAAGTGAAATGTTTTCCTTCAACAAATCACCCTTGAATAATGCTTACCTGAATTGATTGTTTCTCAGTTTGTTGCATCCCATTACCACCGGGAACTGGAAAAGTTTGATGTGGCACGCTCGAAGGTCCAGCTGGTATTGGCTGCTGCAGCAACGGAGGTTGAGCATGTGCTTGAATGGGATAACCATTGTAAGGCTGCATTGGCTTGCCCTGGATTGCTGCCTGTGACTGAAACTGCGACTGTTGTGGATGCTGCAATAGAGGTTGGACGGGGGCGTGCTGTGATGGAAAGCCTGTATTTTGGGACAGCATTGCAGCCTGTTGTGCTGTAGACACTGGCATATTATGCATGGGATGCGCATGATGTGGCGGGATTATTGGTTTCTGTTCCTTTATTCCTTCTTGGAGTGGGAGTGATGATTGCCGGATGTTTGGCATTTGCAGCTGCGCGGTTTAAATGATAATAAGCAAAAATATTACAGAAATATCAAACTTCCAGATGATAAATTTAATGTGAATGATGAATACCACTTGTGGTGTCACCATTCCCAGCATTATTTGTGCCTGCAGTACCATAAACCATGCATGAAATTTAGTTTCACATTTTTAAAATTAAGCCTTCACAGATAAACAATGAAAATGCAGATGAAGATGACCTGAAAGAGAGCTTTCGGCAACTGCGGACTTGCTTGCAACAGCTGGCATGCTAATTCCTTATTATGTGTCGCAAGTGCCTGACATCATAAATTAACTCTTAAAATCTTGCATTCCCATTGGATCAAAGCCAACATATAGATGATAAAATATGAGCAAATTATACCTTCATCTCTGACATGATCTCATACAACTGGTGCCGGGACATTTTTGCCAGATACTGTGTTAATGGATCATTGCCAATGCCAGATTGTCCTGGAAAACCATTTTGACTTATGTACGTGCTACCAGTTTGGGGTTTGCCCAGTGCTCCTGCCATAACAGTTGCAGCAGTAGCAGCTGAGGGGAGACCGATTGGCTGATAAAGAGTAGGATCTCCAATCGGTAAAGGACCGCCTGATTGTCTATGAACATCTGGTGTACATTTATAAGAAGGAAATCATATAAATATGTATGTCTTAGGAGTGCAAGTTCAGGACAGAACGACAGGTGAATGACCAAAACAAACTAACCTATATTTGATGCCAACCCTGGTCCGCCACGGCCCTGCCAAAAATAATAATAATAAAGCATGAACCTTCTTGGTTTTAATTATGCAGGAAAAATTTCGAGGAAGTAGACTTCTGTAACTCTACATCACACAATACATACAGAAGAACAATGATGACAGAAAAAAAGGTATAATAATGAAATGAGCAACAACCTGAAAGAAAAGTAAATGAATAAGATACATCTAAATTGTCATCACTAATATTAATGATCTTAGCATCAATATGGTTCATTTCTTTATTTTGACTTCACATCTAGAATGGAAACTGTATAACCACATCCAAAAATTGCACAAACGGATTGCTTATTTGCACAGTGACAAAACCTGTCACCTAGGTGTATGAAATTTATTTCATTTGATGTTGCAAATGTGATAAAACTGTATATTAAACTTGCAAATTATTGTCTAAGACAACTTTGGCACGAACCAGAAACCTTTTGTTTTCAAACAGCGTCCGCAAATAATGATTTACAAACACTACCTTAGTCTATTTGAGCCTTCATGACTAATTTAAGACCTTTCGACTTTGGGCTCCATCATTTAACCATTTAGAGCCTTTTTTTTTTTTACAAAGCATTTAGAAGGTTTTATTTTATTAGGAGCATTATGTGAAGCTTTTCAAGTTAAAACATATTTCAAAAGTTGTTTTGAACTAACATGTGTAATGTGTTTGCATCATCTCATCCATTTCAGAGAAAACCTAGTGGAATTGGACCAATACAAATCATTTTAAAGCATTAACTGATACGAACATGAGTATCGTTATACACATGAGGTATAGAGCTATCTCGAAAGTAAACATAATCTAGCACAGTTGTGGGTCTTCAACAGAGAACTTGAATATTTAATACATACTTATCATAATACGTCACTAACACCTTTTCTTTTTATGAAAAATGGGGAATAACACGTGGAGTTCATTAATAACAACGGAAGCTCCTACAGGAAGGGGAAGGGGACACAAAGCCTTACCTCCAAAAAGAGAGAGAGAGAGAGAGAGAGAGGATGTCACTTGGAAATGGGGAAAAGGAGAAACATTCCCCTTAAGCAACTACTCAATCAGAAAGGTCTCATCCCTATCCAAC
The DNA here is from genome assembly GCA_030737835.1 of Acorus gramineus. Lineage (NCBI taxonomy): Eukaryota > Viridiplantae > Streptophyta > Magnoliopsida > Acorales > Acoraceae > Acorus > Acorus gramineus. The sequence goes on along the minus strand of CM060853.1, from coordinate 7,823,118 downwards.
ACAATATTGCTAGTCCCACGTTGTATATATCTCAAGCCATAAAGCAGTCAAGCACCCCTCCCAAATGTCCTCCACCTAGATTGACCTTCCCCAAAATGCCTTTTCGATTCTTGTAATTGACCCATTCCAGGATACCACATGCAGGATCTGCTGGGTAATCTATTCCTTGGAACTCTTGTTTCCTTTTTTTTACGAGAACTCTAGTTTCTTTTTCTTTTTTTTTACTGAATTTGAGAAAGAAATCCCACATGCTAGCACCCAAATCATATTTCACTAATCTCCATCAATTTGTTCAGTCAACCACAAGTCTCAAATTGAAGAGGAATTTTACCAAAAGATAGTATGCCATCTCAACTCCCTCACATGGACAAAACCAATGTTTCTACCTTGGGTCAACATCTCCATTTTCTCTTGTTATGAATTTTTTTATGAAACATTAAACATATAAAAACATTAGATTTTCAAGGTAATGATAAATCTTGTCTACATAACCAGCGAAAATATGGTTAAATATAATGTATCTCTCTGCTTGCCATTTCATATATGTGATGCAAGTCTTGTTTCGCAGAAAGCTTATATACATGACCTTTTCTTTTTGTTGTTGGTCACGTGAGCCAAAAAGCCAAACTCATGGTAGACAGTAAATCGACATGCAGCAATATTACATTTACTAAATTAAAATATGAATAAAGAGATCTAACAACTACAGCATTCAAAGTAGAAACTTGAATCAAGAAGCAAGAACTTCATACTATACCAACAAAGAAGAAAAGGATTACAATTTACAAGAGCAAAGACATTACAAACAAAGAGTAACAAAATTATCACAGTTTGTCAAGTCACAAAATTATCCACTGAAGAGGCAGAAGGTATATTACCTGTTCTCTATTTCTGTCAGAACCCTTATCATTTTCCGCAAAATCAACACGTAGTTGACGTCCATTTATCTCATATCCCTGGAGGTTGCGACGGGCACTCAATGCTGTTTCTTCATCCTTGTATTCACAAAATCCATAACCTTTGGGCTTTCCTGTTTCTCTATCAAGTACTAATCTGCAATAGAAGACTAAGGAATAAGTGACAGCAATACAGCACATAGAAACATTCAGTATATTGAAAAAATTAGTTCTTCATAAAAAATGAATGAACTATTACTTTTGCATCTGCTGCATTGCACATGCAACATTCAGCATACATAGCTAAGTGTCAGAAAGCTATAAAAACAATCAGGCCATGGAAACAGAATGAACTTTCTTTTAAATGATGATCATCTCAATGACTGATGTGTACTAGCATTCAATTTTTCATAAGCCCGACTTATTTCACTATCTGTTGATTGTACATATATAGTTGCTTAATCTAATACAATTGCAATCATAAGCTTTCCAGAAAAATTAAAGCAACAATATGTAATCTAGTCCTCTTCTGCAGCTAACAACACGCATGCTTTGAAAATTGCAAGAATCTATTGTAGAAGAGAAAATACAGGATCGAGGTTTTCTTTGAAAAAAGGAGAAAAAAGAAAAAAAGAATGGAGTAGGATTCAACACAATAAGAGAGAGTGCAGAGTACAAGCAGAGATTATCACAATGGAAATCCTTCTTGAATAGTATCCTTCTATTTCTTCTTCCTGCATAACTGGCCTCTATAAATTACTTGTCTTAAATTTTTTTACTTTTTACAAAAAATTTCTATTTTTTATTTTTTTAGAAAAAATATGTTTCCATGGAACACAAAATCAATCCTTTCTTTAAAAATTCACTATGCTCTTTTCAAGACTATGACAAAGGGCTCTCATTTTTGCAAGTAAAAATCAGAATCCCACTCAAGGATACGATTTTGACAAAGGGCTCTGCTTAAGATGCAAAAAAAGGAAAAAAGAAAAGGACACCAGACGATTTTGAACAATATCCTCAAACAAGGACAATGCAAATCACATACCATCCAAATCCAATTGAAAAGTTGACATAAAAATATCAAATTTATAAACCCACAACCATATCTAAAACTCTTTGTTTTATTTTATCTTCTTGGTGGAAGGTGCCAGCACACACCCTGTAAGTGAAGGCCTTTAAAAGGAATGAAGAGGAAGCAACTCGGTTATAGGATTAAAAACCTTGTGAGGCTGGTCCCACACGTAGATGCCATATAACTCTGGTATATCATACGCAATAACATTGTCAATGCCCAATCTCATGAATGGTCGACCACGCATAAGTTTTTCTCCCAAATATTATATGTGGGAGCTAATGATTCAAAGGCACACAAGATAACTCACAAAAGAGAATTTTCATTGTTCCCAAATATCAGGGCGATGTTCCCACATCTGCTCAACCCGTTATCCAAGAAAAAAATTGTCATCAACCTACAAAGGTTAATCTTTTGTGTGTTCCCAAATATCATATCAAGGTTTCCATGTCTGCCAATTTCATTAATCAATATACAAAAATCAACATCCCTATTAACCTTTCCTCGTTAAAATTCAAGAAAGATTGATTACAAAAGAGTTAAAATCTTTTATCAATAAAAAAATTATTTCATTGAAATCCTATGAATACACTTTGATGGACACATGTCGTGACTGTCGTCCATCCAAACACGAAACGTAATGATACGAAAATTTTCTATTCAACCGTCACTATAATTCAAGAAAATTTTATTACAAAAGTGAAATTTTATTGTCTTAAATATTAGGCCAATATTATTCAAGAAAATATAACATCATCAAACTACAAAAGATACATTCTTTATTGTTCCCATATATCAATAATAAAAAAAAAAAACCATCAACCCTTTGTAACCTTTCTTCTTCATTATAGACTGATTTTTCTAAATAAAAAAAACATGATCAAATAATACAGAGTATTATCAAACTACAAAGTTACATTCTTAATTGCTCTCATATATCAATAAAAAAAAAAAAAACCCTTTTTAGCCTTTCTTCTTCATTATAGACTGATTTTTCTAAATTAAAAAAAAAAAAAACATGATCAACTAATACAGAGAGAACGAAAGATTGAAGACCTGAAAGAGACGACGGGCCCGACCTCCTCACAGATTTGAATCAGCTGCTCCTCCGTCGCATCGTATGGTATGTTCCCCACTGTCCAATCATCACCACCACATGAAATCAATAATTCCCCCCACAAAACGAGACTCCGATCAAAAACAGAGAGAGAAAGAGAGAGAGAACTCACCGAAGACGCAGCGATGTTGAGAAGACGAAGAAGAAGCCATGTCACAAAACCCTAACCCTTCTCGACCTCGACTTCATCTCTCTCTCTCTCTATATATATATATATGTGTGTGTGTGTGTGTATGAGACTTTCTAAAATTGCGATTTGGGGGTTGGGGAAGGGTTTTGATTGGGGAGGAGAAGAAGAGATCTATTTCGTTACGGTGTTCCGCTAGATCACGATAAGGTTTCATGTTTTTGTTTTGGGCAAAATCCATATAACCCACTGTGAACTACCGAAATTCATATAACCCCCTAACCTTTCCTAAAATCCATATAACCCCTTGAAAACACCTATGTAAAATTCAAATAGCTCATTGAGTTAGATTTTCGATAACAGATTAGGATTATTTTATGAATATTTTACGAAGATTAGGATTAGCAAAAGGCCCTACAATGTATTGAAAATACGAAAAATATTCTTTAAATGATGATTTTACCTTTCTTGATAGAGTTTTATAATCCATCTAGAGGGAGTCAAATCATTATTTACAGAGGGTTTTTGTAGTTTTAATAAATTATAAGGATTTTTGGTATACTGTTGTTTCAGTCAAGATTAACCAAACAGAATATTGACAGAATATTTATTCATAATCTGTCAATCGGAAGTTTAACTTAGGGAGTCATTTAAATTTGAAAAGGTAATTTCAGGTGGACTTTTAAATAGTCAAGGGGTTATATGTATTTCAGGCAGTTTATAGGGGGTTATTTGGATTTTTCTTTTCCTTTCCTTTTTTTTTGGCTCCGTTCGGGGAGGCGGAGGACCATGAGATCTATCCGTCTGTGATTTCGTACGAACCGTACGATCCGAGCGATTTCTTTGCGGCTCAGATCGGACGGAGCAGATTTCGTGGGTTTTTTTTTTCGCTTTTGAAAAATGTTTTCGGGGATGAACGGATAGAATGGCAGCGGCCGGGTCGGGTCGGGTTGGGCTAAGAAAGATTTAGAAAGAAAATATTAAAACATATTTTTATGTAATATTTAATTTAAATTAAAATTTTAAATAAAAAAAAATTTATTAAAATAAATCTTACAAAATAAAAGATATAAACTTTCAATCTTCATAACAAGTGAAAATTATAATATTTCTTTTTTTATTTTTTGGAATACCAAAAGAGAAATTGTATGTGTTTATATGATATCAAATTTCAATTAGCGTTTGAGTTTATTGATTTTTTTTCTATATATTTTTTCTGGAATACCAAATGACAATTATAAATTATGTAATTATTATAATAAATATTTAATCTTAATATGAATTGCAATCGGGGTGGGTTTGGGGCGGATTTTGCTAAGTAAACCCATTTCCCGTTCCGAACCCGTTGGATTTCATTTTATATGTCACAAATTAGTCCGAAACCTGAATCCGACCCAACCTAATTAGGTCGAATACTCTATTAGGACAGTCGCACTGCCATCCATATTCACTAAACTATCTATGTTTTTAATTTTTCTAAACCCACCACCTAGTTTGGATGGGAGAATAGGGGAGAAATTAGAAAGGAATAGAAAATAATAAGCCTACAAATTTATTTGTTTGTGTAAGGAATAGAGGGGTATTGTTATACCAGAATAAGTGAGAATAAACTGATATTAATATTCAAGATCCTCATGGAATTATGTTATTCCACCCAATCTATTCTACTGATATAAAAATGGACTACATGTCAAACCATATGTTATCACCTTTATCAAATCAGGAGAGCCACATTTCAAATAAATTTCACATTTTATAAATCCTTATTTACGTCTTATTCATTTTTTATCTACAACTTATTCATTATCAATCAAACAACAAAAACTTCATTATTATATTTTTCAATGAGAAAATAACTGAAAACATAACTAAACAAAAAATAATTTATTCTTTATCTTTACTAGAATAGATATTATCATAGAATGACTTATATCGCTATCCAAATGGGAGCTATAGTTATAACTGCTATGAAACACCAGCCACCAACTCAACATTCTCTCTCTCCTTCTCACATTTTTCTCTTTCATTTCTCTGTTCATGTAGATGAACCTACCTTACTTTTCTCAGCTCACTTGTCACCACCACCTCCTCCACTCGTTGCTGCCCCAAACCACCACAATCCTCCACTCTACCAGTCCTCCCTCGTCGTTGTGCCGTCGTTTCACAATACTAGAAAAACTCTTAGCCCATGTTTGGTTAGAGAATAAGTTCGGTATAAATTGGAATTAGTCAGAATAACTTCATTATGGTTGTTTGGATAACTGGAATAAATGAGAATCTGTATGTCAGAATTAACTAGTATAAAATGGTATATGGATTCCATCCACCCATTAGAATTAAGTTATTCCAGGTTATTCAAATAAAAAAAATATGTGTACCCACTGTCAAATCAACTATTATCACCTCTTATAAATCAATTGTCATAATTTTTTTTATCTTTTATAAATCTTTATCCACACTTTATTCATATTTTATCCAAACAACAAAAACTTTATTATTACATTTCCCAATGGAAATAATTCAAAACACAACCAAACACAAAATAAGCTCCCGTTTGGGTACAGAATAAGACTTATTCTTAGGTATACCGTTATTCTGACATAAGTGAGTATAAATAAGGATAAAGTGATTTTGTATTTGGTTGTGTTTTAAATTATTCTCGTTGGGAAAGGTAATAATATTTTTTTTTTTGTTTGGGTAAAACGTGAATAAAGTGTGGATAAAAATTTATAAAATGTGAAAAAATAATGATAATTGATTTGACATGTGATTTATAATAGATAATTAACAGTTGATTTTACAATGGGCTAACATATTCTTTAGATGGAATAACTTGTAATAACTTTAATTTTAAGGGTTGGTTGGAATCCATAAACCATTTTATACCAGTTTATTCTGACATAGTTTATCCCTGGGTATTCCCTGCTTCCAAACAACAGAAAACACATTGTATTTGTTTCTCACTTATTCACTAGGCTATTCCATATCTAAACGGAGGCTTACCTAACATGCCTACCTACTTGAAACCTCCTGCCTGAACAACCAACTCATACCACTGAATAAAAGTAAGAAAAAATGCATGTTTTCACATGTCATACCATAGGTAAGATTATGGAAATCTTCAGTTTCTTTTGGAAAATGTAAATCTCTTTTTCAGTCAAACACAGTTAGGCCTATGTTTTTATTTCCTTTTAAAATCATATATCCCAATCTACTAATATATTGATATATGTAATTTTATAAAAGTTAAAGTAAATATTTCAATAAATATATGATATCATTTATAAAAAATATAAAAGAATTTCAATTTGATATATAAAATTATTACAATGATTGGGTTTGCAACCATAAAAAGGATAAGAGTGTAATTGCGTTATATACCAACTGTAGTAACTGTAACTAGACATGTATTCCTGATTTTATTTTTTTACATTATATATAAATGTGTCAGTACAATTCATTAGAATATGTATCTTTTTTTTTTATGAAAATATATAATTAAATGTCTAAATGAGGTATGCTATTTTTAAAAATCTCAAAAAGGTTGTTTAAAATATATATAATTAGTAATTTGTAAAACCCTAAGTAGAAGACTGGTAAACATTAGCCAAGGCAAGGTAATGTAAGCATAACTCAAGGTGGCATCCATAAAATATCAATACCAGTCTCACTCTAAAAAAGCCTCTGCTTGTTTTGATAAAGATACAACTAAATTTCACTCAATCAACAAAACCTTAGCATTTTGAACTCTTGACAGACATTAAAGTAATGAAGTTATTTTATGTTTGAGATGCATAAAAAAATAAAGTACATCCAAAAATATCATCCAATCTTCGAAGCTAAAACCCACATTTTGACAAGTTGGTAGAAATAACCCGTATTTCTTCTGCTAATAAGAGAAAATTTAACTAGAAAAACATATATAAAAAAAACCACTTAACTACCCAAAAAATCTATGTTTCGAGGATACAATTAATCATAATTCAGCACAAGCTTACTGATATACATATTTTGATTCATATACAGAACTATAGCACAAAAAACAAAATCACCAACCAAATAATGAATCCAACCAGAGAAGTGTTTGTAAATGTAGTCTATGAATCATTAGAGGAATAAATGGTATGAGATTACAAGAGAACACATCAGTTAGCTTAGACCTTTCTGTTTGTGTTTTTCTTTTTTCATATTTCATTTTTCAAGTATAGGTAATTAAAAGCTTCATCTGGACCTATATCGAGTCCTATAGACTTCTATGTTGACTACAATTTGAGAGGGAAAAGAATTACACATGATCATCAGGATATTTAGTATAATTTACCGCAGTCGAATGGATCCAACTTCCATGCCATCAGTGATTGGATTTTCACAGAACTTGTAATGCGAACTCGATAACTTGACATTCCCGAAAATGGACCCAATCTTCATTTTCAGATAATAATAAATATCACGTACCAAAGTTGGATAGAAACTACGAAATGTATTCACCGGTTTTGAAGCTCCTCGATTGCCTTCTTCCATTGCCACGCTCGCTGTTTTGAATCTTCAAATGACAACACTTTCTTTGGCTGAAAGAAAAAAATGGACAAAATTAAATAAACAAAACCGATGTAATGAAAGAAAATTTGGAGGTGTGCAAGGAAAATATATATTTACCATACAGATCTTAAAATGTGAAGAACTGGCCACTTGGATGCTGAGTTTTCTAAGATTATCCGACCAAACTATGGATTCTTTGGATATTTGCTTGGAAGGATCAAGATATATCAACTTAGGTTTGTCGGTGAGAATAAGCTGTACTTTCTTATTTGTTATCTTCTGTATTTTCTTCACATTTAAGATCATAATGATCGATTCTCCATGATCGAGGAATTGTTGCCTGTTAAAAAACCGAACCAGTGAATCCATAATGTAAAGTAACATCTTCCCGCTTCCATGGGAAAACAAAGGAAATTTATCTGTTGCACAAGTATCACAAAGCTTTGTATCTTATTTCAATTTTCTGTTTATGCGACATACACATTATTATACATAAAGGTACATTTGTGCACGCATGAAATTGAAGGAAAATAAATGGACAAGTAAAATCTTCCCTTTCACCACTATAAAAAAAAAAAAACCAATGTTTATGCCAAACAAAAGGAGAGACAAAATTATCCTTCATTTTCTCGTCTCTTCTGTCTTATTAGAAGATGAGTAATTTTTCCCCTCCCCTTTGGAGTGCATTCGAAGTAAATTGATGGAAACATTTTCTGTTATTTTCCATACACAAACAACAGAAAAACTGGGTCAACAGAAAATGATCTCTTTTCCACTCTTCCACATAAGATCATTCACGAACACACCCTAAAGTGGAAAAAATGATGAGACCACATGGATCATTAGCGTTTGCTAGGCATATCTCACATGTAAGGAGACTTATCATATACAACAAGATTGTTAACTAGGGTCATTCAATTCCTAAATAATTCGACCTGAACAATTATTGGAAAATGACTTCTGATAGATGACTCATGTTCAGCAAAAATTCAAAGGAAACTAAGCCATTAAAACTCAATAGTTTGACAGTGTAACAAAATCAGGTTAAAACCCACGGAGGCTTACCTGATGCACAAGATTTGTCAGTGATTATGGGCATCCAGGGTTTTCCCAACTAGTTCGGGTTGCTCGTATCCAAAATAAAATATGATCAATTGATTGCAACTTGATGTCCAATGTGGTGTTTTGGTGAATATGGACATCCTGTAATGAATTCCTAGTCCAACAGAATACGTGGGTGTCAATTGCATCTGTTCTCAAAGCATGGGTAATCTGGATCCTTGGTTTGGAGTCTCCTTCCATAATTATGGGAAGTGATTGGTTCTTTTTTTTTTGATGGAAACAGTAGGCGATCACCTTTGTATTAATAAAATGCCAAAGCCCAAATTGAAATTACATAAGCAAATAAAATCGAAAAAGATAATGAAAGGATAAACGCCCCTCCAGGGGGTAGGTCCCACAACCTCACGATCCACTGGTAGAAGAGACATCTACCCATATACTGCTAGAGGTCCCCACCCCAAGCCCCGCCCTGCTCAGCTCTAAGTAATCACCACGTTTCCCACCAACACCCTCACCTGTGCGGGCTCCACAGAACCTTTCCCACTCTTGTATGAAGCTGATCACCATCTCCCAAATATTTTCCGCATATGGTGTCTGCCCACAAAAAACAGAAAGATTCCGTGTCAGCCAAACCACCCATAACACCGCCGGGACATACGGGTTAGGGGATGGCTGCGACTAGGAAGTGATTGGTTATGTAGCAAGAAGATTAGTTTGAAATTTTCTGTTAGCCTTGTTTTCTTTGCTTTGTAACATTTTATCATCTCATTTTGTATGGGGGCTATCTATTAATAAGATCGCACCTACTTTATTTCCCAAAAAAATAAAATAAAATAAAATTGCTGTCCAATGTGGGTACTGCACTTAAGGCAACTCCCATCAACTATCAAATATCTGACTTAATTATTTATACACACACGACAAGAATCACTTGTCCCCACCACAGATTAAGAGCTCAGGGTTTTGAATTATAACTTGACCAGGACCCAAAATCAAGAGAAAGTCCAAAGATCCTATAATGAATCGACTCTGTTAAGCACTAACAACCCCTTATGAAAAGCTCCAAGTTAATAACTAATGAAATTTCAAGATATTATGTTGACAATCCAAAAGAATATAAAAAATTAAACCTATGTATAAGCATGAAGCATTAGGTTGGTACCATTTGGAGTCAAAAGAATCAATCGAAGCGAGCCTAGAAAGGTGAGAATGTGCTTCAGAAGATGATGTTACACCACTCTTCTCAGCAGGAACCTGTTGAAAAGGACCATCCCCAACATGTGTAAGGTTCCATAAAGAGTCCAGACCATTGCCCTCCTCACCTGACTAAAACCAAACAGAGAAGTTTACAGATTGAGAATCTTATTCGTTCAATTTGAACAAAGTAATATCATACAGAGATTTACATTTGATTCTACAGCAAGCTTTGGTGTTGGAGCCCTCCTCAGGTTGTGCCAACCAATTCCCTTAAAAAAGGGATGCTTCTTGAGGGCAGCATAACCATGGGGGCCAGCACCGAGTCTCTTGTTAGGATCTATGTCCTGCATGAATATTGCAAATTGCCTCAACATAAACCCCTTGCATATCAAGGATGATTTTATTGATAGAACAAAATTCATTCAAAGATAATATATATATTTAGCACCCAGTGGTCCCAGTCCCAGACCTTTCTTATGATATGTGACCTGCACAAATGATGTAAATTGCTTCAACATAGCCATTTCCTAAACTTTGAGCTACCGAGCTTGATCATATGGATACAATCAAATTCATTCAAAAAATGCAAAACTAAAAGTAGGTAGAATTAAACAAGGAGAGAGCGACTCTACACTCATAAAAATAGAATACACTGTATTGGTATTGTGCCACTTACCAACAATTTATCAATAAGGTCTCTTGCTGCATCTGAAAAGTAGTCCGGGAATTTAAGGTCCCTTGCTATAATTCTTTGGAAAATAAGCCATTCACTTGCATCTTTAAAGGGAGAACTTCCTGAAAGCATCTGATATAAGGTGCAACCAAGTGCCCAGAGATCATTCCTGTTTCAATGGATGCACATGCAATATTAGAAAAAAGCAGAAAGTAATATGACAGTGAAGTAAATATGAACCAACAACATATACTGACTCCTAATTTTCACAAACACGTATTTCTTCTTACACTATAAAATGATGGGTCTAAAACTCAACAACATACATCGAGTTACCAATAGCGTATCCTACCTTACACCAGTTCCCCCTATGCTTAAGTGCATTGCATGTGCCTTAAACTAGTTAGCATAAGTGAAAGCTCAACCAAAATAAATAAAATTAAAATTAATTAAAATAAAAATAAACAGGGAGGGGAACATAAAACCTAGGCTCTAATTAGAAGGAAAAAGTTGTCACCCAAAAGAGGAAAATTTGATTAACCCAAATTCTCTCCCCTTCTGAAAAACTTAGATGAAATATTTTGATATCTAGAAGCTTAAAATGATTAAAACCGATGAAGGATGAAAGATTAGATTACTAGGCAATCTGGCTGGTTCTATAGGGCTGAAGTAAAATTCATCGTGATTTGAATATTTTAAGACCATATCTCAAATTGACATGAGCCCCCACTGAAAACTATAGATGGTATATTTTGAAATCTAAAAGATTAGTATGGTGAAACATTACAAAGGATAGAAGATAAGATTACCAGGCAATCTGGAGTTGGTTCTCAAATTGACAAACATGCCCTCCCAAAAATAAATAAATAAAATAAAATAAAATAATAGAATAAAACAAATTGGTGAAAATTCCTTAAAGGCCAGCTTCAAGTAGAAGAGGGGCATAGCATGCCTCTGATGAGATTAGTGGGTGGAATTTACTATTAATTTTGAAATTTAAGCTGATGCAACCAAAGAATATTGAATGGGCATTGGGCACAAATCCAGAAACATAAGGAGGAAGGGACATAGCGTGTAGGGTTTGCACTCATCTATATCTGTCAAGAGGTCCAGAAGAAAGAAGACAGGAAATTTATACCCAAACAATAGGTTAAAATCCCCAATTATTTCTTATCAAAATTGAGACCAATGCCCATCTGCATTACCACAACTCTTTCTTGAAGCGTAGAAGGCATTCTCAAGTAAATGTCTCATGATCTCTTTTACTAAAATGGCATCCTGGACCCAAACCTCCTGCCCCCATCCGCAACACACATGCACACCTGTTGGTGATATACATAATTATTTTATAAATAATAATATAATAATCAAATAATATAATAAATCAACCCAAAAAATAATAATAATAAAATGTATCACCATGGCTGCAATGAAAATAAAATGTGGTAGTTATTCTAGATGCAAGAAACATGCAATTTCCTTACCCAACAGTAGGAGGAGAAGAGTTAAGAACCTCCGGAGGAATGTATGCAGCTGTTCCCACAAAAGTACATGCCTTTTCACCTGCATTAAAGCAAAAAGTGATATCAATAACTCATTTTCCAAAAAAAAAATCACTCCAGACAGCATCATAACCTTACTCGTTGAGGATGGTAGGACTACTGTAATTTTGCTATCCTTTGTTGGTTTCACGCTACCTAGATCAGCGATTTTAACGTGTCCATCTGAAGTAAGTAGAAGGTTCTCTGGCTGGCATTAGAAAACTGTAAGGACAAATCATTCAGATGTAGAATGGTTAATGCAGTTTGACAATTACCTTGATATCACGATGAATTAAGCCAAGACCATGCATGTATTCAAGTGCATCTATAACTTCTGCCACATAGAAGCGAGTCTCAACCTCAGACAGACGACCTTTCTGCATGTTAGATGGATAAGCCAGATATCATCAACCAGAAAATCAAATATTTATATCAATGGAATCGTAGTCTCAAGTATCAAGAAGCTACCCGAGTTATTTGATCAAAAATTTCTCCGCCTTCACAAGACTCGAGAGCCATATCTTCAATGTACAGCAACCAGATCCGTTCAGATAATCAACGTAGTCAGGTTAGATAGACAATTATATCACCCGAAAAAAAAACTCGACATGCTAATAAAATGAAAATGTTTACGAATAATAAATTAGGGTACATACAGAGGGAATACGTGTCTTGAAATGTGAAAAACAATCTAATGATGCCAGGATGATCCAACTGATCGAGTACTATACGCTCCAGCTTCACATATTGTGATTTATTTTCTTTTGTTATGAACTTTTTGTCCATAATCTTTAAAGCATACACACACCCTGTGTCCTTCTTCTTAGCCCTGACAACCTGGTAAGAAATATCATATTAAAGCAAATAAAAAAGTGTTGCATGAGGCAGCAACAACATCACGAAGTGTTGCATGAGTCCGCAACAACATCATAAATTTATCACAAAAGAAAAAAGAAAAAAATTCTCATATATAACTGGAGAAGAGTATCTGAGTTGATTTAGTCTTCATGAGCCAAGGAATATAATCAATCTGCTTAAAAGTAGAAATTTAATCTTCTGATCTTTGCCTGTCAGTGGCAAATGCATTGCCAAGAATTTTCAAATGCTCTAACTCTAGTTACATTCTCCAACCAACCCCATGGCATCCTAAAAAAAACTCTCCTTCGCCTCGCGGAGGGAAAAAGGATCCCAATCACGCATGTCAAGTGTAGTGCAAGCATGCAAAAGAAGCAGCCAAACTATGCTAAAAAAAATAATCTATTCATGATGATACACAAGAGTGTCAAATTTGGCTACATTATAAGCTATTCATTCTCTTGACTTTCTTTGGCGTAATTTCTAATAATTTAATAAATGTCTTATGACTTTTAGAACTTTGACTAATTTCATTATTTGTGTGGCTTTACCTCTGCATCTTGGCATTCTATTGATGAATTGTAGGCAACACATAATAATTATAAGCAAATAGAGAGACCTGATGGTTCAGCACCTTTTTTTCACCATAGTTTAGCTAAATGACCTTTTCGAACAATCTCGAATAAAACCATTGAGTATACTTATATCATTTTCCTTGCAATACTAAAATTTCAATCAACAAACTCATGAAAATCAGATGTTCAACAAAGGAGTTAAGTTTCATCAGCTCATCTATTTAGAAAGAAACACATTATTTTCTAATCATAACAATATAAAAATGTACTTAAAACTTGAATGTCCATAGCTAGAATTGTCATTGAACCTAAAGCAATACAAAAACATAACAAAGCATAAATAATCATCCCAACAAAACCAGCGTTGCCACATTCAAATGCTAAAACATTGCTAAAAAGAAGGAGACCCATAAAAAGAAATGCAAAGAAACATTAAACCCAATCGCATTGCAACACAATAAGAAGCACAAACAATTGAAAACTTTAAACCTTATGTCCTTAAAAGCACAAACAAACACAAACCCAACATTAATATCAGATCAACCGACAAAGAACAACCCAAAAGAAACAATTTTTCCCTTAAAAAACCAAATTTTTCATAAAAATCAAAGTGACCCAACATCTAAAATGAAAGGAAAAACAAAACCCAACACAGCAATTCGAATGCCAAAAACCTTTGAATAAGAACCGACGCCGTAGATCCTCCCCAACTCAAAGTCGTTGATTGTGAACTGCTCCTGGGGCGCCCTGAAAGCGATGCTCTTCGACCTCTGGACGCCATTGGGGTTCTGCAGACGAAGCTTGGACTCGAAATCCTTCTCCATCTCCAACATCATCCCTCTCTCTCTCTCTCTCATATGATACACAACAAACGCATCAATTCAAAAGCGAAAGAGAGACCGGTCAACGATAAGGAAAAGCTAAAAAAAAAGTGAAAAAAGAAGAGAGACCGGGTAATGAACAGATTCTGGTTGTTTTGTCTTTTTATTTTTTTTGGAATTTTACATATATAGCCCTGTTATATTTCCATTTTGTCCAAATATTTTTATAAAAACCCACAGAATAAAATATCTCTCAAAAACTAAAATGCCCCTGTGGTCAAGTTCCATCTTGTATGGTTCATATTCACATAGGGGATAAAAAGTCCATTAATTTTGTTCATAAAAAGTCCATTTGTCAAAATTAGGACAAAAGTGAGGATAAATGATATCACAGCCTTTAAGTGGAACAAAATATCTATATTTTTACTTTAAAATTGGGACAGCTATCCGTAGTTTATCCTGATTATTTTTTATACTAAATGGAGATAAGTTGTCCTCCCACTTACTTATTCTCATAATTATCCTTTAGCTCACCACTTAAGGCAATTTAGGTCATTTTAAATATGGGGTTATATTCAGTAACTATAGTTAATCAAGGGTTCTTCACGGCGTGTGTTATAGGAGTACGGTTACACTCATTTAAAGTTTTTGATGAGTATTTTTACACTGAATTTTTTCAGTGGTATTTTAACAAAAAAGAAATTTAATAAGGATATATATGCAAAATACTTTTTTTTATCACGGGTTTTGGTAATTAGTTTGTTTTGTTTTTCTAATGAGTATGTAAAGGAAAGACGGTGGGGAGGAAGAAGGGGCTCATGATGGAGGGACTTAAAAAAAAATGGTTTTGATCTGTTTAAAAGGAGGTTTGGGAGAGTTGGGTTTGGTTTTGGGTACCTGTGGTTTGGTTTAGGTCTCCTTTGGATTCTAGTTTGGGTGGAGTTTATATTTTAAAAGTTAAATGTGGATCCAAACGATATTTTTGTTTCTGTATTTTATAGAGATTGTATATTATATATGTAAGAAATGATACATCTTGTCTTAAATATATCATGTATTTTTTGTTTGAGATTATCTATACTTTGATGGATTTTTCTTCTTAATCATTTTTTCAATAGATGGAATTGTTTTTTTTTTTAATTGTTAAAAGTCCATATAACCTCCAAATAAGTGTACATGACCTGCATGTGATTTTTTAGGTAATTTTTAGGATTGAGTGCAGCAAAGCTTTATAGAAAATTACATATATACCTCGCCAGCCAGAATGTAATGGTGCCTTAGCTTTTTTTTAATTAAACATTTTCGTTTGGAAAAAAAATATTATTGGTCTTGACCAAGGTCCGGGTGGGTTTTGATTGTGTTAGGATTCATCAAATCCTAATTAAGACCCTCATTTGCTGGACCTTCTTGTTCCACTATGTTCATTTCATTATTATGTTTCTCAACGAGAATAATTTAAAACTTTATCAAACAAAAAATCACTTTATCATTATTTATGTTAGAATAGTCATAAATATCATAATAACTTAATTCTATATCCAAACGAAGAAAAAAAAATCATTTCTTTTAAGTCTATTCTCCCCCTACTCCCTCGTATTCTCCTCCAATTCCTCTACCCAAACTGCCCATTAAGTCTTTAAACAATCTTTGAATGGATATTAAATAATCAAAACTTGTATTCCAACCTTTCTTGCACCTGAGCTTATTTTTTGTTTTAGTTTTTGTCAAATCTTCCAGGCAGAGGGTAAGACTTGGACTCAAGTCTCATTATTAAAGAAGGGGTACATTTTCCATCTTTACAAAAAAGAGTACCTCTCCTCTGCTAGCAGGGGTCACCTGAGCTTATTTGGTTTCATGCACCCATAATAAATTCCAAGAGTGATAAGATTTCAAACTATAAAGACACTTGAGTCATATTTTTAGTATTACTTTATTGATCTCTACTTTCTTACTAGCCTTGTAGTCATTTAGACAGCTAGTTAAATTAATGGCATTTAATTAAGTACTCCTTCATATGAAGCAAAGTATATATTGATATTTGATGAATGCAAGGAGGCTAGATCAAGTCATGACTGAGTTTGATTAGGGTTGGTTGTTAATCCTGGTAGGGGGCTAATAATGGACATCTCCTGTGTTAAGTTCATAGATGATCTGTGTGATAGATGATCTTAAATATAACTAAACAATTTATGAATTGCATTGAATAAACATATGAATCAAATTGAACAACTCCTGGATTGAAATGAAAAACGTGACAATGAAATTATAATCGTTCGTTTAATTTTAGATTAAATTCAATAACTTTTACATGAAATTTAAAATGTCTTGTTTTAAAGTGAATTAATTAATGGGATTTTTACAGATCTACCCCTGTTAAATTCTGATTTTATCAAAATACCCCTATTAAAAACCGTTGTGCAAAAATACTTTTCTAATTCTTTAAATGAGTGTAAATGTACCCTTCCATCACATGCCACTTCTGATCTTGAGTGAACCACAGTTACATTGAACAACTAAACATGTGAAAAAGATGAGGATGCTCTCATTTAACAATTTTCTTTCATTTTTTTCATTTGAAGAAACCCTGTTATATTCCAATTTTGTCATAATATCCCTATTAAAAATATGGAGGTTCGTATATGGATGTCTTGTTGGGGGTTGATGATAAGAATCTACTTCAAAGAAGGGCATTTAAGATATTTCACCACCCCTTGATGATGTAAAAAAATGGAGTTTCTTAACCACACAAAACGAAACATGGTCGCATCATTGCACTCACTTAAAGAATTAGGGGGGTATTTTTGTACAAAGATTTTTAACAAGGGTATTTTAAGAAAATCAGAATATAACAAAGGTATATATATATATATATATATATATATATATATATATATATATATATATATTAGTGGTGATACTCAGGCCCAAAAAAATAAGCCCCACTCATAAGCCCCATGAGTTGTCATTATTTTATTGGTTCTTATTAATTGGTTTGTTGACTTTTCAAAAAGGGTAAAATGTCAAAATACAAATATGCCCTTCATTAAAAATCTATCCCATTAACCCAAATCCCTCCATTTTCTCTATTCGGTTATGAGTGAATCTTGAAATCTGTTTATTTATTTCAAATTTTAAATTTTGAAATCCTTATCTAAATTACAATTAAAATTAAATTATATCAAAAATTATCTAAATTGTTTTAATCAAAATTCTTCTTCAAACTTATATTCTTATTATACACATTAAATTTTTTTTTTTAAAGAATGTTATTAACTGAACATTAAAAAATTCAGGTATTTATTGTATTCAAATTTAAATAAAAAAACATATATAGTTACATTTAAACAAATGCAATACACAAATAAATGTTACATTTAGAACTGTTACATTTATTCGATGTCAGAAATGTAACATTAACATCATACAAATCATATATAAATTAAATGTAACTAACCTTAGAAACAATAGAACAAAGAAACAGAGGATCTTGAAACGCTTTGTAGCATCCTCCATCATTTTTATCATCTCCTCCTTTCTATGTTGATCTGATCACCGCCTATAATTGACTTCTTTTGCATGTTATAATACTCTTCATAGTTGGGTTTTTTTTTTGGAGATCTTTGGAAAGTTTAGGTTGGAAGAGAAGAGACCATCTCAATAGAAATGTTTGATTAAAAAGAGTTTACTCGAAAGAAAATTGTGTCCGTCCAGACCCACCTTCACTTTTTTTTTTATTTAAAGATCTTTTTTATTTTTTATTTAATCAATCATAATTGTCTCCTTATTTTGTGGGGATCAGTTATCAAAAAAAAAAAAAAAAAATTAACTAAGGGTATAACAGGTATTAGACACATGCCACCTCATGGGGCCTTTGATGGACATGTGAAGTTGGAGCTTGAAAATCATTATTGATGTAAAAATCCCTTAATTAATTCACAAGAATATTAAATTAAACTGAAAAATCATGAATATAACCGAGTCATTAATGAGTTATCTCTTTCAAGTAATACTCATGTTTCCACTACCCCTCCTTGAGACTTAAACTTGAATCTGTGCTTGATTCAAAATTTGTTGCTTAGACGTCGGCTGCTCTTCTGATAATTCTATGAGACGTTATCTAAATATTTTAATTTCTTATAGTATTGAATTTTTCTTAAGATGTCTTTGATTATGCGATTGCAAAACAAAACTGATTATGCAGGTAGGGCTGGTAAACGAGCCGAGCAGCTCGGGCTCTGCTCGGGCTCGGTTAAAGCTCGTTTAGGCTCGTTCGATTAGACAAACGAGCCGAGCTTGAACAATTTTTAAAGCTCGGTTTGTAAACGAGCCGAGCCCGAGCCGAGCCCGAGCTGAGCCCGAGCCTAGACGAGCTCGTTTATTTAACTGAAAAAAGGTTAACGAGCCGAGCCCGAGCCCGAGCCGAGCCCGAACTTATGTTACTTTCACATGTATAAGGTGTTGTGATTTATGAAATGTGACTTCTTAAATGTTAAACAAGATTTTTTTTTAGCTAAACGAGCCCGAGCCGAGCCTTGATTCGAGCTTCAGCTCGGCTTGTTTAACAAACGAGCCGAGCTTTAACCGAGCTTTTCACGAGCTCAACGAGCCGAGCTCGAACACAAAATGAAGCTCGTTCCTGAGCCGAGCCGAGCCCGAGCCGAGCCTGATACTAAACGAGCCGAGCCTGAGCAGGTCAAAGCTCGGCTCGTTCGGCTCGTTTACCACCCCTATGTGCAGGAAACTCCCCCCCCCCCCCCCCCCCCTTCAGTTTTTTAAAAATCAAAAAATGATTCTGCAAGAAACTCACCCCCCTAAAATCTTAAAAAAAAAAGTTGCTACAATGAAATATTTACACATTTACATGTAATCAAATTTCCTAAAAAAAAAACAAAAGCTCATATTCGTAATGTTACCTTAATAACATGTCTTATGCTTATTAATTGATTTGATTTTTATTAATTTTTTTTTTTTTTTATTTTCTCGCATTATGCGTAGAGACTAATTATTTATTATTATGCACATGCAAACAATATTAAACATAAGGAATAAGGATCACTACCGTCATACTGTCAACATGAGTGTGGATCCAATCAAGACATCAAATCATCATTTTAATCAGTATCAAATTACATAACCTAACTATAAATTAAACTATATAATCTATGAATCGAACAACACACAAAATAACCAAATATTAAATACAATACACTTTTTATGCAATTCAATTAATCGAATGAGTAGTTATAAAGATCTAGACTCCAGATCTAGACTCCATCATCCTTTTTTTTTTCCCTTTTTTTTCAAGTCAATAATAAAAAATTAATAATAATAATTAATAAATAGAGATAATAAATAGAGATAATAAATTGCATTTATCTCCAAATCTTTATAATATCTCACCATAATAGTCCACCAGAACAAGCCAAAACAGAGGCCACCAGAGTCACCCCACAGAGTCCCTAAAAACGTAAGAAAAAAACGTACGATTGATAGATACATCCAACCAATTCATACATCATTTTTTCAGACTTTAATTCTCTCACAATTCTCTCTCACAATAATTAAACACTACCTAAGTTTTACTACTCAAACCTACTACCCAACTCCCCATCCTTCTGATAAAAGCAAAAAAAAAAAAAAAAAACCAAAAATATCAAACAAAGCATATAGCTTATGAACATGATGGATCTACGAAGCTCTATATAATAGGATATATAGATCATCATCACATATATATCTCTCTCAGCGATGGTTGCTTCGAGTCTCACCACTGTAGAGCCTGCAAAAGGAGCACCAAAAAACATTTATAACCTCTCATAATTTAAACAGTGAAACGTCATTTTTTTTTAGCCTTTCAATTCAATTGAATTATAAAAAAGAGGTTAATTTAGTTAACAACACTGTTATAATCTTTTTTATAATCTTAAATACAATATTTTAGTTTACCTCGTTAGTCATTTAACAAAATTTATATTCACTAAATTTTTTTTTATATTTATTAAAAATAAATCTACTCAATTCAAAATTAAACAATATACATTAGTGATATAAAAATGTCATATGAATGATATGAAATAATCTTAGGAAAAGTATTTTGAACACCTGTCAATCCCTCGTTGATGACCAACAAATCATGCATTTTTAACAAAAATATAGAGACAAATAGAAAAAATCATAAATTAAAGTGTGTTCAAATGGTTCCAAAAAAAACACATTAAAACGTATGTCTCAACTTTTAATAAAGAAATATAATATTTTAGAAAACAAAGAAAATAAATTTCTCCCAATCGAGTTTTATTAAACTATTTTACATGAAATCATAATTTCATGTAAAGAAACACATGAGAGAGAGAGAGAGACCCTACCAGTCATAGACAGTGGGTGAGTTGGGCTGTGAAGGTTTGTCAAAAATCTCTGATCCCCTTCCCTTGGTGGCTAAGTTGCTCCCAGGGTGGAACACGCTCCTCCACACGTTCTCCTTCTTTGCCGATGACGGCGTCGTCGGCGTCGTCGGCGTCCCGGGCGTCGGCGGCATCGACGCCGATCTCTGGAAGATCTTCATCATGCCTCCTCCTCCACTGCTCTCTCCTTCCACTTCATACCACACCCAAACAAAAAAAAAAAAACACAATCAATCAACTTCATCATCAACAACAAGAAGAAGAAGCAATTGTGTGTGTTTCCTCTCACTAATGAATATGAAGTAGTAAGCTAACTGATATGCATGTGTTTTAAATCTTCCCAAGATATTATATGGTTATCATTTGATGGGACATCAATAACAATAATTTTCAGAACAACAAGAAGATCCTTGATTTTGGTTAGCTTCTTTCTATATCTTGTATAATTTTATACTTTTTAATTTAAAAAATCAATTAAAAAAAAAAAAACATTATTTTTAAATTTTTTAAAACACAGATTTTAAAAGAAAAATTAAAAAAAATCTAGCTTTCGATTCTGTAAAAAACTGCCTAATCGCACAACCAAACAAGGCTACACGATTTTAACTTTTCAATTTTTCAAAAAGCAAAAACAAGCCTAATCGCACAACCAAACAAGGCTATATCTTGTATAATTTTATACTTCTTTTTTCAGTTAATGAATTTAAAATAGCAAGATTTACCATTTTCAAAACAATAACAACAACAACAAGAGAGAGATCAACACCTTTGAGAGGGTTGTTAGTGGTGAGTTTCCTCAGCTTGCCAAGGCCCCTCTCCGGCTGGGGTCCGGCGAGTACATCATCCCAAAGCTTATCAAGTAGAACCATTTTTTTTTTATGTAACAATAATAATAGGAATAATATTTAGTGGGTGTGATCACTAACTATGCTTATTATTTGATATTAAATAGAGAAGAAGAGAGAATTTATGAGAAGTAAGAGATAAGGATGAATGGGTAGGAGTGGGACCCTTTCATTTGTGTCTGATGTCGGATTCCAAATATCTATTCAACCGGCTAAGTTTAAGGTGGTGACCGACACGTGCATGGGATGTATGGGACGTATGAGGGCCTAACACGTCGGTGTTTTTTTATTATTATTGTCAGCTTTGAAGATGTCTTTGGGAGGGAATATTATAAAATGGGGAAAAATCCAAACAGCCCCTAAAATCTGATTGACATCCATCTAACCCCGGGTATTTTCTTAAAATCTATATAATCACTTGAAAATATTTAATAAATCTAAATAATTTAACAAATGATGAATATTTAATAAATATCTTACTTAATTAATCTGATTGAAAGTACAAGATAATAAAAAAAAAACCCTACAATATATTTAAAATATGAAAAATCTTCTATAAATGACGATTTTACCCTCTCTGTATATATTATAAAACTCTATCTAAAGGGATGAAATTGTCATTTATAGAAAATTTTTTATATTTTAACACATTATTGGATTTTTTTGGTATACTGTGTTTTCAACCAGGGTTAATTAAACATAATATTCATAAAATATTAATCATCTGTGAACATAAATTTTATTCAAAGGGTTATTTGGATTTACTAGATATTTTTAAGAAATTATATAGATTTTAAAATAAATTAAAGAGTTATAAGGATTTCAGTCAGTGTACAACTGCTTATATGGATTTTTTCCTATAAAAAAAATGGGCCAACTTAAATTTTAAACACCCAACGTTCTGGAAAATTCTAGGGGCCTGGTTATCCCCACACTCTGCCTTTTGTGATATTTAATAATTTATTTTGTAGTCCCGTGCGTAATCCACATAACACAGAGGTTCTATTATAGTGTATGAGTTAAATGATAATATACTAAAAATAATCTTATAATTTAGTAAAAATACAAACAATTATATGTAAATGACGATTTTATCTCTCTGGATTGAATAGGGTTTTATAATTTATCCAGAGAGGGTAAAATCTTCATTTTCATATGATTTTTCACATTTTTAACACACTATAGAGATTTTTAGTATATTATATTTACAGTCAGGGTTAACCAAACAAAATATTCACAAAATATTCATCATCTGTCAACGATAATTTTATTCAGGGAGTTATTTAGATTTACTAAGTGTTTTCAAAAGATTATATAGATTTTAAGAAAAGATAAAGGTTGTACGGATTTTAATCAGATTTCATAGAGCCATGGGTCTCTATAGATTTTTTCCTTAACATAATTCAATTCATTTTGTTTTTACAAACACTAACTCCACCCCCACAACCTTCCCACACCGACATACATGTGATGGTGTACGAGGACACAACAAAGATGAGTATGACACAAAGAGCAGAGAGAGAGAGAGAAGAAAAAGGGAGTGAGAGAAATACAAGCCACAGTGGAGGAGGATGAAGACACCTAGTAATAAAAAATTTGATCCAAGCTAATAAAAAAAAAGTTATTTCTCATCCAAAACTTTATCAAAATTGACATGATAACATATCATATTTTGATTGGTTTAAAATATGTTGGATTAATTTTATTTTTTTTTAGAATAAGTAAATGACAAAACTTTGTTTTTGTTGATGACGTAACTGACAAATGGTGTTTGTTTGGCATTAGGGAATATTCTAGGGGCGTGGTTATCCCCACACTCACCATCTTTTTCTTACCCCACCCTAAACATCAACATAACTCAGGTCATTTTGTTTTTTACAAACCCCACCCTAGCTACAACCTTCCCCATACAGAAGGAGGAGGGCACAACGACACAGGAGGGGGGAGAGAGAGACAAAGAGAGAGGCCATGGTGAAGGAGGATGCATAGATTGCTAGACAGTGGGCTGGTGTAAGATAAAGATTTAATAACAATAAAAAAATGATAATTTTTTTTATCTAAACAAAAAAAAACATAATAATTCATCCTTTTAAACCCTACCAAAAAATAATAGAATGACATGTCCCATTCTAATTGATTTAAAATTTGTTGGGCTAAATAATTGATCATATTTTTTTCTCAAGGGATAAGAACTCTAATAGTTAAATGAAAAAACCATCTCTTTTTTTTTTTTTACAGAGAACAGAGAACTAACAACAAACACATAGAGGGAATGGTATTTTGAAGCGGGGTCGTGTTGGTCCACGGGTTGTTTGCATTATATAAAATTCTAGGGGCACGGTTATCCACAAACCCTCTTTCTTTTAACACACCCCAGTAGCTTATTAATCCATTTGTTTTTACAAATGTTAACCCCACCCCACAACCTTCCTCACACCAACGACTAGTAGGAGGATTGGGTGGAGAGGGAGAGATGAAAAAGGAGAGAGAAAATGAGAGATGTTGGGAAGGACACAGAGGGTCTTGAGTGATCGAGGACAACTTCAAAGATCGTTGGGCGACAAGCGGAGGAGTCCTTGGAGACAGGGGTGGAGTAAGAAATTAGAACAAGGGGAGGCCGAGAGAAGGACGAAGAGGGGGAGAGGGGAGGGGAAAAGGTGGTAGTTGTGGTGGTGGTGGGTGGCCATTGTGTTTTTGAAGGATTCAATGGTGTCCTTAAAGTTGGGTCAAGTAAAAACAAAAAGGGAGAGGAGCACTTGGTTATAGGAAAAAATGACAAACACTTTGGGGGATGTTACTAGTGTTTCTGAAGTGGGGTCATGATCGACATACATTTCAATTTTACATGATGTATTATTATACACTATCGGTTGGTTGGGTAATGAAGAAGATTCTAGGGGGCGCGGTTATCCCCACACACTCACTCTTATCAACCCATTTTGTTTTTACAAACATTAAATCCATCCTCACATTTCTTTAAAAATAATTTTTTTTATTGTTTAGTTCCTTTCTTTGGAATAAAGTGATGATAAATAGTTGATAAGAGATAAATAAAAGTTTATGATTTTTTAAATAACAACTATACCCCTGAAAATAGTGGAAGAAATGTATGATTGATGTGATAGATGTGATAGTTTTTTGAAATCTGTGTGAGACTGCTAAGTAAGATAAATTTTTTAAAATGAAAAAGAAAGGTATTTTTATCCATTGGCATAGATAAGGCCTGATAAGCAATTCTAACATTTCTTTAGAATAGTTATCAGGTCTTATCCTAACTTATCCAGACATAACTATTGAGATTTATTCTATCAAAACAAACAATTTTTTTTTTACTATTATCATGTATTTTTCCTTATTCTGGATTTATTTTTCACGCCATACAAAGGTACAAATTTATCTAAGAAAATAAAAACATAATCAAATCATTCTTTCAAACTGCACACAAAAATGATAGGATGAGATTCCCATTTTAACTGATTTGAAATATTTTTAAAATATTTTGGGTTAAAAATCCTTACACCCTGTATGGCGTGAGCAATAAGCCCAGAACAAGGAAGAATACAGGAGAATAGTAAAAAAAAAAATTGTTTGTTTTGACAGAATAAACCTCGATAGTTATGCCGTCTACTTAATGTTTCAATTTTTTTTAAAAAAATAATTTATCTCATTTATTGATGTATATGAGTGTTACACACAATTTTTTTTTCAGCCCCAATTTCAATCTCATATGTGTTGATAGAAAATCATCGAAGCATATTCTCACATTAACATGACATATACTTCGATAGAAAATTTTCACATTTCTATGATGTATCCATACAATTCATTGGAGCATATATTTCATTTTTTATAAAGACGTGTACCTCACTAGTTGATGTATACTATTTTTAAAAAATTCAAATACATGTGGACTAGGATTAAGTTACCAAACTGTTCCATTGGGCCCTCTTGGTGGTGCAATGGGCTGGCTGAGTTAGGCCCGGTCCGGGCCTCAATTTAATCCTCGAGCCTGACCCACAGGCCCATTCAACTTTGGGCCTGTCTTAGGTTGGACTTTGCTAAGGACCAGTTCTTTTTTGGGCATTTTCACACTCATTTTTTATATAGTAAAAAATATAATTTTATATATCCCGTTACTAATTTAATTAAATATATACTTCATCAGAGGATTTATATACCTTGTTAAATTTTTTGATACACTTATTAAAAATAGGTTCATTCAATTCAAAATGAATCGATATACATTTTTTTATCAATAATGATTTTTAAGTCTCAAATTTTAGACCTCATAGAAAGCCCCATGAGTTGGCACATGTACAATACCCATTATACCTTTTTATTGTATTTTTGCTATTATTGCTCTCCATATTTTGAAGAGGTGATTACAATTTAGAATGATTGCATCAATCTCATTTGTTCTTTAAATTTTTTCTTGTGTGATCTCTTCCAATCGAAGATCAATTGACGGTGAATTTGGAAAAATCAATTGATTTTCTTGTGTTATGGGTTTTGGAAGTTTCGTGAATGAATATCAATTGACGGTGAGTTTGGAAAGACAGATTTTATGATCTTGGTAGGTAAAAAAAGTAAGGATTTTGTATTTGGAGTTCTAATAAAAAGCTTTTTTTGACGGGTTTTTTTTATCAAAATAAGATGTATTAGGTTTCAGTTCTTCTGATTCAGTTTTGACTATTTGGATTTTCTGATTTTGATTTTATTTTTTAGCTTTGTTTGACATGTATTGAATCTGAATTTCATTTAAATTCAGATACATAGCTTGTATCTTGATTTACATGCATTGTTGTGTACCAAGTATGATCTATACAATCGTTTATGATTGTGTGTTTTGTGTATAATTATACATAATGTGTCATTCATCATATTTTTTAGCTTTGTATCAGCATTATTCGACTCATTCAGATTCAAGATTTTCAAATACAATGCACATTCACTTGTATAGAATGTGTATTTGTTAATTCAAATTCTGGATACACTTGTATGTGATTTTAATTCCAGCCCATTTTTTTAATGTATTTGTTAATTCAAATTCCAGATACACTTGTATCTGAATTTGAATTTCAGCCCATTTTTTGAAGTATCGATTGTGGGAACAAATCTATTCTTTTTGTTCGTTCGTATGGTTTCGCCCAAATCAGAACCCTAAAATTCAAATTTTTTGAAAACATGTTAGGTCTTAATGGTGCCATATTTTGTGGGATCCAGTTACCATAATTAGTTGGAACCAATTTTTAAAATTATAAGAAGGGTAGTCTTGTCATTGTCATTTTTGGTGGTTAGAAAAAGTTAAATAGGGAACCAATAGGAGAGTGCCACCTATTGGGGCTCACAAATGGGGCTTAATTTCTGGGGCCCGGGTAGCAGCACTGATTTTTTATTAAAGAATATACTTCATTAGATGATGTTTACCATTTTTAAAAAATTGAAAACATGTGTAGTCTAAGTTTTGGCTGGTAAAAATGATTGAGTGTACTATTTTTCCTTTTTTTTTATAAGGAAAATGATATGTCCAGACCCCTGTGCAGCACTAATTGCAGTCCACACCATTTTTTTTTAATAAAATCACACTCCCCCATTCAAGTACATGCAGTTATAAGAAATGAAGTATATATAATGAGATACATTAGTGTATTTTTTTTACGTTGAAAAAATAATAAATTTTTTTTGTCATACACTCTAATATACCCAATATATTATGATAGCGTAGTATATACTATGTTATAATAGTGTGTGGGGTTACAAGACGGACTGAGTGGATCAATGCACTTTTTTTTTTTTTAAGGAAAATGATATGAGTGATGTTATGTACAATCATTTTTCTCGTCCCAATTCTAGTTTACATGTGTTTAATTTTTTTTAAAATAATATATCTCATCCAATTAGGTACATGCTTTTTAACAAATAAAGCATATGCATCAATGAAGTGCATAGATTCATTTATAGAAAATGTGAAAATTTTTTATTGATGTATATATCTTGTTAATGTGAATATATGCTTTGATGATTTTCTATCAATACAAATTGGACTGGAATTAGGGTTAGAAAAAAAAACTGTATAACAACACTCAATGATATGTTCAACCCTTTGTGTAAGCTCATTTGCAGTCCACACTGTTTTTCTTTTTTTTAAAAAAAAAAACACTCTTATTGCAATGCACACTGTCATATAAAATGAAGCATATACTGAGATATACTCTTTTTTAAAAAAAAAAATAATTTTTTTTACTACATACAGTATGATAGAACTTTATATATATTATAATAGCACAATATATAGTGTCTGGGCTGCAAAATAGATGAAATGTATGGGTGGTGTTAATTAAAAAAAATATAGATAAATGTTAAACTTTGCCTTACATACAGTGCATTCTTTTGAAATTTTAACAATAGAACAATCATCTAGTGAGGGGGTTGTGTCTGTGAGCTCCAATAAATTCTATGAACTCATGTTATTGAGCGTGGTAAAAAAAACGAGGTAAATATTTCGTTACAGACTTAACAATGAATACTGATAAATAACAAGATATGTGAGGCAATTAAATGGGTTGAGTGGAAAAATAAATAGGGATAAGTGGGGGATTGGGGATGGAATAAATGGGGATAAGGTGAAATAGTGTTAAAATGAGTGTTTCGAAAGCTGGGAAAAATGAGAATCTGTATGCAAGAATTAACTGATATAAAATGATACAATTATTTCTACTACTCCTTGGAATTAAGTTATTACAGGCTATTCAACTCGTATGAATATGTGGGTCTTAGTGTCAAATCTTTATTCACACCTTATTCACATTTTATCCATAATCAACCACACAACAAAAATTTTATTATTATATTTTTCAATAAGAATAATAAAAAACACAACCAAATAAAAAATCACTTATCCCTTATCTATATTAGAATAGTCATAAAACATAGGATAACTTAATTCTCTATTCAAATAGGGGCCTATAATAATTTAATGTATACTACGCTACATAATATATAGAGTTCCTTCAGTTCTATCATAGTTAAGCCTGTCAACGGATCGGGTCCAGGCGGGGTCGGGGTGGACCCGGACCCGACCCGCAGCAAGACCCAGCGGGTCTTTGAAAATGTGGACCCGGACATAAACCCGTCGGATCCGGGTCGGGTCCGGGTCCGACCTGACCCGAATATGGTTAATAAAAAAAAAAGCTTATGAATTTGTTTGCCTTATCATTCTATTAGGAAAATTTTGTATAAAACATTAGTTTTGAACTTTCTAAACTGGTCTCCTGACATTATGTTTGAACATATTTTTGTACAATTCAAAACAAAAAAACACTAACATATAACTTTCAAAGTAAACAAAAATCTAAACAATATAACAATGAACTAAAAGGGAGAGCTAATAGTTATTTGTGTCACAAAGTAAACGTTCAAAACAATAAACACTACATATTAATCTAAACAACATTTAAAACAATAAACACTAACATATTAACCTAAACAATGAACATAAATCATACAACAAACCAATTAATTATACAAATTCAAAAGCTAATAAACTAATAAGGCTTGTCAACGGACGAGTTTGTTTGGTTATGGGTTATGATTTATGGACTTGGTTATGGATTTATGGATACAAAAATGAGTTAAAACTTATATTTGTAACTTGATAAATAAAAAATAAAATTATGGGTCAACTAACACTAATAGTCTTGTAATACATGAGCATATACTAATAAAACAATCGGGTCTTGAGTCCAACGGGTCGGGGCGGGGTGGACCCGGACCCGACCGTTTATATGTTCGGGTCGGGTCCAAATCAGGTTGAGTATATTACACATGTAATTACAGTCTGAACTCGACTCGTTGACAGGCCTAATCATAGTGTATGGATTAAAAAATATTATTGTTTATAAGAAAAAAATATACAATGTTGTAACCAGTATATATTTTATTTTATTTTATATAACAGGACATGTTTCAATTGGAAAATGTATAATTTTTTTTAAAAATAAAATATAATATGAACAACAAATAAAGCTACACAAGTGACCGGACATGTCATTTGTCATGTATTTATGTTAAAGCTCCATTCATGAACCAATTCAATGAAAACGTGAGAGATAAAAAGTTGATTCGATTATTTGTGTAACATTTTCTTTACTTTTTGTTTCTGATAGAACCTACATGAGAACTACCAAAATAATATGAGAACTACCAAAAGCTGATTGGGATGACTTGAGTGTAGCATTTATTGAACTTTTTGTTTCAACAGCTGATACACTTCAATCAGGTTTACTTTTGTACTGTCTCATTTACGGTTCAGAAATGATCCTCCAACCACGTATACACAATAAATTAAAATACAGTATACAGTGTGTTATTGCAATGTATGAATTTTTTAAAAAAATTATTTTTCAATAAAAAAAATACAATAAGATACCTTAATATATCTTATGTCCTAGCGATAGGGATATCTTATGTCCTCTTCGTTGTGCGGAGGAGGAGATGGTGGAGCATTTGATGGTTTGGTGTCCTATGGTTGGCTTGGTTTAGCTTCTGTTTGGACTGTCCATTCTCCTCTCTTGAAGAGATTTGAGAGGCTGACAGATGGCTTAAATGTCCAAGCGACAAGAGCACTAGTGCAAAGATCTCTCAGTCAAAAGAGCGATATGACTTACTCAAAATCATTCCCTTTTCAAATAGAGTGTCCCATATCCAGATAACATTTGAGAGATTGTAGTGCATTGTATTTTGGGCTGGGGTCAATTTTATGCAGAGCAGGTAGTACGATTTTTCAAACGGATAAATTTCATATTGACAAGTAGTTTTTCTCACTTTTAGACTTGTGCTTGATAACTTCATAGAGTTTTCTTCGACAAGTTATCTTTGCTTGGTCATTTCATGGACTCTCCCTTTTCGGCTCTTTCTTCTTTATAGAAAGGCAGATGTCAAGTGTTTATTTAAAAAAAACATATATCTCAATGTACATTTCACATTTTATAAGAATGCGTACGTCAATAGAATAATATATATTTTTTAAAAAAAAAAAACATTAAAAACTGTGGACAGGATTACACCCAGTATTATATTTCCTTTTGTTTTTAAGTGAGAGCAACCCAAAATCAGGCTGGGCTTATAAAATACTGGGGTCTCTGATATAGACAGAGGCCCAATCCTCTCAGGGTTCAACCGGGCCTTGTTTGGCCTGGCCCGACCCATGTCCTCAATGTTAGGTTCAACAGTGTCTTTAATTTTTTTAAATATCATACACAAATTAATTAGGTATTGTTGTTTTATAAATATAAATTATATATTTCAATTAATTGTACGCTCCTTTATAAAAAAAAGTATATAATTATATAAAAATAAAAAATAAAAGCTTAATTATAATTATTATATCAATGCATGATCTATACCACTAAGACTGTAACTTGGGTCGGGTTGACCAATTCAGGTTCGAGTTGACCAATTCGGATTGATTCACAAATCGGGTTGGGTTCGGATTGGCCTCACTTACAACCCGACCCAACCCGAACCTGTAAACTAATAGTTAAAAAAAAAAAGTATATGACCGTTCATTTTATAGCTTCTAATCTGGACAGTCCAAATTTTAGGTAAACTTAACTAATCTTTAGGTCGGATTGATTTATTTAATTACGGATTGGATTAGGATTAATTCAATTCATATTAAAAATCCGGTTGAATCAAATTAGAATTGAATAATTTAAAATTTAAATTGAATTGAAATGGGATTTGCGGCCCTATACCACTATCATCATGTACATGAATAAGGGAACAAATTATATCCATTATAAATTCCACATCCGTCGTGGGTCCCAACCGACATATTGGGGACCCCACCACGTGTCGCTTTCTCGTCACACCGGGTCTCGGGTCCACCGAATCCGCCCTGACAAAAGCCACTGCAGACCCGGACCAGTACACGACAGGCGGAGCAGAGTGAGAGCAACGCAAGGACGTCGCACCACATCACTGACCCAAATCGTACGGTCCTGATCGATGGAATCTCAATCTCCCTTTTACAAAAAGGAAACATCCGTATAAACCCAATAAACTATCCAAAATCCATACAATCCCTACCCCGTAGGATGAGTGTGACATAAGGTTATTAGTCCTTGATAGCTATTCTAAAATAGATAACAATTCATATTAAATAAGTAAATTTTTGTTTGGTTACTTTTTTTGTTATTCTCATTAGAAAAGTTCAAATTGATCTTTTTGTTGTTTGATTCACCTTCGATAAAGTAATGATAAATGATAGATAAAAGATGGATAAGAGTTTATGACTTTTTAAATGACAATTATACTCCTGCATAAATTATTTGTGTTTGAGAATAAGTATGAGAGATGTGTGTATGATATGATAGATGTGACAGTTTTTGAAACGTGTGTAGAGAGTATTAGGTTAGATAAAATTTTTAAAATGATTGAGAAGAATATTTTTATCCATTGATATAGATAAGTTTTAATAAATAATTTCACAATTTTCTTAGAATAGTTATTAGACTTTATTCTAGTTTATTCAAGCATAGCTATCAAGGTTTATTATTGTCAAACAAACAGCTGTTTGGGGGCTATTCTACTGTATTCTCCCCTATCCATCGTTTATGCTCCACCCCAAACGGGGGGCTAATATTTGCTGAAGACCATATAACCCCCTTAAAACACCTATGCAAATCCAAATAACTCTCTGAGCTAAACTTTCATTGACAGATAAATAATAGTATGTGAATATTCTCTTTAGTTAACCCTCACTAAAAATACAATATATGAAAAATAAAATGTGTTAAAAATGTGATAAACATTTTGTAAATAAGAATATTACCATTCTAAAAAGATTATAAAACCTTACGGGGATGAGTAAAATCATCGTTTACATAAATTTTTTTATATTTTTAACATATTGTACCGGTTTTTAGTTTACTCTGTTTTTAGTGAAGATTAACCAATTAAAATATTAACAAAATATTTACCATCTTTCAAATGAAAATTTAATTGGGGGACTATTTTGATCTACTTATATAAATTTCAGAAAAAGTAAAGGGGTTATATGGATTTTGAAAGTTTGTAGGGGGTTACTTGGATTTTTCACTTTCCAAAAACGTGAGATTACCCCCCTCTAATCCTTGGTTACGCGCGCCTCGTAATTCGCGCTAATCACCCGAAAAAGGAAAGTGGGTTCATCGGAAATCGCGACGGAGTGGTCAGCCATGACGTTTTGAAAAAACGAACGGACGTGATTGGATCTGTCACGCTTTCCATTGCCGTGAAACGAGGGCTCTTCTTTGCTTTTCAATCTTTTGTTTTCTTTCTGACGCCTCGGAAATCGCGCAATCGATGAGATTTATGGATTCTTTATTTTTTTTTGTTTTGATTCTTATCAATTGATGGAAAGGCTGTTTTTGACATTTGATGTGACGTGGAGTTATGTAAATTTTTAAATTGTTTAAATTTTACATAACCCATGGCTTTTTCTAAAATTCATATAATCCATTAAAAACACTTATTTAAATTCAAATAACTTCTTGAGGTAAACTTACATTAATAGATAAGTAATATTATAAAAATATTCTGTTTTATTAAAAAAATATAGTATACTAAAAAATCCCATACAATTTGTTAAAAATATAAAAAATAGTTTGTACATAATGATTTTACTTATTTGGATAGACTATAAAACAGTATCCGAAGGGGTAAAGTCATCATTTATAGAGGATTTCTTACAATTTTTAATACATTGTATAAGGTTTTGATATGTTATGTTCTCAATCAGGATTAATCATACATAATATTTACATAATAATCTCAATCTGTTAATAAAAATTTAACTCAAATATTATTTAGATTTACATAGGTATTTTCAAGGGTTATATGAACTTTATGAAAAGTCAGGGACTTATATAGATTCCAGACAGTTTAGAGGGGTTGGATTTTTCCTTTGAAAATAAATTTGACACATACATGAAATTGAGTTCCCTACATCTTTTTCAAACATGGAAAAAAAACATTTTTTTTTAAATATGAGGACGTTATATTAAAAAAATTTACATGTGTTTTTCATAAGGTGACAGAATACATCTACTTTATAGTTTAATCATCTCCTTTGCTTTCACCAAATTTATCATGCTAGTGTCAAAAATATTTTTTGGGTTATGTTATTAAGAGACTTGATGGTAATTTGAGTGTCTAACTTTGCTTAACTACGTGTGACATATGAGGCCATGCGTGACCCCTGCATTGGGATACGTGCTCTCGAGTTAGGTCATGCAAGACAGAGCGTGGGCTATTGACTAGATCAACCCCCATACTAGACAACTGCACACAAAATCACTTAACTACTCCTCTCATCTCCCGACATGAGGGATTGACCTTACTTAGGGTATGTTTGGATATGGGTTTACTAGTCTGCATCCTCAAATGGGCAATCTATCTTAGAATATTATTCTATCCTCAATAAGTTTAGGTTGCACTCCAAACATAAGTTTTTATGTAAGAAGAGGACAAGTAGGAATAGAAATTGCATGCTAAAGATTTATGAATAGAAATTGCATGCTAAAATATTATGCAGTTAAATTAAATTAAAATATATAAATTTCATAATTTTTATGCACCCTCGTATAAAACAAATTTCATCTCATCATCCCTTCAATTACCGTTTTATTAACAAAAATTCAAAATTTTGAAATTTATAAATACAATGTCAGAAGTTTTTTTTGTTAATATCCAATACAAGAGGTTATTAGATAATCAATTTCAGAAATAGAGAAATCTAAATTAAAAAGTTTAGGCTAAATATAGTTTAAGCGTCTTTTTGATAAATTATAATGCTGCCCTAAAAATAATAAACAGGTGGCTCAAAAAGTCATGAAACTAAAAATAATATGTGGGTGGTTTGAAAGATCCGTAATTAATTTTGCTTTTTGTTTTGTTAATATCCAAAGCAATAGGATATATTTGATAAACAGTGTGAGAAAATGCCAAATATGAATTATAATGTTTAGGAAGGCTTTTATTTTACTGAGGGCCAAATAATTTTGAAAAAAAAATTAAATAACCCCTGTAAACTAATCAAAATATATATAATCCTCTTACTTTTCCCAAAATCCATATAATCATATGTAAATGATAACTTACCCTTTCAATATATTATAAAACCCTATTTGAAGGAAAACAATCGTCATTTATGGAGGATTTTTCTCGTTTTTAACATATTATAGATGTTTTTTGTTATACTATATTTTCAGCTAGGGTTAACCAAACAAAATATTTGAAGTATGTTTTTTATTTGTCAACATTTAACTTAAGGGGCTATTTGGATCTATAAGTGTTTATAGGGGGTTATATGGAATTCAGGAAAACTGAGGGGGTTATCTGAATTTGTCGGGCAATTTCCTGGGGATTATTTGGATTTTTTCCAATAATTTTTAAGCGACGTTTTAGGTGAATTATAATGAAGTCCATATTAAAAAGATAGTTTACAAAATAGTCCCCCATCGGCTGAAAACGTGAATTCCGTGCAAGTGCAATGGAAATAAATAGAAGGGACCTTTTGCACGTCCGTTTTGCTGACCTGGTAATAATGGGAATGGCACAACTCTCTCTAATTCAACAATCACTTTGCTCCATTTTCGTAAAAGTATTCGGGCAATCGCGGTGCATTGATCCGTGACTTATTTAACTCACGTTATATGATATAAATAACTATTACATTACATGTATAAAACATATTATTTTCTATTTAATTGTGTTTTTTTACTGTTCTTTCTAGAAAATATAATAATAAATTTTTTTATTGTTTAGTTGACTATTTATAAATTGTGAATAAGATATGTATAAAAATTTATAAAAAGTTTCAACAGATAATTTGACATATAAGCTCTCTTATATTAGTGAAAATAAATAAATAGAATATCGATAACAATTTATTTCCACTAAGTATGGCATGTGTATTACACACATCACTCTACAAATATATAGAGTTTTGGGGCTTATTCACTTGTATTTCCCACTTATTCTACTACCTAAACTGGGCCTTAGAGTTTTTGAAAATGAACTACATACAAATTTCATCTTATGTAACATTTGAAAAGAGTTTATAGTTTTTGGATTTTGTATGTGCCAGAATTATATTAAGTCATGTGTGAAAATGATTTTGTATGGTCTGTAAAAATTGTCTTTGCAAAAAGCGTACATTATTTAAACGCATTTTAAACATCCCCAAAGGACCCAATTTTTTTAATAAAGTGGAAATTTTTTTTGGTATAAAAATAATTTTTCAATAATCTAACAAATACATGCAACCTATTTAAAGAAAACTATTTTTTAAAATCCCCTTAAGCCAAATTTTTCTTTTTTATTTTTAAACTAGTTTCTAAACACAACCTTAATCCAACTCATTTGCAAACACCCCTAGATTTGAATTTTTTTTTTTAAATTAAAACATATTATAATTATGAATAAAACTTTTCAAAAGTCCAACAAAAATATACTTTCTAAATACCTATTTTAAAAAATTGTTTTAATCGAAAATAGGTGTTTTTCAAACCCCTAACCAAACGCTAGCTAAAGTTACTTGCACAGTACAAGACTATACGGTATACGTGATGTGCAAATAAATATGAGTTTCATAAATGAGACATGCAAATTAAGGGATTTACAAATCAAACAATTTTGGATAAATTACATACAACCCCTTTTCAAACCCAATTCAATCAACACACATTTTCATTTTTTTTTAAATAGTATATTTCATATAATAAGAAACAAACTTTTACAAAAATATAAAGGGAAAAATCTATATAACCCCCTGTAAACTAACTGAAATCCATATAACCACATGACTTTTCTTAAAATCTATATAACCCCTGAAAATACCTAGTAAATCTAAATAACCCCCTGAATAAAATTTACGTTTACAGATGATAAATATCTTATGAATATTATGTTTGGTTAACCCCGATAGAGACATAGTATATAAAAAAATCCTACAATGTATGAAAAATGCGAAAAATTCTATGTAAATGATGATTTTACATTTCCGGATAGGATTTTATAATATATTTAGAAAGGCTAAAATTATCATTTTCATAGAATTTTTCACATTTTAACATATTGTAGGGTTTTTTTAATATATTGTGTTTTCAGTCAGGGATAACCAAACAAAATATTCGTAAAATATTCATCATCTGTCAACGAAAAATTTATTCATGGGGTTATTTGGATTTACTAAGGTGTTTTCAAGGGGTTATATGGATTTTAAGAAAATGTAAGGGGTGATATGTATTTTAATCAGATTTTGGGGGGGTTGTATGGATTTTTTCCAAAGATAAAACATGTACAATTCACTTAAATAACTATTGATGTGTGGATGTTTGAGGCCAAGTTTAAAAGGACTTATGTGAGACTGCATATTCATATGAACTTAGGTATCTTAAACCTTTTTAGGGAAAGACATCTGGGAGGGTATTTTAGTCAATTTACATTCATGATTAATTTTAACTATATGTGAGTTAATAATTTTTATTGGTAGGGACCTATGAGACATTTTATGTTTACAAGGACATATATGTCAACCCCAGGTTTACAAGGGCTTATGTGGGATCATGCATGTTTATAGGAACTTAGATGTCTTTAACTTTTTAATGAATTATATGAGTGCATTTATATAAAAAATAAATTATTTCAACAACCCATATACCTCCTTAATATGAGTGCATAACCCTAATAAAATATACGAAAATGAAATTTGAAAAAAAAAAAAATGTGTAACAACACAAAATTTTAAATAGATAGATTTATGACTATTTATGAGGGGTAAAAAAGAAAATGATTTTGTGTTTTGGTTGTTACCATCAAATTTCAATATGCGAGTAACAGCTGTATCCAACAATTAGCTGCGTAATTCAATTATAGGCTGATGTTTGATTGTTAAGTGTAAAAAAAACTCTCCTAGTGCATACTGATGATACTGACTAAACTCAAGCATGACTTCTTCCGAACTCAGTAAACAGAGGAGTTCGAATTTAATCAGGTCTGTGTACTTTCAGTACCATCAATATTGAACTGCACACAACATATGAATCGAATTACATAGAGAGTGACACATATACCCAAACAATTGAATGTAAGCTGCGAGTGTCGAATATAGCTTATCCTACCATTTGCACGAACAGAGGTTGTGGTAACCAGGCGGTGATCATAACAGAAGAGAATATTACGAAAGCACACTAACCGCCTGGTCTTGGACTCATCTGCGGTCGACTCCCCCTCCCACGCCTTCCATCTTCTCTGCTCTCTCCAACCGCCTCTGATTTTCTGACAAATCCCCCCACAAAAATTAAACCATTCAATCTCTCTCTCTCTCTCTCTCTCTCTGTGAGTGATTGTGTTTCTTCAAAAGACTGAGAGCTCTCTCTCTCTCTCTCTCTCTCTCTCAAAGCATACAATAACAACAAAAGCAGCTCTCCTGAATCGCCAAAACCCGTTTTGTTTCACTCTCATTGTACCATGTCGCTTCCCATCCCTCCCCAATCTCGATTTTCTATGGTAAGTTCGATTTTCAGCTGCAGCTCTTCCTCTTCTTCTTCTACATTGGTCATTGTTCTTGGTGTTTAAATTGTCATCGATTGTTTGAAACAATGTGGGTTGTTTCCATTGTATTCTTTCATCAAAAA
This sequence comes from Acorus gramineus, assembly GCA_030737835.1. Lineage (NCBI taxonomy): Eukaryota > Viridiplantae > Streptophyta > Magnoliopsida > Acorales > Acoraceae > Acorus > Acorus gramineus. The sequence goes on along the minus strand of CM060853.1, from coordinate 7,784,715 downwards.
TCTTGGGTGTGTTAGAGATTGTGTTTTTCGCCCAGAAAAGGTTGTTTTTTTTTTTTTAATAATGGCTTGATATGGTTTAAGTTTTTACTATCACATTGGTCTTCTCAAATCTCAATCTGTCTAATGTTCTAAAAAATGGGTCTCTTGGTGTTTACATTGTCGTTGATTGTTTGAATCAATATGAATTCGTCAAATATGTTATGTTGTTCTTTTTGTTTGATAAAGATAGTGTTTTTCGCCCAAAAAAGGTTGTTTTTTTTTATAACGGGTTGTTTTGGTTTAAGTTTTTACCATCACATTGGTTTCTTCTCAATCTATCTAATGTTATAAAAAAGAGGGTCTCTTTGGGTCTAAAAATGGGAAACCCAACTTGGCTTCTGTTTTCACTTCGAAACCCACAGTTTATATTTTGCTTTTTTATAGTTCAGGTGCTCAATATCTTGCTTGCATTTCATTTGTTTATCTTTTCCTTATTTTACGGTTCTGTTTAAAAAAAAAAACAATTTTTTTTCATTCTTAAAGCGAATGATTCGAAAAAAAGGAGCTTTTTTTTTGGTCTTCTCGTTAAAAAATTGAAAGTGGCGCCGATTAGAACAGTTGTGCATCTCTGATGTTGTATAAGCTCTCACTTTCTGCTCTCTCTCTCTCTCTCTCTCTCTATCTATCTCTGGCTTTCCTTTCTGTCTTTTTCGAGCCCCACCAATGGCGACTCACAAAAGGCCCATTTTTTCTCACTTTTTTCAATGACCCATTGGGACTGTGAGTTTGTTCGTGTGTTCTCTTTAGTGATGCTAGCTAGATTTTAGGGTTTTAGGGGGTTTTGAGTGGAGAAGAAGATATTAGTAAGAGATTGGTCATTATTTGCCATTCTCTGATTATTGGTTCAGCCTTTTGGGTTCTTTTTCTCTTCCACTACTCTGCTTTTGCCAGTCTCTCTTTTGGGGCTTTCTTCATTGATTCTCTCTCTGTCTCTCTCTGTTATTTTTTGGTGGTGTTTCAGCATATTTAATGTTGGTTTTGGTTTATGTTGATAATTAATGCTCCTTGGAGGAGTTGTGTTTTATTCTCTCTTCCTGTCCAGCTGTCTCAAGAAATTTATGAGGTGTGGTGGTTTCTTCAACTTTTTTTTTCTCTTGCGTTCTTGGCATGGTTTTCATGACTCCAAGTACTTTTGATTACTTTTTTTTTTGTCTTTCTGTCTTGAAGGAATTATGAGTTTGGGAGAGAGTCTTGTTTGAGACTTTCAAGTTTTAATTATCCCATTTTTAATTTCTAAATGGGTCTATGTGGGGTTCCTGTATATTTTTTCAGACCCATAAGTGTAAACTTTCCCATTTTGTGCTTACAGAGTTTTGGTTCAATTTGATTTGGATATGAGTTCATAATATAGCAATTTTAATCATGATTTGAATGAGAAAGATCTCTTCTTTCTCTACATTGACTCAACATCAAATAATGTGTTCTTGGCATGGATTTTATGACTTCCATTACTTTTGAATCACCTCATTTTTTTTTGTCCTTGTCTTGAAGGTATTATGGGTTTGGGGGATTCTCTTGTTTTAGGAGACTTTCTTTCAAGTTTTACATATCCCATTTATACTTTCTAAATGGGTCTTAGCCTCTTTTTGTTTATGTGGGATTCCAGTTGTATTTTTTCAGACCCATAGTGTAACCTTTCCTTTTTGTGCTTATGGAGTTCTGTTTTAAATTGATTTGGACTTGTGTTCATAATATAGCAATTTAATCGTGATTTTGAATGAGAAAGATATTTTATTTCTCTACATTGACTTAACATCAAATAATGTGTTCTTGGCATGGATTTTATGACTAGTACTTTTGAATCACCTCATTTATTTTTTTTGTTTTGAAGGAATCATGGGTTTTGGAGAGTCTTGTTTCAAGACACTTTCAAGTTTAACTTACCCTTATTCACATTCTAAATGGAACTTAGACTCCTTTTGTTTATGTGGGGTTTTAGTTGTCTTTTTCAAACCCATAGCATAACCCTTCCCTTTATGTGCTCATGGAGTTCTCTTTTTATAGACTTGTGCTTATATTATAGCAAGATCATGATTTGAATGAGGACCACCTTTTTTTCCATTGACTCAACATACCATAACATGCTTATTTTTTGTAGTTCCACTCATTAAAGTAGTTTATTTTAGGTGATATAGATAGAGGTAAATCTCTTGTGCTTTATTTTGTATATGTTGTTGGAGCATTCTTTACCTTGAGGTATTATTGACATTAATCATTTTGGTTACTTTACCAGGGAAATAGCTTTGGAGAAGATGAGACAGAGGAGACGTGCTTGCAGTCCAAGATGATGTGAATCTTCGAATCTAAGTTAAACAAGGTAATATCTTTTTTCAATGACATGTTTAAAAATCCTCAATTATGAACGATAGTACACAAGAAACTTCTATGATATAGTATTTTGTGTGTAGTTGAAACATTTCTTCACACTTTTTGATACCGTGCATTTGATTTGTTCCATCATAGTCATCTCTGATGTGAGCCATGATCCCAAATTTACTTTGATTATGGAAGAATAGGTATGGATTACAAAGAATAGTTCATGAATGTATCATTTTTACAAATTGGTTTACTCTCTTTTCCCCTGTTTGGTCCACAAATAGTTTATCCGGGTATAAAATAGTTAAATGGGGATAGAGGAGAATTATATTATTTTTTGGTTGGTTACTACGAAACAAACAAAGGTTTTTTTGTGAGTTAGATTTTGTTGTTATCATTTTTTCATTAAACACTGCACTTGGTTATCAATAATTTATCGAACATATACATTCACAAGAAAGGATTTAACTTTTACCACATGATGTTCTTCTGCAGATTTGATCAGAAACCACAACATAAACAACCATGAAGGGACAAAAAGAGTTCCACTCCGTGGTTCTTGCACTCCATATCATCTTTATCATATGCTCATCTTTCATCGTTGCGAGATCCTCCGATGAGATTCAATCATTATTTGCTCTCAGAGACACACTCACCAAAAGCAGAGCTTCCATTCCTAGCTGGTTCGACACAAAGATCCCCCCCTGCAACTGGTCCGGCATAACATGCTCGGGTGATAATGTTCAGTGCGTAGACTTATCAACTACGCCATTGAACCTTCAGATCCCAAAATGCATTGGAGAATTTCGAGCTCTCGAGGTTCTTAATCTCAGTGACTGCAGTCTCACCGGCCCGATACCAGCCACTTTGGGGAACTTGCACAACCTACATTATCTAGACTTGAGCATGAACTACTTATCAGGTCTTCTTCCTTCCTCTCTCTTCAGCCTTACAAAGCTGAAAGAAATAGTTCTCGATTCGAATCGTTTCACGGGAAGTCTGTCACCTTCACTCGGAGCTCTTGAAGACCTCACCAAGTTGTCACTCTCTGAGAATACCTTCTCCGGATCTCTTCCAGACGAACTTGGGAACCTGCGAAACTTGGATTATCTCGACTTGTCGGTAAACTCATTCTCTGGGATTCTCCCACCGAGTTTGGGCAACCTCGCCAAGCTTCAGTATCTCGACCTCAGCAAGAACGCGATCAGTGGGTTGGTTTTTCCAGCGATCAAGAATCTCACAAGGCTCATATCACTGGATTTCTCTTACAACAGCATGGTGGGTTCCATACCGCCGGAGATAGGAAGCCTGACGAACTTAGAATCACTTTCATTGGGATCAAACAGCTTTGATGGGTCGATCCCATCCGAGATTGGGAATCTCATGAACCTGAAGATCATTGGATTTCAAAACTGCAAGTTGGGCGGGAAGGTCCCAGACGAGATCTTCAACTTGAAAAACTTGACTGGCATCGACATATCGGAGAACTACCTCGAAGGAGGGCTTCCACAAGGCATCGGAGAGCTTGTAAATCTGGTTTATTTTCTGGCCACCCGGGCAGGACTCAGTGGGCGAATTCCAGCACAACTTGGCAAATGCAGGAACCTCAGAAGCCTCGATTTGTCGTTCAATTCGTTCTCAGGTCCACTCCCAGATTCTCTTATGGGGCTTGAATTGATCAACACGTTCATCGTCGAAGTAAACCATTTATCCGGTCCGATTCCTCCATGGATTTCTAACTGGAAGAGAGTCACGTTTATAACGCTCGCGAAGAACCAATTCACCGGATCTCTTCTGCCACTCTCTCTGCCATTGCTGACATCCTTCTCGGCCGAATCAAATTCCCTCACCGGGGAAATCCCATCCAACATTTGCAGCGACTCGACATCGTTGACACTCATTTCATTCGCAGAGAACAGATTGACAGGCGGTATCAAAGACTCGTTCAGAAGCTGTTTGAAACTGACTGACTTGATTTTGCTGGGGAATCACCTGAATGGGGAGGTACCAGATTACTTTGGTGATCTTCCTTTAGTCACTCTGGAGCTGACACAGAACAACTTCTCAGGCGAGATTCCCGCTGGACTATTGAATTCGCAGACGCTTTTGGAGCTCTCTCTGGCCGAGAATCTCTTCGTGGGTCGAATTCCAGACAGCATTGGCAAAATGAGACTGGAGAGGCTGATGTTGGACGGGAACTTCTTCGAAGGCGAGATACCGAGCTCGATTGGGAAGCTTGAAAACCTGACGACTCTCTCAATCAGTCGAAACAGACTGATGGGTCGAATCCCGCCCGAGCTATTCAACTGTACTAAGTTAGTCACGCTTGATCTTAGTTCGAACAGCCTCACCGGACCGATCCCGAGAACCATATCTCAGCTCAAACTGCTTGACAATCTGGTCTTATCAAGAAACCAACTTTCCGGTCCGATCCCAGGCGAGATCTGCTCCGGATTCCAGAAGCTCAATCCACCGGACTCTGAGTTCATCCAACACCACGGCGTGCTCGACTTATCGAGCAACACATTCATGGGTCCGATCCCGCCCGAGCTCGCATCGTGCACTGGCTTGGTTGAGCTGCGTCTGCAAGGCAATTGTCTCAATGGGAGAATCCCTCCCGAGCTCGTGAGCCTCTTGAAGCTGACGTATGTCGATATGTCTGAGAATTTCTTGACGGGTCCGGTCGGACCAGAGCTCAGCAACCTCCAAGGCCTTCTGCTTGCCCACAACCGGCTCTCCGGTCCGATCCCCGACAAGCTGAGCGAAACAATGCCGAGCCTGGTGAAGCTCAATCTCTCAAGCAACTCACTCACCGGACCTTTCCCCACATCGGCCCTCGACATCAAGAGCCTCACCCACCTCGACATCAGTCGGAATTCGCTCGGTGGGTCGATTTTGCTCTCCGGTGGGCGGGCTCCCCTACTCGTCTTGAATGTGAGCAACAACTTCTTCTCAGGCGAACTGACCCAGACTCTGTCAAACTTCACCTCTCTTGCCGTGCTTGACATCCACAACAACAGTATAACAGGCACGATCCCGCAGTCCATGTCCGTTCTCGCCTCGCTCACGTATTTTGATGCGTCGGCCAACCATTTGCGAGGTGCGATCCCCTGCGGCGTATGCGACATCGACGGGCTCTCGTACATTGACTTCTCCGCAAATGACTTCAATGGGTATGACTGTGCAGTTGTCCCGGGTCCGTGCGAGGCGATGCGCCTCTCATTTTCTCCGCTTCGCACGTACCCACCGACGCGCGCGCGAGCGTCCACTTGGGGGATCGCGCTTGGCATCGTGTTAGGCATCCTCGGCTCAGTCCTCTTGTTGCTCAAGTGGAGGTCCCGCAGACGACAAGCCACCGCCGCATCTGCGACTCTCGCACTTGCAAAAGCCAATCGATCCACGGTCGAACCCGCCTCAACTGATGAACTGCTCGGGAAGAAGTCAAAGGAGCCGCTCAGCATCAACATTGCGACATTCGAGCACCCACTCCTCCGTGTTACGCTCGCGGACATATTAGCGGCCACGGAGAACTTCAGCAAGGCCCATGTCATTGGCGACGGCGGCTTCGGGACCGTGTACAAGGCTTCCCTTCCTGAAAGCCAGACTGTCGCCGTGAAGAGGCTCAACGGAGGCTACTTTCAAGGCGACCGCGAGTTCCTCGCGGAGATGGAGACGATCGGGAAAGTGAAGCACCCGAACCTCGTTCCGCTGCTTGGGTACTGCGTGTTCAGCGACGAGAGGTTTCTCGTCTATGAATACATGGAGAACGGCAGCCTCGAAACGTGGTTGCGCAATCGCGATGATGCTCGCGAGGCGCTCGACTGGGCGACCCGTTTGAAGATCTGCTTGGGTTCAGCGTGCGGGCTTGCTTTCCTGCACCACGGGTTTGTTCCGCACATCATACACCGCGACATGAAGTCAAGCAACATATTGTTGGACAGGGCGTTTGAGGCAAGGGTGTCGGACTTCGGGCTCGCGAGGATCATAAGCGCATGCGAGACGCACGTGAGCACGGATTTGGCTGGGACATTCGGGTACATTCCGCCCGAGTACGGGCAGACGATGAAGGCAACTGCGAAGGGGGACGTCTACAGCTTCGGGGTGGTGGTGATGGAGGTTTTGACAGGGCGGGCGCCGACTGGGCAGGAGGAGGGCGAGGGGGGAGGGAATTTAGTGGGGTGGGTGCGGTGGATGGTTGGGTTGGGGCGGGAGGAGGAGGTGTTCGATGCGTGGTTGGGCGTGGGGGCAGGCGCAAGGGAGCAGATGAGGAGGGTGTTGGCGGTTGCGAGGGCGTGCACGTGTGACGAGCCGTGGAGGAGGCCAAGCATGCTTGAGGTGGTGAGGATGTTGAAGGAGATAAAGTTGGTGGTGCAGTGAGGAGGAGCTTCTCCTGATCTGTTATGACTGGGCACATACATGTTTGTACAGTCAGTGTGCCTTTGATTTCAGGTTGTAATGCTTTGGCTTGTATTAGTTGTGACATTGATATATATGCTAATATGAAGGTATGTTTAGATTGTAATGCTTAGGTGGTGTTTGGGTGGACTTAAAAACAGAGCTTATTCTACTTTTTCAGAAAAATCAGTGCTTATACAGTTAATTTTCTGTTTGGTTAGCACTCCAATAAGTACTGAAATCCTTCTGCATTCAGAAAAAACTTGTTACAAATTTTAAGTGCCAAAAGATCACTTTTTCTTCCGCTCTCGCATTCCGCCTTTTTACCGTCGACATGAAAAGACCATACTAACCCTGCACTTATCAAATATTTACGTAGGGTATTTAAAGCCCCCTTTTCACTGATCGTCTCTCTCCTCATCCCTCTCTCTGAAGCTCTCGACGAAAAAAATCAGAAGTGGGTCTTCTTTTCCAGCCGGCCCTAACAGAGAAGTGGGTCTTCTTTTTCAGCTTCACCGACTGCTTCGACTACTTCTCCTTCGACCGCCGCAGCAGAAGATCGAGCTTCTTCTTTGATCGACGATGGCTGCTTCTCCTCCTTCAAGCGCCTCTTCTACACCGACTGCTTCTCTTTCGACCACCACGGCAGAGCTTCTTCAACGTAGACTCTGTTTGGTCTTCTTCTTCACTTCTTCTTCAGCACAGACTCGATTCGGCCTCTCTCACTCTCTTTGTTTGTGCCTCTCTCAGTCCCTCCCAGTCCATCACTCAATCTCTCCAAGTCTCTATTTTTCTTTTTTTATCCAGATCTCTCTTTTTTTATCCTCTCAATCATACCTCTCATGGTAATGTGTCTTGTGGGGTTGATAACATGCGGAAGAGTGAGTGACACGTGGGTTTTTCTTTTTGTAAATCTATATAAACTTGTATCAGGTTCTAACAAGTAATCAAAGTGTAGTATCTAATAATTTATTAAAATAGACATATATCAAAGTATCTATTTTTAATAAATAGAAAAAATAAGCAAATAATCAAGTTTTCAACCAAACATCAAATTACATTCAGCACTTATTAAATGGACCAAAACACCCTTATCATAAGCTCTACTCTTTAGTACTGAATCAAACACACTTATTTGAAATAAGTGTTTATAATTTTCGCTGAACCAAACAGTTTTTCTTCTGAACTGATTAAAACTTATTAGAACTTATACAATCTGCACTTATAAATCAAGACTTAAAATCAGCTTTTCGCTGAACCAAACGGTAGTTTGTAGTGCTGATACTTTTTACTCTTGATGTTATTCATGTAGTTCTAACTTGGTATATACTTTCTTCTAGCCTAATATACACTGGGTTAGGAAAATGAAAGAAAGTGTGTATTCAATTTAATCCGAGTATATATATATATCAATTTTTGGTTAATGTATGTATTGTATTTGACATGTATATACCAATTTACGTCTCCTGTCTGGGTTATGAAATAGAGGCTGAATAGGTTGGAATAGCACCAGAAAAAATAAAAACACACTTGTTTGCTTAAACTTAAGCTGGTTTGATAAGAGGATAAGTTGTGGGATAATAAATAATTATGGGAATAAGTGAGTGGAAAAACATTTTATCCTCGTTTGATATAAAAAATAATCGAGATAAATTCTACACAATTGTCCTAATTTTAAAATGAGAATGTGAATATTTTGTTTTACCTAAGGTTGAGATAACATTTATTTTCATTTTTTATCTTAATTTTAACAAATATAAATATGAACAAATTTGATGAATTTTTTATTTTTTAAAATTAAGACAATTTATCCTTTAAATATTAACCCATTGTGAAGTCAAACTAGCCTTGAGTAATTCCAAAGTGGGGGATATTTTATTCGTACCACAAAAAAAAATTAAGAACAAAAATAATGATGGCATAACTATAAAAATGCAATCAAAATGTAAACTGCCCAGCTATTTATAATAAAATACTGATATATCTCGAATAAACTTATCGTCACATTCAACATATGATTGATGTTACCATTCACTTCTAACATACAATATGTAATCAACCTTTCATTGTGATGCAAAACTCATCATATCAAAACCTATCTTCAAAAATAAAAGAAAGAGAGCAATCAAAACATAACCATTCCCTTGGTCGTCAATACATATGTTAGTATACAATTTTTTCCTCTTTCCACATCTCTTGCCATGCCCCTTTTTTTCCTTGTTGCTTCTATAAAAAATCAAACAAATTCTCAAAATTACAAAGAGATCATCTAAAAAAAGGTAATGATGTTAATGAAATTTCATAAAAAAATTAATTTCTTTGCCATTGTCTCATCAGATCAGATCATGCGCGCATAACTCTTCCTCGATCAATAACATAATAAAGATACATCTAATCTCATTTTTAATTCTTCAGATGCATACCTTCATATGAAAGCACATGAACAACACGAATGTATACACATCCATATAAAATGCATATACCTTATGTGCGATCAGACCACATAAAATCTCTCAAGACAATATCGTGAAGGCCAATGGCAATTCACTCTCATGGGAAGCGAGCGAAGACCCCTCCTCCCCCTCCTCACTCCCCTTCCCCTCCACTCCACCACCACCACCACCACCTCCTCCACCACCACCACCACCACCACCACCACCTCCTCCTCCATTGGCTGCCCTCTCATTCTCTATCACCGTAGCTGCCCCAAACCTCACCCGTCTCCCCTCGCCGGGAGAATTCACCGGCGAATCATTCCCCACCGCCGCCACCACCGCCACCGTCCCAACTTGTCCCGCCACCACCGATCCGCCCCCGCCTTCGGCCGAGGGGCGGTGGAAGATGGAGCGGTAGGCGCAGGTGAGGAGCCAGAAGAGCCAGGGGATGGCGACGAGAGACATGCCGACGACGAGGTACCAGAGGGAGTCATCGGAGTCCGGGAGGGTGAGATACATGACGAGGGAGGCGCCGCCGGCGACGATGACGAGGAAGAAGAGGCAGGAGACGACCCATATGCAGACGTCGCCGACTCGGCCCGGCGGTGGTGGCATTGGCTGTGGCTGTCTCTCCGGCGAGAGATTGGGGGTGGCCGGGGATCAATGGTGCATGGTTTTGGTAGTTGAAAGTGAGTTGTGTTGCATGTGATGCAGGGAAGAAAAAAAAAAAAAAGGAAAAAAATGTGAATTGTGTCTTTGAGAGATGTTGGTGTTTACATTGGGTTTGATTTGGTCAAAAGGGGATTTTGTTTTGGTTTGTTTGTTTGTGTGTTGTGGTTTTGTGTTTTTCTAAAAAGAGGAGGGGATGATGGGCGAGCGAAATGGGGGGAGGGAATGTGGGGCCAAAAGTAGAGATCCATAGTAATTTAATATGGTGTTTTTTTTTAAGAGAAATAAATATATAGTTTTTTTGGGATACTTAGCATGAATAATCATAAAAAAACATGTTTTATCAAAATATCATGTTTTTAACTATACTCTTGAAAAATGTTTAAATTGTGCATGAATGTTCTTTTGAAAGATAATGTGGGAGCATTTATTGATCACGATAAATGTGAATGACACGTGGCGGTATGACAATAGATGTCAGATAAACCGTCTCATCACACGATCCTCGTTGATATGTTCATCCATCAGAGACAGACGAGTTAAGATCAACTCATCGATCAACCTATGATTGATTGATCCTTACCGTCATTCCGATCATTTTATTGATCGATCAATCATCATGTTCATGCGATCGATCAGGTGAAATGATAACAGCTTCAGTGCGCGTAACCATTCCTACTGGAGAATAGGACCACATGCCATAGCTGGCACCGTGTCCATTCCCAAATATCATGGTCATAATGCCTTAGCATATCGCTAAGAATCGGAGGACCTTCATAAGGGATTATCCAAAAATCTGGATAATTAATGTGAAAATCACATAATCCGCTAGGTCCTCAATATAAATACAAGGTATGCATACATTGAAGATATAGAGTAGAATATACAATGATCCACCACTGACTTGAGTGTCATAATTTTTTTTGCAAGAACCCCACCTCCCTTGGTGTGCCTGCTCACGTGGACGTTCATTGTAGGTCATCAAAATTTTCACCGATCTCCATTAGATAGATACATGTAAAGTGAGAATATTGATTCTCACACATAATTTTATGAACTTTAAAAAATGTATGTGTTGTGTATTATTACCGCTGAAAAAGGTTTTTATGTACTATTCAACTCCTTTTAGAGGGTATTGGTGGGAATAATGTTTCATGACAGGTATTTTGATAATAATAAAGTATTTTTAAGGTATGTATGCAAATTCCCAATTTTTATGGGGGAATTAATTAGAGTTTTTTTTTTTTGATGGGTGACCGTGGGACTTAAACCCATGACCTCTTGGTAGTAAATTTTGAGGTTTTTTAAATGCTCACATATGACAAATACAGTGTTGACTTATTATTTTTTTAAAAATTAATTAAAGAAATTACAATGAGACATTTATTAATGAAACAGAATTGCCATATGAAAATAAGAAGGGCAAATGTTGCACGCAGCCCTGTTTTCATTCTCAAATGTAGATTACATAATTTTAATTTTTTAAAATAATATATTACATCTTGATGAGGTATATATTTTTTTAGAAAATGGAGTATATCATCTAATAAATTGTAAGAATTTATTAGTAAAACATGTCTAGCGGAATATATGCCTTGTTAGAATGAGTGTAGGTGATTAACGGTATATATAAAATTATAAAATGAGCTTAAGTGTAAAAGCTGCTTAAGAAATTTTCTACGCAACTAATGATGCATGACAATACGTGCTACAAGGGAAAAATCCATACAAACCTATGTAAATTGTCCAAAATCTATATAATCTACTTTTCTTGAAGCTTATATAATCTCGTGAAAACACCTATGTAAATCTAAATTGTCCCCTGAGTAAAAATTTTGTTGACAGATAAGGAATATTTTATGAAATTTTTGTTTGGTTAATACTATTTGAAAATACAATATACCAAAAACCTTCTATAATGTGTCTATAATTGACAATTTTACTTTTTCAAATAAGGTTTAATAATCTATTCAGAGGAATAAAATCATCATTCACATAAGATTTTTTACATTTTTAACATAATATGGACGTTTTTTGTATATTGTATTTTTAACCAAGGTTAACCAAACGGAATATTCACACAATATTCATCACCTATCAATGAAAGTTTAACTCATGGGATTATTTGAATTCACATATGTATTATTTTCAGGATTTTATTTGGAATTTAAGAAACGCCAGGGGCTTATATTGAGTTTTAGCAGTTTAAAGGAGGGAATTGTTGGGTTGGTTGAGTTCTTCTCATTGAGACCACGGTCGTCGTTTTCATTCAATCCACTCCATTCCACTTAAAAAAAAAAAAAAAAAAAACTCAAAATGTACTCTGCGCCTACAGAGCCCCTCCTCGATGATGAAGAAGAAGACCTCATCCCCTCCGCCTATCACAACCGTCCGATCCCCCGCACCAACGGCGGCGGCTGGACCTCCGCCATCTTCATCATCGGTGGGTTCTGTCTCTCTCTCTCTCTCCTCTCTCTCTCTCTCTCAATCACAACCGTCCAATTTTTCAATCTGATGACTGAAAGGGGTCGAGATCGCGGAGAGGTTCGCCTACTACGGGATCTCGTCGAACCTGATAAGCTACTTGACGGGTCCGCTCCGCGAATCGACGGCGACCGCGGCCGCGAACCTGAACGCGTGGTCGGGAGTGGCTTCGCTTCTGCCGCTGTTGGGGGCGTTCGTCGCGGATTTGTGGCTCGGACGGTACCGGACCATCCTCGTCGCTTCC